>OX031007.1:223229558-224479558 GCA_943735925.1 Pollenia amentaria | reverse complement strand
CAGGAGGAGGAAAAAATGAAGAAAAACGCTTTTAATTAGGTTACATTTTTTTAATTTTCATAACTGCTTTATAAATGACATTTTAAATAAGTTTTTTATTAAATAAAATTTAGTTAAATCAAGATTAGTTTGAAAATGGTCGACATGTTTTTTGCTTATATATGGTGAGTTTTAGTTATCCTTTGACGTTTGATGTACATATATTGGTGTCAAATGGCACTACAATGGCATTAACAGCATAAACTTGTTGTCATTTTATAACTGAATAAGATGGGTGAATCTTAGGTTTGTAAATCCTTGACCGATCTAATTAAAACATATACGAGTGCTATATTCTGCTATGCCGAAGCTTTAATGCCCTTCACATACCACCCACTAACACACTTTATCAAACAGAATTAAACAACAACAACAAGGGATTTTATGGGTAAAATTCGCGGCAGTCGTTGCTTTTTGGTCATATCTCAGCCATTTGTGAACCGATCTGGCTGAATTTGTGGTTAAAAATGTATAACCACATTTCAACGGACATCGTTAAATCAACTTCGCTACTCATAAGTACGCAGTTTATACTTTATAGGAACATCAATGTTGTGTAAATTATAAACCACAGATTACACACAGACGAGACGGAAGATTTTTTGTTTCTTTCTTAGAAAGCTGCCCTTTTTCATTTCTCTTTGAACCATCTTTTATGCCGCAATACAATGAACACAAATTTATTTAGTTGAGATTTATTTGCAAAATTGTTGTAAAAATTAAGGCCCTTATCATGTACAACGCAGAGCAACGCCACAGAACTAACGCAACGCCAAAGAATAACATTGAAAGCACAAACAATGTCATAAATATTTTGTAATTTTGTTGTTGCTTTCTACAGAAATTCACATTGCGTTTTAAAATTTCAAACGCTCCATTGCTTGTGTCGTTGAAAGCAACAATAAAATTACAAAATATTTATGACATTGTTTGTGCTTCCAATGTTATTGTTTGGCGTTGCGCTGCGTTGTACATGATTAGGGCCTAAGTTTAATTTTATCGCAACACTAGTAAATAATATTTAAGTTAGTAAATAACATTATAAAACAAAACAATATTATTACTTAATACATTTTTTTTGAACAAAATAAAACGTTTGTTGAACTAATGCTTTTGTTTAACTTGGTTTGTGTTTTGTTATTTTTGTTTTGATCACACAATTTGTGTTGATTGTAGAGGCCTGTTTTTACACATTGCCACTTCACTACCAAAAAACGCTTTTTGTCTCTTTCTTCGAAAGCTTCACTCGCAACTGATTTGGGCCTTTTTCACACGTCACTTTTTACATATCTGTATGTAATCTGTGTTATAAACGGAATGACAAACTAATATATCGACATCTCAATTTCAAAAAATGCTAAGTCGAAAACGTGAGTTTTGCAAGAGAAGCTTTTAAAGTTTTTGGGCGATACAACATTCAGTTGAACACTAAGTTACTTTTTATGCATATCTTTGGATTGGATAAGCCGATCAACACCGAAATTTTACAGAATTTGAGATGAACAATACCTAGTTCAGAAACGTAAAAAAATTTAAAACATGATTAGTCGACTTAGCTAGTTGTGGAAATGAGCTGTCGATTGATACCCTTTGGGCTGCGAAATGAGATCGAAATTAATACTCTCAGCTATCAAGGACAATTAAACGTCATAAGCTTTTTATTTAACAGGCTTTTTAATTGAATCGCTAAGTGCAGAAAGGGACTACTGAGATAGCAGTACGATAAAATAAATTTGTTTATTTACAAGTGCATTAAATAAAATCGTATTTTTTTAAACGATAAGCCATACAACAGAGCTTGTGAATTCGACTATTGTTAAAACTTTCGAAAAGCCAATGAACACCGATACAAACTTAATGGTAAAAGAATATAAAGGCATGTGTAGTATATTCAAATTATGTTAACAACTTCTTTAGATATCGAACATCTCTTTTTTTTGCAAATTTGAAAATAAAACTTTTTATTATATTAAATATTTTTTATTTTTTTTGATGTGCTTCTATTAGTCAACTTTCAATTTCTAAAGCCCTCTTGCAATAGTCATATTCCTTCACTATATCACACACTTTTTGCTTAAGCCAACCTTTGGTTACCATTAAATCTATAGATATGTGCATATACTGGGGAATTATCAATACTACTTTAAGAAAAAAGAAAAGTTTCACATGTATATGTTTGCTGGCAGTTGAAAAAAAATTTTGCCAGAAATATTTCGTAACTTTTTCACAAAATAAACACAGAGTACAACTCTATCAACATTATTTCATCGACATTCCGCACAAGTTTTTCCTTATGTGTTTTGACAGCATTTCAGATGAAATGTTTAATAGAGTACCAAGCTTAATACAGAACGGATAGTCACCGTACACTAAAAAGAAAAATCAATCCATCTGAAATTAAATCAAGCCAAAACGATATCCGTACAATAGTAAGTACGGATTTAAGGATGTAAGGGCATCAAGAACAGAATGCTTTTATTCAAGATTTACTTTAATAAAAGTGAGATAAAAGTTATTCTCAGAGTGTGCTTAATTCGAGAATGTCTAAATTGGTTTAATCCCGAATTCGTTATTGAAATAATCCGAAAGTGAGATTGATTCTAAACTAAAAATAGTTATACCCCAGTGCACCAAAAAGGCAGAATATTATTTAATTTACTTACCCGTTACACTTTTTTTTTAATTTTTGTTGTATTCCGCCCTTTTTGCAGAAGAACTCTCTATTATAAGACACCAGCAGCGGGCCCGATGTGGTTTTCGTAATCATTCTACTTTGAAAATTTGTTGTTTTTAACTAAATAATTTAAACAAATAGAAACCGGGAATTTTTGTTTCTTATTTTACATTTTAAACATGAAAATAATAAATGTTTTTCTTCATGTGGTGTTGTTCTTGCTTCTACATAAATCTAGCAAGTGGTTTTTTACCTTCCTTTTTGTAGTGCTATTGTTGTTTTTCCAACAAATTATTACAAACAGACACGTATGCACAAATATTGGTATTCGAAGGTTATCACGTGTTGGATTGTTTTAAGTACTTTTTAGTGTTATTCATAGTTAAATTTTTAAGTACGACTCATACTAAAAGGAAGTAGAAAAAACTAAAATTTACAAGAACATTTCTTTCGTATATTTTATTGAAAACAAAAACAAATTCTAGTTTTTTATTATTGTTTCCAATATAAATACGCAAAAGAAATGTTCTTGTCGACCTTGTGGGCCTGGAAGTTAGTATGTAGAAGCTTTTTCTTTCTGTGTAGATATGCTTAATACAACAATTCGTCGTCATAGCATTTTTGTTTAATTAAAAAAGTTTTTTTTTTTGTTTTCTTGTTAAGTAGAATGGGTATCTTTCACATTTTTGTTTTAACAAAAACAGAGATTACCTGATCTTATATCAAAAATCAACTGTCAAAACAATACCTTTTTAATATATATTTGATATATACCGAAAAATTGTATTTATCCATAATAAAAAAAAAACGCCAAATTAAACAAACAATAATTTGTTTTGCCATATTTGGTTATTATTTGTGTTGTTATCAAGATTAATATCTATTCACTTTTTTCCAACCTTTTTATAAATTTATTTTATTTCAAATATTTCTGATTCATCTTGTATGTTCAATATTGATTCTAAACATATAAATAAATAAATAAATGTAGCCATTTATTGCTTGTCGTATAAAACTTTGTTTTATGTTGGTTTTAACTTTTTTTATTATCTATTTTTGCTGCGTGACCATACATGATCATACATAATTGGTTATTGTCATGTTGTCTTATTTGTTTGTTTGCTGTTGTATATACTTACTTATTTTTTTATTTATAAACAAAAACAACAACAACAAAACTAATTGACATTTTGACAATTTTTTTTATGTATTTCTATTCATAGAGAAGTGACAGATCTTAAGGTTGTTGCCATCAATAAATTTCCAATACAAAATGTACAAACGATATCAACAAGTCGAGATTAAATATACAACAACAAAAAAAAAATCGACATACAAAATAGAGGAATGGACAAGAACAAAAAAACTTAACAACATTAAAATGACCTCAGTGGCCAATTTATTACTAAATAAAATAAGGAAAAAAATGTGAAATGTATTTATCATGATTTTGCTTAAATATTTCGAATACTGGAAACTAATGAGACATGTTTTAAAAAACTTTCATTAAAAAAAAGTTAAATAGTCCATAAAACTATTTTTTATGTAATTGTAGTAAATACGCCCCTTTTCTAAAGCATTTTCTAACGAAACGGATATACGGCTACTCACACCTCAAGTGGGACACATAGAAAAAGTCTTATGTTTTTCAATGTTTGCAACTCAAAATAAAAGCCCAAGTTTAATTTAGGAATTTTTATTTAATAAATATAATATAATATGAATTAACCTAATTTAATTCATAACTACAAAAAATAACTAACATAACGATGTAAACGATGGCTGTACATATTTTTTTGTAAAATTGTTTAGTTTGTAAATCTCAGGGACCGTAACAGTTATTCCTTTTTTCATAAAATTCAGATGATAACAGTTATTTTTTGATTTTTATTTTTATAGAAAATTGCATTTAAAACAAAAACAAATTTTAAAATTTTGCTGCTGTTTTAAATGTAATTTGCTTTGCGAACATTAACGTTTGACATCGTGGGATTGGCTTACATTGTGAATCCCATCAATATAGACGAAGAAGAAACAGAGAAGAAGAAAAATTATAGGTAGAGTTAAGATACATAATAGAGAATAGTACTCTTCCTACAGTCCCCTCATTATAAATAATGTGACTTTGTTGAAAAAAGGGTACTCCTTTTGAAAATGGTATTTAAGAACAATTTTGGGAGAAGTTCTTTAGAAAAAGTTTTTGTTTTTTTTATATAGCACTGTTATGTAATTTTTTTTTAAAAACTGTATTACATTTTTTTAATAATGCTTTTTCTAAACGTTTAAAAATATTTTTTAAAAAGGTGCTTTTTTAAAAAAAGGTACTTTTGACTAAGTGGTTACTTTTTTAAAAGGTAACATTTTATTAAAATGGTAGTTTTTATTAAAAGGGTTCTTTTTATTAAAAGGGTAATTTTTATTAGAAGGGTACTTCTTATTAAAAATTAACTTTTTATAAAATCCGTTGTTTTTATTTACCTACCATTTTATTCTATAAGTGCTTTTAATGAATATTTACTTCTTATTAAATTTTTACTTCTTATTAAAAGAGTACTATTTATTCTTTTAAACGGTACGTAATATTTTAAAGCTATTTATTCTTTTATTTGAGCGTTTTGTTTTAATAAAACCTTTTTAAAAAAGGTACTTTTCTCTAAGAAGGTAATTTTGTGTTTTTAAAAAATTATACATTTTGTTAACAGATTTTGTTTGTTGTGCTTAATTCCCTTTTTTTAATAATTGATAAAAATACTAAAGTTTATTGTTGGAGGATAAGCTGTTCCTATGAGCATTTCACTGGTTCGTTAGGCCAGATCATCAGGAAACGTTCTCTTAAATAATTTTAGAAAAGCCAAAGCTATCAGCAAACAAGACTACAGAGGGAATGAGTATTACATACATACACTCAAAAAGTCTTATTTGCAACGATATCAAAGCTTACAACAGTGAGTTTAACTTTTCTTACATTCCCCACTACAATTAGTTGGAATTCACCCAACATTAATTGTAGTTGTAAGTGGGTAAAGAAAAAATAAATTAAAAACAAAAACAAATTGCTTTTATTGTTTTCGCAAGAAATCAAAATAAAAACAATTTGCTACTTCAGTTTTTTTATGCACGCGCACTTGCAAAATTTTATTATCAAAGTTGTTTTTGGGAATACATTTATTTATTAAAAGATTTTGTTTGTTGTGCTTAATAAATAATTGTATTCCCAAAAACAGCATGGTTTGTTCGTTTGTACACGAAAAGAAAAAACATGGTTGTGATAAACATATTCTAAGAGCAACATATTATGATTATATTCATGATTGTAGTCAACATATTACGATTATTATTGAATCATATTATGACCAAATATATTCGCAATATTACATCATAATATTTTTCCCTTAATACTAATTTGTTTTTATTACATCCGATAATAATTTAATGTTATCATATTAATCATAATAAGTTAAGAAGTAATCATATTATTATCATGTTATTCATAATAATATGTAGATAAAATATAAAACAGAAAAATATTTTTAATAAATATTAATGCTTATTTACTTACTGGCAACCTTAACATAAAACTTTTCTAGATATTTCACATCATAATATGATGCAACTGAAAACATAATATTTTTAACTTATTTTTGTCGTAGGTCGCAATTACTTATAAATTATTTTATAGAATTTTCATTCCTTTTCTCTTAAATAACACAAAACAATGGTCAATATTTTTGCACCATTTTCAAACAATATTAAATTTTTTATTAACCATTTACAATTTTTTTACTTGGTTTTTTTAATGGGTATTTTTTTAAAATTGTTTAACCGTTAAAACGTTAAAACGGCACAACTGATGCAAAATTATTTATCAAATGACGATAACAAACTATTATTATAGTAAAGATATTTTGTTTGCATCTTAAATATATTATGAGTACACGTATAGAAAGTTATCATGTTTTGGCTATTAAATATCATTAAATGGTTGTGAGGAATATAATATGTATTCAAAGTTATCATTATTTATTTGTTATAAAAATGATTATTTTTCAGTGAACCATACTTAAATTTATAATTGCGATAAACATTGACATGTTTAAAGTAACTATAAAATGATTGATATTAAATAAAAATAACAATATTTTGTGTACGACAACAATATATTGTTACAATAAACATAGTGTAGTTGCCGTAACTATGCCCAACCATATTTTTTCTCTGCGTGTAACCGTAACCGCTGAACTGGTATTTATAAAATTTTTACATTATATTGCTGATGGTCTGGGAGGGGATGTAGGCTATATGGTTTTTTTAAATTTTAAGTAGGTGGGGCACCTCCCAAATAGGACGGCAAGAACTAAAGTTTCCAAATTTAATTTGGTTATTAATACACAACACTTAACAAAATCTGGGCGGCATTGGAGAAGAGGGCATGGCACAAAATAGATTTCTTTACTTCTGGATAGGGAAAGTTTCCAAATTCTGTACAAATAGCTCGGCTATCAATACGCAACATCAGTAAAAAAAATTGGGCGGAATAAGATAAGTGGGAGTGGCATAAAATATAATTCTGTATCTCAGCAGAACTATAAGTGTAAAATTGTCCAAATAATTGTTTTTTTTTTTTTTTGACAACTACAAATAAATGTAATAAATTTTATAAATTCCGATTTGGCCTCAGCGCCAAGAAGGCATTATTGAGGCAAATTGGCGAAATAGTTCAAAAGTTAAATGTACAGATATAATATAAGGTAAAAAGTAACTTAAAGAATATATTACAAATATATTTTCATAACAAACAATTTCTATTAACACAAAAAAGAAAAAGATTATATTAAAAGCGTTTCAATTGTATTATATAAGTGTTCTTTGCAAGAAGACTTAAAAATGGAAATTCGATCAATTGATTTTAAAGCTTTAGGCAAATTATTAAATTTAATTCCACCAGTATAATCAATTCGCTGTTTGGTTGTTTCTAACCTGCATCTAGGCACTCTAAAATTTGTTCTGTTCCGTGTGTTGAAATATTTAATTTTGTGTGAATGGTATGGTATGGTACCCAATATTATTAGAACATTTAAACACAAACATTAAAACTTGGTTTTCATGCAACCCATAGATTGGTAATATTGTTTTGCATATTTCTTTATGAAGCGTGATCCATTTCGAGGTTCCTTACTTTTTTAAAGAAAAAAACACAGAAAATTCAAATTTAATGGGGAATGTTTATTATCAATTGAAAGAACATTCTTTGGCATTTATTTTTTGAAGATTATGTCTATCAAATGTTGGCCTTTGCTACGTCGCAGATGTTCCATCCGATGAGTCCAATTTTCGATGACTCGTTCGAGCATTTCGACTGGTAACTGGCAAATGACACGCGTGATGTTTTCCTCCAAGGCCTGAATCGAAGCGGGTTTGTCCGCATAAACTTTAGACTTTACATATTCATATCACACGATCTTGGCGGCCAATCGACCGGCCCAAAACGTGAAATTATATGCTCACCGTAGTTTTCTCTCAATAAATCCATTTTTTTATGCGATGTGTGGCGCCGTCTTGCTGAAACCAAATGTCGCCGAGATCACGAGCTTCAATTTCAGGCATCAAATAGTCGGTTATCATGGCACGATAACGGTCGCCATTGACGGTTACGATGATTCCACCGGCCCACAAACCACACCAAACCGTTGAATCTCTTCAGGTTGCTTTTCGTCCCAAATGCGGCAATTTTGTTTCTTTACATACCCATTGAGCCAGAATGGGGTCATCGCTGAACAAAATTTGCCTCGAAAACGTCGGGTCTTCTTGGAACTTTTCAAGAGCCCATATAGCGAAGCGATGTCGTTGTTGCACAAGCTGTATTTTGTACGCTTCCAATTTAAGATATCGACGCAAAATGCGCCAAATCGTTCCATACGTCAGTCCGAGTTGCTGCGAACGGCGCCGAATCGACTCTCCATGGTCTTCGTGTACACTCTCAGCTACGGCCGCTATATTTTCTTCACAGCATGCTGGACGTGGTCTATTCGGTCGAATATTATCCCATAATGAATGCTGGGTCTCAAAATGGGTGATGGTGTTGCGAATAGTACGCTCAGTAGGCCGATTATGTTGACCATAAGTTGAGCGAAGTGCACGAAACACATTCCTCACAGAACGTGAATTTTCGTAATAAAGTTGAACGATTTGTAAACGTTGTTCAGGCGTAAGTCTTTCCATTATGAAATCCCAAACAATACTTAACAAAAATAACATGACAGCATGACACGACTCACACGTGATCTGTCAAAAAAAGGCTATTGAAAAAATTATCTCTACTTGAATCACCCATTATAATGAAATAGTTGAATACAACACTGGTAAATTATATACAATTTTTAATGCCTTGTTTTGCATACATTGAAGGGATTTAAGTAAACTATTGCTTTTATTGTAAGCATATATTATAGCTAAGTAATTCAAATGAGATTGAATTAAGGAATGATATATCATCAGTTTTGATCTTTTTCCAATTTGTTCTTTAATTTATATAAAATTTCAATCGCTGGAGATATACTGCCCGTTCGCCGATATCGAACGTTAACGTTCGCATAGTAAATTAAAAGTCCATAATGGTTTGACCCCGGACAGCGCCGGGACCTAGAATTCTAAAAAATTCTTGGTTTTTTAATTTCTTTAATTTACTTTTTTATCTATTATCATTATTTTTTTATTTTTTTTTTTTTTTTTTTCATTTAAATCTCTTTTTATATTTTATTTCTTATCGCCTTAACTATTTCAAAATAAATGATGTTTCATGCACATTTTTTCCAAAAAAAAAAACAATTGTTTAAAAATATCTAAAAGATATCAAATGATTAATTATGTAAAGAATACAAAAATACTGTGGCTTTTGTGTGTGTGTGATAGTAGTAGTAGGGTAGTAACGACTGAAACTTAGTGTTGCAAGTGGCTGTGAATATGTGTAAAAAATAAAAACATCTATCTTTTTTTCAAAAAAAAAAGAGAAAAAACGACAACTTTATATCCAACACATTCTACGAATACAATAGCACTAACACTAAATATTTCGTATAATGTCTATAATATGAAAGTTAGAATGTCATTAAAAACCAAAAACAAAAACGATAAAAATTTATAACCAACCAAAACAAACCAACAGATAGATAAACTTTCAAATAAAAATATAAATTCTTTTTTTCATATCTCTACAATAGAAAACATTAGACAAAAAGAATCTAGCATGTCCAACTATAGAATATTTATACAGAAGTATAAAGCGAATTTATCTCTATTATAATTTTTATTTTGTACTTTATCATTAAACTGAAAAAATTTTAATTGACTTGTAGAGGATAAAAATAAGGGGTAGTGGCGATGAGAGGCAGGAAAGAGGAATAATCAAAGTCAAGGAAGTTTTAAATTTGATAGACGAATATATTATAATTTTTAAAATGCAATTTACATCTAAATTTAATTTTAAAGACAAATCCTTTTACTAAAATTAAAACAAGTAACAAAGACTAGTCGGTCAAGTCCGACTGTTTGATACCCTACACCACACTATATGCAGACTAGGGAGATCGAACAGTTATTATTTTTATTAATTTAGTTTTGCCCAAGTAGGTTATTTTAAAATGTCCATTTTGCGAATATCGAATAAACCGGTTACTTTGGTATAATAAACCGGTTATTTTAATAATGTGTAATTAATATACATTTTCCTTACTTTTGTTGTAGATGTACCCGTAATGTAAGTATTTTCTAATTGAATATTGGTCAAACTTAAACTTTTAATGAACAAAATGTAACAAAGGTCAAAAAACATTATGAACACTTTCAATACAAATCGCTTATAAAAGCGTGTGTTCTTCTAATAAAAACAAAACCAAAAACTTTTAAAAATACTACAAAACTTGTGCAGTTAAAAAGTAAACAGCAATTTGTGCGAGAGTATTCTAAATATTATTATATATGTTATCTCTACAGATATTTCGAACGGGATTAAAGAGACAAAGTTAGGTGCTTGTAGTGCCCCAAAATGAAAAGATGCATTGGGTTTTCCACGTCACGATTTATTAATCACCTTTAATTAGTCCATATGCCTGATATTAATGTGCTCCAAGTAAAACTTAATTCCGTTCGAAGTAGTTCTAAAGAGACGACGAAACGTTTGTCTAGATCAAATATCATTTAACAGGTATGTTAAGACCTAACAAATATTTGACCAAAAATACAAAAAATATGACCAGCAAAAGTATCAAACTTTCGCTTTATTTTTAACAGTTTTTATGTACTTCCTTATCTTTATTTGTAAGAAGATAATTGTATAATTCAAAAAGAAACTGTTAAATGATGTTTGATCTAGCAAACGTTTTGCAAAAGCAGAAATTTTTTTAATAAAACTAGTGCTTAAGTGTAGGGCGTCAAATATTTACTAGATGTGAACATTGCTTTAGTAAATAAATAAAAATTGTTAAAAATTAAGCTAAAGTTTGATCAATTTACTGGTCACACTTTTCTTGGTTTTTATCGTCAAATATTTGTTAGGTCTGAACAAGCCTTAAGTCATATCTATGTATTTTGGAGGGGGTGCTTTAATACCATGTGAGATAAGGCCATTATGGCTTTATCTCTCATTCAATAGGGACATAAAGCCTTTTTTCATTTGAATGGGAGATAAAGCCATCATGGCCTTAGCTCACATTAGCAATATTAGAAAATGGCTTTATCTCTCATTTCAGTTTTGAAGAACATTTGCATTTTACATTGATTAATAGTTTTATTAATTTTATAATTAAGAGGTAATGATTTTCCCTTTTAAGAAATGTTTACATATGTAAACATTCCGTAAAAGGGAAAATCAATAGTTTTTATTGAAGGAGGAAAACCTAATAATAATAATAACATTCTGTAAAAAAATGTCTTCCCGGAGACACTAAAGTTAAATATTGAAATCTGGATTCGCATATTAAAGTTTTTCTGCGTGGCGGCCTGCGGCCGTGCTTACGGGTTTTCTCCTTTAGTAGGACGCGGCAGGTGGCTTCGCTGAATAAAGTTTTCCTGCGTGCGTCGCAAGAATAAAAAAGAAAAAATATGGTTTATCTCTCATTTGCGAAAAAAAATAGGGCTATATCTCTCATTTCGCAAAATTTTAAATATGACCTTAAATCTCAATGATTGGGCAATAAGGGCATTATGGCTTTATCTCCTATTCAATTGAGCAATAAAGCCATCATGGCCTTATTTCACAAGGTTTTAAAGCACCCCCCCCGTATTTTGTTGGTTCCTTACTTTTGTGAATTGTTTTGTTTTGTTTTTATTTAAATCAACCTTATTTGATATTTGTGTTTTTATGTATTCGAACTAAAGCCAGCAACTATTCGGAATATTCGAAAACCGGTTATTGAAAAAAGTCGAATTATCGATCTCTCTAATGCAGACACATTTTCGTCGAGATTGCCCTCTATTTGGGACCCATGGCCAATCAAAACAAAATTGTGTGTTGAAGTTAAGATACATAAAAGAGTTCTCTATGCCGAATAGATATCGACATCTTTTAAAGATTTGTTTTTCTGAAAGCGACTTTGGAAAGGGGGTTTATATGTGACCTATGGCAAATTTTGGACCTACCAGTTCCATGACATAAGAGCTATTTTAAAAGTAATCGTCGCCAAATTGTGAATACTAGTGTTACCAATGAAGAATTCGGAAATAAGACATAACTGGGTACCAAATTACACTTTCGTATGAAAATTACACACACAAATCGAAAAAGTAGCTTTTCTGGATTGAATTCGCCTTGCAAAATCTTATTGGTATTCCTTGTTTGCAATTAAATCGCTAGGCTTACAAAAAAAAATCAAAGCTTAGCCGTTGCTGTAGTAAGAAAGAACTGGATAAATATGTGCATCGGCACGTTTCAATGCACAGTATTAATTTCCGATATTATTTTCGTTTTTCCTCCACAATAAACAATAAGTTGCGCAATATAAAAAAATATGGCCAATTTTTAGTTCAAATTTATTTTTAATTTAAAAAAAAATTCTTAACTTCTAAAATCCCAAGAATGCTTACATTTTTTTATTGCAAAGCGTAAAAGCAAATGTCAAAAAATTAAAATCAAATTTGACAGTTTATGTCAAGCATGCTTTTCTTCTCTCCCCTCTCGCCAATCAACTCAGCATTTCTGAAAGAAAGCTTTTATAGTGTAGACCCAGACTCAGGAATACAATTTTACAGTAGAGTATTGCTCGTGGATATGGAACGTGAAACCAAGGTAGGGTGTAAAAAACAATTTTGACTGTGATCGAAACTGAAAAAAATTGAGATGTTCGAAAAAAATATCTTGACTATCAAAAATTATGGAAAATGTACAACTTAAAGTGAAATTGCGTAAAATATTTTTGAACCAAATTAAGTCTTAATACCAACTTAATTAGATAGCTTATAGGCAACGACTACTCCAGATAGGGGTCATGTGGTGAGAATTAGTCCTCACCATTTTCAGTAGGCTTGGTCCTTGTCACAATTATTACAACCTACGTACTAAATTTTATTAAGTTTTATCCAATATTGCGACCTGTACTTTGCGCACAACGTTTTAGGGCAGACAACCAGCCTGGACGGATGGACATCATTAGATCGACTAAGAATATGTTTCTGAGTCAATCAATATACTAAATGGTGGGTCTTGAACTAATATTTTAATGTGTTACACACATCAGCATAAACGCATTATACACTCTCCACTATTGTGGTGTGGGTATTATTAAATACAAAAAATTAAATAAAGTTATATTTTAACTTCATTTTCAAAATACAATAAAATTAATCAATTTGAAAATATCTATTAATCATTTTCTATGACATTTCCTAGAATCTTATAAATCTTTTTTAATGGATTTCTGAATTTTAACAAAATTATCTGTTGTAATTTGATTCTGTTGTTTTATACTTGAGACTCTTGAGATCATTATCGATAGTAAATTTCCTAAAACTAAAATTAGAAACACTTGGTTTATTTTGTCTAATCAAGATTTTTGATTAATTTAATCTCTTGTATAAAAATTTCAAGAAAATAAAAAAAAACTGAGTTGAAATTTTTTTTAACTGTAAATAAAATTTCATGTTAAATTTTTAAACATCCATCCATATCTTCCTACGTCCCTGATGAATTGATAGCAACAATATTTAGCTTGGTTGCAACATGAGGAGGCAAGTGTATGGAAAAAATAAGAGATAACTAAAAACTTTTTTTACGTTTTTAGTCTGTTGTTACCAAACTTATAGACCATGATGCTTAACAACACAGACATCTATAAAACATCATATAAAACACAACACTAACGCCAACAGTTAGATGAAGTAGAAGCAATCTAGTCACTGTACTACAATACAGTACAAACAACAACTACAACATTATCATCATCACCACCAGCACCAGCAGCAGCAACAGCAGTAACTGCAACTTTGGTGAGAGCGAGTGAAAAAGAGAGTTGGAGTGGGGGACGGGGGACAATATTAAACATCAGAGTTAACATAACACAACACAACAGAAGCATCTGCAAGTATGCAGTTTTTATAGATAAGCAAAAGCATTCATGAATTTTAAAGATAACAAACGAACGAATACATTGTTATTGTTGTTTTTATTTTTGTTAAACAGTATCACAACAAGAGCATTGCTCAACAACAACAACAAAAAAAACACAGAAAAGACAGGCAAACAAACAGATATTCAAACGTAAATAGAGTAACTGATAGAACAAAATGTATCTACACCCCACAACAACAGCAACAACAACCGTCATCATCGATAACCATACCAAGAACATTATTATTTAAAAATATATATTCATATCTCTACTTTGCATGAGAGATAGTTGCAATAATAAAAAAATATTAAATTATTAAAAGAAAAACAAGTTAAACAATACTCTGAATATAGTACGAGTACATTTATCTGTCAAAACAAATTCATATATTTACCAGATACAATATTGTTTAAATTATAGAAAGCAAGAATATCTAGGGAAAATTTAGTGACAAGTGTCAAGAGTTTTTTTTTTTGCGATAACTATTGATGGACTAACCCACCCAATAATAATTGAAATATTTTTATTCTGCCGTTAGTATTAAAATTAATTAATATTTACAGTAAATTTCAATGAAAGCTGCAAGCGACGGCTTGCAATCAGAAAGCACAGATCGAATAAAAAGTTGTAATTTTTATTTCAAATCAAGTCAGTTTTTAAAAAAGTTTATATTTTTAACCCTCTAACGCTTTAAGCTGCCTTATTTTAAAGTGTGTTAAACGAAGAATTTATTAATCTATTTTTTCCAGAACTTTTGTTTTCAAATTAAGTTTTGGTAACTTTTCTGTGGTTTCAATGGGCAACCGCTAATGTCCATTTTTTCGGTTTTAAAAAGTTGATGGTTACATGGTTCCTAAAATTTCTGAAAAAATATGGACCAATTACGATTTTTTTGCATAATGACTTATTTCAAAAACTTCAATACCTAGCCCATAGTTTGATCCAGAATTTTTTCCGGTTCTTCTAAAAAATGTATTTTAAGACATACGCGTAACCCATGTTAACCACAGATTTAAGATAGGATATGCATTTCAAACAACTTCTCCTCCGGCCGTTAGAGGGTTAAATTAAATATTAAATAATCTTAACTATTCTTGTTTCATCAGCGCCTTTTTCAAATAAGTACTTTTTTCAAAAAGCACATTTATCGAAAAAAAATTTTCAATTTACAAAAAGGAACCCGTCTTGAGATTACATTATTTAAAAAAGGAACTTTCCTGTATAAAAATTGTTCATTAAAATGATTTTTAAAAAGACTACACTTTTAAGTAGCAGCATCATATTAGTCAAAAAGCAAGTAAGAGTGCTTTATTCGGCTATGCCGAATCTTATATACCCTTCTCCATTTATAGAAATAGCGTTCTTTAGATATAAATAAATATATTTTGTGCCAGGCCCACTTCTCCAATCCTGCCCACATTTTGTGATACCAATATTGGCCATATACATTTGGAAATGTACTGCAAAATCACATATTTATATAAAAACTTAAAACGCCCGTAACTCGAAAACTAAGCGTTTTCGCCAACTTTTTTATTTAATTTTTTCTTCTTATTTTTACATTTTCCATCACCCTGGGTACTTTTTTTATTTGGAGCTGCGTCGGTAAACTAGATTTGTTCCTTTATTTGTACTTCCCTATCTTAAATTCCTAAATTTTACGCTAACTTTTTGTTTATACTGCAAATACCCATTATTTGGGTATTTTGGTTTCCCGGTTTTTAAATTCCCAAATTGGACGCTATTTCTTCAACGCTATCTTGGCTCACGTTTGTTATTTCAATTGTTTACACACCGATCAGCTGTTTTCTTGCAAGATTTCACTGGATACTGTCTGCGTACTTTTTGAGATATTCTCAGCCGAAAGAGTAAAATTTGTCTTACTCTCCCAAAAAAATTTACTGAGTATTTGCTACTGGAAAAGTACGCAGACAGACCTAATAATACAAAAACGTGTGCAGTTGAAAAGTAAGTAGTATTTAATTTGTGCGACCGAGAGATATTTCGAACGGGATTAAACAGACAAAGTTATGCTCTTGAAGTGTCTTAAAGTGATAAGTGGCGAAGGGGTTTGCACGTCACGATTTATTAATCACCTTTAATTAGTACATATGGTTGACATTAATGTGCCCCAAATAAAACTTAACCCCGTTCGAAGTAGGTCTAAAGAGTCGACAAATAATACTTTATTAAAATACGCTGCCAAAATTAAATCATTAGGTGAAATATAAACCCGTTGTGTTGCCGAGGACGCAATGCCCCTTAAGGTACTAAAAACTCTTAAATAATTCCAGCATTTCTTTATGCTAAAAACTACAACTTTCTGGTGTAATCAACGATATGGAAATAATTCATCAGTTTTATTTATTAAAACACCAAGAACTAAAAAACAAAATTGAGAAATCAAACAATGTCATGGAAGGTTTCAAATTGTGGTCGACGAATTGACAAATATTTCATACAAAAAGCATTTTCATCTTACTAATCGTTTATATAATGCTGAAACAAAATCGTTTGATATATATAATCCAGGCTAAGAGGTTTTGTTTGCAACTTTTCAAAAATATGCTTGAAGTCTACTGATTCATATAGAGATGGCTTAATCACCAGCAAATTAAAAGTCATTTAAAATAAATTTAGGAGAATATCTGAAATAATAAATTTATTAAATTACTATAATATTTTATTTGGTCTTGCAAAACGTTTGGCTAGGTCAAACATCATATAATAGTTTTTAAATTGTATTATACAATTATCGTCTTACAAAAACAGATTAGTCAATAAATAGAAATTGTTAAAAATGCGGTTAAAGTTTGATCATTTTACTGGTCTCGTTTTTTTTTGGATTTTATGGTAATCATATAAGTCATATCTTTGTATTTTGTAGGTGTTTTTATGTATTCGAAATAAAACCGGTTAACCGGTTAGTTTAAAAATGTTTAACCGAAAACCGGTTTTTTTTAAATTAGCAACTATTCGTAATATTCGAAAACCGGTTATTGAAAAAAGTCGAATAATCCATCTCCCTATCAGATATACAGAAATCTATAATGTCTTTGTACGGGAGGTGCCACGCGCACTTCTCCAATTCCGCCCATACTTTCTTGGATCTTGTGTATTGATAATCAAAATTGCCGTCTTCCTGATATAGAGAAAAAAAATACAAAAATGGGCTTATGGGTAAAATTAGAGGCAGTCGTGGTTTTTTTCTCATATCTCAGCCATTTGTAGACCGATTGGGCTGAATTTTAATAGCAAAGTTTAAGGGAGTATATGTGACAGTAATATATCGTTACCTAAAACACAAAACGCCCTATCTAACATTTTTAATATTTTACAGGAGAAGCAAAAAAGTATTTAAAAATAATAAATTGCTCAAACTGTTTATAATGACCTAGCTCATTCTTAATGATTTCCGCTAGTTTCATCTCATTCTGCTAATTTACTGCAAATACTAATTTATCAAAAAATTCTTTTATACTCTCTTCTAACCAGTTCTTTATTATTTGTTTAAATTCGTTTTGCCACTTTTGATGTCAAGTGGTTTTGACAAATAACAATGTAGCATATAATGCAAACTGTTAATTATGTCTTTAAGTTCTTATCGTATAATATTTTGTAGATAGTTAATAAAATCGCTAATCTTGGTCCAAAGATTCAAAAGTTTGCTGTGGACATTTGTGACGATGCAATAGAACAGAATCAATGAAAATGTCGAATTTAAATTTTTGGTTAATTATGGCCTTTTGCGTAACTAACCAAGTCCCCATAATATCTGGGGTCTTTGGATAAGCCATTTCAACAGACAGACTGACTTTATTAAATCAACTGCGCTACTCATATGTAATATAACTCAAAACCTAGAATATATGCACTTTATAGCGTCTTCGATCAATATTGCAGAAATTGCAAACGGAATGACAAACTTATATATACCCTTTACCTTTCGGTGAAGGGTATAAAAAACACTGTTGAAGAAAAATTATCGTTTTAATTACTCCAAAAAAATTTAGATATACAATTTTCTATGAAAAATACCTTTTAAAGGAAAAAAACGTATATTATTAGGAAAAATTAACTTTAAAAAATAATTTTCAAGAAAAGTACTTTTTTACATTTCTAAAAAAAATTTTTTGTTTTAAGAAACTTTTTTAAGATAGTGCTTTTTTAAGACCAAGTCGGTCTTTTTAATAAAAGAAAGTACCTTTTTTAAGAAGGACTAGAGATGAAGTGCATTTGAGGGATTTTTTTCTTCCATAACCTTTTAGGAAAAAATACATATTTAAGTTAAAGTCACTTATTGGAAAAAAGTGCTTTTTAGGAAAATTAACATAACTAAAAAATGTACTTCATATTTCTGTGGCAATAAGGAAAAAGAACAGTTTATTTTTTAGTATTGTAGAAGAGTAATTTTAAACTTAAAAGGTGATTTTTAAAAATTTAGTCCTGATCTAATATAATTTTTATATAAAAAATTAAGTGGCTTTAACCCCCTACAAACAATCCATTCAAGCAGTCTCCAGACTTTCCCTGCCCATGAAAAAAAAAATAAAGGCAATGGTCAGGCAAGGTTCCCCACCGCTACACCAAATACATGGAGGACGTTGTTTCTTGACAACGACAGATGGCAGCCCCATTATCCTAGGACCTGCTGCAGCAGACCAATAATCTACTTAGCTGTAACAACAACTGATTAACCCTTTCAGGGTAAAAAATAATTTTTGGCGAGATAAAAATCTGAAAATTTGTATTTAATGTAATGTGATGGCGCTGCAGCCTGGAAAAATAATAGTTTTTGCCTCATGCAGCTCCCCTGGTTTTGAGGGAATGCCGAATATATCCAAAATGGACCTTCAAATATCCACAAAAGAACCCACAATTTATTTTTGCAATATTTTTTTTTTTCAAGAAAATACTTATTTACGCATGTATCAATACTTAAAATTTTTTTTTATATCGCCTGATCCCCAAAATTATTATTTTTTTCTTTCTTCCTAAATCTAAGCTTTTTACAAATTTCCTGACTTGGGTACAACAATGCACTCAATAATAAGAAAAGAAAGTCAATGTCTACTATAATAACAATTTAAAATATCAAAAGTGCCCCTCTTTCAGATAAAACAAAAAAAATATAATTCACTGAACATTTTTATAAAGTAAAAGTGCGTTGAAACAGAGTACTATGCAATGTCGGATATATTCGACAAAAAAAAACTGAAAGGATTAATGAAACCGATATAAGGCAAAATAAAAATATACTGATCGATACTCCAAGAACTAGGACAGTGCAATCTTACAGTCTTGCCTGCATTTTAAAAGTATTTTTTTTTTCAAATCTTTTATTCCTTAACAAATAGTACATAGAAAAAAAATTTAAATTGATTTCAATTAAAAAATTTGTGATATTAATTAAGAAATGAATTAAATTTGCACCAGTAAACCAATTAATAGTATCAATTAAACATTTAATTCACTTGATTAAAGTTTAATTCACTTTATTAAACGTTTAATTCATTTAATTTAAATTCTTAAGTAAAACTGATTTTTTTTTTTTGCTTAATGCTTAAATTTAGAGATTTTTTTCTATGAACCTTTTAATAAAAATTGTTTTAAAACAAAAGTGACATTTGCGGCTGCTCTAAGAGTACCCTTTTTACAAAAAGTAATTAAAAAAAAAGTATAATTTTATAATTACCATTTTACTAAAAAGTATTTTTACAAAACGTTAATTTTCATAAAGAGCCTTTTGTTAAAAAAGTGACTTTTACGAAAAAGCAATTCTTAACAAAAAATTCTGTTTTACAAAAAAAGGTACTTCTTGAAAATTATTTTTTTTATGTTGCCTTCAAATATTCACAATAAAAAAAATCCATGTGGTTTTTAATCAAACGTACTTGAACATTTTGATGTTGCAACAGTAAAAAAGAAAAGAAGGGAGGACTACCACAACAACCACGTCTTTATTTTTGTGAGATTCCACTTAATATTCATATTTTTTTTCTATTCCTCTATAAACGCCCACTTTACTAGAGATAAAAGAAAAATGTACGACCGTATGTATTTCATATCACAATCCCATCAGTGTTTGGTGCCATTCAATGTTTGATAGATTTACAAAACGATGTGGAAAAAGTCAAATGACTTTCAAAATTAATGATGAGAAAAAATAAAATAAGTACGTTAACACAATGAAAAGCACATTATTCGAAATCCTTCCCAGGGTTGCTTTATTTGGGAATTAAGGGTGGCTGACTTCTTTGGATTTGTTAATTTTTAATTTATACAATCAGTGATAAATAAGAGTTTTAAATGGGTATGTGTGTGTGTGTGTGTGTGTTGGTTGCTGATATAATGAAAAAGTTATTAGATACTTTGTTTATAATTGTTATCTTTGAGAAACATTTTTCTAAAGCGGACTTTGACGGCCTTTGTTTACAACTTGATAAGAAAAAAAATAAAAGCCTTTCCCTTTCCTAAATTTTAAACTTAATTAAACAGTTATTCGACTTTAAAGAAGAATCTAATTTAAGAAAAATATGTTTACCGCTTTACAGATGCTACTTGTTTTCAAAGTATTTTAGTACGGTTCTAAATAGAAGTAGATATATTTATACCCTACAATTTTAAGACACCCTTTGCATATTTAGATTGTAGGGTATAAGTATATGTTTTTATGGATATTTTTGACATCTTAAAATATTCTGATTGGTCTAGAATCATTGAGTATAGCAAAAGACTTAAGTTGGGCTAACTGAGTCGATTTGAAGTTGGAAACCTTAAGAACAAAGTCCAGATTGCAAATATGAAGATTATTATTAAAAATAATAATAACTGTTACACAATTTCAATTAGCTCCTACGCAATATTTTCCTGAGAATATTGTGATTAAAAAAAATAGGCGGGATTGGAGAAGTGGGCGTGCCACCTTCCATACGATAAGATTATATATTTCTGTATATCTGGAGAACGAAAAGAGCCAAAGTTTCCAAATAATATACAAGCATCATAGTTATTCATACCTAACATCCGACAAACTGTGGGCGGGATTAAGGACGTGGGAGTGGGACCTCCCATACAAATATAAAATCGTAGCAGTAAAAGCTTCGATGTCAAGGCACGGCATCTGGCACAAAGTGGGCTGGAATGAAGAAATGGGCATGGCACATAAAAGACATCTCTTTATCTGGATAAAGGTAGGAGAACATTTTTCTTAATTTGGTACACATACATAGATGGGTTGTCAAAACCGAAATCCGCAAAAAATGGGTGTTATTCAATAAGTGGATATTTTCAAAAAGTTGAATAAAATTCCTTTTTTCGTTAACATAACAAGTTTTGAATATTTTGATTAATTGTTTATGTAAATTTACAAAAATCTATGGAAATAATGTATAACAATTGGTTTTTTTCTCTCTTTTTAAAGAGATAATCAGCCTTATTACGGTTGGCGTTGCCGTAGGTGTTTGCGTCGTTTTTTGTAATAGATTAAAGTAACACACAACCGTTGTATCTTTATCTACTACAAAAAAATTAAATGTATTAAGGTGATTATTTTCACATTAATCTGATGGATATGCGATACTGCAGGACTCATCCGATTAGAAGAGCGCTAAACTCCTACGTATGTGAACATAAACTGTAATGGGAAAATGTGCGTTCGGCACTGGCAGAACATAATATAATGTATTAGAATAAGATTTGATTAATAATTATGTTTTCATATATAAAATGTATATGAAGATTCAATAAATAAATAATGAGAAAAAAATTAATCCGATGAAAAATATTAACGAAATTACGAAAATCAACTTCGTAGGGTTAATGAAATTACTTCATTGAATTTTTAAAATTGCATTCGCATAATGAAATCATTAATTGAATTAAAAAAAATGCAAAGAAATTGTTTCATTAGATTTATGCAACATAATTCTTACAGTGTACCAAAATTAAAATATTATTTAATGACATTAAATGGAAACACTTTTTTTTTTTTTTTTTTTTTTTTATTTTGTAGACGAGAATCCATAATTTGATCCTATCGCCCATTAAAAGATCACGCAACATATTACATATAAGATTTTAAGAGAGAATTATTAGTATGACCGTAATGCCTATTTTCCCTATCAAAATGAAAATCCAGTCCAGGTACATACTTTCAAAGTGTAGGGTATCATTATGTTTGGGTTTAACTAAAATTTTTCAAAAATTAATAAAAAAAAAACACATTATAAAATCATATTCCTTTGGTTTGGTTAGTAAAAACCATTAAAAAAATTTACTCATAAACTTGATCATAAATTATGATTACTCTTGTTTAAGACTGTGTGTATTTATGAGTTTTAACTCTAAATATTTAACAAATAGTATTTACGATAAAATACCGGATATGAGCTTATAAACATAAAGATATCTTCGAAAAACCAAACTGGCTAACATTTTACCTCCAAGCCCTCTATTTCTCACACTCTCCATCTTCAACTCAAACAAAACACCCATTTAAACAGACATAAATAAGTTGTTCTCCTCCGTACCAACCCACACTCACCCATACAGACCAGCAAAGTGAAATAAATATTTAAAGTTAATCCTTTCAAATGTTTACTCTCACACACACACACACACGGCCACACTTACAAATCTACAAAAATATCCTTTTTTCGCCAAAATATTTTATCAAATGGTTAAAATCTTTTATAACCCACCAAAGAAAAAAAAGACAAGGAAAAAATAGGAAGCTTGAAAAAAATGGAAGAGAAGCAAGTAAGAGTGATATATTCGGCTGTGACGAACCTTTGATACCCTCCACCGAGAGTTTGAATATTTCAGGGGCTTGCTTTCTATTGGATCTATAAATTATAAATCAACCTTTATGAAAACTGACCTCTAAGTACTATGATTCGCTGCGGTTTAAGGCATAATAAAGTATGTTCCAAAAAGTCACGTAAAATTTTTTTTATTACTTCCTTTATTCAGTTTATTTCTTTAGAGGTTAGATAAATTTTTATGAGATTTGACATTAGTAGCAGAGCTGCCATTTTTGGTTTTTTAACCAAAATTGGTAAAAAAGAAATTTTTTTTTTTTGTTATTTTTCTCTAAAACAATAATACTCATGATAATTTTTTTTTCTTGATAAACTTGCATGTCACGTTTTTTTAAATTTTTTAACATTTTTATTTACATGGAGGTTTACCGCGTATTTCGAATCGAAGGAAAATATTTACGATTTCGAATAATTTGAATTGTGTATTACGATTTTCGCATCATTTGTTTCGAATGAACGAAAGTTCTCAATCCTTTATCGAAAACAAAATATCTCTTTTAACACAGCAACCCGACAATTTTTTTGAGATTTTTGTTAAGCCAAATGTGATTTTTATATAAGCTGGCCATGTTCTGGAAATCGAAATCAAATGAAGTAGAAATGTATTGAGAAGTAAAGAAAAGTTGTACCGAAAGTATAACCGTAAAAAAATGGACTTGGTTTTTATATATTTTCGAAAAAAGATATTTTTAAAATTTGTTCGATTTCAATATGATTCGGAATAGATTTTAAAACATGGCTGAAAAAGTGCACAAAAGTAATTTTAGTGTTTCTAAAACTTTGAATATAAGTAAAATTATCTAAAAATATCAGAATACTTCCAATAGCATATTTTAATACTTGGAAAAAGACATATCAACTTTAAAGATTTTTTTAAAATAAATTGAAATATAGGCGGCATTTATTCGATTTCTTTTTAAACATGTCTGTTTTATTCATTCTCTTTTGAACATGCTACGAAAAATCTCTTGCGTTTTCACAATGTCCTTCCAAACATGTCTGTTTTCATGTCTAATATGCACATAAATATATTAACAAATATGACAACTCATTTCGTGTCGATTTAGCAGACCCTCTTCTTTCTCGAACCCTAACGCCAACAAAAAAACAAAGGGCTTTGATTTATTAGGCCTAGGTTTTACTTTAATTGTATTATTCGTTACGGTTTTAGGCATACTTCCCTCCAAGAAATTAGTAGAGTTTTTTCGATTGTCTACGAAATTTGAACTACTTAGTCACATTTGGTAGTTTAAAGGTTTAAATCTTAAAAGTAAGGGGAGAAGATATTAATATGATTCATAGCACGGCACATTTGAGGGATAACATAACATTTGTAGTAGCCCACCTACAGGCCACTGTAGGTTCCCAAAGGAGGTCATCGTGGTTATTAAAAAAAATTAAAAACGATCAGAAATAAAAAGCGTGTTTAAAACACCGCTCACTTTCGAAAAACTCAAAAGAAAAGAACAGACATGGTGCCAAACTCATTCTCTTTAAAATTATATACAAATCATCTTCGTGTGTGCAGTAGTTTTTGAGATATTGAAAAATAAACTCAACACATTCGGCTAATTCGGCGAAATTATGAAATTTTGAATATGACGTAACTTTTGGAAAAAAAAAATTAAAATTTTTTTTCGTTCATATGTGTTCCTAATATGATAAAAGGCACCTTCACACCAAATTTCATTCAAATCGAAAGGGATCGGGTCCCACTCTTGGTCGATTTGGCATGGAATTACCCTGTTATAATATACTCATAATTAGGACCCCGCTGTATTGAAATATTACCGAAAGTCATATAAATGAGTGTATTAAACAGGCCAAAGTAATAATTTTTTTACAAATTTAAATTACGAAATTAAAATTAAAAAAATTGATAATTGTCTTTTTTAAAAAATATTAGTGATATTTTGAACTGTTTGTTTATTCAATTTTTATTTAATTTTTCTAGTGAAAATCAACGTTATCAGTGAAAAAATTTGTGAAATAAATTTTTTTAAGCATTAAAAAAATATGCTAGTTAAAATTTGTTGAAACTTTTATAAAGTTAGTGCTTGAACAAATTTGTGACTTTCTGTAAATTCTTTTTTAAACATTTTTCCCCAATAGGTTCTTAACTTTAAAACATTAATAAATTTTTTGATCAAATATACTGTAGATTTTTTAATATTTGTACAACTTTGATAATAAAATTTTGCAAGTGCACGTGCATAAAAAACTGAACTGGCAAATTGTTTTTATTTTGATTTCTTGCGAAAACAATAAAAGCACTTTGTTTTTAATATGTTTTTTCTTTACCCACTTACAACTACAATTAATGTTGGGAGAATTCCAAATAATTGTAGTGGGGAATGTAAGAAAAGATAAACTCATCACTGATTTATTGTTTGGTATTTTGTTTAAGCTTTGATATCGTTGCAAAAAAGACTTTTAGTGTTTGTATGTAATTCTCATTCCCTCTGTAGCCTTGTTTGCTGATAGCTTTGGCTTTTCTAAAATTATTTAGGAAAACGTTTCCTGATGATCTGGCCTAAGCAACCAGTGAAATGCGCATAGGAACAGCTTATCCTCCAATAATAAACTTCAGTATTTTTTATCAATTAGTAAAAAAAGGGAGTTAATCACAACAAACAAAATCTTTTAATTTGTAAAACTTTTACCTCTTTAATTTTTTTATTTTACTCAAACTAACCTTACAAAACAAACAAAGATAAACAGTTAAACGGCCCACTTTTTATTATATAGAATTATAAGAAAAAGTTAAACTTCAACAGAGTACTTTTTAGAGCCAAAAGCGATTGTACTACTAAATTAAATTTATATTAATCGACGAAAGAACACTAATTCGTCTATAAAATATATAGACACTAAGTAGATTCTTAATGTAAATATAACCTTAGTGGGACACTTCTTCCCGAACGATGAAACTACATCAATAAGAATTGAATAGCAAAAACAATAAATTTTTGCTAAATGGGAAAACTATTTAGACAATTTTTAGATCGAAATTGTTTGCAGGGTTTAATGTTCTTCAAGTGAGAGCTTTATATGGGTCCTGTGGTTAATTATGAACACGAAATTTGGCTGAGAGATTTCCAGTCATATAATACGAATCTGTGCATGAGAATCGAAGCATTCTGTCATCAATTTATGTTAGTTTTTGTAACAAAAATTTGAATTTTTTAGGGAGGTTGTTACGCATTTGGATTCATAACTCTTTCCCAACTTAACCGATTGTGCTGCATATTAATCCCAAACTGTTTAGAAGAACTAGAAACAATTTGAAACCAAAACTGGTATTTTAAGTTAATTCTTTTTAAAGTGAACGTGTTTTTAACAGACAGATAGACAAGCTAAATTTTTTAGGGGACCTAAAATATATACACTTTATGGGGTCTTCGATGAATATTTTAAAAGTTTCACACGGAATGACAAACTTAATTTGCCCTCATTCACCACTAGTGGTGGAGGATATAGAAAAGTGAAATATAAAAAAAAGATGAGTGCGATGATGATGATAATGCTGACGACGATGGTTCGTTCGTTTAAATGTTTGTTTGTTTGTTTGTTGTATGTACTTATTTGTAATGCCTGCTGGTTGGTAAACTTGGTCTTAGAGCAAATAAAAAAAGAACATTATAAAGAAAAGTTTTAGTATTGTTAACTCACCACTTCTTACAGTTTACCACGCACACACACAATCTCATAAGCACAAACAAATACTGGCATCCAAATCGTCATCATCTTCATCAACAGAGTCATAAAAATGTGAAACACTTTGGCCACATATCCTGCTTTTGCTACTAAATAACTGGCTGGGCTACCGATACTTTAAGCAAACTGCTACTCTGGCTTACTCATGAAAGTTTTTACAAAGACCCAACTCTCAGCACTTTTTTATGTGAAACCAGCTGTAACTACGAGTATATTCAGTTGCTGTTTGGCACAAAGTGGTTGCAAGTTATGAACTCCAAATGGCACAATGTGTTACTCTGTTAATGTGTATGTGTTCGTGTAGGTGTGGTTGTGCGTTTAAGAGAGGTTGAGTATTTACGGGTAATATAAACCATTGGATAAATTTTCTTATCTTTGACGACCAGACGATATTATAATGCAATTTTATGTTGTTAAAATCCATATTTTATATTTTTCTTTTTTACATCTCACACAATCTTTTTTGAACAAAACGTTGCGAATGGAAGAAAAATATTTTATAAAGAGTAAAATGAAATTGTATAAATTTATGATTTGGAAATAAAAATCCTGTTTGTACTGACGCAATTTATAATATTTATTAGAAGGATAATCCTTTTTTTTTTTTTTTTTTTTTTTTTGTTTTGGAAGGTAAAAAGGTTTAGTCAATATTTTACTTCTGTTAATGTTGTACATAATAAAAAAATGGCTGTTAAAAAAGTTATTGGAAAAATTTGTATTTTGTTATAGATTTTATATTAAAAAAAACTTTTTTAAAATTATCATTTATTAAAAAAAGCTTCTTAATCAGGTTTTTCCCAAAATGTCATTTTGTTCAAAAATCTACTTTTTGGTAGGGGATATTTTTTTAAAATGTCTTTTTTAAATGCACTTCAGTTACATGTGAGTTTGTTTTTTATTTTTTAAAAAGAAGCGTAAAAAAATCGTACAGAGTTTTTAAGTTCATAAACTTGTAGGTTCTTTTTATATCCACATCGCAATAGTGGGGATTTATGATTTAGGCTTGTAACTTTAAACACCTTTAAGTATACCGATCGATTAAGAACACAGAAAAAATTATTAAATTTCTCCAATCACCAAATTTATTCCAAATTCATAATATCAAGCAAACAAGTTATTGATTTTGCACCTATTACCAAAATGATTATATTGATTACTAAACATTTTTAAATAAAAGTAAAACGGCAAACCCCACTGACGAGATTGTGTGGTTACAATCGAAACTAGTCTGGGCAACCTGTCCGTGAAAGTCTGGGTTCAAATCTCAGCGCAGTCAAGAATGAAAACTTATCAATAAAAAAAAAAAAAATTTATTAAAAGATTTTGTTTGTTGTGCTTAATTCCCTTTTTAAATAATTGATAAAAAAAAATACTGAAATTTATTGTTGGAGGATAAGCTGTTCCTATGCGCATTTCACTGGTTGCTTAGGCCAGATCATCAGGAAACGTTCTCCTAAATAATTTTAGAAAAGCCAAAGCTATCAGCAAACAAAACTACAGAGGGAATGAGAATTACCTACAAACATGCAAAAAGTCTTGTTTGCAACGATATCAAAGCTTAAACAAAATACCAAACAATAAATCAGTGATGAGTTTTATCTTTTCTTACATTTCACGCTACAATTATTTGGAATTCTCCCAACATTAATTGTAGTTGTAAGTGGGTAAAGAAAAAACATATTAAAAACAAAAACAAAGTGCTTTTATTGTTTTCGGAAGAAATCAAAATAAAAACAATTTGCCAGTTCAGTTTTTTATGCACGTGCACTTGCTAAAATTTATTATCAAAGTTGTTTGTTTGCTGATAGCTTTGGCTTTTCTAAAATTATTTAGGAGAACGTTTCCTGATGATCTGGCCTAAGCAACCAGTGAATTGCGCATAGGAACAGCTTATCCTCCAACAATAAATTTCAGTATTTTTTATCAATTATTTAAAAAGGGAATTAAGCACAACAAACAAAATCTTTTAATAAATAATAGTATTTCCACAAACAACTTTGATAAAAAAAAATTTTAATTAATTTCATGTTGTAAAATTCCTGTCTTCATAAAAATAATTTAATTTTTAAATAATTTAAATTAACAGTTCAAAAAAATAACCACAATACTAATATTGGTAACAGCTAAGGCACGAGCTATGTTTACATTTGTCCTTCAAGATGTGCTGAAAAAGGTCAACAAGAAAAAAGAAAGACAAAAACATGAAAAACAAAAAAAAATGTACTTTGGATTTCAAGAAGAATTCTTGACAAAAGGTACGAAAAAACAGAAGTTAGGAAGAACATGTAAATCAATTAAAATAGATAATCCGTCATTCGAAAGCAAATTTCGATCTACCATGGTGAAATACCATTTGGTTTAAAGATTGATGTTTGACTATTGACGTCATCCGGCTTCAATAGCCGAGTGAGAAAAACGACAAACCCCACTGATGAGATTGTGTGGTTACAATCGAAACAAGTCTGGGCAACCTGTCCGTGAAAGCCTGGGTTAAAATCTCAGCGCAGTCAAGAATGAAAAATTATCAATAAAATTTTAATTAATTTCATGTTGTAAAATTCCTGTCTTCATAAAAATAATTTAATAAAAATTAAATTCAATGAACTTAAGCCTAATTAAAAAATATCTAAATTTGGGTTAAAAACCATTAACAGTTCAATAAGGTTATTTTATTTTTACAATACCAAATTTAAAAATTTTGAAAAATATTTTCAATAAATGATATATTTAATTCCCAAAAACAATTCTACATGTTTAAATAATTTTTTTTTAAACGAAAAAAGTCAAAGATTTTTTTGTTATTTAATTAAAATTTTAATTGAAAATTTATTTCAAAACAACTAAAATGTTAATTAAATCAATAATAAATTTTTAATTTTCTTTCAACTAAAAAAATAATTGATTCAATTATCACATTAATTAAATTTAAATACCTTTTAAACCATTTATTTAATTGATAAAGCACTTTTTTTCTGTGCATCACTTTCTGAGTCGATCTAATGATGTCCGTCCGCCTGGCTGGATGACAAGCTGATTGATGTTTGTAACACCTTAAAGTATTGGTCAGTAGAACCACCTTTAAGTGCACAGATTGACCCGGAATCACCTTCTGAATCGATCTAATGATGTCCATCCGGCTGACTGCCTGACAGGCAGGATACCTGTCCATGTTAACTTTTTGCGCACAGTACAGGTCGCAATTTTGGAGATAATTTGATGAAACTGCAAAAAGCTTTGAAGCAATAGATTTAGTGTAAAACGTTTGAAATTATGTGTGTGTTTTACTGTTATATGGAAATTTCAATTTCTATCAATTTTATTCTGTCACCAAATTATAAATAAAATCAAAAGTTATACACCAATTTCAATGTAAAGGTCTCAATTTCTTTGGAATATATTAAGCTACATGCTACTGGGCAAAAAACTGGCTCCTTGTTGTTTAAAAAGTTTGGAGTTTAACCCCCTTATGCAAAAAAAGTTAAAGTTCAGATTAGTTAACCAACGCTTTAAGCCCAGCAAAAGTAAATGGGCTTAATGTGTTGGTTAACTAATGTGAACTTTAACTTTTTTTCATAGGGGGGTAAAAGTTTAAAAAGTTTGGAAAAATTTTGACCCCAAGTACATTTAAGGGTTAATCTCCATTTTTTGCACTGTTTTGATTTCGTACGACTTTAAGGTATATTTTTCTCTAGTTTCATTGGCACAAAAATATACAATATTTCGCTATCGTTCCCTTAGAAATTCCAAATATGTCAAAATTTTACTTTTGGCCTCAATGATTTTAGGGTCAATTTTTTCGAACTTAGTAAAACCTTTAGAGTATATTTAGAATTATCTGGACTTTAATATTCTGAATTAAGTTAAACATAAAATTCATAACAATAAGGAAATTGGGCTCATTCGCCAAAATATGGATAACATTTTTTCCCGAAAATCGTAAAATTTAAATCACAGGTACAGAAATACTATGGGAGGTATTGACATACTTTTTTCATCTTTTTATTCCCTATTATATTATAAATAAGTTCCAATGTGATGATCAAAAAATTCCTAAATTTGTTTGACAAAATTATTTAAACTTTGAAAAAAAAATTTTAAAACTGCCGTTAAAAAAAAATTTTTTTTGCTCATACCTGCTAATAGTTTAACGGTATCCTACGAAGACAAAAGCTGTGATACAAGTAAATACGTGCTTATTTTAATAAAAATTATCTCTTATTCAAATATTTTTCCAAATATGCTAACTTTATTCTCTTTCTTGTTCAAGTGGCCTGAGACACGTTAATGGCCTGGGGAAATTTTAATAACTTTAACATTTTTTAACCAAACTTTGTCTTTTACATCTCATTGGAACAATAATTTCGTACACATTTTGATTTCTTTACATTTAATTACAAAAGCAATTATTTAATTGCAAAATTTTTACAAAAAATAAAAAAAAAATATTTTTCTACTTATAAATGCACCTTAAAATTTAAGGGCGGATGAGCCACCCTTTCCCAATATGTGATCCGCCAAATTTTTGGCGAAACATAGTATTTCGATGGGAAGAACATTTCTAGGGGGAGTAACGGTACAATTTCGAAAATATGAAAAATAAGGCACCCCTAATGTAGTCAGTCACGTCTGAAATTTTTTAGTATTTTAAATTTTGGAAAAAAATATGTAGCTTTGTTAATTTTGTTTTTCTTCTATCTTATATCTTCTCAAAGTATTTCATATATTTTCCTTTCATTTTTTTGAAAAAAAAATTGTAACGATAGTTTTTTTGAAAAATTGAGTCTACTTCTACTTCAGCAAAACTTTGTATGGAATTGTAAGTGAAGTTTATAATAATTTTATTTAGTTTTGAACGAAAATTTTTTACAATATGTTTTAAAAAATAATAAGAAATACTTAGTATTGTTCTAAGTAAAATTTGCATACGTTTTCTTAATTTAAAATGTGTGTGATTCTGAAAAAATGTGTTGCTTTATTGTAAACACCAAGTTAAAATCTTGCTGCCATTGTGAATCAAGCCTAGAGTTTGATAATTCATTTTTTGACTTTTTGTAAAAATATTTGAAAATAAGGAATTTTTAAATTGAAAATTTTTAATTATAATTAAATTTTTGTACAAATTTTTAGGGTCGTATGTAGGGAAAAAATTTTATTTTAAAAATGTATGTATGTACTAATTTATAATAAGCTAATTTTTTATTTTAAGTGCTTTTTTCGAAAACTCTTAAAATATTAAACAAATGTTGAAAAAAAACTTTTTAAGAAATCAGGCAAAAACGTTATTGTCTATCAGCCACAATCATTGACTTTCAGGCAACGATTGTTGCCGATTTCAAAATGCTGTTTATAACAGCAACAGCAATATTAAAACAAACAGGCATCAAGCAATTGCAGCTAAAATTAAACACAAGAATGGCATGAAATTCATTGTAATTGTTAAATATGAATAAATGGTGAAGAACAAGGCAGGTGTGTAAAGGAATGTAAATTAAAAAAAAAAGGAAAAAGCTAGCTCAATTAAAAAAGTTTACACACTAAAATCGTATAAAGGAAACCATCTTTTTAAGAACGATATGGAAAGTGCTAGAAAAAAAATCTGTTTCAGACAAAATATAATATCCAAACCTTCCACTCCTTTGTTAAAAGAAATTTAAAAATGATAACATATTGCTTTGTTATTTACTGAATAACATCTTAAATTTTTGTGGTCTTATTTGTTGCACTTGCTCTAAACATTTTAAAAAATTGTTTTAAATTTTTGTAGAATTCTACTAAAATCAATTTAATTTAAGATTTGTGTTTTTTTTTTATTCATAATAATTTTTTAATATTTAAAATTTTTTCAAGAATTGTTCCTTTTAAAACTCTGCCTTCTCACTAAAAAAAACCTTGATCAGAAGCAACAACGTCATTTTAAAGGCGAGAGGACCACCGTCCTTAGTGAATGTGTTAAACAGCACGCATTGTGATTATCTGAGAGTGTTACCAGTGTACTAACCTAAAATGCAGCTGTTTTTGTTTGATGCACTACAACTTCTACAACAATAAAAATAAAAACCAATTTTAGGCCTTTTTTAACTCTATATAAATCCATTTAACAAACCCTGCATTTCATTTATATCAACCCTAAAAAATCTTTCACACAAAGATTTCCTTTAGCTGATTTTGAAGTTTTTTGTTTTTTTTTTTCAACGAGAAGCAAAAAAAACGTAAACCTACTTATCCCGACTTCAAGATTTCTGTTTTGTTTCTTATTGTTGTTTAAAATAAAACAAAAATCTAAAGCTTTACCAAAGCCCAAAAAATAATACAAATAAAAAAACCTTTAATATGCTGCTTACAGAAAAGAATGTGTTGTATTTTATCGTTAAACAATCGAAGGCAATAAATATCTTACAAATAAGCAAAATGTGTTGGAATGCAAAATCGACCCCATCGTCGACGTTTGCAGACGTCAACGACATCGACAAACTACAGTCCGAACATAAACACACTACAATTGTTTTGGCCAAGGAGTCAATAAAAAAAAACATCATACTTGCGCCTTCCTACAAATACCAGACGAAAATAAATACAAACCTTTTTTTTATTTACACCATTCTACACACCATCTTCCCAACCCTGTGCTCCTTCTCTCTCACTCTATTTTCTTGTTTCAGTTTTTTTCGTTATTGTTTTTTGTTGCATTGTTATCCTCCAATTTCCAAACAATAATCAGCTCCAACTCTTTCGTTAACCCACCAAAAAACTCTAAAAAGCAAAAAAAAAAAAAAAGCTAAAGGTTGCGCGAAAACAATAATGCAACAAATTTGTGTGAAATCGCACAACAAATCACACACATTCGCCAAGTTCATATACCACTAAAATTTTACGTACCACGTACAATTTTATATACAGCAATTCATCCATACAAAGCCAGGAACATAATTTGAGTTTCAGTTAACTGCAGTTAAGGCGAGGATATATTTTTTGCGTTGTCGAAAAAAAAACTATAAAAAGTTGAGGTCACGACTGATAAAAATATATATTATTTTTTGTATTTTTTTGTAATTTCGCTTCATTGTGATATTCTTTTTTGAAAAGTTGTCAATTTGTTTTATACAAAAAGATTTTTAATTTTATTATTAAATGTATTTGAATGAGATCATCAGTACACAAATGCAAATACATTAGCGATTTGTTGAAATAAAGTGGTTACTACTTTTATGGAATTAATGAAGTAAAAGCTTTTAATATTCGCTTTTCTTGTAATGCAGAAATTTACAAAATTTATAAAGCTTTAAGAAAAGTTCTCTCCATTGGTCGGTAAACTCTAGAAAAATTACATAAAAAAATTGTTTAAAATACAGCAGATTTAATAATTAAAAAAGATTTTACTAATAAAATCATTGGTGGTTAATACCATCTTTTTATCTCTCAGCATTCTAAACGGTTTTAAGTTTAAACTATTGCTCCAAAATATCTTAAGCTATAATAATAAAATAAGAAAGAACTATTAAAAGAACAAAACATAAATTCCCTAAAAGCTTTGTATCATTTGTATGTCTTGAACTTTTTTCAAATTAACCATTTTGAAATAAGTTTGTACTGAACATGGCCTTTAATTTCTTTAAAGGTACTTCAAATGCTTAATAAAATCATCAACATAAATATTAAACAAAAAGTTTATATTGTGCTTAAAAGCTTTTAGATTTTCTATTATTTCAGTTAAAATATTAACAGACCTTTTGAAAATTATTAAGGTTATTAATAATAAGTTAGAGTGCTGTTCCGAATCTTTGATACCCTCCACCGACATTTCGAATATTTTAGAAGTGGGCTCTATATGATATCTATATAATATTAATTAATTTTCAAGGGGTATGTACACGGTCAATATGCTTGCCATGCAGGCGAATTCACTTGTGTACGTGTGCTGGACGTAATATTCGTCGTCATATCTATATGTTTTTATTTTCGATCCAGCGTCGTCGGTTTCACAAATACAAAAACATTTTCACTAATACTGCCATAGCTCTTGATGAGAAATGCTTAACCATGTACAGACCCCTTTAGACCTACATGTATAAAATTTATGACCGACAATCAGAAAGTTGTATGCTCTTCTTTTAAGAAATTTGAACAAGCTTGAGTATATTATCATGATTCGTTACAGTTTTACCCGAACTAAAATGATTTTCAGGAGGGGAATTTATATTGCACCCATGGTAAATGATGGATCAATCGTTTCGAAATTTTCTAGAGCAATATCTGGTAGTAAAACACATAATTCAAAATAAATTTCATACCAGAATTGAAATTAGCTTTAGCGTGAACTAGATTAGCAGTCAATTTCTGAAAGCTGCTTAATACGAGATCGAAGGTAAATTATGGACGGTATATCAAAAAATTGCATGACATCTTTTCTGCCCATATGAAGCTAAGTTGGAGCAAATTTTACCGCAATATCTGCATTTATTTGCTACGGTTTTAAGCGTATTTAAGTAATTTTCCAGTGGTCAATTATGGACCGATCATCACGAACTTTCTTAGTGCGATTTCTAGTCCTATAAAACTGTGATTAACATTATTTATTACGGTTCTAGGCGTAATAAGCTGTTTTCCAGGAGTAGAGTTTATATCGGGCCTATTGTAAATTATGGATCAATCTTCACGGCGTTTTATTACAATTGTATTATTCATTATGGTTTAAGGCGTACTAAACTGTTTTCCAAGAGTAGGGTTTATATAGGGCCTATAGTAAATTATGGATCAATCTTCAAGAAATTTTATAGTGTGATTTCTAGTCCTATAAAACTGGTACGTACCAATTTTTATTAAGATAGCATTATTTATTACGGTTTAAGGCGTACTAAACTTTTTTCGGGAGTAGGCTTTATGTGGAGCATATGGTAAATTATGGGCCAATCTTCACAAAATTTAACAGGTGTATAAAACGAATTTGTGCAAAATCTTATTTCGGCGATTTTCGGTGCATAATTGGCGGCGAATTTGAAAAAAATCTGACAACCCTGACCTATGCGGACATAAGTATGCGCCATGGTATAAGTATTTATTTCATCATGGTATATGCCAAGGCGAATTCACTAGAAGGAGGGGTCAAGTCAACATGTGCTTTTTTTTTGGTGGTCAAGTTGTCAAAGTCTGTATACAAACTACATTTTTTTATGTAAACAAACCTTTTTTTGCTTTTTGACGATCCGACCATAAAAACAGTGTTGTTGTAGAGTTGAACTCACCTTCTAGTCAATTCGCCTTGGGTATACGACACTTACCAAGTGCACTCGCTTGCGATAATTTAATACGTACAAATTTTTCTTGTCATGCGTGGTTAGCTTATGTACATATGTATATCTACAGAAATATTTATGTACATAAGCTAACCAAGCACGACAAGAACAATTTTATATAAGCTGGCTTACATATATATTAAAACATTATAACTTACATTTAACTCGCAGCTTTAATGTAATAAAATGGAATGTACAAAAAAGTAACTCTTCATTTAATAAAAAGTATCAAAAAAGTGGTAAGAATTACATAAAGTATCACATTTGGGTGCATTTTGTAAAAGTAGGAAAACAAAAATATCCAAGCAGTCGAAAAAGTGGCAAACTGCTACTTTAGTAGCACCAACGGTAACGCTGCTTACAAACCCGCTAAGTCTGCGTTCATACGGCTCATGTCTTATTGACATGATTCTTCCTTTTTCTTCTTTGAACATGAATTGGTGTTCAAATGATTCATGTCAAGTTGACCACATGTTTTTTTTTTATAGTCTTTAAATACGTATAAGAAAGAAAAAAAAGCGAATGAGAAAGCAAAGCGTACTGACAGTACATGCATGTGTGTACTCGTTTCTTTTCCCCTCGTCGCTCTCACCCATAAAGTAGCAATCAAGGCGAATTCAACTACAGGTGGTGTCGATACTACAACAATCCAAAAACAGCAAAAACAACACAGGGTTTTTTGCATTGCATTATTAGTGTTTACTGTCCAAAATGTCAACCATTCCTAACAAAACACTAACAAATCAAAACAAAGTAGCTCGAACTGTCAAAATCAGTTGAATTCGCCTTGGTAGCAATCATGTCAATAAAACATGAGCCGTATGAACGCAGGCTAAGTTTGAAGTAGAAATGTAACGAATACCGATAACGATACCTATATATCGGAGATCTTCCGATATATCGGTATCGGCGATATTTTGCTGTCGATGCGACGATACTATTTATATTTTTTTGGAGTATTTTTAAACAAATAATTTAATTTTCTATGCTTATTTTCTATGCTTAGCAACTTAGAGAAGCAGCACATTAAAAAACCGAGTATGAAATTCCCTAGGAAGATTCGACTTGTCTTATTTCAATAAAACAAGTCCTAGAACAAAATTTAAGAACCAAATTATAGAAAGCCCCAAAAAAATGTGTCAGACCGCCGGTGAATACTTTACTTTAATTCATTACTTTTTCTACCTTTTTGTCCTTCATATACCAGTTAAATGACTGGTTCTCCTTTCACTGCTCATAAGTTCTTTCTTTTTATACTCGTTCTATTTTCACAAATCCCAGGAACAGTCTGTTGAAATAATTTACACAAATTTCCCGCAGGGTTTAAACTGAATAATAAAATTCTTTTATATAATAAATAAAAATAGTTCAAAGTCTCAAAATTTAGTATGTAACTTATCATTAGCTTTAACTAAAAGAATTGAGGCCTTAGAAAATAATGAAACCTATTTTTTATCTACAATGTTTGACCCTCGATACAATGATCGAATATTTCAAAGACAATTGACTTCAATCGTAACGAAAAAACGTCTTATTGAGCTACTTAACATGTTTGCATTCCGAAAGTGTTGAAATCACGATCACACCTACAGGTGGTAAATGTTCTTATTAGTCTACAAGAAGTGGGCTTGGGAGCGTTTGTGAAAAGTAGGAGAATTCTAGGAGGATGAGCCCCTTTCCATCCTTTGCTACCGATAGCTGCCTTTGACCTCCTGATATTTCAAGAGACGTATTTCCGCTAGTTTAAGGGCGAAATGACATGTTATACCCAAACTTGAAGAAAATGGCGCAGGAATTCTTAAGTTTTCAAATGAGTTCTGTCGCATCTGAACGACTATTTTTCACTGCAGGTCTGATTCGACGGACTTGCGAAATCGTTTATCCCCGCAAAAGTTGAGCATACTTTATTAACTAAGCAAAAATCTTATTAATACTTTTGTTAATTTTATCATGAATTCAAATTTTATTCTTTGTTTCTTAAATCTTATTCAGCCTTATTACGGTTCTCGTTGTCGGTAACAACGTAAGTCGAATTTGTTAGTAGATTAAAAAACACAGGTTGTGTGTTGCTTTCATCTACTACAGAATCATTGTCGACATCGAGAACCGTAATATGGCTGATTAACATAAATTTAAAATATAAATAATCTTTTACACTGTAATTTTGTGTAATTTACAATTTGCTCTACTTGAGTTTTGTTAAATTTAACTTGAATTTAAATTCAATATGCGTATAGGTACAAAAATATAGCCGATATCTATATTTTTGTATAGCCGATATCTATATTTTTGTATGAGTATCGGTATCGTATCGGCAAAAAGCCGTATCGTTACATCACTGGTTTGAAGCTCAATTTTTTTATTGGATTTTTGCTATTTGTTTTTCTGCTAACAGTAAAAAAAGTTTTACTATGTTATTATAAAAGTGTTGTAAGAAACTTTTGAAAATCGTTTTTAAAGTATTTCAAACATTGTTGCAAATTAATTTTATTACGTTATGTTAAATAATTATTTAGATAGGTATTATTTTGTAACCCCAACAATTATTTGTGATCTTTGTTAGGCTATTATAAAAAACTTCTGTTAAACAAACTTATTAAGTTTTATACGAACATATAATTAATTATAAAAAATTAAATTACCATAACTAGCCAACCCTATTTAACCGAATAATTTTCGTACCTAATAAATTTTAAAATATCAAAGTTATTTTTTCCAACTCTACTCAGTATGTGTATCAATGCAATAAAAAACTAATTGATGCACGAATAATGATCAAGTTATTCAGTAAATGCTCCTCCTTTCATGCGGGTTTTTTATTATTTTATTTAACAAACATTTAATTCATGCTTACAAGCAAAACAAACACATCACATCACATCAGCTTTTTTAAACAAGAACAACAACAGCAAAATTAATAAAATTCAAGTAAAAAACCCCAACAGATATTGGTAAAAAGCATTAGCAACGCGTCATCATCAAACCCATTCACAACGTCATCGACATCATTGTCGTTGTCGTCGTCAGCAGTACAAAACAATCAACGACATCAACACAACATCACTTCATTAAAACATCAACATCAAGAGCAACAGGCTTAATGGCAAACAGACTAGGCAGCCAGGCAGGCAGGCAGGCAGCCTTTCAGCCAGGCAGCAGTAATTTTGCATAAAAATCACTTAACATTATTACGAACATGATGTTAAACAACCAACAGTTTTTTCACTTCATCAACACCAAGCCACACCAGACTACAAAAAACAAAGTCACAGCACTGATGAAATAAAAACTGCACTTACTGGAAACACAAATTATGCACATACAGTCGCACAGAAAACTATACATACCCCAATAAATTTTAATTATTTGTCAACAAAAACTATATTGTATCATTCCTTCTAAAAAATAAAAAATTTTAAAAACAAAAATTTTAGGAAATTAAGATATTTTTTAAAAAAATTAAATAAATTCAGCATTTTATACACAAAAATGTGTACATACCCCTCGTCTTGGGCAACAGTATTTTCCAATTTTCAAAGAATTTACACACATTTTGCCTCTACGTTATAATGCCTCATGCCTATCAGTAACAATTAAAAAGGTTTGCAATCGGTCGATTTTAATTTTTACAACAATGAGTACAAAAGTTAAAGAAATAAGCTTGGATATTAGAAATCTCATTGTTGTGCATCGAAAGAATGGGAAACCGTTGCGTAAAATTAAAAAAATTGTTGGAAACTCAAAGACTAGCGAACAAACTGTTTTCTAAAAGTACAAAGAGAACAACAGTTTAAAAAGCTTGCCAATAACTGGCCGTCCACCAAAAATTACTCAACGCGTTTAACGACACATATTAACCCATTAAAAGCCAACAGTCTTTAAAATTAAGAATCAATAATTTTGTTTATTTAGTATAATGAACTTAAAAAATATGAAAAAATAAAAATAAACTGTATTTTGAAGGCTTTTGAGGCTGTACCCAAGCAGGTAAAGTGTCTCAATGCATGTTTTCAAATATTTTTTGTACGCACATAGATACGCCACATAGTTTACAAGTTCATCTTATTCGGTTGTGTCATTGAATATAGCGTAAAGGTTTTTCAATTCTTTTCGGAAAATGGTTTCCAGCATTAGGTGCTGCACTAGGAACAACCAATCGTTAAGATATTGATTGTTGCGATCAGTGATGCCGTTTGGATACGAAAGATACATTTTTCGTATCTTTTGATGACTTCATGTATCATGTATAATCCTGATATTTGTCGTATCTTCTGAATCTGTACGCAAAATGTACAGAAATAAAATATTAAACTTTCCGTATCTAACAAAGTTTTCTAAAGTTATCATTTCGCTATGAATACGAACACAAACAGTGACAACTAAATAAGCTTCGTACAGACGGTGGTCAGATCTTACAATATTGATAAACAGTGTTGGTTAAATTGCATTAAAATTGACTAAAAATGTCTTGCTACTGTGTGAACATTGTAAGCTCATTTGTATTTGGCAGACGTGTAAAATTAATGCATCTGACAATGGCACCATTGTCAGGAAAATTTTTCTATTGGCAACGACTGCTTACAATATTGAATGATCTGACCACCGTCTGTAACATGTATTTTGATGTTAGGTTTTCTAAGTTCTTCTGTCCTCTGCTTATCCTTGTGTATGTGTGTTAAGATGAAATTTTAGAAGAAAAATTTATGTGAACTTTTTCATATAATCGCCTTAGTATTAACGCCTTAGCTCGTATATTTTTTTTTTTACAAAAATGAATTTGTTTTGATAACATCCAAAGATAGTTACATATAATTAATTTAAAAGTTTGCTTACTGTATTTTTAAAAATTACATAGCTAATAGATATTTATGACTTAAATAAATATAAAAATGAATTTATATGATATCATTTTGTTTGCAATATTCATTAAATATGAAATAAAAATGTTATGTTAATAAATGTTAAACGTTAAAATGGATTTTTTTTCAAAATGTATCTTTTTGGGAAAAAGTGTACTTTTTGGAAACTAAAATGTATCTTTCTCGAAATTTCACTGGCAACACTGGTTGCGATGGTTTCGTAGGAATTGCCGGACGATGGCACGATTTGTGAGTTGTTGGCTTCCTTGTACAACTTCAGAGAGTTGAAGACGATTGAACTCATCATTGATGTAAAAAGCGGTCACCACCACTTATTTCCACGAAATTCTGTCATGTAATGAGTTAGTGATTGATCATGATGGTCAACGCCACCCATTTCTGAATTGTAATCTGCAATCAATTTTATCGGTTGATCCGATGGTTACAGCGTTGATATCAGTCCATTTCACAAAAATAAATAAGTGAATGAAACATTCTCTTTATGACCATTTGGGAGAAGTTTGACTGGGTGTTGAGTACTGGATTCTCCTACACAGCCCTTGAATTGCGTCTTCGCTATCGCTGTTGAAAAAAACACATCTATATTACCCAGAATATCTGCCGGCATGATGTTAGCGATAAGATCCTCAGCATCACCGTTCTCCTCATCTGAATTGTGTTTGCATCTGGTGGAATATACGCAACACCAAAAAACTTACGATTTGAAGCCCCTTCCAAAAAATTCAAAGCGCTGTCTAGATTATTAAATCTTCTGCCATAAAATATTGATGGGTTGATGCTTTCAAATGTCATGTCAATTCGAAATATATAATAGGGGGATTCACAAGGTGTGCTATCAAGTCATATCGTCATAATGTCCTAAATAATATTTTACAATTGTTTAAAAAAAAAATATTGTTGTGTTTCAAACAACATAAAAAAATATTTTGTTTTAAAACAATTGTAAAATATTATTTAGGACATTATGACGATATGACTTGATAGCACACCTTGTGAATCCCCCCAATATAAAAAATCTTATCAAAATATATATGTTATCAGCCACTGTACCCCAGCGAGTACACTGTTTTTAATACTTTCCTCTCGCTTTGAAAATCATTTTGTTATGAAAAAAAAACTTTCAAATTAGAATAAAACAAGCCTTTTCATTTGCAAATTTAGTGCAAAGTTTATTAATTGTTATGCTCCAAACTTTTGGCAGAGTCAAAAAATCACTGACCTACCCGAAATGAGAAAATCTGGAAAAGGCTAGACAACACAAAGCAAAATTCGAAGTACTTTTATTTGCTGCCACTGCTTTTTCAATTTGTTTTTATTAAGCAGAGTACACTTAACATAAAATCAAAACAACCACGGAAAAAACTCATTTCTTACTGGATTTGTGGCAATTCTAGTACGAGAGTTTTTCTGTACCTATGCGAGTACAATGGCCAGTAATGGTTTAAATTGGATCGGCAAAATTCCGAGGAGAACGACTATTGATGCAGCAAAAGACATGGAACAAAATGCCGACTGGCAATTTTAATCAAGAAAATGTACGCAGTGTATTGAGAATTGAAGATTATCATAGCCGATTTCCTCAGAAAATACCATTTATAAGTTATTTTAATAAAGCCAAACAAATCGAGTTTGGTAAAAACCATTATATATAATGATGAAATCTCTTGGAAATACATATTTACGGCCTAAGTTATAAAAATTAAAACAGGTTAATAAAGGGTCTATAAAACGGATTTTCATACAAAATCCATTTCATAAACCCTTTATCAACCTGTTTTATTTTTTATATCTTAGACCGTTAGTCTTTATCGAAGAAAGTAATTTAAACCGATTAAGATGCGATGGGAAACAAAAAGTTTGGTGCAAAAAGAAAAAAGAGCTGCAACCTTAAAACTGGATGCCCACAGTTAAATAAGGAGAAGGTTGTTTTATGGTTTGGAGTTGTATACTCACAATATTATTCAAGTAACTGACTGTAGATTAATCAAGAGTAATCCATTCAGTAATTTTTAAATAAATAAACATTTACCCCCATATTTATAAAAAATATTTTAGGTTTATGGCAGGCTTATGAAACGAATTTTCTATGAAAATTTGTTAAATAAACCTTTTATTAATTAAAAATATTTTTTATGAATATAGGGGTTAAAATTCCACGCAAATTTATTTTTTACTGATACTAACATGTATTCAAAAAACTATTGTCAGTTTACTATTTAATATTGTCAGTTGATTAAGTAAAAAGAAATTTAAAACAACTGTAAATTTACTTAAAAAACCGATCTACTTATTTTGCATTTAATTTTAACGAAAACTTCATTTAATTTTTACTGTCAAAAATTTACCCGCGAATTCCATAAAAAAATTAACCACAAATTCCGTAAAAACAAATGAATTTTCAGTTATTTTATATAATTAAACTATCAAAAAAATAACCGACAAATTCCGTAAAAACAAATAAATTTTCATTTATTTACTGACAGTAATTATTAAATTAATTTTTCGTTAAAAATAAATGAAAAATAAGTAGACCGGTTTTTAACTGAATATGTGACAGCGCATAGAGAAAGGGACCAGTAAGGTAAAGGGAACAGTAAAAACCAACTACACAAAACAACAGGTATGGATGCGTTTTTAAGGTTGACCAACACGTTCCTGACGTCATGAGATGTGTCGCTTTCAAATGAGACCAATACCAGCACGCTCAGTGATGGTGCACCAAAGTTACACGTATTTAAATCTTTAAAATGGCTCTCCTGAACAAAACCCTTAGGTCCCTTTTTATTTTGCGCATTACATATTCATTTATTTTATATTACAATTTCAGTGAATTTTACGTACACAGAAAAAAGTGTTTTATCAATTAAAAAAATGGTTTAAAAAGTATTTAAATTTTATTAATGTGATTATTGAATCAATTATTTTTTTTTTGTTGAAAGAAAATTAAAAATTTTATTTTAACTTAATTAACATTTTAGTTGTTTTGAAATAAATTTTCAATTAAAATTTTAATTAAATTACAAAAAATCTTAATTGACTTTTTTCGTTTAAAATAAAATAATTTAAACGTGTAGAATTGTGGTTGGGAATTGTCAAAATTTTATTAAATAAATTAACACAATGTTTGAAATGGCAAAGTTTTTTGGTCATTTTTTTAATTAAAATTAAAAATATCATTTATTTACAATTTTTAGTAATCAATATAAACATTTTGGTAATAGGTGCAAAATCAACAAATTGTTTGCTTGATATTATGAATTTGGTATAAATTTGCTGATTGGAGAAAATTAATAATTTTTTCTGTGTACAGAATATTGTAAGTATATGTCGGCTTCTGAGGGTGTTAATTTGGCTTTTATTGAGACGACAATGCATCGTGTTGTGTATTTGAATTTAATCAAAAATAAGTTGAGAAAGCCGGTATCTAAAATGGGTCTATCATCAAACTTGTACTTTCAGCAAGATAACGACCCAAAGCATATTGCGGCCATTTAGAAGGAATGGCTGTTATATAATGTACCTAGACAACTGGGGGGTTACTCTCTTTTGCGATGCATAGAGAGTAGAGAGCAAATGTTGTGATTGGTACTCTTTAAAGGCAGAACTAGTTGGAAATCTGTTGAAAATACAATTCAACGTTAAGTTACGGCCAAAGTGTGTATGTATTAGTTTGTTGTGATATGAAAAATCTGTAATTTTTTGTTTAAAGCTAGAAAAAGTGGTTTTAATTAATGATTTTTTAAAAATTTACGTATTTTTGACACAAAATATTAGTTTTTTATTTGTTACGAAATGTTTTTTTTTTAACAATTTCAATGCTTTTCTTTTTAAAAGCAGATGATTCCTTTCACAGAAAAAGTAATTAAAAAATATTTGCTACAGAAAGGAACGAAACAGAACGGCAACGGAAAGTAACAACTAATGAGGCCTTAATGCGTTTGCGCATTTGTCTTTCGCATCTTTTTATTTTTTTCTTTTCGCAAATCATCATTATATCTTTTATTTAAACTTTCCAGTTTTAAATTTTTTTTTACATATTTTGCCATTTTATTACTGGCAATCAGCGCTATCTTTGATTTTTATTACCAGTATTGCTTAATTTTCAAACTTTTTCTACGAAAGTGATAGAGCGTACCAAGTTTTAGCTTTCGCATCGCAATAGAGAGTAGCCCCACTGCATTATCCACCAAAAACGCTTGAATTGGGTCTCAGGATAAGAAAAGCTACAATAAGGAACAAGGAATGATACAATATAGTTTTTTTTGAAAAATAATATAAATTTTGTCCTAAACACACATTTTTTGGTGGGGTATGTATAGTTTTCTGTGCCACTGTATATTTGTAGTATATTCATATAAATTCAACCTTTATTAGTGAATTTAAGAACAAATAATCATCAAAGGAGTCAGGAGTTTTATTCGCGTTATTTTTTTCATCCCCAGCTCTTTGCCCCTAACCCACCCTTCTGCAGAAGCGTTATTGAAAGGAATTGTTTAAAAAAAAGTGTAGCTCTCTTTGTAGAACAAAAAAAGAAAACTGCGACAGCGGCAACATCACCATTCAATATTATTGTTATTTTCTTGTCAAGCAGGTAATTTTTTCGGCTTAAAACCTTTTAAAATGTCGGTTTCGGTTATTGTCGATACTTTAACGAGACATAAGACAAATGGAACAACCAACCTTAAATGTAAGCGCCAACAAGCCGACTTAGGCGTAACCCCTTTTCTTTTGTTTTTTTTTTTGTTGTCTTCTTATTTTTGTTCTTTTTTTATAGAGTATTTGGCGATTCAAGCCAATAAATAATACAAACTTTATAGCGTGCAAAATATGTGCTTCTACACTTAAAAAATTTAAAAGCTTTAAGTATAAACTTTAAGTAAAAACTTTTTATTAAAAATAATCATTTGTTAAAAATTGGAACTTTTATGATTTAATTATTAACGACCCAATTATAATACAAATTCAATTTTCCCATTTTTACAATGGAATTTAAATAGGAAAAATGGGAGAAGGGAAAAAGCCCCCGGAGAATTTTTATTCATAATTGGAATGAAAAGCTTTGAATGCTTTTGTTAAAGCTTATTAAAAAAAATTTTTGGTTTTAAATAAAACTTTTAATTTTCATATTAAAAACATTGTAAAAGCTACATTTAAAAGTTTAAATACTTTTTTATATAAGAGTTTCATGTTTTTGTTAATATCTTTAAATACTTGTTGGTTAAGAGACACCGTTATAAATTATTTGTTTTAGATTCCACAGCTTTTCGTAGCGGTTCCATAAACTTTTATAGCTTTACAAGTTACCAATTTTTGTTAGCTCTTAAAAAAGTAATTCTGAAAAGCTTTATAAACTTTTCGTTAAAACTTTATTAGCATTTTGTAAAAGGTAAAAGAGCTTTGTCGAACTTTACAAGTTACAAGAAAATTTTAAAGTTTTTGTAAAAATATTTAAAAATATTTTTCAAAGCTTTTCATTAATTGTATTAAAGTTTCTAGTAAACTGTCTTAAAGCTTTTCATAAAAGTTTGAAAGCCCTGTTCTTAAAACTTAAAAATAAAAATTCAAAAATTGATAAAAATTTATGAAATCGTTTAACAAACGTTTTTTGTATTTGTTGCAAATTTTAATATGAAAAGATTTTTCAAATAGTTTTTAAAAATTACTCAAAATAAAAATATTTTTGAAAACTTTTAAAAAAAATTTTAAATAGGGATATAAATTTGTTTAAAAATTAAAAAAAAAATTTAAAAAAACTTAATAAAATGTTTACGTGTTTAATGAAAGCCTTAGAACAACGGTTCCCAAATCTGGGTCCGTGACAGATTCTCAGGAGTCTGCGAAGAAGAATACAATAAATGTTCTTTTAAATATTTCAAAACTTTTTAATTTCATAATCTCATAATTTTCTTCAACTTTATCTTAGAAGCTTCTAATGCAGATATTAGACATTAAAGCATTTTGCTCAGTGCATTTATTTTTCCGAAAAACGTTAAATTATTAAACGTACTAGCCTGCTTCACGTTGCACCCATCACTTCACTTTGTTGGTGGTACACATTTGTTGTCATGCTTATTGTGCCACCAAAAGAGTGTAAACTTTTTAAATACAACATGTATTGAAAGTTGGTAAGTTTTTATTCTACAGCCTCCTAATTGGTGGGTAATGATGTGTTTTTATATTTTTTCTTGGGATTTCTTTTTTTTTTTTAGTTGTATTCACTCATGCCGACCGGTAAAAACAGAAACCTTTGTTGGTTCTTTACTGCCTCTACTTCTTTTTTTAAGAAAATATTCCGGGCACTTTGGAGGGAGTGTGTCTGTGCGACTTTCAGTTGGTGTTGTCTAAATGTTATATTAGTGTTTTCATCGTGTTTAACGTTGTTGTTTTTTCTCTTTCAGTGTGTATGGAACGTGCGTCTTGTTAGCAATTTAAAGAACCATTTAAAATTTAAGTTTTTTTTTTGCCTTTAAGCCGTGGCTTTTTGTATGTTTTCATTGTTTTTTTTTTCATTTCTCGGCTGTCGTAAGAAAAACAAGTTGCAAGTGTTTAAAGGTTTGAATTTTTTTTTGGTTGTATTTGTAGACGTTGTTTCTGTTGTTTGGTAAGTTGTTATTGCTGGCAATGTGTTGCCGTTTACAGCTCATAATTACCAACACTTGTTGTTTTGTTGATGATTATTGTTATTATTATTATTAATTTGTTGTTTTCTGGCTGAGGCAGGTTCACTTTTTGCTTCAGAGAGTCGTAAATCTTAGATTGTCACGATTTATGGCAAATATACAACATTTTATTGAACTTTTCGTAAACATTTATATAATCCTGTTTAAATTTTGTATGATATGAAATGAGAACAGTTAAATAGTGTTTTTATCTTGCAAAAATATCTTAGGGTGTCAAGTAGGCTTGCCAGGCGGTCTTGATTTTTAAAGATTTACAAGAATTTTCAGTGTTCGTCAAAAATCAAGAAAAAATATGTTTTGTCGATATTTTTTAAAACTCAGCTAAAAAACACGTTATTATTTATTAAATTTGCTTCCAGTTTTCCGTAAACAAAGCTGTGTAAAAAGCAAATAAATATTTCATCGTTTTGTTTTAGTGTATTTTTTTTTAAATTTATCAAAAGTACGTTTACCACATATATTCAACACTCAATAATGCTGATTTGAAATAGGAATACGTATCAACACATTTACGTATTTCCCTCTATACCAGTGTTACCAATGAAGAATTCGGAAATTACGCATTACTGTGTACCAAAGTACACATTTGAAGCCAAATTAAACACGCAAATCGAAAAAGTAGCCTTAATAGAATGAATTCGACTTGCAAAGCCTTATTAATATTCTCTATTTACATGCTTACCAATTGCAGTGATAAGAATGAACTATATGAACATGTATTACGGCATGTATCCATGCGAAATATTTATTTTCGAACATAAGCGGTACCGTCGGCAGAAAAACAGCACAAAAATGTTTATGTACAATAAAGGGCTGCATGAATAACCTAATTCATGAACATACTGAAATGTTTATTCAATGAAGTTCGTATTCAAATAAAATTCAGACCACTGAACAAACTGTTGTTTTATTCATGCTACTAGAAACCAGTGTTACCACCAGAAAAGTTCAAAACTACACTTGAGATGACGCAAAATTACCCAATTTAAATGAAATTACACCTGATATCAAATTAACGTTTAATTACAAAAAAAAAACTTTTGCAAACAAGAACAAATTAGAAACTACATAGTCGGTCCATTTCGAACATATTAAACCGCAACTACATCACAGACTATTTACAGACTAATATTTAAGAGTGTTCCCTTGTTAGGTCCCATATGCAATTATGGACCTATTAAAATAAAACTATGTTATGAGTTCTAGGGTAATTACATAAGAACTCCTAACTTCGAATATTATCTAGGTAACCACATCTATTTGAGATTTTTTCGTCTTAAAGTGATTTAAGGGAGGGGGTTGATATATGACCTACCTATCAGCAAAAAATTTTGTTATGACATAGTGGCTATTTTTTTTATCAATAATACCAATATTTATAAAACAATTATACTTTTACAAGCTTTTTTCTTAAGTGATTTTTATGGGAGCCATTAATTCCAATATTAATTTCGTAAGATCATTTTAGTTGAAATAAAATATATTTGGGCCTAAGGTTTATTGGCATAAAGACTCTCATAGGAAACTAGTTCGGATGGGGGCTATGTGAAATTTTCAAAAAACGTATGAATTATCTTAAAACTTGCGATATGTACTTTGTGAAGACGGCCTACATGGACAGACAATCAGCAAGAAGGACTGGCGACTTAGATTCTGATTCTAAGTCGATCGATATACTCTACATATATCAGTACATAGTATAGAATCTATACTATGACAAAGACTTTGTTCAATGAAACGACTTTTGTTTTACAGTTTTCACCAGGGTTGTCAGATTGATTTTGATCTTTTTCGCCAAATTCTATGTCAAAAATCGCCAAAATCGCCAAAGCATTTATTTTTTTCGATTTCGACAATAATATATGTATTTTTAGAATAATTAAAAATATTTTTTCATAAATCCCAAAAAAAATTTGTTCCGTATCCCTAAAATCCGCCAAAAATTCAAAAAAAGTCGCCATATATTTTGTTTAATTTTTATTTAACAAAAAAAGTGCAATGTTTAAAATATTTTATAGTAGTCTACTTAAAGTAACAAAAAAAGGATTTTGCGGTAAGTATTAAACATATATTGGATGTACAATATATTTGTATGTAGTTGCAGTTCTATTATATAACTGAAACGCTATATAGTTCACCAAGAAGACTAACTTGTTGTCTTCTTTTTTGAAATACATTGTCAAGGTAGAAAAGAAATGCAACATGTGCTATTTATATTCGTAAAAACGTGTCGAAAACTTCATATCGCATTTTACTTCAAAGCAGATATTTAGAGAATTTCAATATTTCAATACAGGTACCTGCCGTATCCTTGTAGCTATAAATTGTTGGCCTAAACTGATCTTAATTAGATTGAATATCATCATTACAATTTTCTTTTAACAAACTGTATTTTTTCTATTGTATTTCATTAACATCCAAGTAAGTTAGGATTCATAAAAAATCTTTAAAATATATTTAAAAACAACAAATTTTATGTGAAAATTTGTCACATTTTATAATGGAAAAATTTTCATAAACTTTCATTATATTCATTTTTAAAGAATTCTACTTATTACTTCTTTCAAGAGCATATTTAAATGTGAAAAAAAAATTTCTCGAAGATTATCTTCATCAGCCATTTCAACATTATTTAGTTTTAAATACTGGTCATACATATGAATGCATCAAATTTCATACATTGAAATACTAGAATAAAAAAAATATTATTTCTTCGTTTTGAATTTAACAAATTTCAAAACAAATAGATGGCTCATCAAAAATAGCCAACAAAATCGCCAACTATTTTATAAATCGCCAAAAAATCGCCATGTCGCCAAATCGAAAATTAGGTCGCCAAAAGATTTTGAAAATCGCCACGTTTGGCGAGAAATCGCCACATCTGACAGCCCTGGTTTTCACCATAGTATAGAACTAGAATGCCAACTCGAGAGAGTATTCTCAATTTTTTAGTTCACCCCTCACACATATAGGTTCTGTGTTAATTCAACACACATAAGAACAACAAAAACAAAACAAAATTTGAAAATTTTCAATTTAAAATTTTTCACAATATAACACTTTATGTTTAATTTTATGACATAAAAACATAATTAATAATTTTTTCCAAAACATTTTGCTCATTTGCTTTTGCAAAATGTTTTTATTTTTCAGAAACTAAAAATTTTTAAATAATAAATTTATGACATTAATTTTTTTCTGTTGTTAATATTATTAAAGCCAGCAGAGTAGCTTTTTGTGGTATGAAAATAATATTTGATATCATAAATTATTTAAATATTTTCCGAAATTGCAGAATAAAAATTTTGCAAAAATTGTTTTAAAATGAACTAGAAATCCATGTTTAATGTTACTGTTTCAATACAAAAATAAATAAATAAATCGTTTCGTTCTTAAAATCGATTTCCATCACCTACCTGAATAACTTTTTTAAATTAAATAAGCTTGAACAATTAACGTGTCACATTTTATTAAAATTTTTGTAAAACTTTTTTTGTTTTCTTTAAAGCTTAATTAATATTTTTATAAAAACTTTTTTCACAAAAGCTTTTTTTAATTGAAAAAAAACTTTAGACAATAATGGTTTTTTATAAATAGTTTTTTATAATTTTTCATAGACTTTTTCACCAAAATTTTACAAAAGTTTTCCCTCACAATCTTAAGCTTATAAATAGAAAAGAGCTTATCCTTTACAGTAAATTTTTCAATTTTAGTTTTAGCATAAAAGATTGCAGAATGGAAAATATCGATTTTTGTTTAAAAAAAAAATGGTGGTCATTCATTAAAAAAATAATTTGCTCCCACTAAAATTTAAAGAAAATGTTCCAAAAAATAAAAGTATATACGAGTATATCTATACTACCACAATATGTTTATCTAGATACTTTAGTTATATGGAGTTTTTTTTTTGCAAACTAAAATGTAAAATGAGTTCAAAAACTTAAATTTTTTGTCGTAGGTTCTTCTGCAACATGATATCTGAAATCTAACATACAGAAAAAACCTAAAAAAAATAAACATTGTGAATGCAAAATACACAATAACAACAACTTCCCAGAGTATAGTTTTAACATTTTTTTTTAACAACATTGGGCCAAAAACGACATTAAGAAAAAAAAATAAAAGTTTAACTTTTTGTTTAAATCAGTTTTGAACTATCGAAATTCTAGGAAATCTCTTAAGTCAAACTAAACTCTTTTTGATGTCTTAATTAAATGGAATACAGAATCAACACTCGAAAAATGCAATAAGTTATTTAGGGTTTGCAATTTTTTGTTCATCTGTTTTGTGCAACAAACCAGCAACAACAACCACAGCGACAGCAACTACTGTTGTTACATGCTACGATACGACTTGAACACAGTCTACTTTGTAAGAGTATTATTCATGTACAAAAACAACAACAACAATATGTTTGTGTGAACCCCTCAACAACAACAATAACAACCCAACAAACAAACACATGTACGAAAGTACAACAAAGTTTTAAAACTTACAACCAACAACAAACTACAGGACATTGCAGTTCAATATTCAGTTGTTGTATAAGCAGCAATTGATGAAACTGATGAGGCGGCTTGTATGTTTTTTTAGTCTGTCTGTCTGTATTTTAGTCCGTCCGTCTGTCTTTATGTTGATACTACGTATATGTTGTTGCTGGCTGGTCTGTTGCAGAGATTGGTTTTTGTTGTTTTCGTACTACTGCAACAGGCTGGTTGGCTGTTTGGTCATATTGTTGTTGTTGCTTAAAAGATAACTAAAGTCAAGCATGTGCTTTAGAAAAACAGCTTCCAACATAAAAGCTACAAAAAAAGAAAGAACAAAAACAAACTAATCCGAAAAAAAATTTATATGTACACATTATATTAAAAACAAAGATTTGAAAATTTGACAAAAGTTGGGTAAAAAAAAACTTCGTTAAATTGAATTTCGTGTGTATGGCAAATGCATCAGCAGAGATTAAATGAAAAAAATATTGGATAGAAAATTGTTCAAGAACTTCTTACTTTAATACTAATTTAGAACTAAAGCTTTTAGTAGAAATATTAATTTAAGCATTGGAATTGCAAGTTGGATTTAAGATAAATAAAGTTTTTACTAAAAGTACACGATTTAAATCTTAAGAAAGATGGAAGTACTGGTTATTTTATTAAAAAAGCTTTAAGGTTTGGTTAGGTAGAAATAGCAGTCAGTTCTCATCCGACACACTTAGTCCCAATGATCCATTGTGATAGCATGGAGTTCCACTAAACAGAACATTCGTCGTAGAACCAACCCGAAATTTTGAGGAAGTTCAAAATATCTTCAGTTCAACGCCTGAGACTTCATACAACCCGTCAATGGTTGCGGATCTTTTTTAGCCAGTCACCTTTCCGCGAGTGTAGGGCAGGTATACTAATTCCTCCTTCTAATTTCGTAATCGCAGCTGCGGCAGTAACATAATTTCTGGCTCCCAGACAGATACAAAAAGTGATAAGTCCCTTTCAGTCACTTACCAATATGGTACGCCCGTCATACATATGCAGCGATAAGAACAGAAAGTTATATCAATACCGTGCTTTAGATATAAATCTATTCTGTTCCACGCCCACTTCTCCAATCTCGCCCATGTTGTTAGAGAGGGTGTGTACTAATAACCCAGCTATGTGTACCGAATTAAGACAATTTTTCTCTTATCCTTGTTTTGATATAAATAAATCTAACTTGTAACACGCCCACATCTCCAATCCCGCCGACAGCTGGCAAATATTGTCTCTTGATAACCAAGATGCTTGTACACTGATAGAAAAGGCGTCATAACGCTGATGTATTTTTTACATCATTGTGATGTCAGCCTTTACATCACTTGGACAAATTGTCATCAGGGTCAAAAATTTTAATTATGTATGTCATCAATAGGATGATACATCGGCATCACAGAAATGACGAATCAGTGCGATGACAAACTGTCATTAAATTAAGGCATTGTAATTGACCTTAAGTCAAATTGAAAGAATATCATTATTTACTTACCCTTACACATGTTTGTTTCACTTTTGTTAAATTCCGACCTTTGCTAACAGAAGAACTCTCAATTATAAGACACCAGCAGTATGCACGATATGGTTTTCGTAATAATTTTACTTTAAAAGTTTGATGTTTTTCAAAAAATAATTTAAAAAAATAGAATATGCTTCTTTCTGCCCCATTTTCTTGGAGTTTGGATATAACATGCCACTGCACCCGTAAACAAGCGGATCTTGAAACTATACAAATATTACTATATCTAAGGATTTCTTAGTCCTTTTAAAGTGGAACTTAATGAAAAAAGTAAAACAATCTTAAAACGTGCAAATAACTACAAGATTGATTTTAAACAAAACTAAGCTGGTCCGTCAACATTTTGTTTACAAGCTTGGTAATGGCGGCACAAATATCTTTTCAGATTAAATAAACCTAGTTTAACTGAGATCTAAAAAATCCAGCCTAAGCACTGAGGTGAAGTAGCTGAAGGCCGCTGAATTAACGTTTCATATTTTTTTTTTTTTTTTTTTTTTTTTGGAGATTTCCTTGATGTTTTTTAATTATAACTTTTACTATTTCATAAATTTTTTTATTTTTATGTACTTTCCACACACTGAAAAGTTTTAAATTTTAAATAACATGGATCACTGAAAAGGTGAGTAATAAGAAATATTGCCTAACTTAGTTCTAAAACTCATAGTACTTAATTATAAGCTTTTAAAGAAAATCGGCAGCTTGCCAAACTTTGTATTTTTTAATTTTATATTTTTTTTAAAAAATTTTATTTACCAGAAATTTTATATAACCATGCAATAAAAACCCGCACTCCTGCAGTCAAAGAAGGCTGTACATTGTGATCAAAATTTGAACTGTTAGCTCAATATTTTTTAAAAAATAAGAAAATCAAGGTTTCGCAAAGCGAAAGGGCTATAAATTAAAATGAAAGAATTTCATTACATATAAAAAATTAAATTGTTTGATTAAAAAAAACTCTAAAAGAAAATGCAAAAAATATCGTCGTATCGGAAATAATATATCGCCGATACCGATAAATCGGAAAATTCGAAGTATCGCTTATATATCAGTATTGGTATCGGTATTCGTTATTTCCTAAAGCTGCAAAACTATCGAGAGTCGGCCCAATCGATAGTTTCGATAGTTAGCTTAATAACTATCGATACTATCGATAGTATCGAAATTTTTTATGTGCCACTTCTGTAGACATTGTAGTGGATGAAGGTGGTAAACAATGAAAAAGTTTTTAACACTTCATTTACAGAAAGCGTTTGACAGATATAAAATGCAAGCATATTCACTTAAAATTTCAGTTTCATCAGTTTATTCAGATATAGAGACTGTTATATGGCAGCAGGGTTGTCAGTTTTTTTTTACCTTCGACTGCAAAATATTCACCTTAAATATAGAAATTTAAAAGGTTATTATTAAATCCCTTTACCTTGCTATGAAAATTATTGCATATAAAATTTTGTAAATTTTCAAAAATTTTCGTCAAGAAAAAAAAATGACCCAGTTAAAAAAAGTCACCACATTCGCGAGAAACACCACGTCTAACAACCCTGGCTGGCAGTCATTAGCTGCGTTCGAGAACACAAAAGTTTTTACTATTTACTGAACTTTACTGCATTTTACTAAATTGCGTTCGCGTACACAAAACACAGTAAATGAGAACACAAATTGAGAGCGTAAAGTGACAGTTCTTGACTGAGTACTTACAAATATTTACTGCAGAAATTTTTGCAGTAAAATTTTTTAGTAAAACAAAAAAAAAACATATGTTTCAAAAGGTAAACAAACAAAAGGCATGCAAATTGTAAAAAAATTGTTTAAAAAAGTAAAGTTGAAATAAAATTAAAATAAAAACAAAAAAATAATTAATATTAATTAATTAAACTTGTTTGTGAAGAATTTATATGGCTAAATACCAACTTTTGAAACTTTGCTTTGTTATGTTAATTTTTTGGAGTTGTAAAAGTGTCAAGTACTCGGGTACTTAGAACAGCCCTTGTTTTTAAAGTTATCAATAGTAAAAAAAAGTATTCGTGTGCTATTGATCAAATTTAGCCGGACACAAATTAGCAAAATTAAATAAAATAAAAAAGAAACAAAAATGAAAGATTACATAAAATAATTTGTTTGTATTTTCCAAAAAATATTCGTGTTATAAAAAGTATTTAATCGAGTACCGATAAAAAAACGAGTTAAGTAGTCAAAAGCGTAAACATTTTTCAACACTTCAGTTATTTGCATGGTGGCATAAACTAAAATTAAGTTTAAGCCGACTTAAGTATTTTGCCACAGAATTAAAAAAGTTGAATGCGTTGAATGAATTGTTAAAAATGTTTCGTTGACTACTTCTAATTAACTTTATAGTAACTTTTAAAATTTTCCGATAGTATCGATAGTGATAAAAATCTATCGATAGTCAGCCAAAAATAAAACTATCGCTAGTACTACCGATTGTTTTGCAGCTCTATTACTTCCCTAATTTTAATCAAATTAGATCATATGACAATTAGATAATTATATGACTACAAAGAAAAGCATAAAATTTTTGATGACTGCCCAATAATTTAACATATTTCTACACTGCAACCGATTAAAATACAGACAAACAGACAAAATTCGGCACAGCCGTAAAAAGCATTATAACTTTTTTTTAAATATATGAATGCTTAACAAATTAGTTAAGCTGTTATCAAGACCACACACAATTCTAATTACCCACAAACTTCCTTAAACGTAAAAAATTCACCAAAACTGTTTTTCCGCTTCCGTTAACTAGTCAGAAAAAAATTCTTTAAATCAATCCTTTCTACAACTTTTTTTACAAAAAAAAAATGACAAGTCGTAAGTTTAACACAAAAGAAAACCAAAAAAAAAACTTAATCACGAATTAAATGTTTAAAGAAATTAACATAAATTCACAATGTCATGCTTTCAATCATGTTAAAATCGATATGGCCAAACAAATCGTACAATGTTGTAAGTAAAATAAGTTGAAATAAAAAATGCCCAAAACATTTTTCATTTAATTTAGTTAATAATTAAGTCAAAAGTTAATAGTCATGTTATAAATAAAAAACAAAATTGAACTTCTCTCATGGATTTTTATCTTTTATGTTCAATAAAAACTGTGTAAATTTTATAAAAAAAGAAATATACTGTCTTGTTAATAATTTTCTTATAAATACAATTTACCAGCAAAAAAACACAAAAAGAATACTAAAAGTTGTTACAAAAATCATTGCATGTGTTAATATGCAAATGCGTACGAAACATGTTTTTTCTTTTCTTAAATAAAAAAAAAAACATCTTTTTTCTTTTTCTATTTCGATTTTTATTCGCAAAAGTGGTTTTAGCAGCGGTAGCATAAGCAGTTATAGTTTTTAACAACTCGTGATGCTAAACGCAATTGTAAATTAAAACTTACAGCCAGTTAGTCAGCCAAGTCAGCAACCAGTCAGCCAATAGCAGTTAGCAAGTGCAAAATGGTCAATTTGATTTTAGATTATTAAGTCTTTTATAACCACAACAGCCTACACAATAATGACAATTTAGATTGGATTTATTTAAAAATGTAAATAACACACACACACACATATTTTTTTTAGTAAATAGTTTTGCTGTTTTTAACTACTTTTATAATTTAATGGCATGTTAATAGTTTTTGACAAAATGGCAAGGAGTGATTTAATCGTCGGAAGGAATAGTAGACGGAAACTTTTATGAATTCTTTAAAATTATTTTCAAGTCAAAATGGCGAATAATAAGCCTGGTATAAAAACTTAGAAAAAAACTTATATAATTTAAAACACTACAAATAGAAGAACTGAATAATAATTTGCTTCTTCAACATGTAAATATTTACTGCTGTATTCATAAAAAATAAAATAGATTTCAAACGTATTTTAAAACAAAATTTCTATACAAATTTTCCTTAAAATACATTTCATATCCAATTTAGTTTTTTATGAATACGACAGTTAATATTTTTTTTAGAGCTCATCTTTTTCTTCGCAGTAAAAATAACACACAACCTCTCTTCAGCATATTTTTCAATTTATGTTCTAATATATGTACGTATTCGCCAGCTCAAGAAATATGCTTGAATCAGGGATGAAAAATGGCTTTTAATGTTTTGTACCAATTATTAAATCAAAATGTACTTTTTAGACCATGACAATACCATTTTTTATTATTTATTAATAACAAAATTTAACCCTATTATGTAAGTCGTTGTCGACTTCGACATTAATTTTTATTTGTTGTCACATCAAGTCGACGACTACATCACTTCGACGTTAATTTGGCATTTTATAAGAAAGTTGTGTCGACGTCGCGTCGACAAGTTATTGAAAATCTGACAGAAAAAAAATCCCATCTCCAATTTTTTTTTCTATTATTTTTGTTCTTCATCATTAAAATTAATTTTGCTAACGCTATTTATGCTATTTTCCGATATTTTGTTTTTTTTAACCGATTAAGCGATATCAAATTAATTTTAGAGTTTTATCCGATTTTTAATTCTTCGCGAATTTTGCCAGGTTCGCGATAAGAGCTATTTTTTACAGCCATACCTAAACAAGAGCGGAACGCGTTTTCTAGCTGTCAAAAATCCTCATGCCCATACAGGTTGTATGAAGCATCCCTAAATAGCGCGGCGTCAACGCTTTGCAATTGGAAAATCCGATTTTGACAGCGCGTTAAAATAAGCAGGGTTGTTATAATTGTGGTTTTTACAGCCCTGTTTTAATCTTTTGATAATAAATAATGGCAAATTAGCTATTTTTTGGTCAAACTAGCGGTTTTAATTCCATTTATTATTTCTTTTATGAGGGTTTTAGTAAGCACGAACGTTAACACTACTGTTTGTGACACAATGCCGACGCTCTTGTTTAGGTATGACATATCAGCGTAAAGGCTACGCGGAAGAAAACGTTCCGCCTTCCGCTCTTATTTAGGTACGGCTGTTACTGTAGTTTTCTGATTCTTTATAGCTTTAACGATTATAAATAAATAAAAGACTTTGCTATCATGCCGCTGTTAGCAAATTTCTGCGAGTTTCCGCTTATTTTGCAATTTTTACCGAATTTTTGACATTCCTTATAGTTTTGGGGATTTTAATTGCTTTTATGGCTTGTTTGAAATATTAAAAATTTTCGCTATTTTAGCAAACTTTTCCGAATTTTCGCGTTTAATTTACTATTAAAATTTGTGCCCCTAAATTCTTTTAAATTTGCATTTTTTTTATTTTAACGTATTTAATAAATATGTTTACATTCTACTTAAAGTTCCTTTAACTTTCATTCCAGTCGTCGCAAAATTTTCTGTCGACTAAAACAGAGACAATTCTACTCGACGTCGACTTAAAAGCGCCCTAGAAATTATCAAGTGACTGTCAATAGTAATCGATTATTGTCAATAACGATTCAGAAAATATAATTACTGTTCCGATGCCGTCGACTTTCATTATAGGGGTGATTTATTCAATAATTTAAGATAAAAAATTTTCTGTTATTTTAAAATTAAAGCAATACTTATTTGTTGACTTAAGTAAATCTTCTGTTTTTATCAAATTGCGAACAGAAGTGTAGTCCATTTCGTTTGACATTGGCTGATAAATGTAGAATATACAGAATTCCTGTACCAACTCTTTAAACATATATTTTTTCATCTGTGATACTTTAGACGTAAATAATGTATATTGATATGAGATAGATCACCCGTTATAGATATTTTGCAATGAGTACACCATTTCCTTTGACGTCACTTTTCCTTTTCTAACCATAGAAATTGTTTGATCCACTCTTCCCGAAGTGGTACTACATATGGCTTTACTTACTTACTTGTCCTATAAAAGTAATATTTTAAAATAATTTAATCTTCGTTCTGCATTATAGATAGGTTTTCGAATAATTTGTATTTAATTTAAGAAGAGCTACTTTGTGCTTTCAAGAATTTATTATTTTAAGGTCTGTTTTCATAACTTACCGATAGCTAAAGGTAGGATTTTATCGGCCGTATAAAAATTATTACATAATTACAATTTTACTTTAACCTTCGAGATAGGATGAACATTTTTTTAACTTATAGCTTACTTTAGGTTAAGGTGAAGTTGTAATAATGAAACACTTTTTATATGCCTGATAAAATCCTATCTTTAGCAATCGGTTAGTTGTAAAAACGAGCCCAAGTTTTTACACCACATAAAATCATAACAGATATTGCAACTAAAACACAAATTGTACCAAGGAAGCCGCGGTAGTACCACGGTACCAACAAGGGTTAAAATGTACCAAAAAAAAATGTACAATTGTACCATGATTTCCATCCGGAGCTTGAATATTGGCAATTTGATGCAGTTATTCTGCCGACGCTAGTTAAAATTCATATAAGAATTATTTGTGATGAATATTATCCAGATCAGTGCTGCCAATTCATACACGCATATTGTGTACATGTGTAGCCCATGTGTAATAAGTTCCATGTGTAATCTATTTGTAATTTTACTTTAAGCTCTATTTTTTCATTAATTTTTGACAGTCAAGATTTTCTTTTGGAACATTGAGTTTTTGAAATTTTTTCAGTTTCCATCACAGTCAAAATTGTTTTTTACACCCCGACTTTTTTCACTTTCCATCTCCACGAGCAATACTATACTGTCAAATTGTTTTGCTAAGTCAGGGTTTTTTTACACTTTGAAAGTTTTCTTTCAGAAAGTCTGCTTTTATTGCTGAGAGGGGAGAGAAGAATAGCATGTTTAACACTAAATGTCAAATTTGATTTCGATTTCTTTGACATTTGTTTTTGCACTATATAAAAAAAAAAGTGTGAACATTCTTGAAATCTTATAATTATATATCGCACTTAAGCAACAACAGGGTATTAACTCAAAATTTCAAAATATTCTGTAGAAGCAAAACAATTTTTAATTTTACATTGAAATCATATGAAAAAAAATTTTTAAACCAACCGTTTCATTACCAAAAAATAGACAAAATAACACGATATTTTTACATCGTGTAGATATGAATATTACGTGTTGTTTTTTTTTTTCAAAAAGTGAAAAAATACAAATTTTAAGTTAATACCCTCTTGTTGATCAAGTGCGATATATAATAATAAGAAGCAAGTTTTTATTAAATAAAAAATAAATTTGAACTAAAAATTGTGCCAAATATTTGTTTTTTTTTATATTTATATTTATTGAATGGTGTGGAGCAAAACGATAATAATTTTAACTATAACGTACTCAATAATATTGTGTAGTCGATAAGTACTCTAAGTCAATAAGTTTGTTTGAATCAAACAAAACCACTCAGCGAATTTTTAAAATTTATGTTGCTTAGGCTTGTACAAAAACATTTTTGTGCTGTTCTTCCGCCGACGTTACTGCTTATCTTCGGAAATAAATGCTGCGCATGAATACGTGCCGTTATTACTGTTGCCAAAAGTGCGGATTTTTCTGCATTTTGCAGGTTTTATGCCCCTAAAAATTCAGATTTTTTATAATGATAATAAAATGATCTAAACACTACAAATAAAATGTATTTTTTAAAAATAGCTTTAAATCTTAATAAAACAAAAGTCCAAAATCGTTTGGAAAATGAATTCCTAATCAGAATATTTCTCACAAAAGATTATTTAAAACTTAAAGAGTTACACTGTTTTTACACTTCAATATCTCCAGATTTGTTTAAATCAATTTCATCTGATATACATATTCATAAAAATAAATATTAATTTAAAAATATATATATAAAATATATATATATACCCAAAATTTATTAAAATCATTTTTTTTCTCATAAACCAGTTCACAAATCAAATATATAACGACCACGAAATTTTTGTTTGCGTCACTGCCTTCTGTAATTTTCCTTCTTTACCATTTGCGAAACTCAATTTGATTACAAAATTGCAACGAGGTTCACAGAAAAAAGTGTTTTATCAATTAAAAAAATGGTTTAAAAAGTATTTAAATTTAATTAATGTGATAATTGAATCAATTATTTTGAAAGAAAATTAAAAATTTAATTTTGATTAAATTAACATTTTAGTTGTTTTGAAATAAATTTTCAATTAAAATTTTAATTAAAAAACAAAAAATCTTAATTTACTTTTTTCGTTTAAAATAAAATAATTTTGTCAATAGGTGCAAAATCAACAAATTGTTTGCTTGATATTATGAATTTGGAATAAATTTGGTGATTGGAGAAATTGAATAATTTTTCTGTGTTTATGAAGCCAGTTTTCTGACTCTCCTAAGCATTTTTGAATTTTAAGTTGTGCCTGTTTATGGTTAAGTGTGCGATATGTACATATTTTTATTTTTAGATCAAAATATTTTGGACCCTTAACCTTTGGAGTTTCGAAAGTTTTGTAATTAATTTTATATATAAATATGTAATTTATACTTATTTAAAAACTAATAATATTACTACTTTTACATTCTGTTAAATGAGGCAAGTTTGATGAATCAAACTTTTTGTATAATCAAATAAAAATAATATAACTTTATTCATTTGTCTGGAATATATCTTCGTTTTGTTTCTATGAGAAATATCTTCTACGTGAAATGTGATTTTCTCTTGGAACTTATTGTTATATCTTAATATTTTTTAATGAAATACATGAAAGGAGTTAAAAAGTGTTTTGACGATTTTTTGAAGATATTTTAAAATGAAATGCAGATTTTAAAGATTTTTCATTAAAAAAATCATCCAGTTTTCGCTGATTTTGCTTCTAAAAGTTCTGGCAACACTTTCCGTTATACATGTTCATCCAGTTTCTTACTGCAGCAATTTGTAAGCTTTGCTCTTTTTGTAAACCTAACGATTTAATCACAAATAAAGAATATCAATAAGGCTTTGGAAGGCGAATTTATTATAGCAAAGCTACTTTTTCGATTTTGCTAAAAATGTATAATTTGGCACACAGTGTTGGGTTATTTCCGAATTCTTCAACACTGATCCAGATACACCATATATATGAGATTTTTTTTGTCTTAAATGGATATTAGGGACGGTCGCTAAATTTTATGTTAAAATTAACATTTTAAAGGAAGTTAAAGGTTTGTACGGAGGTGAGCTATGGTCAAGGTGAACCGATCAAAAAAAGAATTTAAAATATTTTTGGGGCGAATTTAGTCCAAATACGACCATAATTAGATTGTTTATGGAAACAAAGAGTGTATTTCGGAAAGAAGTTTGTATGGGGACTATGAGAAATAAAATGCCGACTCTTACTAGTTAGTACAATTCAAACGTATTTGACAAATTTTATCTACAAACTGCAACTTGTACTTTGAGCACAAGGTTAACATGGACAGGCAACCAGCCAGAAGGACGAATGGACATCGTAGATCTCTAATATGGATATTTCTAAGCATTACTCATATCAGCACCAACGTTATAATTGCATTTTCTTCAATTTTGCTTATGTATAAAATTTGGTAGTTAAAAATAACATTTATCTTTAATGCAGGTTGTCTTTGGCTTACAATTGAGGAGGTTTATCTCAAAACTGGAATACTTCACTTTCTACAGAAATCGTTTTTAATTTTTTGTTTGTTTGGAAACATTGAAATAAAAACTCTGCAAAAATAAAATTGGGAAAAAACTCTATAATTACACCAGAAAAAAGAATAAAAGACACGATTACTTCAAAAGTTGATTACTCCAGTTCAAAATAACATTCCTGAAAATGCATGCAACTGTTAAAATATGCAAAAATATGCACTAACAAATCGATGCCAAAATTCATAAAAAGCCCTAAAACGGATAAATAATTTGTTTTTACATTCATAAGTGGCATAATGAAAAACATGCAATTGCATATTTACGGTTTCCCTGGTAATAAGTTTTTATTCTTTTAAATACAAGCCAATCATGGCATTCTAAGTAAGTGCCCTTGAGAGTTTGCTAATCATCGCCCGGGCCTACGAATCAGCAATGAATTTCTATACTTTCGAAAAAAAATATTCTAATATTGTTTAACAAAATTCTTTACATTTAATACTTGAAACTTTTAAAATAATTTTCCTCAAATTGACTTATCTTGTAAGTTGGAAAAGCTTAAATTTTTAAATATAATCTTGATATAAAAATTTACTTGAAATCTGAGTATACGATGATATTTTTTTATTATTATAAATAACTACAATGCCTGAATGTAAAGAAAATAAAAAAATCTCCAATGAAAATTGTGTAATTAAATTTATCATAGCGAGAAATCAATTTTCTGCTTCTTTTTTTCTGTAAATGTGTTATGTAGTGATGGCTGATTTTCTTACAAAATACCGCTGTACAAATTAAATAAAAACACAAATACCACAACTGACTAGTCTTTAAACACTTGTCGCATAAAATAAAAAAAATAAAATGTTGCATTCGAACTGCATCAGCAACCATGTGCCACACACATACAAGTAGTTGTGCTTTTAAGTGCATAGATGAGACATGGATTTTTAGTAAATGCATTTTCTACACAACAACATCGTAATGTTACGCTTGTTATGCGCTGATTTGCTTGAGTAACTTTATGCCACAGTGACACATACATACTTACAATTTGTAAACAGTTTAAAAAGTGGTAAATGTTACGCATGCGCATGTGCTGCTCTCACTCTCTTATACTCAGTGTTTAAGCCGCGCACATTTCTAAATAAAATTTTAAAGTTTATTTGATTTTAAAGGTACAAAAATGAAACCAACTTAAAAACCTACATGGGTCTATGACGGACAACAGCTTCTGTATTAGTCCTACTCTCAAAAAGGTTGGCAATGATACAATAACATATCGCAACTCCGGTGCAATATAGACGTAAGTGCAATTTTCTAAATGTTGAACAATCACGTTCAAAGTGCAAAATATAAAAAATAATAAAGAGTGGTTCCACCATAATGCATGATGTTAATTGTGAGTCACACCTTAACGTCAAGTTTTTTGCCCAACTTAATTCGACATTTCTTTGTTTTAGTGCTTGACCAATTTAACCTTTTTAAATCAAAATGCATTTAGCGCACTTCGTGATTTTTTTGGTCAGCATAATCGACCAAATGTGTCCACAAACGGGAGAATTGAGCGAAAATTTCAGCAAACCGAGTCTAGGAAATGTGAAAACACATGTGCAAGGCGAATTCATGTATACGGTGGTGTCGATACTACAACAAGTAACAACACCAAAAACACATCAATGTATTTTTTTGTTGCTTTCGTTGATCGAAATGTCAAAAACACAAGCAACTTTTGACATTTCTCTCTCTAAGTAAGAAAAAAAAGTAGCACAGCTGTGCTTTGAACACCACCTGATAAATGAATTCGCCTTGCACATGTGCATGCTTGCCCAGTTTGTTTATGGCCTGGCGGCGACATCTGGCCATACTTCTGCGAAACTGAGGTCGGCCAAGCAGTTACCGTGATTGGTGTTCGCTATCGCGAGATGTTACCGGACTTTTTGTGGCCAGAAATTAAGGATTTGGACCTAGACGATATGTGGTTCCTGCAGAATGGTGCCAATTACCACACAGCCAGCGAAACAATGGCTCTTTTGCGCGAGAAATTTAATGGCCGTGTTATCTCATGCCGTGACGATGTTAAGTAGATCATGTTATTTGACACCGTTGGACTTCTTTCTTTGGAGATATTCAGAAGAAACACTGTACGTCAATAAGCCAAGAACAATTCAAAAGCTAAAGGATGAGTTAATTTGGCGCATTAACGACATTGAACCTCAGTTTTGTCTCAGAGTCATTGAAAATATGGACAATCGGATAAAGGTATGCCACCGAAGTCGTGGCGAGCATTCGGCCGATAGTTTGTTCACACATGTGTGTCATGGATCCTTCTATTAAAAGAAAATATATTAAGACAATTCTCTGAAGACTTTTTGTTTTATTTACAAGTAACATCGTACGTTCTGGCTGGTTGGACCACCCTTTATTAATTCTAAGTAACAGAATATTCAGCTATTTTAAGGACTCTTGAAGTCAATTCTGTAGGCCTATATTAGAGCGTAATTGTATTTTGAATAAGCAAGGAAACTTTGAAATTGATTCCTCAACATTTAGGACAACCTACGCACCTACGTCGATATTGCTCCGGAGGCGCAATATGTACATCCCACGTCGAAAAATGTATTTCTCTGTCCTTTCAATTATACAATTTGTAGTTTATTTATTGGCATGCTCATTAATATATATTTATTAACTCAGTTTATTTGCAAATTCTTTTAACAAAGTTTTTGCATTCATCTCTATTTCTCGCTAGAACTTTTAGTTCGTTAAAGGATTTGGTCGCCTCTCTCTGTAGCGTTGTTCTCCATGTGGCCCTAGGGTGACCTATACTTCTAGATCTTTCCTGTCGTATGCAACGTGAGCGATTTCAGAAGACGGATTTATTAAAATGTGCCCATTCCACCCGTATTTTCTTTTCAGAATTGGATATGGCACATTTAGTCAAAAGTACCCTAAAGGACCATTAATGATAATATACAAACATTTTTGCAATCAAACAGAACTGCGTCAAGACTACATTTTCCATTCTTAGTCTTAGAAAGCCGTCGAGAAGTAAAATCTATTTTATTTTGAGAACGTTTTTTCAAATGCTCTCACATATAGACACTTATTCTCCCAATAGTGCTACCATACTTTAATTAAATTTAATACATTTTGTAAACAGAAAATTAAAAAAAAAAAAGAAAATTTAAAATTAAAATAATAAAATGAAAGAGAATTTGAAGTTACTGCCGCCGTTTTAATTATGGGCTTTATGATTTTTGCCTGAAGTTGCAGATCAATTCTGTTTGAACAGCTTTTTTCAAAATTTCTTGACAGAATTTAATTAAGTGCACAAAAAAAATTTAATGTCTTTTTCCGAACGATCTTTGTACTACAATTATCGTTTCTATTATCTACGAAATTAAGTTTAACCTTTAAAGTTGGTCATATTATTCATCACTGTGCACGTTTTTGTGGTTATTCATGTAAATGTCATTTTATATGGTCCTTAAAGGCGGTCGGTCGAATCGTTTTTTTATAACCACTTTGCCATAAATGGTAACATAACCTTAATAACCAATGACCAAACCAAAAAAAAAAAAAATAAGCCAGGATACGCCAAGAAAGCAAACTAACAACAATGTGTATTCCTATACACATAACAGCGGTCACACAGAAACTGTGTCCATCAAAACCATGTAAGCAATAAACTGTTAAAATGTTAAATTGAAACAGATGACATTTCAATACATACAAATTGACAGGTCAACGCTTATAACAAGCTTTTCTTTAAACAAAAAGACAAAAAACAGCATCATGGCACATCTTTTAACAGATTTTTATTAAAGATTTGTTCAACAGAACAAAAAACGAGAAGAATAACGTTTAAAAAATCTAAATTTCTAAGAATATTAACATGCTGGTAATGTTGGCCAGTAACTGGCCTTTTTTCCTACCACTACTTTTATTTACTACTCTCTTTTTTTGTTTTTTTTTTTTTGTTCCTTATTTGTTGTTTATTTTCCTGTATGTTGTGCTCTGTGTGTTTTGGGTTTTGATCTTTTGAGGAAAATACACTTAGTTCTACATACATATGTACATCTGTGGATGGATAAAAAAATTGTCTCTTGGAGCTCAGTTTTCTTTGTATTTTTTTTTTCTTATTTCTTGAAATTCCTATCTGAGCTGTCAAATCAATCTACATATTCATACTATGTTGTATTTGGAGTTGTATGGATGAGTACCCAGTTGGCCATATTTTTAAGACATCTTACACGACGAGTACAAGAAAATTGTAAAGGGGTATGCACACGGTAAAAATGCTTGCCAAGGAGGCGAATTCACTCATGTACGTGTGCTGGATGTAGTATTCGACGTCATATCAAAAATTTTTGATTTTCCATCCAGCATTGTCGGTGTCACACATACAAACACAAGACAATCACCCTTATTATGTAGGTCGCTGTCGACATTAATTTTTATTTGTTGTCAAATCAAGTCGACGACTACATCACTTCGACGTTAATTTGGTATCTTATATGAAAGTTGTGTTTACGTCGACTAGTTATCGAAAACATGTAAAAAAAAACCCCATTTCCAATTATTTAAAGCTAATTTTTGAGCGCTATTTATGCTATTTTCCGACATTTTTTTTTTTTTTTTAACCGATCTAGCGATTTCAAATTTTTCGCGAATTTTTGCCATGTTCGCGATAACTGCTATCTTTTTTACTGTAAGTTTTCTGATTTTTTGTAGCTTTAACGATTATTAATAAATATAAGACTTTGTTATCATAACGCTGTTAGCAAATTTTTGCGAATTTCCCCTAATTTTGAAATTCTTACCGAATTTTCGCCGTTCCTTCTAGTTTTAGAGACTTTTAATTAATATTATGGCTTGTTTGAAATATTAAAAATTTTCGCGAATTTTTCCTGTTTTTGCAAACTTTTCCAAATTTTCGCAATTTCACATAGTTTTGTCGCTTTTTAGGCAATCGTCTTAAATTAAAATTGTTCGCGAATTTTCGCTATTTTAGCAAACTTTTCCGAATATTCGCGTTTAATTTTCTAATAAAATGTGTGCCCATATTTTCTAAAAAATAAAATTTTTTATTTCAACGTATTTAATAAATATGTTAACATTCCACTTAAAATTTTTTTTTACGTTCATTTGAGTCGTCGCAAAATTTCCTGTCGACTAAAACAGAGACAATTCAACTCGACGTCGACTTAAAAGCGCCTAGAAAATATCAAGTGACTGTCAATAGCAACCGATTATTGCCAATAATGACTCAGAAAATACAATTACGGTTCCGGTGCCGTCGACTCATGTCGTCAACGATTTCATGCATGACAATGTCGTCTATTTTGTCGTCCACGACAAAAATTATGTGCATGGTTATTTATATCAGACAATTTTTCCATGTGCTTTTTAAGTATTGTTGTAATTTTATTTCGCTTATTTTCTTTCTCTTACATGTTACTCGTATATATTCGACTTTCATAAGCCATTCTGAATGTTTTTCGTTTTGCTTGTAATAGATTTTCTAGCCCACGGATACCTTCGTCAGCATGTTTTAGGTTTTACTGGCTTGTGTGCTAATTCGTAAAGTGTATGTAGGTATTTAAATTAACAATTAAAAAAAAGAATGTGAGAATTTTAAGCATGACAAACAAAGTGATTGAAAAGCATTCAACTACAGCAGAAGAAAACTTTGTAGTCAATAGATTTTTAAAAAAGACAACTTATAAGACAATGTCCCACATAGAGTTTTATAGAAACAACTTGCAAGACAATGTCGCTTATAGTTACTGTTCCACAAAGAGACAACTTAGAAGACAATGTTTTACAGCCATAATAAGATTGATTAGGGACACCAAACAAGACGTTGTCGCCCATGCTGTCATACATGACGATTTGCTCTAAATTGTCTTCTAGAAAATCTAAACGATAGTGCACAACTCGTGCATACATCATCGACGATGTTGTCGTCAACGGAAATCTGGCCAACTGGGTAGTGGACAACTCGTGCATACATCATCGATGACGATGTCGTCAACGGCAATCTGGCCAACTGGGATATGTATGGATGAGTATGGCTATTTGCCTATTGTTGTATGCTGTTATTTGGTCTGTCTTTTTGTCAGAATGTTGGCAATTTTATGTGATGGTTTGGTTTATCTATGAGTATCTTTCATACATCTCAGTAAGTTGTTGCTGCAGTTGAAATTGTTGATTTTTTTTATTGCTGGCTGCTGTTAACATAAATATTTTCCAGTCAATTTGTATAGATTTTTGTTGAGAAATTTAAAATATAGAAAATCGTAGGGGTATATGAATATTTTTAACTAAATTTTAAAAATGTTTTAATTAATAAGAAGTTAAGCCTTATTACAAAAAAGTATATGTACCTTCTTTGAGCCACAAGTCTTAGAAGGGTCTCAACCACAATTACATGTAATTCTAATATTTCCAATTATAATTAGATGTTATTGTAGTTGAAATGTTTTTATAACCACACCGCAACAGTGGAGAAGGTATTATGCGATTGTGCTGATGTTTGTTACACCTTAAAATATTTGTCCTAGACCCACCTTAAAGTATTCCGATGTCCGTCCGCCTGGCTTTGCGCAAGGTATAGGTCATAATTTTGGAGAAAATTCAAAGAAATTTGGTACACAGATTCAAATTGGCACAAGAACCCAGCCTATTAAAAATGTTGAGAATCAGTCCATAATTTCACATAGCGCCAATACAAGCTTTTTTTCGGAATTGGGAGATAGAGATGAAGATATCGAAATAATATTCCGCACTTTTGCATGAAGCTTAACCTCATAACATGAATTTTTTTCTGGCGGGATAGTCCATGATTGCCTATGGCTTCCAAAAAGGGCACACTCTCGAAATTTTGTTTTTAAATATTGTTGTGTACGGTATCATATGGTCGTGCTTGAGCGACTTTACTTTCTTACTTGTTACTTTTAAATTTGTTAAAAGTATATATTTCGTTGATCTAGGGGTCGCAGAAGGCCTGAATTTGTAATAGTTGCAATGAAATATTTTTTGATATAAACAACATTTTCTACGGTAATATTGTTGATATAAGTAAATGTTTAATTTGCTTGATTACATTTTTAATTAAAAATAATTTAATTTTTGATTAATGGCAACTTATTTCGCTGATGATTGCCTATTTGATAACCCTTTTTGTTTAAGTTTATTTGTTATCATGTAGGTTTAATAAGATTACAATTAAAACTAACTTTTATAAATTTAATCCATGTTATTTTAATAAAAATTTTCTCAATTACAATTTCTTATAATTTTTCCTATTCAATTACAGAAAAAATGTAATTGTAAAAATTTCAATTACTTGTTATTGAATAGAAATATGTTCGCTTGGGTTTTGTTTTTATACTTATAAAGGCTGATTCATCGTGAGGTTTGATTTTCAATATGCATTTTTTAACAGATTATGTGTTACTCATATCAAACTGCTTACGATGGAAAGACTCACACCACAACAGGGCCTTCAAATTGTTTAGCTGTATTACGAAAATCAGCGTTCTGTGAGGGTGTGGTTTATGGACTGGTGGAATCATTGGTCCATATTTCTTCAAAATGAGGAAAATCCGAATGTTAACGTCAATGGTAACCGTTGTCGCCCCATGTTAACAGGCTATGTGCTTCCTGAAATTCAAGCGCATGGTCTCGGTGAGCTCTGGTTTCAACAAAACTACGCTACGAGCTTTACAGCGCGTGAAGAAATCCTTATGGAGAAATAATTTTAGTGAACACTAAATTTCACATTTTTGCTACGGTAAATTGGCCACCTAGATCGTGCGATATAACACCTTTGGACTATTTTCTCTGGCGATATGTTAAATCTGAGGTCTTCAGGAATAAGCCAGCTACGATTGACGCTTTGGAAGCCAACATTACTCGTGTGATTTACGAGATACTAGTGGCTATGCTCGACGAGTCACCCGAAATTGGAACATCCGAACGGACCACCTCAGACGTAATAATGGGAAACATTTACATGATATCGGTAAATGCCATAAATTCTTCTTTAAACCGATAATAAAAATTTTTAATTCACTGTCAAATTTATGTGTTTCATTTTACATTATAAATCAAAATTCACGATGAATCACCCGATATAACAGATATAATTAATCTATAGAAATAGAATTAAATGTGAATTTAATTGGATTTATTTTAAATTACAATTACATCTAATATATATCTTCCTCTAACTCCCACTGGAGCATAGGCCGCCTCTGCCTGACTGTCGAAGCAGCTCACTACTTCCGGTCATAGGCCAAGTAGTTCCGGGCTAAAAGCTAGCTAGAGTAAGAAGGCGAACAGTCATGTAGCCTGAAGGGTCAAAGTACATCTTGACGTCTCAGTCAAGTAAGTAAACAATTTATAAGAGTTTGCTGAAGCATAACTGCAACGTGAGATTGGTCACGTGAGAGTGGATCAGACTCTTAATGGAAAACCGAATAACATATAATGGGTATTTGAAATTAAAATCGATTGAAATTAGATTTAAATTTTATTTTATTGTGATTGTAATAAAAAAAATTAAATCACAATTACATATAAGTATTTAATGAAATTCCTGTAGAAAGCAAAAACAAAATTACAAAATATTTATGACATTGTTTTGGCTTTCAATATAATAATTTGGCGTTGCGTTACGTTGTACATGATTAGGGCCTTAGTAAACCTTTTTTTAATCAAAAAATTTTTTTATGATTATGGGGGTAAATTTTTTTAAGAATATTCGTTTTATAAACATGAAATATTTTTTATGAGTAAAGCTATTAGAAGTTTTGAATGGGTTACTGTTTTAAATCTGCGTTCCTGTGCTTTGTTAATTACAGAAACAGTTCATAAATGTTAAGGTTATGGTGAACGACTCCTAAGTTAACACTGAAAATGTAAAAAACTATTCTCATTTACAATCAAAAGGCCCGCTTGTTGTTAAAAAGTCAGAGTTTTGCTTAAACTTCAATAACTAGCATTTGCGGCAACTTATGTAAGAGTTACAATGAAAACTATTACCAACGTATTACACAGGGTCTCCACCTGAGATAAGATATAAGATTTTTATATTAGCAAACGTCAAATTCAATCGCTGAGAGAATTATCTAACGTGTAGACTCTTAAATAGTGTTAGTATTAATATTATAATAAATGTTGTGAGACATGTTTTGGCATGAAGTAGGAGATACGAATTTGCATGATTACTTTTAAATAATGGAAATACCATTTAACACTCGATTTTAATATTTACGGGTAATTACAACAAGTTTAGTTATACTTAACTATCAATTATAGCTGTCAAAAACTTATTGTAAACTGAAACTTAAGTAATAGTGAGTTTTGTGGAAATTTGGTGAAATTAGCCGTTAGTTTGCAATTAAACTTTCTAAAACTATCATTTAAAACTCGGAAAATTGTCAATAGGAAAATTGTCATTATTAGCCTCACAAGATTTTCTCTGTTACATATGGAAATCGATGATATTGTTAAGAAGCCAATCCATTGACAGACACCAAGAACTCGAGTAGTTCGGATACAATTTATTTTTTTTAACAAACATCGTCTAAGTCTTTAGTAAAATGCCAATGAAATTCTTTAAAAAGACTGCTTTTGCACACTCAAAGTTTACTTTGACAAAGTCTTTTCAATTTCCTTTTAAACTTCTTATCACTTCTGCACACGCGAAGTTAAATTTGACAAATTTTGGGTTCTTTAGTTGTTGTTGTCTGTCAAATTAAACGTGCAACCAACTACAAATATGACAAACGACGAACAATTCAACTTTGCGGGTACTTTAAAGTCTGTATTCACCCCATTATCTTTTTCCTTTTCCACAGAATGTTAGACTATGGTAAGTAAACTTTACATATGCAAAATAGGTCCATGTTTTTTTATCCAATAAATTATTAAACAAAAACAAGGATGACATCCAAAACGAATTACGATGTCGGTATTTGTATACTATTTGTCGGTATGAGTATATTATTTGAGATCCAGTTACTTTCCAGTACTTATAATTTTTCTTAAACCTTCTTTATGAAGGCTTGGATTTAAATTTTTTTTCTTATGCGAAGCTCTACGCTTGTCTGCAGGAGCCTGGAATCTCTGGCGGGAATCGAACCCGCAACCCCCGTACTGATAGACTAGCTCTCTACCAACTAGCCTACCGGGGCACCCTCCGTAGCGGATACGAGCCATTTTTCGCTTCCATATAAAAGTTTAAATTTAACGTTAAAAATAAAAAAAAAAATTATTGTTGCATTTAATAACTGTCGACACCGACATTTTTTGCGTAGCTTCGCATTTGAAGAGACTGGCTTCGTTGTCGTCCTTAGTGTAGCCGGTATCGGTATACCGGTACAGAAAATTGTATAACGGTTTAGATATATCGGTTTTACAATTTAATGAACCAAACCAAAGAAGAATATCCTTAGGGGAAAGGGAACTAACACTAAACTTGTCACGTGACAAGTCACTTTAACATGGCGATATCCTACGAGGTGTTAATTGGTTCTTTTTGACACTTTGTAACAGGTTACTGAAATAACCTTAATGGAAACATCCAATTTCGGTTAAGATAATGCCTGTCGCAGATATGGTTACAAATGAACCATATCAATATGATAGATCCCCTTTATATAAAGTAATAGAACTAGAGAAAATCAGCCACTACCCGCACAAAATCCAGTCACATAGTTTTGTGCCAATTACATTTCCTCCGGATCAACTACACTCTAAACACATTATCACCAGTTAAGTGATAGGTCTTGTTTTCACCTATTTCAATTCGTTGCTTTTAATTATAAAATTTTGTTCACAAATTTCCCGCCGGGATTGATTAAAAACATAGAAAGGGTCTAAAGGACGTAGAAGATACATTTATTAAAAAAGGATTTTTTTCTAAAATATTGTAAATTTGATTTATCTTTGCAAAATTTATATGTATTTCTTAAAAAAAAGACAAATAAAAATTTTCGACGCTTGTGCTAATGGAAAATATGTTTATTGGCACCCGACACGAATTTCGATTTTGGCATCAATACTGTTGTTAAACTATTTGGTTATTCGGTATCGGTATCAATATCGGTATTTATTATTTATTATTATCGGTTGCCAACCTTGGATGAAAGTATCTTATTTTTCTAAATGACCTCTTATGTCAAACTTCCAACCCTATCTATTCTTTTGCAGATGACAGCAATCTTTGCCATTCGTATTCATTTGATTACAGACCAAGCGTGACCGATGTTTGTGCTATGAGACAGAACATGAATCATACGCTTGGCCGCGACCTAGACATAATCTCAGAATGGGGTCGTGTGAATAGGGTCGAATTTAATGCCCGAAAGACCCAATGTTGGGTGGTATAAATATTGAGGAAACAGAATCTCTTGATGTTCTGGGCATGAGGATACAATGTGATGTCCGATGGACAGAACATATATTTAAGGTGTCGAAAGAAGCATTCAAGTGCCTCGGTTTTTTGAAACGGTGTAAGATATACTTTACTCCATTTGATCTCCTTACTATTTATACCAGCTATATCATACCGCGAATGTAATACAACTCTCATGTGTGGGCCGGTGCTTCAAAGTCTATTTTGGAGCTTCTCGACCGCGTGCAGGAGAGGGCGAAGATTCTCATTGACTCCCTTGAGCACCGTCGCAATGTGGGTTGTATCTGCCTATTTTATCGTTACTACAACAGGGTGTGTTCTGATGAAATTAGGGATTTGGTTCCCGAAACCAATTGCTTTGTTCGTAATACACGTTGTTCCTCAAGAGCCCATCCTTTTGTGGTCGATTGGCCGGTGAATCGTACAACGCATTACAGGGAAAATTCATTTTTTGGCCGGACTGTTGGTATGTGGAATAACCTTCCTGCTGAAGTCTTCCCTCTCACTTTCAACATGAATAAGTTCAAGTCGAATGTTCACAAGCACTACTCCCTCTTACCTCCTTCCCATAACCTATTTTCCTAGTTCCAACACAATGCAATGCATTAGTAGGGGTCATCCCCTGAGTGCTGGTCCTAACAAAAAAAAAAAAAATTACTTTTATTACTTTTATTGACAGAGCTTTCACTATGTGAAGTGTTTAAATTTAATTGTATTTTAATTCTTTCATTTTGTATTAATTTTAGAATACTGTATTATCGGTTCAAAAGTAATTTTTCTTTTCGTATTATTTTATGCCATTTATGCGTTCTTTCAGCTTTACACTGTAAATAATAAATAAAAGAACCTTTGCAGGTTTAAATATTTTATTGCACCGAAAAATTAACTGAAAACTTAATTTTCGGCGCAATTCACTCTTTTACCAAAATTGAAGAACCTTTTTAAATAGCTTTTTGTTTCTTTTTCTATTAAATTATTGGGTAAACGAATTGCTTGCTACTAATGTTAAGCTAAAACTATATCTGAGCTTACTTCCCAGTTTTACAAAAATGTTTTCACAAATTAAACTTTTGTAAAATATTAATAAAATTATAATTTTTTCTATTGCCAGCCAGATATGAATATTATCCATCCAGTTTGTTGGAATTTTCTATATAAAATAGAACTGCAAATTTTAGAATACTATAGCATGGTACGTGCATTTTATTGTATTGTATTCTTTTAGATTTTACACATGGATAAAACTCGAGCGTCTCAACACGTTTCGTTTTCCAAGATTGTTTGTTGCAGCAAGCAGCATGTGTAATGTACTCACTCGTACCATATGAATGTATTTAAAGTGGACAAAATAAAACCCAAAGAGGCGAATGCATTTCATTGTGTTAAGCCAGACAAGCGGACGCTTAAAGTTTATTGTCTGTCTAAATGGCTGAATGTCTGTTTGTCTGTCTGATACTTTTTTTATTTACGTATTCCAAATTGAACGCAAAAAAGAAAACATTTTGCTAAAACAAAAATACGTACTTAATACAAGCCCAATTCCAATAATAAAGAAGCAAAAAAACTGCGAAAATTCTGAAGATAGAGGTGAAAAGGTGTCAAATCTTTAAATAAAATGGTAAGAAATCGGGAACCCTAAGGTGTATTTTACTTTATTATTAAACTAGCTGTTTGGCCCCGGTGTTGCCCGGGGTTTTCAAAATAAAATGGGAATAATGTTTTTCTATTTTTATCAGGAAACTTATTTTTGTTTATTAAATATTTTTTATGAATTTCAGCCAAATTGTATCATAAATTAAATAAATTGAAATATTTCGACAACAGCGCCACCTTTAGGGATTAAACTTAAGAGAAATTTGGTTCCAGATTAACTTATTTATTGTCCAAGTTTGGTGTCCATCGGTCCAGCAGTTCATGAGTTTTAGTAACACGTACCCGGTAAAAACTTTTTATATATATAGATTAAATCAAAGCTCCACAACTGAAACTTTAGACGGGTTTTTGAGATGTGGATTAAGTTCAAACTTAGTACTCTGAAACTCGGATTTTTCTGGTTTTTAAAGACCAACATTTTAAGCAAAGCCAAGTTGTTTCGTCAAAATTTGGTTAACAAACTTGGTAGTGGCGGCACAAATCTGTTTTCAGATTAAGTAAACCTAGTTTAACTGAGATCTCGAAAACCCAGCCTCAATCGATCTAGAATTCGTCATTTTCGCACTACACCAAAATTATGTGATTCTAATACAAAAGCAGTATTGAATTATTAAAGAAACGTTGTCGTCAATGTTTCAATATGTTTTAAACAGTTTAAACTTTAGAGGACCACATAAAGTTTTAAGCAAAATCGAAAATGTTTGAAGCATCAAGAAAATTGACGAAACCTGAAGAAATTGAAGAAAATTTTTGGTTTTACGAATTATGTTTGTATAGTTTATATGGGCCCTTGCCTTGTTAATATAGACATATTTGATCACATACAGGCGAATTAATTTTACTTCTAAAGCTGGATACGGTATGTATTTTACAGTGGATTTGTCAGTGGTACGGTCCACCTGTGCACAATTACAGATGGATGTCTGTAAAGATTGACAATTTAAAGACAGTTTTTAATTCCTGCTTTCACACATACATACGTTTACAATTTTATCAGACATAACTAATACACGTTCACAACAGCAAATTATATGTTGATTTATATTCACTTTTAATTAGTATTTAATTGTATTTCTGTTTATAACAAATTTTGTTTTTTTTATAGAATGTGTATAAATGAATATTTTTATTTACTGAATCGAAAACAAATGACTTTCAAAGCAGTTGATGCCAGGTGTTTTTTCAGCTTAAAATAAGTAGAACACGTTCTAATTGTAATTTGCTGTAAATGCAGACTGACATTTGCAGAAGCAAATATTTTTAGCTTTTACATGGGGTGTACGCATTTTTCAGTGGGAAATTTGACAATTACACTGTAAAATACATATCGTGTAAAACCAACATAATAATGTTAAATACCGTTTTGAATTAACCCTTTTAATTTCCTGTCTTCTACGTTTGCCAATAAAAGCAAAAAAATAAAACATAAAACACTTTATGCGTTTCTTTTGGATGCTATGACAATTTGTTCGATAATAATTGTTAACCTTTTGGTCAATTTGACACATATTCCACAAGATGACGACGATGATGATCATAGCGATCGTGTGGTAAAAATGGATTTTATGTAACTATAGTGAAAATTTCTTATGAAAATGTTTTTTGGTAAAGATTATTTTGAGGATTATTTTTGTTTCGTTTTTTTTTTCAACTTAAACTTTGATATGGGTTTAAGTTTTTCGTAAGAATTTTGTTAAGTATATAGAGATTATGAAAACGATAAGCTGTAGAGATTTGCTTGTACTACAATTTGAGTAGGTTTTCAAGTTTTTAAGTATAATATACACTTTTTTAATAATTTAAAATAATGTAGGTTTTATGTTTAATATTATTTTGGAAAAGATTTTTATCTTAAATGTTTTTGTTTTAAAGTTATCATTAATTTAATCTTAAAAATATAAACGAGTATTAAATTTCCTGTTTCTTTCTATTGCAATTAATTTTAGATTCCAAAGATTTTATTCCTAATAATACTACCAGCATAATGGAAGATCATACTGATGAAAATATCAGAACTTCCCAAAATAATCATCATTCCTATAGCCAACACCAACAGCAAACTAAAGAGACTGATATTGAAATGACAGAAAGTCAAAACGAAGAGCATATTGAAATCCAGCATAAGGAAGAGGAGGATATTGATACACAACCACCCCAACAAAAAAGACCAAAAATGGAATTGGAAGAAGAATATAAGAAAAATAGCCCTGCTGTCCAATCACCTTTAACAAGAACTACTGAAAACTCAAATGACTCTGAGAAATGTGATGATTTACAAAATCAAAAAGATGAATTTAATTCAAAAGATCGCAGATCTACCAGTCCCCGAATAAGTACCGTTACACCAGCTGTGAGCCCTGACAAAACAGACGAACTCTCGAATGATGATATAAGTTCTCCCACATCTGGTTCTATGCCCAAATTAAGACTAAATGCTTTACTGGCTTCAGATCCTGCTTTAATGCCAGATGCCAAAGATTTAAAGGTGGTACATGAAGAATCGCAGACTCAACAAAGAATAGCACGCTTAGAACAGCATCTGCAGCAACAATTACAAACAGAAGAACCAGAAAGCCTTAAAACAGAACATATACCCCCTCCAACAGGTGCATTAGTGGAACCCGTTAAGAAACCTTTACCAGCCACCGTGGAAGCACCACCACAACGCATGAAAGTTTTTATGTGCATTCCCTGTGGCATAGGTTTTAGTTCTCCCTCTACCTTAGAGGCCCATCAAGCGTACTACTGTTCTCATCGCCATAAGGAAGCAGACGAGGATAGTTCATTGTCCGCAGCCATAGCTGAAAAGACTTCAGCATCACCTACTCAGGCGAATAATCCTACGGTAAATATTTCTTTGGCTCCTACAGAACCAGCAGCGAAAGTTCCCAAAACTGGCAAACAGTATGCCTGTACACAGTGTTCCTATAGTGCTGATAAGAAGGTATCCCTTAATCGACATATGCGCATGCATCAGACCTCACCAGCGCCCAGTTCTAATGCTTCCAATAACGGCAGTGCCATAATGGAGGAAAATTCTAGTCAAGTGAGTTAGTTGTTGGTTGAAATTGTAATTCGTTTAGTATTAAAAGTGTGACAGTGTAATAAAATAATTAAATTAAAAATGTTTCTTTTCATTTCCACCAACAGCAAGTTGATCGTTATTGCAGTGATTGCGACATACGTTTTAATAACGTTAAAACTTATAGAGCTCATAAACAACATTATTGTAGTTCCAGGAGAACTGAAGGGTAAGTTTCCTATTCAGTGTTAACAAAACCCCTTTTAAATCATTTCGTTAAAATAATTTGTTTTCCTTGGAAATATATCCTTTTTGCAGGCAATTAACACCGAAATTAGAAGTTTCAACCACCTCGAATACACCTAAACTTCCAGCTGTTGTAAGTGGTGCCATAAGTCCACAAACCCGCACAAAAACTCCTACGCCTGCTATGGTAGCAGCAGCAGCCGCTGCAGCTGCTGCTGCCTTGCAACAGCCTCCAGCTACACCATTTTTGGCTTTACCCACAAATCCAATACTAATAATACCATATTCGTTAATACGTTCGGCAAGTCTTATAGCAGGACCATTGTGAGTAAACTTTTGAAAAACGAATAGTTTATTTTCCTACACAAATATGTATATAATTTTTCACTAGATCATCACCCTCCCCGGCTGTGGTAAATCCTGATACGACTTGTTTTACTTTGGATAATGGCAACTTAAAACCTTTAGCTACCGCTTTAAATATTAATGCTTTAAATGCAGCTTCATCTGCAGCAAATAATATAGCTTCTGCAGCGGCGGCTACCACAACTGGACAACAAATGAATTTAGTGGAATCTAGCCGACAAACAAATATCGCTGAAACTCTACTTACAGAAAAGAATGTTAAACGGAATGTAGATGAATCCTCAGAGAATACCAGCAAGAGAAAAGGAGAAGGTTTAAGGTAAGTTCTAACATTAGGTGTGTTCATTTACTTTACTAGCAGAAACTTGCAACGAGAGAGTAAATTTAAAATTCTCAAAATTATCCAAAAAAAAAAAAAAAAAAAGTAAATGAACGCTTTACCAGCAAAAACTAGGAAGTTAGGTATATTGACAATATTCAGCTGGAAGATACGAGATTATTTCTTAATAAATTTAATTGATTTCAACTATTAGCGCAAGAATATTGTTCTTAAATTTTAGAAAAGTAAATATCCTTTTTTTTGAAAAACTTTTTAATTAAGAATTATGAATATTATTTTTGTTTTGAAAACAAAAACATGAAACAGCTAGTTGAATAATTCTTGCTAGTAAAAATTTTAATAGCAGAAATATTCAACAAATTTTTTGTCTGTCAAATTTGTATGCTCTTTTTCTACTCTCTCCTTGCATGTAGTAACAATTATTGAAAATAAGCAATAATTTTCTGTAAATGAACATACCTATTATCTGAGCATAGTTTTCCTATATTAACTTTTTCTAAAAACTAACTTTATAGAGAATCTGCTCCTTTGGATTTATCACTCAGACGTTCTCCAATTGCTGCTTTATTGCAACGACAACGTTTCAATTCTGCTTCAACATTTTTAGATAACGAACAACAACGTTTTGATATGGAAACTTTATTGGAAGCTGGCAAAGAAAACTTAGCATTGGATGATACGGGAAGCATAACACCTGAACAAATAGTATGTGCTCCATCTTTACCTAATAGTCCTTCAATGAGTCCATCGCCCAGAAGACGAGCTATAAGTCCAAGAAGTTCTGGTGCTGGCAGTACTTCTTCCATGTCCCCACCAGCGACTATTCCACCAAATGCTTTATGTGCGGCCACAAATCCTACAAATATCTTGGATAATTTGCAATTACGTTCCATGCTGCCAGCGGAATTATTAAATCCTTTGTTGGCAAAACAAAATATGGAATTGGCCTTAAAATTATCGGCCGCAGCAGCAGCTGCTGTTAATTCTTCTACATCGGGGGCTACTGGTACTACCCCAGCCGATTTAGCAGCTGCTGTAGCTGCAGCTACTGGTAGAGGATCTCTCTTAGGTTTACCCGTTCTATCACCAGCTGCTGCTTCCACAGTTCCGGTGCCAACGGCCTCTGCAAATCAGCCACAAATCTATGTAAAACAAGGTGTTTCCAAGTGCAAAGAATGTAATATTGTTTTTTGTAAATATGAGAACTATTTGGCACATAAACAACACTACTGTTCGGCGAGAAATCAAGATCCTCCAGAAGGTGAAGCTAAAGTTTCTCCAACACCTTCTATAGCTAGTGGGGCTTCACCAGCTGAAACAACACCAGTAGCTTATCAACAATTAATTTGTGCAGCATGTGGTATTAAATATACATCATTGGATAATTTAAGAGCTCATCAAAATTATTACTGCCCTAAAGGTGGTGGTGTAGCAGCTGCCGCCACCGCAGCAGCTGTGGCTGCCAATTCAGACTCTGCTCATACAGTTTCAAAAAAGGAAAAATGTTCCAAGTGTAAAACTATACATGAATTAACATTACCTTGCCCACCTCCACCAGCATTACAACAACACCCACCACAGCCATTGGCTACGGCAAGTCCACAACTACAACAGCAACAATCATTATTAACTAGCACATCTACCTCTGGTTCGAATAGTAATCAGAATGTTTACAAATGTCCTTTATGTGATGCTGTTAGTTTAACAGCCAGTGAAAGTCGGAAACATATGGAAACCCATGGTACTGTTAAGGCTTTTAGATGTACTATCTGTCGCTATAAAGGCAATACTTTAAGGTAAGTTGCAATAAACTTTTTATTTACTAAAATAGTATTGCTTATTTTTATAATTTTAAACCTTAAAGGGGTATGCGTACTCATATACGCATGCACTTTGATAAGAAAACTGCCGATATCAATGAGGAACATTATATGGCTTGCATATTAGAGGATGAAAATATTGAAATACCAAGTGCCGTCTCATTAAATCAAGAACATTTGGTTCAACACTTGGCTGCCGCTCAACAACAGCAGCAACAACAAAAGCAGTTAGTTGCAGCAGCAGCTGTTGTAGCTGCTGGCCTTCAACAACAAGCACAACAGCAGCAGGTGTTCAATTGTGATATTTGTAATTATTCTTCCACCTATAAAGGCAATGTGGTGAGTTAACAAGGCTAAATTAATGATTTGCGTTTTATTTTATATGTAGCAATGACCTTTTGCTTGGAGATATTTTGAAATACTTGCATAATTTTAAATAAATACATACTACTCGTACTACTTAACTACTTTGTAGTTAAAATTATGAAATTTATAGATGCCTATAAAAACTTATTCCGAATCTTAGAAATAGGGATACCAACAATTTTCTTATTAAAACAAATAAGAAAGTATAGTCGGTCAATCCCGACCATATTTTATCCTACACAATAGTGATTACAAACAAATTTTTAAAAGTGTATCCTTTTTGGTATCTATTGACAATCATGAACACGCTTATACAAAATAATATTAGCTTATTTATATAGAAGTTCTTTGTGCCGAGTATTATCAAGATATGTATGTACGAGTACCTACATCTATAGGCCGTCCAATTTTCTTTATTTTTAAAGAAGATGAACGTGAGCCGTGCGCCATTAAAATCACAAAGTCGAATCGATGACTGATTATCAAAGTAACTTTAGATAAAGTGGAAGCGTTGTTCACGCGTGAATCTATTCATGATGTTTTGCCAGAGTATACTAATCATAATTGCCTAAACGTGAGCGCAGTATGACAGTTAGTTAAGCCTTTCGTAAATTTTATCGGGCTTAAAAACCCTTTAACTATCATATTAAATTTTTTATGTTTAAGACATTAAACTTGATAACAAATCTACATATCACTGCCTGCCACTTGATTAAGGAATCACATTTTGTTAACTTTAATTAAGTAGATCTCCTAAACTAAAGTTCAGAAAAAAATAATTTTTTACACAACCAAATTTCGAAGTGTTGGCTTTAGTTTCCTAAAAAAATAAAAAATATACATATTTTTATTATACGAAAATTATGCATTTACTTAAAGACATGTATTTCTGTGGTACTTTTTCGTGCGTAATTTTCATATCGCTAGAGGGCGTAAAATAGGGCAAAACGGGTGAAAGCTCTCCCTTCTTATATCTTCTTAGCTTATCAAGTGATTTCCTTGAAATTTGGCAGGCAAATTGTTTAAAATCTGGAAGGAAATATAGCCTATAATTGTTATTGTTTATGGCGTTAAATCCCTATTTCTTCTTAACTAATGAACTGGGTTCGATTCGAAATGTTCAGGAGATGGTTTGTAAAGAAAAAAAAATGTTGGTTAAAATCGGAAAATTAAAGTTTTTAATGTATTGCCAACTATTCACTTATGATTTTTTCTAAGCATAATCTAATTTAAGGGAAACGTTAAATATTTAATATTTTTCTAAATATAAAAATTTTTAGGAGAAACACTGCCTCCTTTTCATTTCTAATTAGTAAATTGCGTCCGAGCGAAGCCGGGGCGGTCAGCTAGTAATATATAAAAATGCTTTTATATAGTTTTGGAACTATAATATATAAGAAAAAGTCCTACATTTCTTATACCCTCAAACATAAAAAATTGTATATGTTAAGCCTATAGTACACGGCATGTAAAAATACACATGCGCATGTGGTTCTGACGTAATTTTGACGTCAATGCAAAGCCACAATAAACATTGCGTGTTGTGTGATGACGTCAAAATTACGTCAGAACCACATGCGCATGTGTCTTTTTACATGCCGTGTACTATAGGCTTTAGATACGCTTTTTATAAATTAAAGAAACGATATGTAGTACATGTATTGTTCAATGATTTAAAATAAAAACACAAATATGATACCCTACACCACAGTATATATAAACAATTTTTGCGAGTGATCCCTATATGGGACCCATGGAAAATCAAGGACCCGCCTGAACAAAATTATGTTATGAGGTTAAGTTTTATATAAAAGTTCTTTGTGCCGAATATTATTTATATATCCTCATCTATATGAGATTTTGGGGGGGGGGGGTAGACCTATGGTTACTTTGGGACCACGATAACATATATACTATCGCAAAAGTAATTGACGCCAATTCTTATATTAATACCAACATGTATAAGGAAGTTATGGCATTAATCAATTTTCAAGAGCTATAGTCAAATATGGACAGATTCCATACCAGCATAATAAGATGGTTTATGGTCACAAAGACCCTTTTCCGGAAAACGCTTTGTTAAATGAACGACCCATTCGCCCCATTTTCAATAGGTTTGGTCTTTGTCCCAATTAGAACCTATGTGGCAAATTTGCGCAGAAAGTGATTCTAAGGGCCATTATTACAACCTAATGATAAAGTTGCTGATAGTTAACGTGAATAATAGCTATATTGAACGATAAAGTGACCAATAAGTTTTATCCATTCTTACAACGGTCCGATCAAATAAAAAATGTAATTTATATACTGTGGCAACATTGCAGTATATACCGACTACTTTTGGTTTTTAAAATACGTAGTGGCAACGAGTTGCTTTTGTTTCTTTCTTTAATTAAAAAAAAAATTAATTTTTTGTGCTTTATTTTTGTTCTTAATGGTAAATTGTTTTGTTTTTTGTGTAAAATTGTGTTTTTTTTTTTAAGTTTGCATAATTTAATTTGCCTTAAAACTGTCACTGATGCTACCATATATTCAGCAGAAAATATGGCATCTTCAAGTTGTTAAAGTTCACTTGTAAAGTTACCATGAGGACAAACCTGATGTTAGCTTATCAGTCACTTTTTAGGTTAATGTTAACTTGTAATAACCAAAAACTATTTATCTGTCAGATAGCATTCTAAAAATAACTATTTGTAAGTTGTAATAATGGCCCTAAGTCGATCGGTATACTTAAGGTTGGTCTAGGTCCAATATTCAAAGATGTTACAAACATCAGCACAAATGCATAATACCCTCTTCTCCGCTTTTGTGGTTTGGGTATAAAAAGTCTTTTTTCTTTCGTATTTTAAATTCAAAACTTAAAAGTATTATGTATTTTAAATACACGACATGAAAGTATTTTGTATATTGTATTTAAAATACACGAATTTAATGTATTCTGTATTTCAAATACATACATCAATGCATGTGTTTTGGCCAACAATGCACGCACGCACGTCTTGCGAAAAAGCAAAATTGCAAAAAACATAACAACAACCACACAGACAATTATTTGTAGGGACTAATTGCAGTCACCGACTAAGGTTTAAATACACACTTAAAATTTGGAGTTTAAGGAAAACTAAAGTTTTTCCGAAAATTTGTGGTGTGCAGTTTTATTTATTTTCATTGATAATAAAAAACTAAAAAAAATATTAACTGAAATGTATACATAACGGTAAAAAGCAGAAAAATAACGAGGACAAAAGTTAAAATACGCTTGGAAGTTTTATTAATTACCATTTTTTTATGTTTCCTTATATTTTTTTTTTTTTTTTTGCTGTCAAATTTATTGTTTATCGTCCAATTATTACTTTTTTTTGTTGCATAATTAATTGTAAAATTTAACGGAGACGATGGGAAAAGGAAAAAAGATAGAATTCGGCGTAAAATCTTTAATAACACTGTGCAAGAAATTGACACTTTTTTTCGTGACAAGCTGGGCACCTAGCGTTTTAACATAATTCGGGTACGCTGAATCCAGTCGTGCCCGCGTTTTTTTCAGATTGGCTCAGGTTTTCGAGATATACCGTTATTTCGAAAATGGAGGAGGTTGCACAACATATGTTCGAGTAACTCAAAAACGCTTTAGCTTATTCAAAAATTTCCTTTAAGAAAAGTAAAACTTCTTTCTAATATCCGCAGTCGTTTTAGAAACATAATTTTTTTTTTTGAAAAAAAAATAATTTTTTTAACAAAATTTCGAAATTTTTGTTTTCTAAAAATTCATAAAAAATTGGAAAATGCAGCTATGCTTCTAACGTATATAAAACGAAATTCCAAACAAAACAAGCCATAAATGATTAAAATCTGTTTGCAACTTTTGATTTTATTCACAAAAGTCGACAAATTTTAATTAATTTAAGAATTTCATAAAACGCAATATTTGTATGCCATGTTCATCAGACTCGGCTGGTGATTGTTCATTAAATTTTTCGGCATGGTAATGCAAAAAATGTATTTTCAATGACATTCTAACGTTTAAGTTGTTAAATGCGGTTAGCATATTTTTGATTAAAATTCGCCAGTTTTCAGGCCGATGATTTCCTAATACATTTTCTATTACTGATTTCACACAATTCCAGGCCAATAGCTCGATATCATTCAATGCAACCTCAAATTGATGGTCCTTCATAAGACGACGAATGTCCGGTACATTAAGAATTCCTGTTAAATAAAAACATTATGATATGAAATATAAATCTAATTTAATAAAGTAGTTAGAGTTCATACCTTATTTTACTTTCATGCCGCTTAATTGTGGAAAAATTCGGCGCAATTCGGTAAAAGCAACACCATCTGGGCTCAATGCTTTTATAAAATTTTTTACAATACCCAGTTTGATGTGGAGCATTTATGACTTTATTTCTTAATTCTAAGAATTTTTTAATCGGTAACTGTGGATTTTCCAAAATTCCTACCGCAAAGTGAAAGTGTGGTAATAATGCATACATATTTCTTTGTAATAGCATAAATTTGAATATGTGTTCTTTTGTTTTGTATTGTAAATGGCACAAAAACCGTATTTAAAAAATTTTACGTCAAAATGTCATTGAAAATAAATTTTCTGCATTGGCACATTCTCCATATCCGCACATTGCTGCAATAGAGTCATAACTCAAATTTGAATTTCTAGCATCTAAATATGTAATTCTTCTCTCTAGAGTTGAATATAAAAGATATTTGTATGAAATTTTTACACAATATGAAGAAGCGATATGGTGATTAACTCCACATTATTAGCTAGTAGGCGGCCCTATGTTCCACTGTGGGCTAAAACATTAAATACATTAGCTCAAAAATATTGCGTTTTTGAGTTATGATTCTATTGCAGCAAACGCTCGATATATACATTATGTTGAATAAAGAATTTAATAATTAAAAAAAATCCTATGAAATGCTCCATATAAATTATATTCTTCATATATATTGAAGAAAAAGTCCCACAAATTCCCAGAAGTCGCCCCTAGTGGTATATAATGTATGACCGACCTCAATTAATTTTTTGTCCTTAACATTTTCTCAAGACATACTAGCCCTTTATCGCCACTTCTTAGGGGGGCTCCCAGACAAATATTGAGTTTTATGAAATTCTTAAATTAATTAAAATTTGTCGACTTTTGTGAATAAAATCAAAAGTTGCTAACAGCTTCGTTTTTGATATGTCTACAAAAAATTAGAAGCCTAGCTACATTTTTTAATTTTTTATGAATTTTAAAAAAAAACAAAAATTTCGAAATGTTGATAAAAAAATAATTTTTTTTTCAATAAAAAAATTATATTTCAATAACGACTACTCATATTAGAAAAAAGTTTAATTTTTCTTAAATGAAATTTTATTGCGGAATTTCGTTTTTTTAGTAATTTCAATAAACTAAACCGTTTTTGTTTTACGCGAATATATGTTGTGCAACCACCTCCATTTTCGAAATAATGGTATATCTCGAAAACCAGAGCCAATCTTAAAAAACCGTGGGCACCACTGGATTCAGCGTACCCGAATTATGTTAAAACGCCATGTACCCGGCTTGTCTGTTTTTTCAACTAGCATACGTTAATTAAACATTTTTAAGAGTTAATATATTATCGAGGAATAGGAAAATTGTTAAATTTACTATTTTCTAGCGTCGAGAACATTGTTAGAAATTATAAACAAACATCTTCAATTGAAAATATGCCTAGACGCGGCCAACCAAAGACAACACTTTCTAAATGAGATGCTAGCCATGTCCCACGAGAAATAAGGATAAATCCCAATGTAAGCACAACCAAAATAGCGGATTATATCGCTAATTCTTTAAATAAACATGTCCATCCAAAAACAGTTCAAAGAGCATTACGGGAGAACGGATATACTAGCAGAGTTCCGCGGAATAAACCAATCATAAGTGAAAAAATTTAAGGGTTAAGATGGAGTTTGCCAATAAGTATAAAAACAAAGACGTGGAATTTTGGCAAACTATAGAGGTGTATGTAACTTTTATTTGTTTCGAACGATGGGCGATAGTCTGGTGAAATCTTAAAACTGGCCACCAAACATACAATTTAATTCTAACTGTGAGGCATGGAGGTGGAAGCATGATTTGGGGTACTATGGAACAGCTGATGGTAGTAATTTAGTTTTCATTGAAAGTATAATGGATCAACACCATTATAAGGGCATATTAATTAGAACATAATTTGCAAGACTAGGTTGACAAACTAGACATAGAATCTCATTGGATCAGCCATCAAGATAGCGATCCGAAGCACACTGCACTTTTAGTGAAGGAGTAGCCAATGCCACGCCGCTTGCATGATGTCACAGCAAGTCAGGGTGATCCAACTGAGTACTGCAGTGTTGCATTTTTTTATTTCAAGAGATGTAATTTTTTATAGAATAGTTTAATATGTATTTAAACTTTTATTATTAGGTGCGTTTGAGTACTTTTACAGTAAAATGCAGTAAATGAGTAAACTTAAAAATTTGCTCTCACAAAAAGCTGTTGTCCAAAAAAGTACGCGAACGCAAAATTTGTAAAAATTCGTAAAATAAAGGCAACAGCTGATGGCAAATAGTTGAAGTGTTGAAAAATGTGTACACTTTTGACTACTTAACTCGTTTTCTTATCGGTACTCGATTAAATACATTTTTTAACACGAATATCTTTGGAAAATACAAACAAATTATTTTATGTAATCTTTCATATTTGTTTGTTTTTTATTTTATTTGAATTTGCTAATTTGTGTCCGGCTAAATTTGATCAATAGTACACTAATAATTTTTTTACTATTGATAACTTTAAAAACAAGAGCTGTTCTAAGTACCCGAGTACTTGACACTTTTACAACTCCACAAAATTAACATAACAAAACAAAGTTTCAAAAGTTGGTATTTAGCCATATATGTATATTCTTCACAAGCAAGTTTAATTAATTAATATTAATAAATTTTTTGTTTTTATTTTAGTTTTATTTCAACTTTTCTTTTTTTAAACAATTTTTTCACAATTTGTATGCCTTTGCTTGCTACTTTTGTTTGTTTACCTTTTGAAACATATGTTTTATTGCTTTACTAAATTTTACTGCAAAAATTTCTGCAGTAAAAATTTGTAAGTACTCAGTCAAGAACTGTCACTTTACGCTCTCAATTTGTGCTCTCATTTACTGTATTTTGTGTACTCGAACGCAATTTAGTAAAATGCAGTAAAGTTCAGTAAAATATAGTAAAAACTTTTGTGTTCTCGAACGCAGCTATTATTAATGTTATTTATTAAATTACCGTTATGTATAAAATTAAGTCAACAATTTTTGGTTTTATACTATCAATGGAGCGAAACAAAACTGCATACCCAAATTTTGGGAAAGAGAGGTAATATTGCCGGCTAGGGAGTGCTGGTCAGGTCAAGGGAGATTGTATAGAGGATTTGCTATTTTCACTGATGACTGCAGGATGAAGGGCACGGATTGAGGATCTGGACATCAGAAGGTCATATAGACTTCCCGATGAAGTCCATGAAGACTCTTAGGGCCTTGATGGGCTATTATTTGAACTCCAGGCTAGTGGACGATTGGATGAGGGCTCTATTAAAAATGTTAGGGAATTATATTGTGAGGCTGTGCTGGGTACCGGGTCACTGCAACATCACCGGCAACGAGATAGCTGATGAGTTGGCGAGACTAGGCTCGGAAATGGAAGATCCTGACAGTTTGCAGGTGGTCAGACCTCCAACGGGCTTCTACTTTGGAAGAATTGGAATTGCGGCGACAGTGGGATTGGAGACAGTTGAGCACTTTCTGTGCCACTGTCCCAGGCTACAGAACAGCATTCTAAAGTGGATGCGTACAGATTCCTGCACGAATTGGGAGATGTCTCGGGCTCGAGAATCTGATGGGATTCGTAATGGGAATGACCTGGCTGCGCGGTAGAAGGCTGGAGATTGGGCACATGTTGGGAATTTTTCCTGTTTGGTAGGGTTGTTTTTGCTTTTGCTGTCGAATTTTTTATCTACCACTGCCTTCTTTCCCTTCGCTTTCATTCTTTACTTCTCTATTTTTCATACTAGATTTCTTCACTTATTAAGGCGTCACAATGGACCATATTGGTCTCTGTTTGAGGGTGTGAAGTTTACTTCGCACCAGCCTTTCTAACCTTACCTAACATCTGACTGCCGGTATTCACTATCCTATTTAGTCGCACGATATGTCAAAAAATCGTGTGTGCTCATAATAGGTGTGTTCCACAAGATCTCGGGCAAGTTCGGACTAATGAGAGTAAAATGAAAATTACTCTCTGAATTTGCCAAAACTACCCAATATTACTGGAACGCAAATAACCATTTTTGTACTTCTTCAAATACGAATGATGCTTACTTTTCAAATTACGATCTATTTAAGTGATTTTAGACGCTTAAAAGTCATAACATTATAAAACCAAAATATTTGCATCATTGTCATTTTTTATATTTTGTTTTCTTTTATGTTAAAAATTAAGGGAAATATGTATGCAATAATGTATTTACAACTTTAATTTTTTCATTAAAATTTTACATTTTGCTTTCTTATATATTTTTTTAATAAAACCTAAACTTTTGCTTGTAAATTTCCTGATTAATTTTTAAGTTTTATGCGCCCCATACACGGTTCAATTCAGTTGTCAACTGAGTCTTTCAACTGAATTGATACTTGGCCACACACTTCTTCAACTGAATTGAAAGATTTTAATTCAACTGTCAAATTTAGATTTTTTTTTACATAGATTTTGACAGCTGATCAAGAGACTTGAGCACACACAGTACAATCGAATTGAAAGATTTAGTAGTCAACTTGAAAAAATCAAAATCTTTTGATTTTTCTTCAACCAATTCGACAACCGTCAAACTAATCAACTGACAAGGCCATACACGCTTTGATTTGGACAACAACCGACTCAGTTGACAATTGAATTGAATCGTGTATGGTCTGCTTTATATGTAAACAAAAACAGCTGGTTGTTTATTCTTGTCCGAACTTAACCAAAGAAAAAGTTCGTGCAAATTTGTACAGGAAATAAAAAAAAAATACTCTCTCAATTACTCTCTTAAATGCACAAAAATTGTTATGTGGAACGCTTTTGGGTAACTTTGTGCAAGTTCGGACTGTTTCGTTATGCATCTGGAACAGAGCTAATGTATGACATTGTGGCTTAAAAATGAATTGAGTGACAGATTTTTCTGATCAGCTGTCCGACTTGCAAATGTTTATGAAAATTTTCATAAAATGATAGATTCTATACGATCAGAGTTGCATATTCTTGTAAAGTAGCTGAGTCATTTGAGTTTGCATCTTTTTTGTGGGATAGTGTTGCATCGACAGCAGATTTTGCAGACATTTTTTTAAGTCGGATAGAATTCCGTCAGATTTTCGTGTGAATGAATCGTACGATTATGTAGGATACTGAATACTGGCCTTTAGTAATATAGAGGTCTTCACTTCATGATGAATAAATTTAGCATTTGGTCACGGATGTTCATGATTAATTGCTTATGTTATTTAATTTCTGATTTCTGACAAAAATTTAACATTTCTCCAAATAATCTATTTATAACTAATTTGTTCATTAAAAAAATTATCACCACTACTATCAAAATAACTTCGAAACATAGGATCGCACCGATTATTTTTTATCGTGCATAAACTCGATGTATATTACTAGAAATTAAACTACTAAATCTCGTGAAGATTGGTGCAAAATTTAAAACAGGTTCCATGTATAGCCCATTCTCGAAAAGCTCTTCAGTACGCCTAAAAAAGTTAAGAATTTGGTGTGTCATACTTTTATAAGACTAAAAATGACACTGTCAAATCTGTGGTTTTCATGGTAACCGCGTATGTCTTAAAATCAAATTTTTCAGGAGAGCGGAAAAAAACATTATAGATCGAACTATGGGCTTGGTATTGAACTTTTTGAAATTGGTCATTACGTAGAAAAATCGGAATTAGTCCATATTTTTTCAGAAAGTTTAAGACCCATGTAAAGAGCGTTTAAAATTAAGCAATATGGCATCAACATCTCGTAATCGATTACCCCTGAAAACCACAGAAATATCGTAAAAAAATCTCCACAATTTCCCACAGGTCCCATATAAAGCGTATTTTTGCAATAGACTTTTACTTCTTTAACCGCAACGAATAATAATGCTGTGACGTGAATTGTTTGGTTCAAAATTTATAGATCCCATATAAAGCCCACTCCTGAAATATTCTTATTATCGGTGAAGGGTATTAAAAATTCAGCAACTTAGTCCCTAAACAAGGTTTCTCCCGGAATAAGTGTGTTTAGATTAATTCTGTAACTTAAAAAGATGCTTAATTAAGAGTCATATATGTATTCTCTCTTATTTGGTAATTGCAATGGACCCAGTAGATTAATTTAGTTTTTTTGAAACGCAAACAAAAAACCTTAAACAATTGCGTTTCTAATACTATGACGAAGGGTATATAAGATTCGGCAAAGCGTTATGTACATACATATTTTTTAACTAGCTTATTTTAGTCCCAATTTACATTATACGATTTTTGTCGTTGCGATTCTTACCTTATTGGCGAGAGGGGAGAGAGGAATAAAAAGGGGTACACAAGCGAGTGTACTCTACGATTCGTTTTGTTCATTCATTCGTAGTGTCAAATTATATGTATACACAAGAAGTTGTAACGACAAAAATCGTACAATGTAAACATAAGACCGATTTCAAAGAAGAAACGACAATAATCGCAACGACAAAAATCGTATAATAGCGGAGTTCAGTGTTAAGTGCAAAAGGTCTTGCTAAAGAGCAAATGCAAAATATCATAGCTTTTTTGTTAAATCCAACAAAAAAATACACAGAGTTTCCGTTAGATTTCATATGGAAGCTACGAAATGTTGCATTTGCTCTTTCGCAAGACCATTTACACAAAACACTGAACTCCGCTAATGTAAATTGGGACTTATACAACAATAAAATGTTCCTCTTATTTTCAATTTAAGAATTGAGATTTTTAATTTTTTTATTGCAGTTACGTCATATGAAATTGGTACATCCTCATATTGTTCCCAATTCTCCATCAATCTCGCCAGAAGTTGGTGACATAGACACGACAGAGACAGCCTCATTAAGCAGCAGTCATAACGGTGACAATGGCATTAATAAGTAAGTTAACTACTTTTTTTATCCATAACGTATATTATAAAAAAAACTAACTTGTTTGTTCTTCTCTTTCAGTTTCACCATCAAATCAGAACCCATGGATCATCATGCTACAACCACGAGTCCTGCCATTCTACTAAATCCCCATGACAATAACAACTCACCTATACCAAATATTGGACACAATACCAACACAGGTGATTTAATGCACCATATCAAATCTGAACCTATCGAAATTTCCATTGAACCTTCTGCACTGCATATACACCCACCACCACCCACACTAAGATCACCAGCTATTGGGCCACCACCTTTACTAAATGCCACACCAGAAGAGAATATCAATCAAAAATATTGTCAAACTTGTGACATTTCATTTAATTACATGAAAACCTATTTGGCACATAAACAATTTTACTGTAAGAATAAACTAAGAAGGCCTGACACAAATGATAGTCCAAGTCCTAATTCTGGCAACATAATGACTGGTGTGCCATCGCCTAATACTTTAATGATGCAAAAGAATAAAGAAAATTTACAAGAAGCCGCCATTTGATAGAATCAATTACATACCTCTGCAAATAGTTCATGGGAATGGTATTACAAATGTTTTTAAAAGTAAAAAAAGTAAACCTTCATAGAAAAAAGGCATATCATTACACAATAAAAGAAAAAGAACATTGAAATTCTTAGAAAGAAACAAATGCATAAAAGGGATTGGCCAAAAATTTAAAATTAATTTTACATAAATACATACAGCTACTCACACTATAAGTGGGACTCATAGAAATATTCTTATGTTGCTATGTTTGGAACTCAGAACAAAAGCCTTAAGTTATGTTCAGACCTAACAAATATTAGACGAAAAAGTCCAACAAAAGCATGACCAGCAAATTGATCAAACTTTAGCTTTATTTTTAACAAAATTATTTGACTTCCTTATCTTTATGTGTAAGAAGATAATTGTATAACTCAATTAAGAAACTGTTAAATTATGCATGATCCAGCAAACGTTTTGCAAAAGCAAACAATTTTTTAGTAAAACGTGTGGTTACGTGTAGGACGTCAAATATTTAATAGGTGTGAACATAGCTTTAGTTTAATATAAGAATTTTTATTTAATATACTTGCATACACTTAATTTCATATGAATTAAATTATCCCAATTGAATTAAAGCCTAAAAAAAATAATTATCATAAAGTATGTATTCCGTATTCTCATGAATGAAACAAACATTTTTTAAGTAAAATTTTCATACAAAATTTGTTTTGTAAACCTTTATTACCATAAAAATATTTTTATGAATACATACGTGATGCACTTATAGTGTGAGTACATAAATAATATATAATAAAAAGACAAGAAAAAAACAAAAAAAAACGGTAACAAACAGTATTTAAAGCGAATCTCTGTAAATAAATTATTGCAATCTTTACTGTGCGTTTGTTTAAAAAAAAACAAACAAAAATTTAAATAAATCTTAATTTTATATAAACGTTCAATAACATGACATAAAATGCATGCCAAAGTTTTAAATATTTAAGTAAAATAAAAATATTAATTAACGTCTTTAAAATTAATGAAATATGGACTAAAAGCACTAGTAAACTTTTAAGCCTTTGAAAATAAAATAAAGTTTTGTGACGGAACTTAAGAATTCAATTTAAAATTTGTTAATAGCGCTTAAGATATCGTAATTAGTTATATCTCTTAACAACACAGAACACCACCTTTATTTAATATAAAAATGAAAAAAAAAATTATAAAATTACTAATTTAACATTTTCTAGAATCGTAATTTTTTTTTTAAATTTTTTTATTTTGTTTAAAGGATTGTTTTTTATTTTCACTTATTTTATATTATTATTTTTGAAACTACTATATTCTCTTGTTATTTCCTGTTGACTACTTTTATGAAAGAAAAATCCAATTATATTTTTACATTGTGTTCATTGTTTTATGGTATTTTTATTACTAGTTTTTCTTGTACATTTTCTTTTTTTTTTAATTTTAAACTTTTTAAACGAATGAATATTTAAATTTAGTTTATTTCTTTTTACTACAATTTTTTTTAAACAAAACAAAATAATATGTATGTGTAACTCTTAAGTATGTGACAATAATAATTTATTCCAAAAATAAACTAAAAAATCATCAGTTAAAAAAAAATAATATAGAAGTGTATAATTAGTTTAGAAATCGTATATAAATCAAATTATATAAAAGAAAAATTAAATAATAAAACTAAAAAAAAAAAAATGTTTGCCTTTAATTTAATGAATAAATTCTACACGGTTTTATAAAAACTAGTTTAGCAGTTGAGTCTAGAACCAATATTTTTTATTTTTTGCACACATCAATACAATCGTATTATACTCTTCACCTATGGAGTTTTGGGTATAAAAACAAAAGATTTAAATAATTTAAAATTTTTAGTTTTCTTTTCGGAAGAGTTTCCTATTACATTTTCTCATTCACTCAGGACCTTGCATGTTTAATTTTAAGTTTCTAGGTCGAATACCAACGGAAATTCAAAAAGTACCATTTGAAGAACAAAAAACTACCAAATAGTTATAATTTTTTGTTTCTAAGTTCAACATAATAGACAATTTAAAAATTTCCACATGCAGCAAGGAAAAATTAAAGAAAGAAATTTAATTTCCCATATTTCCCTTTTTTGATTTTTTTTTCCAAATTGAAATAACAAAAATTTTAATATTCGCAGTTGGCCATGTCTTGAAGACATCCTCGACGACGCGTGTATGATCATAGAAAATCCTTGAGGACGCGTACGCGACCGTCCAAGCAAATCGTTGATGACTTTTTCACACAAGTGATTTTTTCTGTTACTTAAGCTGTTTTCCTCAATGTTAGTCCCAATTTCCACAATGCAAGTCTTATTGATCAGCTTGCTACTTTGTAGGCGAGAGTGACGAGGGGAAAAGAAACGAGTACTCAGCTTGCTGTACTCGCCATATACGTTTTGTTTTCTCATTCGCAATGTAAAAAACGCACACATACGTGTGTACTGCATACATAAAACAGTAATATTTTAGCAATAAGATAAGCATTGTGAAAACGCCGAGGCTGATTCAAAGAAGAAAATGTGATAAGTTTATCAATAAGACTTGCATTGTGGAAATTGGGACTTATCGAGCATGTTCTACAAATCGAAATGAAGTAGAATTGAAATCGGACGACATTTTGATTTCAATTGTTTACAAGATGACTGTAGTTTTTCCTGTTTTTAAGAGTTGTGATTGGTACTCAAAGAATATTTTTATGAACTTTCATTACAGGCTCGTTTTAAAAATTTGTTCGATTTTAAATCCACTTCATTTCGATTTACAGAACATACCCGTATACAGGCGACAAATTCTAAAATGCTATGAGGACATCATTGACGACATTAGCGCCTATGACCATTTTACCCACTGGGTTGTAGTGGGATCCCATTATTCAATACGTATGTATGTATATGCCAATATGTACATGGAGAAAAATGTTTTGTAAAAAAGTACCGATTTTCACCCCTGAACCGTTCGAACTTCGAAAAAGTACCTAAGTTATATTTGTATTTTTTAGATAATATTTACTTCTGTGTTTTTCATGTTTATGGTTTAAAAGATATTGGGATGAAAAAGTAGTTCCAAATGCAGACTACACCCGTTTACACTTCCTTCAAAACAGCCGAATTTCAAAAAAGTACCAGACACCTTTCCACTTTTTTAACGAACAACGATAAGTATTAATTTCTTTTTTGTTTCTCTTTTAGTTAAAGAGATATGAGGTTATCGAATTTACAAATGGTGTATGGTTGAAATCAGTTGACAAACAGAGGAGGAAAGTGTTCTATCCAGTTTTGCCTTTGCCAGTTTATATATTGATTGATTGTCATGATGAGAGACTCACCCTTATCATAGGGACAGCTCAAGTTCAGGTTGGCTGAAATTCAATATCTTTTGTGATCAAAATTTGGAAATTTTGTTCCTGTGTACTACGATATAAATTCGGCTCTGCCAATCACTCCATACAGCATTGAATATGTGGAGAAAGCACGTTTGAACGGCCGTTGCCCTGATATATGTATGTATAGTGGGGTGCGTTCGTAAATGCATCACTGCGCTGCATTAGAAAAGCAAACTTTTTTAATGCCAATAAAAAAGCAATTATAATTTTTTTTTATTGAGTGACTATTATTTTTGTGGAGTATTTGACAATTTTTTGGTCCACATCTACTTCATTCATATATATATAAACATTTGAAATCACTGATGCAGCGCAGTGATGCATTTACGAACGCACCTCACTATACATACATATATCAGGGCAACGGCCGTTCAGTTTCATCGTTCTATTTCGTTCAATCGTTCACTTGGGTCACTTGGGTCTTCTTGTCAGACGTTCTCTTGTGTAAAGAAAAACTTGTTTAAAAGAAACAACAATACGATTGTGGTTTATATGTTATACCTTATTGTTTTATATTATTGTATACATATGTATTTATTATACGATTTATTATACTTGTTTCTTTTAACACGTTGCCGTATTCAATCAATTCTGAATGACTGAACGAAAATCACAAAAGACAAACTGACACAAAAGACCCACTGACACAAAAGACAAAAGTGACCTGAAATGACGGTTGAACGAAAAGAACGAGCTCGTTCACTGATTCGAATTGAACGATAATGACCGGTTACTTAAACGAACGATTAAGCCCAAGACTATTATTTGATAGAAAAAACTTTGTGTAATTGAGAAAAATCAAATTCTTTATTATTATTTTTTGTGTTTTGCATATCGTTACCTAAAACGCAAAAGGCCCTATCTAACATTTTGAAAATTTAACAGGAGAAGCAAAAAACTATTTTAAATGGTAAATTGATAAATTGCCTTTAACTGTTTATAATTAATTTTTCTTCTATTTTTCATGTAAAACCTACCAGTGGTTTTGACAAATAGCAATGTTGCATATAATGCAAACTGTTAGTTGTGTCTATTTGCATTTATCGTTCAATACTTTGTACCTAGATAGGGCTTTTTGTTAATAAAATCATTAATTTTGGTCGAAAGATTCCAAATTTTGTTGTGGACATTTGTGTTGATGCAATACATCAGAATCAATGAAAAAATCGATTTTTAATTTTTGGTTAGTTAGGGCCTTTTGCGTTTTAGGTAACGATATGTGTTAGTGGCACATTTGAACGCCTATAACCCCGAAAATAGAGAATAAATTTTAATAAAATATATATTGTGCACTTCTGTAAGTAAATACCTTTAAAATGGTGTATCTTTTGTTCAAGTCGATGTACAAACAGAGGAGGAAAGTGTTCTTAACTCTTTTGCCCTTGCCTATTTATATATAGATGTATATGTGTGGAGTGTTTCTTTTAGTTTTCAAAATAATTTATTAATTTCAATGTATGTATGTATGTATATAGTTTAAAAAAAAGAAAGTATATAAAATAAAAATAATTTCAAACAAAACCAATCACTGTCGCGTCTTAAGGGTTTGCTTCTTCACGTCTTTACTTCTTCACGGTTGTACATCAACTAACTTCCAGTGATGCCAACTTAGTGCTTTTGGCACTATTTACGGTGCTTTTTGATGCCTCGGAACGCCAAATTTTATCTTTACTCTACGTCTCCTTGCGCTATCGATTTAAATAAGACATGAACATAAAGTTACCTATCAGCCAATTCACATGGAGGCTTTTACGACGTCGTTTTTTCTCAATTCCCTTTTGAAGCAACTTCCAAAAACCTATTGCATTTATATGATGATTTTTAGTGGCATGTCGCTTTTTTTTAATTTAAATTTTTATTTGCAACCAGGGTTGATTTTTATTGTTTTATCGGTAAATCTGCTTTAGTTGATTTTTCTCATTAACGTTGCCTTTACACATGCAAGTAGTGGCATGCCACTGTTCTATACATATTATAAGCGAAAAAGTGTTCGAAATAGTCGAATCTCATGCCATTTGCGTTTCTGTTTACACATGCCACTGCCAGTTCATTTTCAAAATGTCGTCGAAGCGTCAACTTGAGATAATTTGTTTACATCTCAAATTAAAAAAAAAGTACCAGAAAGCAAAAAAAGAGTTGCCGACTTCATCACATAGTTTTAGTTTTGGGGAAATAGTTTACATTTATTTATATTAGCATTATTTTAGCAAAATTAATGCTCTATAATTAGGAAACTTACTTATTTTAACGCCCGTTACTACAAATTAATCATAAAAATGCATTTAACAGTTAAAACTTTAATTACAGTTCGACAACAATCCAGTCGATTTGCATTAAATATTGAACAGGGTAACATTGCTGATCGTTTTGACATTTAGTGGCATGCAAGTGCCAAATTTCCACTCGCATGCAATTTTTGCTGCCACTGGAGCTGCCATTGCGAAAAATGTGAGTGTATTAGTAAAAAATCGTGAGTGTATTGAGTTTTTCGAACTGGCAGTGGCATGTGTAAATGCTAGGTAAGAAATTTATATTTTTCCTAATGAGAAAAATCAACTGTTTTTTTTTTAAATAAGAAATATGTAAAAAAATATGTTTAAATTAAAGCTCAAACTTTTGTTTTGTATTCTTTTTTATTATTTCCGTATTTGTTTGCAACCTGACGCTTCAAAGTAAGAAAAAGAATAAAACAAAACTAGAAGAAGAGAAATAAGTTTGAAGAGAAATATAAGAAAACGACATGAAAAACACAAAACGAGTCGTTTTGTTTACCCCTCTTTCTTCTCTACACCGCTCGCCATCAAACCAAAAGAGACGTCGACAAAGCGACGTCGTAAAAGCCCTCATGTGAATTGGCTGTATGTTTCTGGTTGAAATTCTTGATATCTTTTTGGTTTCTCAAATATCAAAAATTTTTGATATTTTATGTTTCCAAATACAATGTTTCATCTTGTGTGGCGATGTTGACTGTTTTTTCTTTCTCATTTTGTTGAGAGCAGTTGTTGAGTGAGGTGCTCAAGGTATATTTATAGCAGGTAGCCGCGAGATTACAACAATTGTACAATAAAACAAACAACAGGGCTTTTTATTGTTGTTATGTGATACGAACTGTCAAACAGCGAAGGAGTTGATAAAAGACAAATGTAAAACAAACAAGAAAAAACGCAATTAAACGAAAATAGATTCATTTTGTTTGTTATTTTTTTCTAACTATATATTTAAGTCTTTGCCCAAAATTGTTATTTATTATAAATCATTTCAATTTTCTTTTTAATTTTATCAATTTGTCACTTTTTACTTTGATTAAAAAAACTTGTTTACTTTTTAAGCTAGAAATTTAACACGTGTTGAAAAAACATAAACAACATTTGACAGTTCGTATCACAAAACAAGCAAATAAAAAAATAATCAGCAGGCTTTCCGAGACTACCTGCTATAAATATACCTTGGAGGTGCTTTTGCAACTCTCGGAGAAAAATATATAAAGAAAGAAATCGGAAAATGGCAACAATTGCAAATTGTGAGAGTTGGAAAACAATTATAATTGAATATAAAATTTTCCCAAATTTATGAGACATAAAATATAATAGGTACACAAAGAAAATAATTTTTTATTTTTGTTTTGTAGTAGTATGTTCAAAAAACACGCAATACTGATGTTTCGTTGTTAGTGTCATCGTCTGTGGTAAAAACTGAAACATGAATAGTAACACGTGTTTCGACAAATTTTGCATCGCCTGTGGGTACCATAACAAAAATACGAATGTGTGCAAAGAAAAATATAAAAAAAGACACAGACAATAGAAAACGTGTTTTTTCTCGACCCCGCTTGCCTCTCTACCCCGTTCGCCAACAAACACCAAAAATCATGTCGGAAAAACAACAGAAACAACATAGGGTGTTTTGCATTGCATTGTTAGTGTTTACGGTCCAAAATGTCAACTATTCCCAAGGCGAATTCATGTATAAGGTGGTGTCGATACTACAACAAGTAACAACACCAAAAACACAACAATGTATTTTTTTGTTGCTTTCGTTGATCGATTTGTCAAAAACACAAGCAACTTTTGACATTTCTCTCTCTAAGTAAGAAAAAAAAGTAGCACAGCTGTGCTTTCAACGCCACCTGGTAAATGAATTCGCCTTGACTATTCCTAACAAAACACTAACAAATGAAAACAAATTGGCTCGAACTGTTAAAATCAAATGACGTTTCGGCACCACCTGTAGTTGAATTCGCCTTGATCGTGTGGCTCAGGTATATTTATAGCATGTAGTCTCGGAAAGCCTGCTGATTATTTTTTTATTTGCTTGTTTTGTGATACGAACTGTCAAATGCTGCTTGCGTTTTTTTCAACACGCGTTAAATTTCTAGCTTAAAAAGTAAACAAGTTTTTTTAATCAAAGTAAAAAGTGATAAAATTAAAAACAAAATCAAATTGATTTATAATAAATAATAATTTTGGGTACAGACTTAAATATATAATTAGAAAAAATACTAATTTAAAGAAAAAATATGAGAAAGTGTAGGGTGTGCCAAAAAAAAAAACAAAAAATAGATATGGAACTTTTTCTGAAAAAAACACATTTATTTTAATATAAAGCTTATACTCAATTGTTTCTATGTTTGATGTTCATATAAAAATTAAATACAAAACATATTTTCTTACAAAATTAACATAAATCACAAATTTTTCTTACGAACTTTAAAAGTAAGTTTAATAAATGATAAAAAAGAAAATGAATCTATTTTCGTTTAATGTCGTTTTTGCTTGGTTCTTTTTCATTTGACTTTTATCAACCTTTTGGCTGTTTGACAGTTCGGATCACATAACAACAATAAAAAGCCCTGTTGTTTGTTTTATTGTACAATTGTTGTAATCTCGCGGCTACCTGCTATAAATATACCTTGGTGTGGCTGCAGTCAAGGCGAATTGACTAGAAGGTGGGGTCAAGTCAGCATATGGTTATTTTTTTCGGCGGTCGATTTGTCAAAGTTTGTATACGAACTAGTTTTTTTTATGTAAACAAACATTTTTTTACTAGCAATATTTTTGACAGATGAACCACAGAAACAGTGTTGTTGTAGAGTTGACCTCATCTTCTAGTGAATTCGCCTTGGCTGCAGTGTTGGTGCTTTTTTTTTGGTTACCCTACGGCCACACGTGCAATTTGTGATGTCTTAACACAAGCAATAACGCCGGCAGAATAACTTAGTCAAATTGGCAATGTGTTTTAGGTGGAGAACACGTAAATATCTTACAACATAAGTTTAAAAACAAGCTAAAGACAGGTTGTGTGTTATATTCATAGCGAAGAAAAAGTTTAGCGCTTAAACATAGTATACATAGTATACAATTTCTCACCAATTTGCTTTTAAAATGAATTTATTTTCGGAAAACTTATTTTGCACTTTATTTTGCGCTTCAATTTTAATTATTTATCAGCCACGCGCGTATTTTTGACAAGTTGTATAAAAAAGTTAATAAAAAGCAACAAAAAAAAGCTGTCTGTCAAACTTAAACGTCAAGTTATGTTATAAAATAGCTTTCAAGACAGATTGTTAGACATGATGTTAGTGTTAATGTTAACCATTTGATGGCAGTTGTAGCCTGGGTGTTAAAATCATGGTGAAATTACTAGTTACTTCACCATGGTTAAAATAGTGCTTTTTAAATTTTAAAGTGCTTTTTGCCCCTAAACAAGTTGGCATCACTGCTAATTTCGTCTGCAACCATAGTTGCCAGATTAAATTGGTCTAAAATCGGCAAATTTTGCGGAAAAAATCGTCAAAACATCAAATTAAATAAAGGGCATATTAAACCACACAAATTGCTTGCCAAACATTCACTTTGTGTTTGCTTTTCTTTGGCAATAAACAACACAATATTTCAATGAATGCAGACTACGATTGTGCTGCGGCAATTTTGCTCGTTATTTGTTTAAAACGGAGAAGAAATATAAAAGAAAGAAATATGATTTGGAGTAAAGTGATCTAAGCATCGAGCACTTTTGGGGAAACAATGCTGCTAAAAAATTAGAATTTACGGCTGAAATTGATTGTACTGCTTCTTCCTCTGCGTCTTTACTCTGCAAAGTTTTCGCTAAAATGATTACTTTTAGCAATAGACATCACAAAAAGTTTGAACAATATCCAACACGTCTGCCAAATATTAAACATTTTTAATATTTCTACAAACATTGCTTCAAATGTTTGTCCAAACAGCAAACACTCCTATTAACAACACAAAATATTTGTACAAACGTAAATTTTTTACATGTTTGCCAAGCTATTTGTGTGGTTTATTATGCCCTTTACTTAGAGGCCACACGATCAAGGGTTGTCTTTCAATTTGCAATACACTCTCCCTTTTTTCTAAGTCGCAATTTACACTATGGACATTTCTTGCTGGACAGACGAAGTTTGTTTGTAGGGGGCGACCAAGGCTAATTCATTTACCAGGTGGCGTTGAAAGCACAGCTGTGCTACTTTTTTTTCTTACTTAGAGAGAGAAATGTCAGAAGTTAGTTGTGTTTTTGACATATCGATCAACGAAAGCAACAAAAAAATACATTGCTCTGTTTTTGGTGTTGTTACTTGTTGTAGTATCGACACCACCGTATACATGAATTCGCCTTGGGGGCGACGATATATTCTTACTCTCTTCCTCTCTCGCCAACAAACTTCATCTGTCCGGCAAGAAACGTCCATAGTATAAATTGCGACTAACGCACTCTCCACTGACCACAAGATTGCTTTCAATTTTACCTTTTCATTTGTTTGGCACTTTTACGTTCAATTTAACAGCTGATCACAAATTAATTTGTATTTTTCTTTTCAAAAATATATTTCTTTAAAAATAAATGTGCTTCATTTAAAAAATTGTGTTTATAAAAATTCTTGTGATTTTTAACATAAAAGCTTGGATAAAAGCTAGGTTAGGTTAGGTTAGGTTCCATTGGCAGCCGTGATCAAGCACAGCTCCAGTTATAACCGCAATTAGGTTTCTTAGATGATGTCTGGACAGCTGTATTGCCCACCGTGTCCTTTTTCCATCTATGATGGGCCAGATTTTCCTGGTTTCCCCACAGGTGGTTTCATCGTGCCACCTCCGACTGGCGATAAGATGAAACTTGTGCGCTATAAGTTGCTTACACCTTGGGAGTGAAGCACCTACATAATATGTGGAACCTTCCCGATTCAAGGTGGTACCTGCATACGCCAACGAATCCGCCATGCAGTTCCCATGTATGACCCCGTCTCCGGGGACCCAATTAAGGGTGACCAGTGAATGTCTCGCTATCTCCTCCAGAGACATCCGGCATTCTCGGACAATTCTCGATGTGATGAAAACATTCTCCAGGGATCTTATGGCCGCCTTGCTATCGGTAATAATGTGAATATCCCTTCCAGATATTTCACCGTACCGGATGCGTCTCGCGGCTGTGTGGATGGCCATTATCTCGGCCTGGATGACACTGCAGTGGTTCGGCAGCCTTATAGGAATGCTCCAGTTTAGCTGCTCGGAGTATATGCCAGAACCGACACCATATAGTGTTTTAGACCCGTCCGTCAAGATTCGAATCGCATTCGCGGGAATTTGCAGGTCATCATAGTGGACCACTTTATCCAAAATGCTTACCGTGAAGGATCAAAGATTGGCTCGGGTGTGACATAATCAACATCCATGTGCCAATTAATATCGTTCAGAATGTTAGCATGTCCGATATTGTAATCCCTCCATGCTCCGGTGGCCCTTAGTCTTACTACCATTTTATATTGTTTCTTCTTCGGGGACATTTTTTAAATGAAACTGTCTATCAATTTGTATGCAGCCTGTGCCATGGATGTCAATTCAAATGCGTTTCGCCAGGCAGTTTGTGTGAACAATATGAAATCGATTTATTGAACGTGTGGCTGCAGGGTAAAATAAGAAATAGCACATGTAGGTAGGGATTCAATTCTGAAGAAACTATGCGTTTCCGAGAATTTTGCCATTTAATTTTTTCTTCTTATTTTTCAATTTTCTATCACCCTATGTACTTCTTTTTATTTAGAGCTGCGTTGGTAAACTAGACTTGCTCCATAAATTGTTTTCTTGATGACAAATTGAAAGTGAATTGCGTGCAGCCTACGTCACAGCTTTCAATTTATAAAAATTTTGACAAACAGTGTATGTAAAAGACTATAAAGAAAATCTTGACCGTGTGGCTGCAGATTAAGCACAAACAAAAATGTCGGCAGAACAATGGCTCAATAATTGTTGATTATATTGCTGCAGAACACGTGAAATTGCTTTGCAATAACTTTGAGGCCACACGATCAATTTTTGTCTTTCAATTCTTTTCAATTTGCAACACACTCTCATTTTTTTTACTAACGCACTCGCACTTTTTAAATTGACCACGAGATTGCTCTCAATTTTAACTTTCCATTTGCAATTTTATGTTCTATTTAACAGCTGATTACAAGTTAAGTGAGAAAATTTTTCGTTGGTTATTATAAATTGTTTTCTTCATGATATCTTTAAGCGTCACAGCTTTCAATTTATTTAAATTTTTACAAACTGTATATGTAAAAGACTATCAATAAAAGCTTGATCGTGTGGCCGCAGGGTAAAGGGCATAATAAACCACACAAATAACTTGGGTGTTTGCTGTTTGGACAAACATTTGAAGCAATGTTTGCAGAAATATTAAACATTTTTAATATTTGGCAGACATGTTAGATATTTGTCAAACTTTTTGTGGTGTCTAGTGCTAAAAGTAATCATTTCAGCGAAAACTTTGCAGAGTAAAGACGTAGAAGAAGAAGCAGTAAAATCAACTTCAGCCGTAAATTCTAATTTTTTAGCAGTATTGTATCCCCAAAACAGTTTGTTACTTAAGGCACTCTCTACTCCAAATTATTTTTCTTTTTTTTTTTATTTCTTCTCCGTTTTTAACAAATCGCGAGCAAAATTGCCGCAGCACAATCGTCGTCTGCATGCATTGAAAACAAAACCAAAATGAAAAATGTATGTTTGTACGAGAATAGATTGTGTCGTTTATTCCAAACAGAAGCAAGAACTAAGTGCATGTTTGTCAAGCAATTTGTGTGGTTTATTATGCCCTTAAGCAAACGAATAGAGAAATTCAATGTCAGATAGCTCCACGTCTCCATGCACTATCGATTTGAACAAGACATGAACATGACGCCGGCAGAGCAACGGTATTTTTTTGTTCATGGTCTTTTATGTGGCGAATACGTGTTGATGTTCATGTTCTGATTTACCACAATATTTGTTGTTGTTCGTTTGGTTGTAGACAGAAAATGACATTGTAAGGCGACCATCATGGCGTAGGGATGGGCAAATTGAAAAAATATATCGATATATATCGTATCGAAATTTTTTAATAGTATCGATATATATAAATTAAAAATATCGATATATCGATGTATCGAACGTATTAAGCTGAAATTATTACTAAATTTAAAAACTTAATATACCTATGACAATACATTTTTACATAGGCACAAACGTATTACATATTACAAAAAAAAATTAAAAAAAGTAAAGAATGCAAAAAAGTTCGCCATATGAAATTTAAAAAAAATAATTAGGATTTTATAATGCCGGATTATATACTGCCGGTAAACAAAACTTGTAACACATACTATACAAGTAAACTGTGCAATATTTTATTATTAATATATAAGAACATGCTCAAATAAAAAAAAAAAAAAATATTTTTCTTATTATTAACATTCCAACTTTCATGAGTCGGTTCTTTGCATAATTCTAGGAACCCTTTCCAGAATATTTTTTCCGCGCTTATTTTTTTGTTGTCATCTCTTAAAAAATCAAGACAAAACTGACCTGTGTAATCTATGAAAATGTACAATGGAAAACGCCTTTATTTTCTTAATATTAGCTTAAAAAAAAACCTATGATGCAATTCTTAAAAAACAACAGTATTGTAAGCAGTTGAGCAACGGTTAAAATGTTGAATTTTATTATAAAGTGATCTTAAAAATATCGAATTCGATAGTCGTAGATAAATATCGAGGTATCGATATATCGGTATTTTTAATATCGGCGATATATATCGATTATAATTTTTTAAATATTGATATTTTGATATATCGATATTTATTGCCCATCCCTATCATGGCGAACATGGCTGCTAAGACATATGTTTAGCCAACGATGGCAGCACATGGACGAAACATGAACATGAATAGTCTACACGAGTAAAATTCATGTGCGACATGGTGTTTTTACCAACTAATTTAAAGTTACCCACACACGAGGCAACATTTGTCGGAACATGGTAAAGTTTTGACAAATGTTGCTACGTTTGTGGGGATCTTTTTGGTTGAAATTCTTGTTACCTTGTTGGTTTCTCAAATATCAAACATTTTTGATATTTTATGTTTCCAAACACAATGTTTCATCGTGTGTGGCGATGTTGACGGTTTTTTCTTTCTCATTCTGTTGAGAGCAGTTGTTGAGTGAGGTGCTTTTGCAACTTTCGAACAAAAATATATGAAGAAAGAAATCGGAAAATGGCAACAATTGCAAATTGTGAGAGTTGGAAAACAATTATAATTGAATATAAAATTTTCCCAAATTTATGGGACATAAAATATGATAGGTATACAAAGAAAATAAATTAATTTTTTTTTGTGTTTTGTAAAAACTGAAACATATATAGTAACACGTGTTTTGACAAATATTGCATCGTCTGTGGGTACCATTAAAATTGAAAGCAATCTCGCGATCAATTTAAAAAGTGTGAGTATGTTAGTAAAAAAAATGAGATTGAGAGCAAATTGAAAGGAATTGAAACACAAAAATTGATCGTGTGGCCTCCAAGTAAGCAATAATTACTAACTTGAGGGTTACACGATCAAGTTTTGTCTATCAAGTTTTAATACACTCGCACTTTTTTACCAATACACTCATACTTTTAAAAATTGAAGCGAACTTGCCTTTAAAATTCTCATTCAAGTGAGTGTATCAATTTACGTTCAAGAAAACAGCTGATTACAAGTTTGGTGAGAACATTTTTCGTTTCTCTTTATAAATTGTTCTCTTGATGACATCTTGAAAGTAAATTGCTTCAAAATTGCGTGCAGCCTACGTCACAGCTTCCATTTTTTGGAAATTTTGACAAACTGTATATGTAAAAGACTATCAAGAACAACTTGATCGTGTGGCTGCAGTGTAAAGCAATCAGAAGAGCTATCATTGCGCAATGGATTGCTACTCATGGCAATATACGGTCCACACTTCGCAAATTGTATGCAGCAATCAAATTTGTCATTTGCCGCAATACATGTTGCTACGTGGTGACCCGGGGTAAGCCGGATCGGTAAAAAATATGTTTAAAAAATAAGAGAATGCAAATTTTATTGTGTAAAATTACAGTATTTTTTGATTAGCAGCCTTATATAAAACATTTCCAAATAACCATATATTGTTAAAAGTTTATTATTAACTTTATTTATTTTTAAAAACAACCGCTTTTTAGTGGTACTTAGTACCCAAAAAAATGGTAACGAGTACTTAGTACCCAAGTACTCAATTCGCTATCAACTCTACAACACAAACACATTTACAAGCCATTAGCCGAAAATTAACGACGAATCACGCATTTTTTCTTGCTTGCAGAATTGCAAAAAAAAAGTATAATCGAGGAATAGTTTTTAAATATACAAATTGTATGAATTATAAATGAACGGTAACTAAAATCGTGGACGTTTTTAATTAAAAAAGATTTTCTTCAGTTCGTACCTATATTTTTAGTTAATTTTTCAACAAAATAAAAGACGCGTGCCCAAGCTTCAAGAATTTCTACAACAAAAACCATTAGGCATCATCAGCCTTGAAAAAAAAACGGGAAAGTGAAGAAGAGTCTGTCAAAAGAAAAAAGAACAGAATATGTCTGGCATTGCTATAACGCGTTTAGGAGAAGAACGTAAAGCTTGGCGTAAAGATCATCCCTTTGGATTTGTGGCACGTCCTGCAAAAAATCCTGACGGCACTTTAAATCTTATGATATGGGAATGTGCCATTCCCGGCAAAAAGAGCACACCCTGGGAAGGTGGTCTGTACAAATTGCGTATGATTTTCAAAGATGATTACCCAACATCGCCGCCAAAGTGTAAATTTGAACCTCCACTATTCCATCCTAATGTCTATCCATCAGGCACCGTATGTTTGTCGTTGCTAGATGAGGAAAAAGATTGGCGTCCCGCCATTACCATCAAACAAATTTTATTGGGAATTCAAGACCTATTAAACGAGCCCAACATTAAAGATCCCGCTCAGGCTGAAGCTTATACTATCTACTGCCAGAATCGCCTGGAATACGAGAAACGTGTGCGTGCTCAGGCCAGAGCTATGGCAGCCACAGAGTAATCTAGCTGCCTTTATTTAATAGTACTTTATACTTTAAACTCCATTAGTTATTAAACAAACACAAACCCCAAACAAACGAAAAAAAAACAACACTCGACATTTTCATCTGAAATGCAGTAGCGTTAAGCAGTGCGATAAGGAAAAATACAAACTTTTTTAAATGAGTGCCGCCATAATAAATATCGGCAGATGTTTTACAAACTGGATTTAAAAATTTTTGTAATTAACTATGTACTATTATTTAAATTCACATTTATTATTATATTTTATAAATTAAAAATGTAATTTTTTTCTTTTTGTACAAACAAAAATAAAATGGCTTTCTCACTTCAAAATTTTTGAATGAAATATGTTGACTCGCTCGACTTTTTTTTAACAAAGTAGTACATTATAAAAGAAATATTTAGACCGTTGATGGAACAATTTTAAAGTTATTTTTAAAGCAAATGAATATAAATGAATAAATATGGTGAAATAAAAATGTAAAACCAATTATGTGTTATTTTTAGCGGAGATTTATCGAAAAACGATATTGAGAAATGTTGGGCTGATAATACCTACTAGCAATTAATTCTAAATAGCTAGTAGGTCTACACAACTTCAGTTGCGTTGCCATCAGACCTGCCATATTTGAAGATTTTTTGCCTTAAAATTAGCAAAGTGCCGTTTTGCCGATTTTTTCTCAAAAAATTCCGATTTTTTAATAAACACTTAAACCACTGTAACTTTGCTTGTTAACGTGTAAATTTATTAATTTTGGGCAACTTTGGACCACTTGTCATTACCTATACAACCAATTGGAAAGTCTGTTTGAAAAATTTAAGGAATAAAACTATTACAAAAAGCTTTATAAAAATACAGACCTGAAATTTAGCTCATAGAATAAATTCGAAAAATGAAAATGTTGATTATAATAAAGTTGCTTATGAAAAGAAATAATTCCCAATATCTATTTGTTAAAATAGTTGAGTTAAATACATTCAATTTATAAAGTATCACTATCAAGTGTGACACAAAGAACGCTGACGAAGGCCGTAGCGGGCCGGAAAATGCATTACATTCTGCCGGTGTCTAATAATTGTAAATTTTTCTGTACATACAATATACTTTATTGCTATCCAACGGAATATTAACAAAACTGTTAATAACTGTATTAATTTTTATATAGAACTTGCAAATCAAATATTAAAACGTTTTGATTTTGAACAAAAATCTTATAAATCTTTAAATATGATAACCCTACACCCTCAATATTCTGTACGTAAAATTAGCTGAACTTGTAATACATATAAACTAAATGAAAATTCAGTTAAAAGCCGAAATTTAGTTAAAAACTGAACTTATAATATAAAATAAATGAAAATTCAGTTAAAAACCGGTCTATTATTTTTAACGAAAAGTTCAGTTAATTTTTACTGTCAAAAATTCAACGGCGAATTCCGTAAAATTAAATTAATTTTCAGTTATTTTATACATAGGTATAACTTAACTATCAAAAAAATAACCGACGAATTCCGTAAAAACAGATGAATTTTCAGTTATTTCCTGTAATTCAGTATTTTTATATAATACAAGTTTCACTCGAATTCCTAAAAAATACCAGATCACAGATTACACATCTGTGTACCAGACACCTGTCCGCTTGTTTTTCTAATGAGAGAGAGAGAATAATTTATTTTTATTTACTTACCCCGTTACTTTTGTTGTACTTTTTAATTTGTTTACAGAAGAACTTTCAATTATAATACACCAGCAGCATGACCGATATGGTATTCGCAATCATTTTTCTTTAAAAATTTTTTGTATTAAACTAAATAATTTTAACAAATAGAATATGGGAATTTTCTACACAAAACAAGCAAATCGTTTTTTCCTTTTACTTTTTGCCACAGATCTATAAATAGAAAACTAAAAATACATTTTTGGTAGTTAAATTATATAAAATAACTGAAAATTCATTTTTTTTACGGAATTTGTGATTAATTTTTTACGGAATTCGAGGTTGAATTTTTGACAATAAAAATTAAATGAACTTTTCGTTCAAATTAAATGCAAAATAAGTCGACCGGTTTTTACGTAACTTTACAGTTGTTTTAAATTTCATTTTCATTTAATTTTACATACAGAATACTTTAATTAGCGTACAATATCAAATGCAACCTCAAATCCGTATTAATGTGCACTTAGTTTTTTTAATAAATGTTAGAATCAGTTAAAAATAAATTTGCTTGAAATTTCAAATATTTATTTATTTAAAAACGACTGAACGAAATACTTCTTAAATAACCTACAGTCAGTTACTGTAAAAATATTGTGAGTGGATATGTAGGGTTAGGTTAGGTTAAGAAGGGTTATGCGCCCAAGGGAGAAAGGAGGAAAAAGAGAAGTAAAGAAGAAGAGTAAAAAATAGACCTAAGGTTTGGTAAATACGTAGGACAAATTCAGCCTAAGGTCCCCCCAACAGAAGCAGCCGTCCTATTTCCCTGACAAACCCAAGTAGATCGGTTGGATTACATCCAGCGATACAACCCAGTTCGTCGTGAAATCAAGCCCCTAGCCATTTCTACCTGGGGCCGTGCATCCTAGGACAGTGGCGCAGTACGTGCTCAACCGTCTCTAGCTCCTCGGCATCGCTGCACAACCTGCATAAGTCCGGTATCGCAATGTCCCATTTACCCATAAAAGCCCTAACAGAACAATGCCCCGTCAGGAACCCTATAAGGGTCCTAAGACTACTCCTATCCAGTCCTAATAGAACCCTGGTTGCACTTGCGTCCAATCCGGGCCATAAGGGTCTCGACACCCTGCAACCCGTTCTATCCCTCCAGGACCGATTAACGGTATCACGGATTCTTTCCCGTATCACCCCCATAGTAGTGACATAAGGGGTGTTTTACCCCTCTGTCCCTTACCTCTAAGTCTAGATTCGAACCCCCTCTCGCGAGTTCGTCTGCCACCCCGTTGCATTCCAACACCGTGCAACCAGGCACGATCGCACTGTATAATTTGACAATGCTCTTAACGCAGCCTGACTATCGACGTAGATTGTCACCACAAATCCCCCTACGATGTGACCAAGTATCACCTCCGTCGCCCACCAGATCGCTAGGATCTCAGCCTGGAAGACACTGCACTCATCTGGGAGTCTGAATGACCTTTTCACGTCAGTGTCAGCAATAAAAACACCAGCCCCAGTTCCAGTGTCCATCTTGGACCCGTCCGTATATACTGCCAACCCCTCAAACAGTCCGTTGGATTCACGCCAAACTTCCCCATCCGGGAACTCCACCGGTGGTATTACACCGAAGTCCAAGGTCATACTCCTATGATCTGAGATTCCCCCCGGAATACTTTCCTGAACAAGCAGACCCAGAGTGGATATGTAAGTAAATGCTGAATTATTCTGTTTGGTTATTTTTTGTATTAATAAAAATATGTTTTGTTGTTGTAAAAAATGGATATTATTAATTTGCCGATTTTTTTAAATTGAAGTACCATGCCGATTTTTTCTTTGCAAATATAGTTTTTATCAAAATTATCTGGCACCCCTGGTTGCCATCCGTATTCGACCCATACATTTGCATAAGTAACTTTAACCTCCGTGTTCATAAACGATTATTAAATTTAACAGACGTTTATTAAGGAAAATTTTCAAAGTTTATTTTGTAAACCTTAATTTAATTGAAAAAATGGTTTTGAATACAGGTCGAAGACGTACGAGAATATACATATGCCATCCGATTCGGAATTAAAAAAATAATAAAATTTACGGGGGTGAGAGCCATGGGACCCCCTAGATACAATACAACTTTTTTGTCCTAGAGGGCCCAGAAGTCCCGCCCGCCCTAAATTGTCTTTTCGTTTTTCTTGTACAATTACCTTTAATTTGAGTACCCACACATACCACTAAGTGCACAGGCGGTTTCTTTGGAACCAGGGCGCCCACGGGCCTCATTCCCCTTAAATTTCAGTTTTGGTTTTTTTAAATTCCAATTTTTTTTTGTACTTAGCCATGTTCTGGAAATCGAATATGAGTGAAATTGAAATCAAACAAACTTTGAAAACTAATCCGTGTTAAGATAATAAAAATATTTCTGTTATATGTATAAGTTAACACAGCTAACGATTCAGCAAGTTCCCACGAGAACACTTGCTAAGATGATCATAATTTCTTAAGAATTTATGTTTACCACATCATCACAGTCAACGAATTTTGCTCCCACGATAACACCTGTTGCATTTGCATTGGGATGGAAACAGCATTCTCAGAATTTACCTTTTTGCTTCCCATGACAATGTAACATGTGCAAAAAGTGTAATAAGAATTAAGAATAAGGTAGTCATAAGAAAACCGAAAAATATTAGACTTAAGAGAATTGTAAAAATATTTAAATTAAGCAAAGTAGCAAGTAAGTGAAAGAAAATAAATAAAATCAGTTCGGTCGCAGACTCGACACAAGAACGTATTGTTTTTATTCTGCGCGGATTCATAATTTATATCCCATACTTTGAGCAACACTTATCTTTACTACCTTTGAAAGCTGGAACAGCCAATTTTGCTTTTAAAAAAATGGAAATAAAAGCCTACAGCGATTTCAATTTCACGTTACATATTTCGATTTCCAGAACATTGCCGGACTACTTTTTAAATGACTTAAAAAAATCATAGTTGAATTGCCAGCAGAGAAATTAGGCAAAGCCGCTCGTTAAATTTTGTTTATATATGATTTTGCAGACATTTTTTTATGTCGATTAGAATTCAGTCAGATTTTCGTGTGAATGAATCATACGATTATGAAGGATAGTGAATACCCGCCTTTAGTGGATCTGCTTATGAAAAGAGCAAGGCGTTGAAAAAGCAACATCAATTATTTCACGCCAAAAATTTGACATGTTTCAATGTTACCTATCTCGAGAGTTTGCACAATTTGTCGTTTTTAATCTTTCAAAGTATGCGACATTGTTTTGCATATGTAACAAAAACCCACATGTATTTTACTGAAAGATTAGGTTAAGAAGGGTTATGCGCCCAAGGGCCCACCTCCACTCCGGGACCAATGTGGTCCATTGTTAAAACTTATATTTTCTTCACTTTTCCGTTTGTTTTTATTGGCATTCATACACTTTGCAATTAACAAACAAATAATTTTTATTTTTCCACAGAAATTAAGGTTTTCTATAGGCGAATTTACTCCACGTAAAGTGTAATTTTTGTTTAATTGTAAAACACACTTCAATTTAATCACCATTTTTTATTGTTTGAAATTATTTTTCGCTTCACTGCTGCCAGGTGTTTTTTCTTGATTTAAGAATAACATTTAATATCAAATTGACATTTACATTGTATTACAAATGTTTATATTCATATAATTATCAATTTGAATTCAAATGTTAAAATCAAACAATTGAAAAAGGTTTGAGAATTGTGTTTAATGTCAAATGATAAAGTCATTTGATATCAAAGGTTTAACTTCGTGTTTTTTGGGATGGTTATTTGCTACCATAATTTTTCAACCAGCTTCAACCCCGCATTAGCAGCATAAAACCAGGGTTTTAAAAATTGCAGGAATATGCAAATTTCGACCACAAGCTAACAGCAATTCTAAAAATGATTAAATAATCAACCAACGTAATATATTAGAATTCATCGTTTTATTAATATAATTTCTAGTAATACTCAAAACTATTTAACCAGTGGCGATTTTTTAATATTACAATGCGTAAAATATTAAATATTTCGCCGTATAAATATTTACATATAAAAAGTTCGTTTGAGAAATGTATTTACAACAGTCAAAATATCTATTATAAGGGTAAACATTTTATATGCGGGTGTGGAGATCATACATAGTTTTATGACGTATAAAGTAATGATCAGTTGTAAAGGGTATGCAAATATGTATGTATGTATGAATATTAGTGAGGGAAAAAGTAAAGTTCGAAAATGTTATTGTGCTTTGCGTTATACGAGTTGATTTGAAAAAAAAATTTATGACTCTTCTTGTTTTTTTTTTAAAGTATTTAGGTATGTTATTTGAGGAAAAAAGGTTTTTTCCGTTAAAGTAAGTTTTTTTTTTATTTGTACCTACATAAATATTTTATAGGTAAAACATTTTGTTTACTATACTCACTTGCAGGCATTGGTAAAATGACGCCAACATTAACGAAGCCCAAATTTTCATGCATGTAGCGATTCTTTTTTATGAACTTTTTTTTGGTTATTTTATACACTTGTGAACTTTTCATTTGCTGTTGCGTATACATAAAACAAACTAATGGGTGATTTTCTAAGAGCTATAAGAAAGTTAAAAAAAAAACACATAAAATTCAGAAAAATGCATGAAATCTTTATTTGAATCGATAGTACGGTCCATATAATTAAATGTTTGAAGATTATTTCATGCAAATGTTGACCGTGACTGCACCTCAAATGGTCAATCCGCTTAGTCCAATTTTGGCATACTCTTTCCAACATTTCGGCCGGTATCTCATGAATAAATGTTCAATGTTGTCTTTCAATGCATCAATTGAAGCGGACATGTGTGTATAGACATGAGCAGTCACGGTCAGCAAATGTTGACCGTGACTGCACCTCAAATGGTCAATCCGCTTAGTCCAATTTTGGCATACTCTTTCCAACATTTCGGCCGGTATCTCATGAATAAATGTTCAATGTTGTCTTTCAATGCATCAATTGAAGCGGACATGTGTGTATAGACATGAGCTTTAACATAGCCCCACAAAAAATAGTCCAAAGGCGTTAAGTCGCACGATCTAGGCGGCCAATTGACCGGTCCCGAACGAGAAATAAAATGTTCACCGAACTCTCCTCTCAATAAGTCCATTGTTAAGCGTGCTGTGTGGCATGTGGCACCGTCTTGTTGAAACCACATGTCATGCAAGTCAAGCTCTTGCGTTTTGGGCAAAAAAATTTGTATATCATCTCACGGTAGCGCTCACCATTCACAGTTACGTTACGATTCGCATCATCTTTGAAGAAGTACGGTCCAATGATGCCACCAGCCCATAAGCCGCACCAAACTGTGACTTTTTCTGGATGCATTAGTAGCTCTTGCAATGCTTCTGGCTGGTCTTCACTCCAAAATCGACAATTCTGCTTATTAACGTACCCATTGAGCCAAAAATGTGGGTCGATTTAACTGACCATAAAATGGAAGAAGCGCACGATGAACTTTCTTAACAGAGCACGCATTTTGATAATAAAATTCAAAATTTTGCAAGCGTTGTTTGTTTGTAAGACGATTCATGGTTAAATCACAGATTGTTGGTTAAGTTATAGACCAAACTGAAGATGTTTGACAGTGAAACAAAACGTGCTTCAGCTGTTTAAACCAGTGTTGCCAAAAGGATAATAGCTAAAAATCACACGTTAATATACAACACCTTGTCGAATCATAGCCGCAAATGTATGCAAATTAATGATCTATTTTTTTTTGTTTTTTTTTCTAGCGGTAAATAAAGGGTTATTTATTTTTTACTTGTTTTGTTTTACAAAAGGAAATGAATGTATAAATTAGTTCGCACAATCTGACAAAACGACAGTGGATTTTAAGCGTTTGGTCTCACGAAAATTTACAAGTAATAAACAATAAACAAAAATTGAAGAAATTTATGATTATTTTGAAGTGTGTGATAAGTATTTAGGACAAAGTTTTATGCAAAATATACAATTTAAAGTCGATTTTAATTAAAATGGATAAGATTGAAATAGATATTAACAAATCCATAAAACAGTCTAAAAATGTAAAAGCATATGTTTCAATTAATCGATATGAATTAATTAAATCATGTAAAAGGCTGGTCACTGAAAATTGATTACCGTTTGATATTTTGAACACCAATAACATGCAAAATATTTTGAAACCTATAGGTATGTAGTGCATTAAAAACAAACTGCGGTCAAATGTTTTCTTTAAACTCGGACAATGCAAAAAAATTGTTATGCGAAGTTGTGACTAAACTTCGTGGCTTAATTCAATGTGAACTGCCAAATAAATTCTTTTCCATTAAAATTGATAGTGCGAGGAGCATTTTCGGAATCAGTTTACAATACTGCAATTATGGAAATATTATTTCTAGAGTAATTGGAATGATCGAGTTAAAAGGAGTTGGCTCAACTAAGTCTAAAAATTTGGCAACAGAAATAATTAAAACTTTGGATAAATATAATTTAAACTTACAACAGGTAATTGCAGTGACTTCCGACAATGGAGCGAACATGTTGAAAATAATGTCACTTTTGTCTCAATGCCTTTCTAAATATGAAGATGACTTTTTGAATAATAGTGACTACCAAAATTCTTTAGATAAAATGGTTAATGAAAACGATAATGATTTAGGCGATGTAACAATATGCAGGTGTGTTGCGCACACTGCACAGTAAGTTGCAGTTGATGTTATTACAAATTCAAGTATCAACAAGTTCATTATACAGTGTAGAAATTTTACAAAGTTTTTAAGAAAAAAGGGCGAATGGATTTCGACATTTATTTAATTTAAATCATGTGCGTGTACCTCAAATCGATTGTCCAACACGTTTGGGATCTACTTTTTAAACGGTCAACGATTTATTAAGCACCCAGCTATGCCTGTTTATACAGCAGAAGATGATTATTTCGAAGCTAACGACCAATTTTGGAAAAAGGTCGAAGATTTTATATTTGCTTTTAGCCGAATTTATAGCAGAAGATGATTATTTCGAAGCTAACGACCAATTTTGGAAAAAGGTCGAAGATTTTATATTGGCTTTTAGCCGAATTAATGATAATTTAACCACATTTCAAGAGGAGACATTAACTTATAGTGATTTTTTTGCAAATTGGCTTTAATGCAATTCATTAACATAAATTGTCGTAAAATACACTGAAAATAGCTTTACAAATATACTAGGAGATTCTAACACATTTCGAAAAACGGTCGAATACACTAAATAAAACGATTTCCACGATTTCACCACAGACTGTCTACAAACGAACAAGGGCAATAACACATCTTAAAAAGGTGTAGGATAGATTTGGCTTACCTTATAAGGAGTATGGAGCATCTAATACATCACATGACAAAAACATTGATGAAGACGATGACATATTAACAGCCTGTTTAAGGCAAGATATAATGGTACAAAGCGAGTTTGTTAATGTATTGTTACGAAATTAGATTTGTCTAAGAATTATTTATGGTTTTAGTTATAAGTTATCTTGTTAATTATAGTTTTATGTCATATTAGTTACTATTTTTATGAACGCCACTGTAACTAAATTTTCTAGCATTTGTTATTGTAGACTTTAGATTTAAAATAATTCGAACACAATTTTCTAGAAACTACTAGACGGTTCTTGAATCAACTAGGAATAGTTTTGAACTATAAATACAGGCTAACTCATAAATGTTTAGTTTAGTTTGATTGCAGACATTAAACGGTTCAGATCGTTACTTACAATAGTGGTTAAATTCTGTGAATTTCAATAAAGTTTGTTAAGTTGAATTCTTGTGTATTTATTTTTATTTGCAATTAAAAGAACTCAAAGGTTTATTATAAAGGGAATAAACCTTAACGCGTTTTATAAAGTAAAAAACGCAACATTTAGTGTCAGAAGTGAAATTGCAATAAAAAAAAAAAAAAAAAAAAAAAAAAATGATAAACAATGAAGTTCGATGAGCTTAAAGTTGAGTAGCTTAAGAAGGAGTTGAGCAAGTTGGATCTGCCGACTGCAGGAAATAAAGCTAAGCTGCAGAGAAGATTAATTGATGAATTTAAGCGACGCAATATTGACATCGCAGCTTATGAATTTGATGAAAAAGAAGAAATAGAAGTTGCTACCCGTGCAGTAACAAGCAACATGGATCTTAGCACAATGTTTTCTGCTATGATGGAGAAGATGGAAAAAATGTCTGCAGAAACTTCTAGAAAAATGGAAGCAAATTCTAGAAAAATGGAAGAAAATTCTAAAAACATGGAGAGAATGGTAAAAGAAAATTCGGCAGAAACTTCTAGAAAAATGGAAGAAAATTCAAGAAGCATGGAGAAAATGGTTAAGGAAAATTCGAGCACCATTCTTGCCGAAATTCAAGAAAATTCGAGGGTGACGAACGAGAAACTCCAGGCTACTAATGAAAAACTTGAGAAGCTTCAAGAAATTTCTACTGCTATAAATGAAAGAGTAGTCTTCAATACCAAGAGGGAGAAATGCGAGTTTTTCCAGAAGTCTCGAATAGAATAAGAGCTCCAAGTTTTGACGGCAGCTCACCATTGAATTTGTTTAAGTTCCATTTTGACACAGTTGCCAACAAAAATGCATGGAACAATGAAGAAAAAGCCATAGAGTTGATTCTGGCTTTAAAAGGAGCTACAGCTGAAATTCTAGAAAGTGTACCAGTAAGTTGCAGAAACAATTATGATGACATTATGGTAGCACTGCAACGTAAGTATGGTGGTGAACACAGAAAAGAAATATTCAGAATGGAATTACGGGGCAGAGTGCAAAAGGCAAACGAGACGCTACAGGATTTCGCACTAGAGATCGAGCGTTTGGTGCAGCTTACTTATCCAGGTGAAAGTCATCCATTGTTAGATCACTTTAAGACCGAAGCATTTGTAAATGGTATACGAGATGCTGATGTCAAATTCGCGGTATGTGCATCACAGAAATCATCGTTTGCAGAAACGGTATCATTTGCCCTAGCCCAAGAAACCGTCAGGATAATTTCAAGGTCGCAATCGTATACGGTACGAAAGCTTGATTTCTCTACTGAGGACGAAGGAGATATTTTAAAGGAAATGAGAAGCATGAAGGAGGCAGTTTTTTGGGCGACAAGAAAAATAAAACCAAAAGCAAAGTAAAATGCTATAACTGTGGTAAGACTGGTCATATTCAACGAAACTGCAAGTCACCAAGAAAACGATCCCGATCTGCTTCGCCACAAAGAGACAACCAAAGAACTTATCGGCAGTCATCACAAGAGTCGCCGCTGAGGCTAAGAAGAGCTAGCATAACGGAGGATGCATCTGAAGGTTCCACGATTAATTTAGTAGTATTTTGAGTATCGACACTGGTGCAGGGCATTCCATTATAAGGGCTAATTTGATAAGGGGATATGTCGAACCACTAAGCGGGGTAAGCTTGAGAACAGCTACGGGAGAGCCTGTCATTGTATATGGCAAAGCAAGAGTGGAATCAAGAATGGGCGATATTATCGTTTTTGATGAATCTATTGTTACTGAAATTCTGGACGAGGTCATAATTGGGGCAGATTTTATGATTCGTCACAACATAAGTTTAGATATGGGACGACAAATAATGAATTGGTATGGTCTAGAAGTACCCCTTAACGTTGGGAACGGAAGTGATGCCCTTGTAAGACAGCTAGTCAATTGTAATCGTAAGACATTGTCATCCCAGAAAGACGATAAAAAACGTGGTGGGCCGAGCACACACTCAAGACGGCCAATTATATATATGAGAAAGCAATGCATGTTGGCTGAAAACAAGAACTGCACCAATGCGATTAGCCTATTACATGTGGAGCCCAGCGAAGACTGGTCAACAGCGCAGAAAAATGATCCCATATTGGTGCGAATTATAAAGGCTAAGAAAGAAGGTAAAATACCGACTCATAAAGAAATCACATTGGAGGCTCCACTGATGGAAGCGTATTGGGCGCAGTGGAATAGTCTGAGGGTGGCAAGCGATTGCCTATACCGTACATGGGAAAGTACTGATGGCAAATCGGCTAAAAACCTTATTGTTGTACCGTCTTCTAAAGTATTGGAAGTCGTGAAGAGATTCCCCAACGGTACTAGTGGTGAACATCTAAGCGTAACGAAAACTATAAATAAGTTAAAAGAAAGCTACTATTGGGTCGGTTGCAAGCAAGCCGTGATTGATTGCATAATAAAATGTCCACAGTGCGTTGCGGTCAGGCGTCAAATTAGAGAGAGTATAACATCGCCACAGCAGTACAACTTTGGTGAAACAGCCGTACGAGTAGATAGTAAGAGCTCTCCCCAAGAGCAGGAAAACGAGTTAAGACGGAGCCGTGTCAATTTACCAAATAACAAGATGAAACCCAGATACGTTCGAGCTGCAAATTCGGAAGGCTTTACAGAAGGCCAATTGATTTCACTTTTTAATCCACAACGCAAGAAAGGATTATCTCCCAAGCTGCAGACTCATTGGGATGGACCATATAAGGTGATAAAGAAACTGAATGACGTGGTGTATCGAATTTAGAAATATAAGAGTCCAAGATCAAAAATGAAGGTAGTACATTTAGAACGACTAGCCCATTATGGAAACTGAGAATCTCAGCCTATTCGGGACGAACAGGCTTAAGTGGAGGGCAGTGTTACGAAATTAGATTTGTCTAATAATTATTTATGGTTTTAGTTATAAGTTATCTTGTTAATTATAGTTTTATGTCATATTAGTTACTATTTTTATAAACGCCACTGTAACTTAATTTTCTAGCAATTGTAATTAGCTGCGTTCGAGAACACAAAAGTTTTTACTATTTTTTACTGAACTTTACTGCATTTTACTAAATTGCGTTCGCGTACACAAAATACAGTAAATGAGAACACAAACTGAGAGCGTAAAGTGACAGTTCTTGACTGAGTGCTTACAAATTTTTACTGCAGAAATTTTTGCAGTAAAATTTAGTAAAACAAAAAAACATATGTTTCAAAAGGTAAACAAACAAAAGTAGCAAACAAAAGGCATACAAATTATGAAAAAATTGTTTAAAAAAAGAAAAGTTGAAATTAAACTAAAATAAAAACAAAAAATGAATTAATATTAATTAATTAAACTTTTCTGTGAAGAATTTATATGGCTAAATACCAACTTGTGAAACTTTGTTTTGTTATGTTAATTTTGTGGAGATGTAAAAGTGTCAAGTACTCGGGTACTTAGAACAGCCCTTGTTTTTAAAGTTATCAATAATAAAAAAATGTATTCGTGTACTATTGATCAAATTTAGCCGGACACAAATTAGCAAATTCAAATAAAATAAAAAACAAACAAATATGAAAGATTACATAAAATAATTTGTTTGTATTTTCCAAAAATATTCGTGTTATAAAAAGTATTTAATCGAGTACCGATAAGAAAACGAGTTAAGTAGTCAAAAGTGTAAACATTTTTCAACACTTCAATTATTTGCCATCAGCTGTTGCCTTTATTTTACGAATTTTTACAAATTTTGCGTTCGCGTACTTTTTTGGACAACAGCTTTTTGTGAGAGCAAATTTTAAAGTTTACTCATTTACTGCATTTTACTGTAAAAGTACTCAAACGCACCTATTGTAGACTTTAGATTTAAAATAATTCGAACACAATTTTCTAGAAACTACTAGACGTTTCTTGAATCAACTAGGAATAGTTTTGAACCATAAATACAGGCTAACTCATAAATGTTTAGTTTAGTTTGATTGGAGACATTAAACGGTTCAGATCGTTACTTACAATAGTGGTTAAATTTTGTGAATTTCAATAAAGTTTGTTAAGTTGAATTCGTGTTTATTTATTTTTATTTGCAATTAAAGGAAATCAAAGGTTTATTATAAAGGGAATAAACCTTAACGCGTTTTATAAAGTAAAAACGTAACTGTATATATAAGTCTTGAGTTTTTAGGAGAGAGAGGAAAGGGAATGATATTCTCTTTTCCCTTCTCTCCTAAAAGCTCAAGACTTGACGGCTAAAACTTCAAGAGTGTGAACTAGCATTAAGTCGCAATTTACACTATGGACACTTCTTGCCGAACAGACGAAGTTTGTTGGCGAGAGAGGAAAAGGGTAAACATACTTCGTCGCCCCCTTACCAACACACTTCGTCTGTCCAGCAAGAAATGTCCACAGTGTAAATTGCGATTAAGCCAAGTTATACTATGTTTTCACTATGAGCAAAACAACTTGTTTTGAGCAAAACGTGTCAAAGATATACATACATATGTATGTACATATGTATATGTACGTATAAAAAAGCATAAATATCTGTTGCACCATGGACCCATGGTATAATGAGTAAAGCAAAAGAAATTTATTTTTCTAACAAATGGTAATGGGTAATACTATAGAAATATTGAAAAAAGGATTCCCCCAATTACTCCTGTAATAAAAATATTGAAGATGTAAAGTTTATCCTCAGTTCCACATGTTTTGACCAGCACTTTACATCTGTAAAATTCACATAAAAAATTTATTAAGCTTACATAACATTTATATTTTCGGCTGAAATGCAGTTTGCACGAAAAAATATGCCACTCTATTCCGAATAATAAAAAAAAAACAATTTTAAATGGGCTGAGGCCCGTGGGGCTCCTTGGATAAAAAAAACCTCCCGCCCACTAATACAATAACATTTTAAACTAATAAAATTACTAATAAATTAAACTTATTCTTAACTAAAGTTACTTTCGTAACAATATATTTTGTTTTTGTATTCTTAACCTCTAGTTTAATTTAAGTATCTTTTAGATGCATTGATGCTTTAGTTAGCGAAGCCGGTCTTTGTTATAACATAGAGGAGGAAATCCTTGCGTCCAGCCGAAGGCCGGATATACAGAGAAGCCCGCCCTCAATTTTCTTATTTTTAATTTTCTTGCACTATTACCTTTAATTTGAGTACCCATATTTACCAAGGGGTCGGAGTGGTTTTCTAGATCCAGGGGCCAGGGGCCAACGGTCCTAAGCCTGCTTAAATTTTAACTTTCGTTTTTTTTTTCTTAATTCCATAGGGGTCTAATTTTTTCGGTGTGCCTTGTATACTGCATTTTTGCCATATTTTCTATTCAACTTTTAAAAGTTTTAGTCACAGCAAGAGACCGCAAAATATATTTAAAAAAAGTTGCAGAAACGAAAACTGTAAGTCTGAAAGAGTACTAAGTATTATTGTTTCAAAAATAATATAATAATTTGTTGAAACTTGCCTGTTGAATAAAGCATATATAATGTACGGTACATAATTCAACGGTTGTGTTAAGTAAACACTGCTTAATTTATTTGACATTTCAGATTTGATGAACACCGCCAGCAAAAATGTCTACCCCCATATAATCTTTGTGTGTCAAAAGAGAAAAATTATAGGATACGTGTGAAATATAAAGAAAAAATGTAAAAAATTATTATATTCAAAAGAAAATAAAAAGATAAAATAAAAATGTGTTATAAAATCAAATTGCAGCTCATTTTTTATTTAGTGTACAATAAATCAGTAAATAAGAACGAATAAAAGTTTAATGAAAATAAGCTGATTACATGACCCAACCCTAAAACCTAAAGTGGTAAAAATCGAAGTCACAACAAAGAAAAAAAGTAAACGAAAAAGTCGGAATATATAATTTTACATATAAATAAAAATTATTTAATGTAAAAGTGCAATATTTTAAAATAATTGAATATTAAAATTCATATGAAAATGGAGGCGGAAGAGGGAAATGATTTTGGCGATAGTATTGGAACATGGAATTCGACTGGTGGCCGGATACCCTTGGAAAATATGAAAATCGATGCTCCCATGGTAAATAGTAATAAATTAGTAGAATGAATCATAAATTTTGTATTATTTGGCGTGTTATCATTAAATGCACATATTGTCAGTTAAATGTAAAGAAATATTCAACGTCTGCAGGCTTATCACTGAAAAAAATTTAAAAAAGGTCGCAGCGATAATTATTTTTTTCTTCTGTACATTAAAATTGCTGGTTATGTTGATAAGATTGTAAATATGTAATTGGTTCATAAACAGTTTTATGGTATTATCATTTTTCTTCTATGAATTTTCAATTTTCATAGATAATTCTGTTGGGTATTAAAATTACATTTAATTAAATATTGCACTAATGAAATTAAGGGTTCATTTGATCTTTATTTTTTAATTCTTTTGCATGATGCGCATCCATGTTGTATAATTATTTATGTGTGTGTTTGAATTTGTCATCTACTGACTTTGCTCCACAACCACCCCTTTACAGTATTTGCTTGGCTGTGTTCATGACACTTCAAGTCACCTTTTCAAACATATGTTTTTGACATTTTTTGGGGGTGGTAGCTCCAAACTTACCTGTTGATTGTTTGTAAACAAAGCATTTTCATTGTTTTTGTTTGTTAAAAAATGTAAATAAACAAACAAATTGAGTTCATTGGCCACCTATATTAAAAAACAACTTGTTGAGCTTTTACCAAATAGGGTTGTTACCTTCTTTTTTCGTTAAATAACATGCGTATTTGGCAAATGGAGTTGTTTAAGAATATATGTCCATATTGGCTCGATTAAATAAAGAACATTATCAGCCCGATTATGAATAAAAATTCGCCTGGAGCTTTTCCCTTTTCGCTTCTTTTACAATTGGAAAAATGGGTGAAGGTAAAATACTCCCAGTCAATTTTTATTTATAACTGTGTTGAATATGTAATAGTAATAATACATATCGTCGCGTTTTTTCCTTAACCACGTAAGCGCCATTTTTTCGAAATTGACTGTTTTGGTTTTTATGTTAGAAAATAACATATGCATTCTCATTTTGACAACTTTGTATGAACAAAATTACATTTGCATGCAAAATAGGAAGTTTTTTCATTTAAAGTTGAAAATGTCAGTCTCACACACCAATTATTTTGTTTTTGAGATGAAATAAAAAGCAAATGCGGAAAGTTTCAGGCCAATCGGAGTATTTTTAAAAAAATAAGCCACTTCGGTGAAAAACGACACAACACACATGTTCCTCGAGCCCCCGTTATTTTAAAAATATGCAAGTTTTTCCTGTATGCCAAAGCTCTATCTCCACTGTCGTCTTTTAAGGGTGGCCCGAAACCTATTAGAATCAATGATAAATCTTCCTTAAGTTTTTTATTTCTGCTGCGGGACGTTGATTCTTTTTAAATATTATATTTCTTACATTTGTATTCCTTCCGTTAGCTTCTCGCTGTAAAATTTTAACGTAAGCAAAATGGAAATAAATATGTATATTGCAGTTTCAATAATATGTCAATTCCGCAATTGTAGAGATTATACCGCAACAGGTGAAGGATACCGCACAACCGGAATGAATAATTGCAAATTTTGCTTCCGCGCAAAAATTGATTTCCGCAATCGCGGAACCGAATCAATAATACCACCTATATAATTTTCGCCATTTGGCTTACGTTAAAATTTTACAACGAGAAGCTAACGGAAGAAATAAAAATGTAAGAAGAAATTTAAAATTAAAAAAAAAAGGAAATTTAGTTTAGTTATTTAAAAGAAATTATTATTGGAATAAAAGAGATAAAGAAGCATATTGCAATAAGAAGGAAAAGATGGATTTAATGAAATTAAATCAAGACTTTGCTTGTGGTTTAATCAACGAAAGAAATAAATTTTTTTTTGAAGATTTGGCATTGATTCTTAATGGTTTCGGGCCACCCTTAACATATGCCAGTGTTTAACGCTGTTTTTAGTAAAAATTTGCTAACGCGATCATTAATTTTTCTTGTATTGTATTTTGGTAGCTCCTTTCTGCAAAAAAATTTTACACAAGCAGAAAGTTTATCTTTGGCAGAAAGGGCTCCTTGTTGACTACTTCCTGAACTTGCATTCTCTAGGTCAGACAAAATATATTTAAATGCCTTACCTTATTTAAGCGAAAATCCTTTTGAAAGCCGTGAAAAATGAAACAAAATATTTAATACCGTAAACATGTATTAAATTTCTTATTCCAACTTCTCCCTATCATTTATCTGTATTATATTTTCATATTTATATTGCAAAACTCTTCTTTCTGACCGAAGGTCTAAGCAAATGTCTTCACTGCTATCTTCAAAAAATGCTATTGTATCCATATTACAATTATATATTTCCTACGTTTGCATATTTTACATCAATTTATCTTGTACAAAATTATTATTCTCAAAAATGTTAACAACTTGTGTTAAATGTTTTTTTTTTTACCAACAGTCAACTCAAAAATTATGAAAACAGAGGTTAAAATTTTTTTGCGGAAAGTTTCTACCGCAGGAATGTATAATTGCAATTTGCATATAGATCGATATTTGTTTCCGATTAACTTTCCTTTCCGTGCTGGATCAATAAAACCACCCATTAGTTTTTTAAAGTGTGTAACGCCAAAGGTTGCCACCTCTACAGTTCAAAAGAAGGCTAGAATTGAAACCAAAAATGGATAGAAATGGCTAGATTTTTATAATGATTAAAAACTGCATTATTTAAACCAGGAATCAAATATTTAATGCTATTTTCAATTTAAGCCATTAATGCCCCCAGCGGTCTGGACTATAAATCAATGAAATTTTGAACAAATTACCTTAGTCAAAGAACTATGTTTTAATGTTGGGAATTTGTGAACCATCTGGTAACTCTAAAAACAATGTGAGCGTCGTTAGCATTAGTTTTCTTTTCTTTTTCCTTTCTTGTAATTTAATTCCTTTTAAATACGCACTGGAGTTAAGACGTACATTTTATATATTAAACATTAATAAACATTTTTTATTCAAACTGAAAATTAAACAGGTTATGGGCCCAGGACAAAGTCCATGCCAATTGTGAGCCTTGAAAGTTGAGAAAATTTTGTGATTAAAAATATTGTACGAATTTTATAAAGGAGACAAAAAGTGGTGTTCGATAATGGCGTCTATGTATCAAATTGATAAACTTGACGACGCAAACTACGACAGTTGGTGTATCCAAATGCGCAGTGTGATTATTCATAGTGGTTGGTGGAAAATCGTTAATGGAGATGTGAAAAAGGAATCTGCAAATGATGATGCTGCCAAAACAAAGTGGGAAGACGATGACCAACGTGCACTGGCAACGATAACTTTATGCGTAAAGCCAACCCAGTTAAGTATTTTCAAGAACTGTTTAACATCTCATGAGGCTTGGAAGAAGTTAGAGGAAACTTATAAGCCCAGGGGGCCGATACAAAAAGTTTCACTATATAAACGTCTTTTGAACTTAAGTATGACGGAAGGTGGCAATGTAAGTCAGCATATAAATAAATTCACAGAATTATCAGAGAAGCTTGCAGAAACGGGTATACCTATTAAAGAAGAACTTTTGACCATAATGCTGCTCTCCAGTTTGTCAAGTGACTTTGAACATTTCGTCATAGCTATTGAAACGCGTGATACACTACCTAGCTTGTCAATAGTGAAACAGAAGTTACTCGAAGAAGGCGACAGGCACAAGGAAAAGGTCCAACGGGAAGCATCATCAAGTGAAACACAACAGGCTTTTGCGATGAATTCACAGAAAAATAGAAACAAGAAAGACAGTAAACAAAACAAAAACAAATTCAAGGGCAAATGCTATAACTGTGGTCTAACGGGACACTTTGCAAGTAAATGTGAAAAACCAAAGAAAGAACGAACACAACTTTTGCACGCATATACACACACTCATACAACGAAAGCTTCGGCGTGGTGCGTCGACAGCGGTGCAACCGCACATATGTGCTGCGACAGGGAAATGTTTGAAAATTTGCAACCACATAATGAAACAATTTCGTTGGCGGGCGACAACCAAATTTTAGCCCAAGGAAAAGGTGATGTACAAATTAAAAATAGTGACGGTCTACAAATTAAATTTCAGAAAGTTCTTTATTCACCAGAATTGCAAATGAATTTCTTATCGGTTAGTCGTGTTGTTGAAAGAGGGTTAACCGTTATATTTGACTCATTGGGTGCAGTTATACAAGGTACTGATGGTACAGTCATATTAAAGGCAAGGAAACAAGGCAATTTATTTATGGCATATAGTGGAACTGAAAAACTCTTAACGTTAACCGCGTCAGATCAGGTGTGGCATAATCGATTTGGCCACGTTAACTACGGGTCATTAAGGAAGTTGTCGGAGAACTCAATGGTAGCTGGTATGAAATTGAATGATGACAAATTGGTTTTAGCAAAGTGTAGAACATGCATGGTTAGTAAAATTCACGTAGCTTCATTTCCAAAGGAATCGAGTACGAGAACCAATTCGCTGTTGGAAGTCATACATAGCGATGTGTGTGGCCCCTTCAATGTCAACTCGCTAGGTGGCTCAAAATATTTTGTCACATTTATTGACGACTACTCTAGAAGGATATTCGTTTATTTTTTGAAAGCCAAAAGTGAAGTTTTTGGAAAATTTAAAATATTTAAACAAATGGTGGAGAAACAAACTGGCCACAAAATTAAGACGATCAGGAGTGATAACGGCCGTGAATTTATTAATAAGGAATTCAATGATTTCTTAGAAATCGAAGGCATTACACGGCAGCTCACAGTACCACACACACCTCAACAAAATGGCGTCGCAGAACGGGCCAACCGTACTTTGATAGAAATGGCCCGATCAATGATGGTACACGCTAACATCCAGCAAAATTTGTGGGCAGAGGCGATTAACACGGCGGCGTATCTACGTAATAGATGCCCAACTAAGATATTGGGCGATATAACACCATATGAAGCTTGGTTTGACCGCAAACCAAATGTGCAGCATCTGAGAGTTTTTGGATCTCATGCAGTGGCCCTTAATAAGGCTGGTACTCGTAAATTTAAGGCCAAAGGCGAACATTTCATCATGGTCGGTTACTCTCAAGTGGCTAAAGCTTACCGTTTATATGATGATAACAACAGGAAGATAATAGAACGACGTGATGTTCTTTTCGACGAAAATAATTTTAAAGTCAAACTTCATGAAGAAACAACGAAACCCGATAGTGAATATTTTACGATTGAAGTCTCAAATCCTGGTATGCAACAAGTAAACAATGATATTGATTTTATGTTCGATGGAGAATCTGGATTTAACGATGGTGACCATAAAGAAGATTTGGTTTCTGGTGATTCTGATTTTGCTGGTTTTACGACCGCTGATGAGTCTGAATCTAGCGCAGAAGATTGCATTCAGAAGGAGCAAATTGGTGCAGTTACACGTAGTAGATCGAAGATCGCTAAAACTATTAAGCCGGGTAGATCATCATAGCTTTGTTCTAAATTACACAACATTATTGAGGAAAATGTGCCAACAATTGTAGAGGAGGCTATAAGTAGTGTACACAGTACTAACTGGTGCCAAGCTATGCGTTCGGAGATGTCATCATTGCATGACAATGGAACCTGGTCGTTAGTGGACTTGCATAAAGGTGCAAGAGCAATTAATTCGAAATGGGTATTTGCTTTAAAGAGAAACGAGCTTGGGCAAATTGACCGCTTTAAGGCTAGGCTCGTGGCTAAGGGCTGTAATCAAAAATTTGGTATAGACTACAATGAGACTTTTTCTCCTGTAGTCAGATACTCTACTATCCGTTTGGTACTGGCCTTGGCAGTACAATTAAAAATGCATTTGCATCAAATTGACGTTGGTTCAGCGTATTTGAATAGCGAAGTGCACCACGAAATATATATGAGACAGCCTGAAATGTTTGTGGACTCCAAACAACCAAATAAAGTACTTAGACTCCACAAGGCAATATACGGCCTAAAGCAATCTGGTAAAGAATGGTACGACAAGTTGGACTGCGTACTTAAAGAAATTGGTTTTGACCAATGTAAAAATGAACCCTGTTTATATAAGATGTCAACTAGGGGTGATTTGGTACTATTAGCAGTATACGTAGATGACATCCTTATCGGTTGTAAAAATGAATCAACAGTTTCTGAAATAAAAAATTTATTGGCGAAAAGATTTCCAGTCACTGATAAGGGTAAGTTACATTATTATCTTGGTATTGAGATAGAACGTGAAGGAGACATTGGCACGATAACTATATGTCAGTCGCAATATATCAAGGAATTGCTTCAGGAGTATGGAATGGAGAACTGCAAGCCTGTGTCAACGCCATTAGAGGCAAACTATCAAGTAACCTGTAATAAGGAGAATTGTGAAACAATTAATCACCAAGATTATCAGTCTGCAATAGGTGCTCTTATGTATCTTGCTATAACCAGTAGACCTGATATCCTCCATTCAGTCGCTAAGTTAGCTCAGCGGAATGCCAGTCCACATGTCGAACATATGCAGGCAGTGAAACGTATCTTGCGTTACCTTCGTGGTACAATTGACAAGAAAATCATTTACAAGGATGGCGAAAAATCAGTGAGTGGTTTTGTCGACGCAGATTGGGGTGGCAATGCTTTGGACCGAAAGTCCTATACTGGATTTATATTTTATGTTGGCGAATGTCCAGTATCATGGGAATCCAGAAAACAATCATGTGTTGCATTAAGCTCAACAGAGGCTGAATACATGGCCATGTCCGACGCAGCAAAGGAGGCGATATTTCTAAGAAAGTTACTTTTAGAAGTTGGTTTTTCATCTGGCGAAGCTGTTTTATTGAATATAGACAATCAGGGCGCAGAAAAACTGGCAACGAACCCTGTGTATCACAAAAGGACTAAGCACATCGACATACGGTTCCATCACGTTCGTGAAGTGGTAAAGCGAGGTGAGATTATCTTGAAATATTGCCCGACTCAACATATGGTTGCCGATATACTTACAAAGAATCTTGCAAGGACTAAACATTTGGATTTCGTTGAATTGATGAAATTTACATGAATTTTTATTTTTAATATTTGTAAAACGCCATTCACATTGAGAAGGAGTGTTGGGAATTTGTGAACCATCTGGTAACTCTAAAAACAATGTGAGCGTCGTTAGCATTAGTTTTCTTTTCTTTTTCCTTTCTTGTAATTTCATTCCTTTTAAATACGCACTGGAGTTAAGACGTACATTTTATATATTAAACATTTAATAAAAAAATTGTTTCCTATCTGGCCTAGAATTAACATATACGTAACAGCCCAATAAAAAATGGAGCTTCCAACGAAGCAGGTTTGTAAGGGAGAAACGTAAAAGTTTCGCTTACCATATCGCTTACGGAAGACATGAATTTGATATGGCGAGTTCCCACTTTGAAGCAATACATTTTTGACACACAAAGCGCTTTCTTCAGCGCATATAAAAATTGTTGAATGTAACGATCAGCTTTGCACACTGAATTTTTTGTTACCGTTAGTATTTTATATGCTCCCTTACGAACCTGCTTCGTAGTAAGGGAATGTCGTGGCTCTTCAAATATTTTTTAAGTTATTAAGAATTCGTTCGCTTACCTTACTGCATCTGTGTATGTCTTATTGCGTAGCGCTTAAATGTGAGCTTACTTTTTGAAATGTACCATTAGTGCTTCGCAAAATAGGAAAATTTTTTATTGGGAGTGGACAGACAGTACACTCAATTTTTGAGCATTGCATTTTTCAAATAAAACTTATTTTTCTTATAAACAAAACTTTTATTACATAAACGGTAACAGAAACAATTTTTTAATTTAATGCGTTTTAAGCCTAGTACTCTGTTCGAACTTGCGAAAAATGTTGAGCAACGTTGATTATTTCACACGAATATTTTGGCATGTATCAATATTCTCTATCTCGCAATATTTCAAAAGTTAACGTGTGGTATTATTGATTCCGTTCCGCGATTGCGGAAAGCAATTTTTGGACGGAAGCAAAATTTGCAATTATTCATTCCGCTTGTGCGGTATCCTTCCGTTGTTGCGGTATTTTACAGCGAGAAGCGTACGGAAGGTATAAAAATGTAAGAAATATAATATTTAAAAAGAAGAAAATTTAGTTTATTTATTTTATAAAATAAGCAAATTTCAAGTAGAAGCAATGGTGGATTTAAATAAATTAAATCAAGACCTTGCTTGAGTCAACGAAAGAGCTCCTTGTTGACTGCTTCTTGAACTTGCAATCTCTAGGTCAAACAAAATATACATATTTAAATGCTGCCTTATTACTGTGAAAAATTAAACAAATTATTTAATGCCCTAAACAAGTATTTATTTATTTCAATACAAGTAATATAAAAAGCCCATAAGGCCAAAAATTATATATTACAAATGTAAATGTAAATTCTGAAATTAAGCACAATAAATTAAAAATAAATTTATATGTACAATATAACTATTATTTACAATTATTTACGAATTAGCTTCCCAGCCTAATAAAATATTAGTAATAATATAATAATAACAACAATAACCAGGTATTGAATTTTTTATTTCAACTTACTGCCTATCTTTCATCGGCAACACTTCTTCAAATTTATATTGTAAAACTGATCTTTTTACCCGAAGGTCTAAGCAATCCTCGTCTGTAATGTCTTCAAAATATGCAATTGTATCCATATTACAATTATACATTTTCTGCGTTTGTCTATTTTACATAATTTTATCTCGTAAAAACTATTACATACTCTCAAAAATTTCAACAATTTGATATAAATGTTTTTTTTTTACCAACAGTTGACACAATATCAACTTAAAAATTATTAACACAGAGATGTTGAAAAATTTTTGCGGAAATCTTATACCGCAGGAATGAATAATTGCAATTTGCATATCGCTCGATATTTATTTCCGTTGAATTTTCTTTTCCGTGCGGAATCAATAATACCACCCAACATTTTTATTAGTTGCATGTATACAACATTGTTTTTCGAAGGTAAACAAAAATCATGTTTTTTTTTTAATTATTATTTTTATAATTTCCCAAATCAAAAAATTTAAATTTAGCACTTTTTTCTATTTTTCTTTGTGAAACGCTTGTTATAAAACCCACTTAACAAATACAAAATAAAAAATTAGAAAAAATGATAAGCTGTTGCTTAAAATTCCGTGCGAAATAATATGAGCTGCACTTGTTTCGCACGGAAACAAAAATGTTGCTAGAAACATTTCGAATGTTTTTCGTAATATAAATAGAGTACACATCTATTGAGGCCCTATGCTCCTTATAGGATCGATGGGAACATATATATGGGGGATTTCATGTCAAGTGACCCAACTTTTGAAATCGATGTCATCCGATTTGGATGAAATTTGCACCAAGGTTAGTCTTATTGGATAGTAGTTTAGACATAAATTGTATAAATGTGTATAAAAAAAATAATTTCTAACTCAAAACGAGGATTTTTAAATTTTTTAGCATATGACGTCTTGACTTACAAATTATTTTTTTTATACATATCCCACTCGCATCCCACTAAGCGACCAGAACTACCTTAAAGGAAAAGACCTAAGCTAAAAAAAAAATACCCTTTTCAAAAAAAAAATACAAAAATAGTTTTAAATTTAAAAAAAAAAAAATTTTAAAAAAACAAAAAAAATTTATTAAAGGACTTATGTGATTAAGATTAAATTTTTTAGATTATTTATCTTTTTGTTTTTATTATTATTATTTTATATTAATTTAATTATTATTACAAATAAATCAACATCTCTATAGAAAAAGTGATTTTATTTCTGGGATTAACATATTGTGGGTATTACAGTATCGAGGGAATGAAATGGTAGTTAGGTATGTTATATACCGTCGGAAAGGTTAATTTGTCTAGTTTCTCAGCATAAGTTTTATTTTTAAGATTTTAGAAACACACATAAAAAGGAAAAAATTCAAAATAGTGCATATGCTAAAAATTGAAAAACCCTCGTCTTGAGTTAGAAATAATTTTTTTTATACATATCCCACTCGCATCCCACTAAGCGACCAAAACTACCTAAAAGGAAAATACATGAGCTTTCTTTTGAGCAAAAAAAAAAAAAAAAAAATACCGTTTTCAAAAATAATAAAAAATAAGTTTTAAATTTAAAAAAAAAAATTTTAAAAAATTTTAAAAAATTTAAAAAAATACCAAAAAAAATTTTTTTCGAAAGCTTGAAGAAATAGCTATCTAATTTGTTTGGGACAAATTTTGCTAACACCAATAGATAATAAGTTACATGGATGAGAAAGAACACCGGTTTGGCCAAAATGTCAAATTTTGACCCCCTCTCACTCAGAAACTTTTTGACCGATCTTGCTGAAAATTTGTGTCTAAACTACTATCCAATAAGACTAACCTTGGTGCAATTTTCATCCAAATCGGAAGACATCGATTTCATAAGTTGGGTCACTTGACATGAAATCCCCCATATATATATATACAAATCTATCAAAATTTTTTCGTTTGTATTTCACAGAATTTTTTTTTTATATTGAGTTGACAACATTTCGCACGAAATGTTAAAAATCAAAGTATGCCTTTGATTTTTTACATTTTTATGGTGTTGCTTTCTTTATGGAACGTGAGACAGAGTCAAACTGCTGCATACGAGGAACCTTAGAGGGGGTTTATCTTATTTTTTCAGTACTTTCTTTTTGGAGATTCTACAGACGATTGCGCAGTAAACGGTGTAGTTGCATTAGGCCTATGGCAGACAATATTTATATTATCAGAAGAGTTATTATAACGTCTGCAATGTTTGGTCTAGCAATTAATTATATTATAAATTTTAATTATAAAAACAGACGATTGCGCAGTAAACGGTGTAGTTGCATTAGGCCTATGGCAGACAATATTTATATTATCAGAAGAGTTATTATAACGTCTGCAATGTATGGTCTAGCAATTAATTATATTATAAATTTTAATTATAAAAAAGTCTATGTTTTAATAATAGAATGGTATATATGCTATGCCACGATATTTAAGCTGTTTTACTTGAGGAAATTGGGCTGGAAACTAGAAAAATTAATATTTTCATTTTATGCTACTTCTAAAGACATTTTTATATTTAATTATTTTACATGCAAAAAAATTAGTTATGTTTGCACTCTTTCTTTAAAATATCTCTATTACAATCAATTAAGAGGAGAAAAGTATAAGGAGAACAAAAATAGGTCGATTAACGGTTAATTAAAGGTTAAAACATAGGGAAAAATAGTCTGTTCGCGACCCGTACGTTCTCGACCAGTACTTAAGCCAAATAAACAAAAACCAATAGAGATATTTTATTGTGTAAATACTGGATAGAGGCCTACATTAATACGCTTTTAAAATAAATTAATCACGTTTGAATATTCCGTTCCATTTCGCAGATTTTTACATTTCACTACTGTCAGCCAAAGTTGACTTCTATTTTGCGTACGTTCGTGACCACATGTTTTGTAACTATCATTATGAAAACTTAAACTCGACGAAATCCATCTTTTGCACTAAATAAAGAGCTACCAAAATGCTATCGAATAGCAAAAGAAAAATGCTAGGAAAAGTTTTGCTTTCTATATTATTTGCTATTTTCACTGATGGCTCGAAGATGAAGGGCACGGGTGCGGGGGTCTACATTGAGGATCTGGATATCAGAAAGTCATATAGACTTCCCGACGACTGCAGTGTATTTCAGGCGGAGGTTCTGGGGGTTCTCAGGGCCGTGGAATTGGTAGGAGCTAACATTGCCAAGGGCTCGGAGGTCACTATATATGTGGACAGCCAGGCGGCTCTTAGGGCCTTGAAGGGCTGTTATGTGAACTCCAGGCTAGTGGACGATTGTAGGAGGGCTCTAGGAGTAATCTTAGGGAACTATGTTGTGAGGCTCTGCTGGGTACCGGGTCACTGCAACATCACCGGCAATGAGATAGCTGATGAGTTGGCAAGACTGGGCTCGGAAATGGAAGATCCTGACAGTTTGCAAGTGGTCAGGACTAATCGGGCTTGGCGGGGCCGAACGGACTGCCGAGTATCGCGCACGCTGTGGCCGATGCTTAGTAGGTCAAATTCGGACGCGCTGCTGGGTAAGAGTAGGGCCTGCGTCAGGACCATGATAGGTATTATCACGGGCCACTGTATGATAGGCAGAATGGCGGTGAGAATGGGGTCTGGCTTATCGGATATATGTAGGCTGTGTGAGGACCCAGAGGAGCTGGAGACTGTTGAGCACTTTCTGTGCCACTGTCCCAGGCTACAGAACAGCAGGCTGAGGTGGCTAGGTAGCAGATTCCTGCACGAATTGGGAGATGTCTCGGGCTGCGGGCTCGAGAATCTGACGGGATTCGTAATGGGAATGACCAAGTTGCGCGGCAGGAGGCTGGGAAACATGTAGGGCAGTTTTTCCTGTTTGGTAGGGTTGTGTTTTGCTTGTTCTGTCCGATTTCTTATCTTCCACTATCTTCCTTCCCTGTGCTTTCACCATTAACTTCTCCTACTCTGTCACACTAGATATCTTTCTCTTCTTTCTTTCTTTGTTTCACTAAATAAAGGCATCACAATGGACCATAATGGTATCTGGGTAAGGGTGTGAAGTTTGCTTCACACCAGCCTTTCTAACCTAACCTAACCTAACAGTGAAACTTATTTTGTATAAGGAATTTGTTGCAATCGCCAAACATTGGCGTATACAGCAACACAATACTTATTAAACCTTAAAATAGTTGACATGAAGCAAAATTAAAGCTTTATATTTCAGAAACATAAAAAATTTCTCAAAACAGATTTTGTATTCAGAAAACTGGTATTCAAAATATATAAACACCCCATAACTAGCTGATTTTTTTTAAATGGTCGGTGGGTCAAATCAATAACGAGCTGACGGTGTGTGAATAATTTTGTCCGTCTCTGTACATACATTGCATATTTTTTTTTCAATTTAATTCAATTTATTTCTCACTTGTAATTTGAAAGCCTTATTGGCCAATAAATAAATTACAATCATTCTACTAAACTTAGTTTTACAGAAAATAATAAATAAAAAAAAAATTAAAAATTAATATATTTGCATAATTAATAATATTTGCATAATTTTTCCCTTATAAATTTTTTTTTTGCAGATATGGCTACTTTGCTCTCTTTTAACATCGATTACATGGGTCACATATATAACATTTTACAACTCACGTTTAATTGGCGTGTTAATAACAAAAATAGCAAATCGTTGGTTTATTAAGGGAGCTTATTTTAAAATTGGTTAGTATTATAACTAATAACAATAAATTACAAATGCCTAACTTTTATATTTATGTAAAACTGTAGGTTCTGTAGCCTTAAATCCTTTAGCTGGTAAAATTATGTTTCGTGATTTCGTTTATATAACATATGACTATTCAGCGCGTATACAAGATGGTTATTTTATATTTCGATGGTGGCGGTCATATGTGCCAAAAGATGTTTCAGAAGGCAAGTTATAAAATTTTATTAAGAACTTGATTTTTATATATTAATTTCCCATTTCTTCACAGATTTATCTCATTCGGATACTCGTTTATCCGTGCAAATAAATGGCTCTGAATTGCATATTTATAATCGGTCTGATTTATATGATGAATTAGAAAAAACATTTGGCTTAAAGCCATCTCTACTAATACCGGTGAGTTTTTGACAATCTGCAACTTTAAACATTTTTAATAACATTTTAATTGTTTAGACCGATTCCTTATCAACCGAAGAACGTTCGAAATTAAAAGAAATTACAATGAATATGGAAAATGCTCGTCATAGCAAGCATCAAAGTGTTACACATTCCGAAGCTATGAAAGCCACAACATGGCGTGATCTCATACCTGTGATTAAACTTGATATATGCTCAGGACGTTTTGTCTTTGGCAATCGTCTAACACCTACCACTCTTTCCATTTCAATGGAAGAAGCTCACTGTACGTACAGTACAAAGCCAGCTGTTTGCCGTTTAGATCATTTTATGCATTTTGTTAAGGCAAATGTGGAAAATGCTAAAGTTATGTTTGCTCCCAGTCCAAAGTACACAGGACTTGTTGATGAGCCACCCCGCTATATGGGAGAAGGTTTTGTGGTGATGATGTCTAATCAAATGGACTTATATTTTTATATGGATGAACCGGGTGTGGTACCCGAAGAACCTATACATATAATTTTAGCCAATGGTGATAAGGTTGAACCTTCACCTCCAGTATTGGGCATTAATATTAAGTGTCTTAAAGGCACAGATTTTAGTTATGGCCCTTGGGCTGATCGTCAAAGGGATCATTTGTTTAATTTTTTCTACCCCCCTGACTGGAGAGAAATGCAAGTAACACCCACTCCGAAACCGGGAGAATTAAGAAGCTACCAGTCGTTTGATGTTACTTTGTGTGTGTTGAATGAAGCCACTATAGACATTTTGTTTTCTAAAGAGAAAGAAACTAATGCCATGCATATAACTGTGGGACCTGCCTCGTATGTGGAAGTGACCATTCCCTGGGTGACACTATCAGATGGTTATACTTCTAAAATTCAAGGTCAACTTTTTCATGTTGAGGCTACAACATCATTGCAATATCGCAGTTTAGCAGAATTTGAATCACTTGAGTATAAAATACGTATACATTATCCCACAAAATGGAATGCTCCACAGAATTGGAGCATAGCGCTGACGGGCTGTAAGGCCACAGCTTATATTGTTTACAAACATAAATGTTTCTTTCAAGATCTCATAGAAGATTGGGCTAGCAAAGCTAGACCTGACATTCTAACCTTTGTGCCATATACTTGTAAATTTAATATACTACTAAATGAATTCGAGATCTTAACATTATGTAACGAATACAATTGGATCGATTGCTCTAGTGCTAATCAGGAAAATAATCATTTAGCATTTTGTGGTGACGTATTTGATATGAGCTTTGCTTTGCCTTTTGATGATTTTTTACCCAAAACAGTGACTTTAAAGTTTTGGATACACGGAGAAGGCTTAGATTTAGGTCTATTTATACCAGAGGTTTCATCGACAAAGCCTATTATTTTGGCTATAGATGAAAATGCTCGTTTACTCACACGTGGAGGCAAAGTTAAGACAAGACCTGAATTGTATACTAAAAAATGGCGTAAAATTTGCCAAAAAACTTCCGGTTGGATAGATTGCTGGACTGTACCTATTGTAGCTCTCTCAATACAATATATTTATCATCCGGTGCCACCTTTAGGACCAGACCCTCAAGCCGATATTACAACACCTGAAAAGGAAGAAATTTTGCTCAGTCCTATGCGTATACCGCAAACACGAAAATCTCCTAATCAAAATTGGCAAAAGCCTGAACAATACAAGTTCGACCCCGCCACTTTGCCAGCAGATCATGTCACAGTCGAACTTGAAATTGGTTCTTCTGTACTCATGTGTTATGGCAATGTTTTAAGGAATTTCATTAATCTAAAAGAAAATATATTTGGAGAAGATCAAAATTTTACTGACATGGAACAATCAAACATTAAATCAAGAGATTCATCAACTGCAGCCCCCGTCAATCCAAAAGATCAATTACTAGTTAAGGACAAAGATTTGGCCACCAAGTCCATATCAGAAGTTACTGTGCCAGAGGAAAAACATAAACCTTTTGATCCTCGTTTGTACAGACCCTTAGAGGTAATTGTATCTGTAATAATACACGATATACAGGCCCATGTAATGAAGAATTGCAATGAAAATGACCCACCCTGTCCGGTGGTGTTAATAGAGCGTTTAGGCTTCGAAATGAATAAACGTTATCATGAGACTACTCTACAGGTTTTAGTTAGTCCATCATATTTAATAAGTTCGGATAGTTTAATAAGACAAAATCGCGATAAACATATAAATCAAGGACATTTAATGTTGTCTGCTGTGCAGGTAATTCAATTGGTTTAATTAATATATGTATTTTAATAACAACTTTTTAAAGGTCCGAGGCCATGCCATGTTCAGCAACGAAGGTTGTGCTCTAGACGAAGACACTTTAGAATATTCTTGGCTGGTGGAAGTTCAGTTGGGTAAATTATCGGGAAAACTGTCTTTACCGCAACTTTTTAACGTAGCGGTAGGCCTAGAGACCTTGGCACTTTTGGCAGTTGATCCCGAAAATTGTCTTAAATCTCCGAAGACTGTACGTAACTGTCATCACGGTGTACCGAGTAATCAATGTCCACAAACGAAAGAAGAAAATAAATACAAATGTCCTTCAGCTGAAGATATCAAATATAAAATGACTAGAGTTTCAGTGGATGCAGTAGATGTTTACCTGATAGAAAGTGGAACAGCATTGCATGCCTGGGTGGGTATTGGTTATAATAACAAAGTCAATTTGAAAGGTTACAATACCAATTTATTTACAGATCTCTCCAATACGTTTGGCTAATTGCAATTTACATGGCCAACGTGTTAAATCCGGTATTTCCGGATTATTACCTTCCATTTTAATAAGACTGTTTATGCTTAATTCTGGTTGTACTTCAAACATGACAAACTCTTACAATACTAATACAACGGGTAGCAATAGATCCGGAAAAGTACGACGCACGGATCAAGATTCTGTTAAATCAGAAATATACCATAATACACATCAGCCACACCAGGGCAAATCGAAACGCAGCTCGAATTCATTTTCACAAAGAAGAGATTCGCGGGAAGAGGGTTCGCGCAAATTAAGAGATAGTTTCTCCGAATGTCGTAAACCTACAACCTACGATAATGAATTCTTTGAAAATTGGGTAGAAGTAGGTTGTACTTCATTAGGCCCCATTCTTCTAGAGGGAGCATCGGCTTTGCCTATACCAGACCATAAACTTCACTTGGTTCAACATAAGTAAGATTTATATTATGGCATTTTTTTTTAAATTATTTTTAAATGAAAATTTAATTGTTGTGGATTTGTTGAAGCTTTGATATTGTTACAGGTATGACCTGATTGTTAAAACTCCTATTGACTTTACGGTCATATTTGTATAATATTTTTAAAAATTTCCTTACGAGCTGGCCCAAACAACCAGCGAAATGCGCATAGAAACTAGCTTTCCCACAACAATAAATTTCAGTGTTTTAATCATAAATAAAAATTGGGAGTTAAGCACGTCATTTATAAACGAATTAATTAATAGAAAATTTTCTTATTTTAGTTTCTTACGCGAACATGATGCTAAATACAAACGTTTGTGGTTTTTGTGGTCCAATTCTACGAATTCTAATACCGTTGGAGGTGTTGTTGATATATCTCGTTGTGGTTGTATTGGAGGTTGTGCCTTTTTTGGTAGTAATCGTAATGGTTTAAAATTTTTTAAACCCTCAGCTCAAGATTTACCAGATAATTATAATATAGCTAGATATTTGTGAGTAGAAAAAATATTTCTAAGAGAGCTAAAATTTATATTATCTATAATTCCAGTATTATTAATAACAACAAGGATTACGGTTTCGGTGAAAGTATTTTACATCAAGGCCAATTAGTATTTCATACACCACCATATAGTTTACATTCTGTATATCTACACGATTCGGCTGATTTTACAGGAAAGGTATGTGTTATATACCAACGGTTCCCTAATGGGATTCCGTGACAGTTTTCTTTTTTAACTAAAAACTTTTTATTTCAAAAACTCAAAAAGTATAGAACCTTTTTTTGATGAAATCTTTATGAAAAGCCATATAAAAACAACGAAAATTTCTTATATATTTTGTAGCTAAGTTACGTTTTGGGGGTCCGAGGAAAAACATTTTGTTTCTAAAGGGGCCCCCAAAACAAAACACGATGATAGTGATGTTACGAATTTCAGTTTTTAATATTCCCGAATATGAATGCGAATACGGATATTTGAGCCAATATTTGCCGAAAACGAATACATATATTGAAATAAAGGTTTAATAATTAATGTACCTGTTCAAGTTAAGCTTATGTATGTATTCTCATAAAAGCAAGTATTTACATATGTTTTTATGTTAAATAAATATTTGTGTCTAATATTTTTTACTTGAATAAAAACTTTACTTACCATAGAATATCCAATCTGAAATTTGACGCCACTCGATATAATACAGTTCATTAAAAAACACCTTTGCGTCGATAACAATAAATTAAAAAAAACTGTCACATTACTAAATGTATTTAATTATGAATTTTAAATTATCAACTTCGCACCTGAATGCCCTCTACTTAACATTAATAAATTTGTATACTTGTACAGTACTTTTCGTTTATAGTCACTACCATTTTTCATTAGCGCAAAAGCGCTATATACCATTTTATCTTTATTTTCTACCAATAGTGATTATTCATTGAACTGTTGGTTTTTAATTGAGGTTTTTGATATTTAAATCTTGAAAAGTTAAGTACATTTGTTTTTTATGTTTTTATCTTTTTGTATTTTTCTAGTCGACCTTTCTTTGTACAACTTGAAGGACAAATGTAAACATATAGAGCTTGTGCCATACCTATTTTTATAGCAATCGTGATTTTTCATTGAACTGGTGGTTTTTAATTGAAGTATTTGATATTTTAATTAGACTTAAGTTCATCAAATTTAATTTTCATTAAATTATTTTTATTGAAGGAATGAATTTTAAACATGAAATGAATTAAAATTTTTTTGATAATTCTTGACTGAACACGGGATTGAACTCGGGTCGTATTTACATGTTTCGAGAATAACGACATTCCCATCATCAGAATTATTTGAGTTCTACCATTTGCGGCACTGCGGCGCCTGTCAGTCTATAGTCAAACATCAATCTTTAACCAATGGTATTGGAAGATCGAAATTTGCTTTAATTGATTATCAATTTTCAATTCTTTTTTATATATTTTTCCTTATTTCTTGTTTTTTTCGTACTTTTTGTCAAAGACTTTGTCTTGAAAACTTCAGTACATTTGTTTTTTAGGTTTTTATCTTTTTGTCTTTTTCTACCGCTATAAGCAAATTTAATACAAAGTATTTACGTTATAGTCCATTTAGCGATACAAGCTCATTAGCCATATATTCCTGCTATCAGCGGCTAGCAAAGGCAAAAGTAACGCAAATTATTAGCGTTATAGTTACATTACCAACATAATTCAAGTACCTGTTTGTTTTCTAAGCAACAAATACTATAAAAGAACTAACACTTCAATCGTTCGTCGTTTTTCTCATCAACTCTCAACTCGAAAAAAATTTGCTTTTGGCTTGGTTCAGGGTGAAATATTTTATTATTTTTTTTAACTATTTTTTTATACAATTTGCAACTGTGTTACAAACCAATAAGTCTGCCGGCAATGTAATAACAATTAATTTTTTATTTTCTATATTTACATAAATTGATTATATTCGGATTCGGTTATATGCCTCATAGTGGTATATATGTGAATTAGGCTTATAGTCACATTAGCGATATAGTCCACGATTTGGCTGCAACTAAAGGATGTAACTGTAAGCGAAAAGTATTGCATTATTATTATTATGTAAAGGCCATAAGCACCGCCAAAGGCCATAAGCACCACCAAATTATCTTTTGTGCAGCCCAATTGTAGATTAAGGCTACAAATAAAGTCAATTATTCTACACGGTGAAATATTGTATATTCCACCTGAAGTCATACATATAACTCCAAAGAACTTCATTCTGCTGGATACTTATGTATACACATACTTCAAATTCCGTTCTTTTCACTACATTTGTGCTTTTATTTAGTAACTCAGTGTTGTTTAAATAAAAGAATTTTGCAGATGTTGCATCCCCCTATGTCGTATATAATCAAAGGTTTTTTCTGTATTCGCTTTAAATTAGCGAATACGAATGTCATGAAATATTTGGCGACACGAATACTCGTAACATCGATAGTAGACAAAATTATTAAATAATATTTTTCAAATATTTTTTAGGGTAAACTTTATCGTCCTGCTGTTGCTGTTAATGGAAGTTTAAAAAAATCTGACTTGACAGTTAAAGAAGTTAATACCAAAATTAAAATTGGTGGAGCTTCTACCTTGGAAAAGGATATGAATGGCCGCAAGTCTAGAGAAAGTATAGGTTCTCCTAATACCTTGGAGCGCCGAAATAAACGTTTTTCTACTACAAGACAAACCTCCGTAGAAGTTCCTTATGCCCGCCTTTTGGATAGTCCTTCAAAAAAAGTTTTAAAGCAAGATTCTACTGAATCACAAGGTGTAGTCTATCGTCGTGGCTCTGATTCAAATAAGTCACAAAATAACACTCTACGAGTGTCCCCACCAAAAACCAGCATTTCCGACTCTCGCTTAACTGGTGAAGTAAATGTTGAAGATGAATTAGAGGTAATTTTTTTTATTTATTTATATATATTTATTTATTTTCAATTAAGTAATAAAACAAGCCTATTTACGGCCAATTTCACCAAGTTCAATTACAATAAACTTTCAGTTATTGCTACAAAAACATATTGTTAGCTGGAAGTTAAAGTAATAGTTAGTTTTAACTGAACTTGGTGAATTTGGACGTTAGGCCAATAAATTTACTTTACAATGAATAATTTCTGAATAATATTAAACTAAACATTATACAATAACATTGTTATATCAACAAAAAAAGTTTAACAATTGGCTCCCTAGCCCCAAGAAATGAATGTCACAATATCATCACGAAATCTTTCCCGTATCACCTCATGGTAGTGAAATAGGGAAAGCTTTACCCCCCTGTCCCTTACCATTAAGTCCAGACTCAAACCCTCTCTCGGGAATTCGTCCGCCACCTCATTGCCATCCACCTTGCAGTGTCCAGGTACCCAACACAGCCTTAATGTGAATACCTCCATGAGTTCCCTCAGAGCATCCCTACACCGAGCGACCAGGCACGATCGCACCGAATAATTTGTCAATGCCCTAAGTGCTACCTGACTATCGACGTAAATTGTCACCTAAGATCAACCCACGATGTGATTCAGTATCACCTCCGTCGCCCTACAGATCGCTAGGATCTCAGCTTGGAAAAACACTGCACTCATCCGAGAGTCTGAATGACCTTTTTACGTCAGTGTCAGCAAATGTGCGTTTCTATTTTTGCTCATGGTTTTTTTTTAAGTGCAAACGAAGTAAAAGGAAATTGCAAATATGTTAATTTTATTGTTGTGTTGTGCAAATATGTGTATTTTTGCACACATTTGCATCGTTTGTACACTTTACACTACCCATCGTGATAACCCTTAATGAGCATATGAAAAATAATTTTTAAACCAACAATTTAATTACCAAAAAGTAGTAAAATAGCACAATATTTATACAGCGGTATAAATATATGAGTATTAGAGAAAAAATAAAAATTTTAAGTTAGTACCCTCTTTACGATCAAGTGCGATCCAAATACCTGTGTATAAAAAAATATAAATAAGCAGGTCTGTTCTGAAAATCAACAGACCCATATCACACGTTTGATTTTAAAATGCACATATGATTCAGAACCGACTGATAGTGCTTTTTATCAAAAAGTTTTTTTTAAGCATTTACGCAAAAAAATTAAAAAAAGCTTATCATAATTTCTTATAAAAAAGCATTTTGGGAAATACGTTTTTATATAACTGATTCATTTGCTTTGTTATTTTCATTATGATCATTAAATCGAGTTCATAAGGCCATATATGGTTAATGTAATCCATAATTCACAATCAATCAGCGCTAAAATTATATCAAAAAGTAATAATCTTGTAACTCTTTGAAGAAAATTTGAAAAGTTTTTTTTTTGATATAAACCTTTATCCAAAAGGAGTTTTAAGGGGGGAAATGTAAATATAAAACCTTTTAACGTAAATCTTTTTAAAAACAATTAAATTTCAGATACCCGATGAAATGTCACATTCGGCACCACATTCTCATCCTTTAGAATTTGAAATTGCCGATATAAATATACAAAATCAAATACCAGTGGATTTGACAAATGGCGATAATTTGACAAGAGAAGTTCAAAGGACTATATCATTGACCTCAGAAAATCCTTCGGAAATGTTTTTTTCAGCCGAAGAAGATATATCTAATATGATGTCACAAAGGGGTTCCATTAAAAATCACAATGGGTCCATAATATTTTCCGGAAAAAAACGATTTTCATCAGATCTAAGGTTAGAGCTGTTTAATTTATTCTATTTAAAAAATTCAAATAAATTAAAATTTCTTTTTTTTAAGTATTGGAAATCAAAATGAGAACGCAACATTATCTTCTTTAAATACTTATCGCAGTGATTTGGAAATACATGCACCGGAGTCGAATACTAAACCCCTGACGAAAAGACCACAAAGTACCACAGAATTAGTAAGTTTTCTTTATCTTATATAACAAATATGCCTTAGTTACCAGATTAAATAAATCACATAAAAATAATCAACATCTCAAAAGGCTTCACATTTTTTTAAATATATAAATTATCTTAAATATATTTATAAAAAAATTTAAATTTCTTTTAAAAAGCTAATTAATTTTAAATTTAACATTAGCTTTTTTTTTTTTGTACAAAAACGAAACTTTTGAACATTTTAATGTATTTAAAGAAAACAACAACTTTCAACTAATTTCTAATTAATTACCACTTTCAAATAAAACTTTTGCATGCCTTATTATTTTTATTATAAATAATCATTAAACAATTGGTATTGCTTTACAAAAAAATACTTCCAAAAACCAAATTGTTAAATTTTCAAAAATAAATCCCATCAATTTCATAGAACGAAGACGTCAGACGTATTCATGGTCTTGCTACACCAATCAGAAAATTAACAAATATCTCATCAAGACCTGAGTATCGACATTTTATTCATGATGTGAGTAGTTTTTAGTGTTTCAATTTCAACAAAAATCCTCTTAGATCTTTAACTATTGTTTCTAGAATCTGAAACGTTTTCTTTAACTGTTTTTTTTTTTGTTAAATAATATTTGGAATAGTAGTTGGAAATTAATACAATAATTGGCTAATTATTTTTGTCGCTAACTGCTGTTTTCTGTTATGCATTTTACTTTTCGTTTACTTTTATTTTGAATGTTTTTACATGTTGCTAAAATGTAATTATATTAATTAATGTTAGCTTTTTACTTTCAATATATGTAAAAGTATGTCGCATGTTTTGTATTAATAATACACCTAAATTGGGTTTATAAAAATTGGTTTTATTGGTTATGTGATGCAAACCGATTTCAAAAATTGATATATTATTTCAATTTTATATTTACGCAGTGCAAAATGTGACATTCATAAAATGTGATATACATAAAATTATAGCAAATACAACCAATATGACACAATAGATCACTTTGTAAATTGCCTAATTATATATCGTCTTTATTGACCACGTAAGCACCATTTTTTCGAAATCCACTTTTTTGATTTTGTGGTAGAAAATAATATTTGCCACCCGATTGCATTCTCATCTTGACAACTTTGTAAGAAAACAAAATAAAAATGGAAGCCATTTCAAAAACCTCGTAAGCGCCATACAAAATTACATTTATATGCAAAATAGTATGGGTTTTATATTTAAAGTTGGAAATGATAAGGTCTTACGCACCAATTTCTTTCTTTTTAGAATAAAAACAAAACGTTTCAGGCCAATCGGAACAGTTTTGGTGTGGCGCCAGGCCCTCAAAATCAGTTACTTCGGTAAAAACGTCACGTTTCTTTGAGTAACTCAAAAATTATATATCCTATAAAGTTTCAGGCAAATCGCAACATTTTTGGCGCGGCGCCAGGCTTTCAAAATAAGTAACTTCGGTAAAAACGCCACTTTTCGTTAACTAACTCAAAAACTATATATCTTGTACAGCTCAAATGTTTATCGAGCCCCAATTATTTTAATAAAATGCAATTTTTTTTCCTGTATGCCAATACCTCTATCTTGATATCTAAACATGGCTCACTTACACAAATTCGGTCTGGCCCGAAATTCGTTTTCGGACCCTAAGAGGTTTACGGGTGCCCATATGGGGTTAAAACTGACCCCAACTATTTTTATATAACCAACATTTCTTGTAAAGGATTCAGAGCTCTATCTCTGCTCCTAATAATCTTCCTTTCAAACAAATATATTTAAAACAAAAACCAATTCTAAAAACTTTGTTTTTGTTTAAAATTTAGTTGTACGAAAAAAAGATTCTTTTGCACATCGGAAATAGGCAGAGCATTTGTCGAATATGAGTTATTTTTGAAATTTTTCGAAAATGAACATTTTCACGTTGCAATGCATAAAACATAATTTTTTTGAAGTTAAGTGTCATAATCATGGAGACAGACTGCCGTATTCATAAAAAACTAAAATGGATATGAAATCTGTTTTAAGAAAAATTTGTATGGAAATTTTGTTTTAAAATACGTTTGAAATCTATTTTATTTGTTATGAATACGGCAGAGAGAAATTAGGGTACCTAATTTAATTTTTTAACAAAAATGAATAATAAATTCAAAATTTAATTTAATTTTGTTTTCAAGAAATGTTTCTACACATTAAAGAGAATCGCAAAGCCATGTTTTGTACAAATGTTGTGTTAAAGGCTACATTTAAAAAGTTATTCACCCCTATCGTGAATAATTTTTCCCTCGTAATTTGTTCACTTTTCCCTTTGAATTTCTCACTTTATTTTTACTGGAGAACAAAACATTTATGTAAGTAAGTCTTCTCATAATTCGAATATTGAAGTTTAAAAAATTAATTTTAAGGTTAATTTCCGTTAAAAGAGGCACAAACTTATCTGTATATTTTTCAACAAAATGCCAGAAAGAAACAGGTCGATTGCCTGAGAAGTTATGAAGCTTTTAAAAGACGTGGTAGCAGAATTTTAGAAATAATTTTACTTTATAAAAGCGCAATAAGCTAATGTTGCAATCAAACTATCACTCCAATACAATATATTTTATTTTGTTTTTTTTTTTTAACTTTGCTTTAAAATATACGTTAGACCGTCTCAGTTTTTATACTTTTTTCGAAATTCCTTCATGAACATCGATTTTCTTTATCTACTATAAAGAACCAAGAATTTTGGTGTATAACACTTAAATTTTGATGAACGGGAAGTGGTCTTTCAAATCGTTTTTTTATTTTTTTTTTAGGCAAAATGCCTTTTCCCAAAAAATTAAAAAAAATTGATTAAGTAATTTGCCTCAAACTCAAGCAGTTCTGAATGGATTTGAACATCATTACATGCTTTAGAAAGCTTATTAAATTTCCTAAATGTTTCTTAAAGCAACATTGCCATTTTGTTCGATGGTTTTTTATTCATAGCACTACAAATTCAGATTTTCAAATACAAACTTAACATTTTTTTTATTTTTTGCTTACCTTTTCAAATATAAAAATTGAACGAGGCAAAACTTTTATATTCTGTAAATGCAGTATGGTAGGAAATTTTAAAATAAAGATTTAAAGTGCAAATAACAGTCGCATTCTGTTAAGAAAAACTGCAGTTTTAGTTGAAATGAGTAAAGTTGTTTATTTCTAAATTTGCTTCTATGTATTTCACAAATACATTTGGGGGATTCACAAGGTGTCATAAAGTCATATGTCTTCAAATAATAACATGAAAAAATACGACTGTTGTGAGCAACCCCTCATAATTTAATGTGCTATTAATTACGACAGCACAATAAACATAGCAAGCAACGTTCTATTTATTTAAGACACTTTTTGTTTACAAACCAACAACAATATTTTTAAACCATTGTAAAATGTTAGAACATTATGACAATAAACCATGATAGCACACCTTGTGAATACCCCAATTATAAAGTAAAAACATATTGGTTTTATTTTTTCAAATTTGCTAAAATTGTGCTTTTGTTGGAGTTTGGATGCGTTTTGTGAAAATGCTCGATGACTAGAATTAAATAATTTTGGATGTGGCACTTTCCATAAAAAGACCTTATAAATTTCTGTATATCTGGAGATCGAAACGGGCTAAAGTTCCCAAATTAGGTACAAACATATCGGTTATCCATACACAGCATCCCACAAAATATGGGCGGGATTGGAAAAGTGGGCATGGTACCTCCCGTACAAAGACATTATTGAAAATACTCAAAATTTTAAATTTTAGGGCTCTAGTATGACATATGAACACGTTTTATACATCAATTATACATCAAAGATTTTTTAGCAGAATATATTTCCCGAAAACCCTGCAAGTCTTTTCCCAAAAATGGAAGAGTAATGCCCAAAATAATTTTTTTTTTAAACAAACCCATTTTCGGGAACAATAGATCTTTCCAAGTCCAAGTGTTATAATCTAAGTAAATGGTAAATTTTTTCCTTAAGACGTGCGTATATAAATCTGCCAAATCGGTTAAGAAATGATTATTAGCAAAATACTCCAAAAATGGGCTAAATAGCATCAACATTTTTATAAAAACTAGAATTTTAGAGCTGTTATATGACTTATGGATACGTCTAATATATCAAAAGATCTACTAAAAAGATTTTTAGTAGAACATATATGCTGAAAATCTCGGAAAAATCGGTTCAGATACAAAAAAGTTATTTTTTTTTTTATATTTAGAAATAAACAACTTTACTCATTTCAACTAAAACTGCAGTTTTTCTTAACAGAATGCTACTGCTTTTGACACCAAAATCTTTATTTTAAAATTTCCTACTATACTGCATTTACAGAATATAAAAGATTTGCCTCGTTCAATTTTTATATATGAAAAGGTAAGCAAAAATTAAAAGTGAGACGGTCTAATATATTTTTGAATTGAATTGTATTTTGAACAACAAATTAAGATATTAATTCAAAAATGGTTTTTTAAATCCATCGAAATTCATTACAACTTTTAGAAATGATCTTTTAAAATCGATTGATTTTCATCACATACCTTTTGTTTCATTCGAAAATAATCGATATTGTAGTTCTACTATTTTAACCAACCATGTGTTAAACCCTTTATAAAATTACTTCCTTGTTCATAAGAAATATTTTAGTTTTATAAAAGGTTTGTAAAAAAAATGTCATAGAAAATTGGTTTTATTAAGCTTTTGTAACTCTACAATGTTTTCAATGAATAATACCGTTAAACTTTAGTTGGGTGTGGAAAGTTTCAAACAGCATTTTTTATATTGATTTTTTTAATCTAGCTTTGGAAGGAAAAGCCTTTTATAAAGTGATTTAAAACTAAATGCTGTGAAACCGTTTTTAAGAAATAATTTTTGTGCTAACAATTTTTTTTTTAATTAATAAACTGTTATAAATGTAATTGTTATAAAATTGTCTTTAATATGGACTCATAAAAATTTGTAGCCAAAAAAACTTTTGTAATTTTGTATTAGTTAACAGCTTTTTTAAACGAAAGGTTGTATTAAATAAAATAAACATGTTGTAAAAAAGCTTTTTTGGTGAAAATCTTTTAAAGTTTTCAATTAAATTTGTAAAATTATTTATAAAAAAAAAATAAAAATTTAATTGACTTTGTATTCATTTCAAGTTTTTTTTTAGCCACACAAGATCCTCTGGGTCGTGATGTTTATGGCCTTCTTTATATCCATTTAGCCAAATATAAAAAATTGAATCTTCATCAAGGCTTTGAAAATAAAGTGTTTACATCTCAAAACTTTTCACAGGATTGATATTTATCATGGTTTTAAATTATCATTGTTTTAAATTATCATTGCAGCTTTGATTAGTTTTGCAAAACCCAATATATATGTATATCAAGTTTTGTATGCATTATTTTAACACACGCTAGCTGCGAATGCGTTACATATTTGAAAATGTCTTTGCATCAGTTTAATTTAAGAATTTCAATATCACTAGCAAGACAGTACCTAATTTTAAAATTTGTTTCTTTTAAAAAAAGGTAGACTCAAGAGGTTCCTCATCTGGTACTCCATCACTTTCATCGAATTCCTTCATATCTGCTATGTCTTCGCAAGAAGATGTTGCCTTGGTCAATCTTCATCAACAAGTAAATAGACCGATTATCGATTCTCCACTCTTAATGGCCAGCTATTTGAATCATTTATCACAAGTAAAATGTTTTAATTGGACTACTTGTTCGTTTCCATCTGGATTGGATGTCTTTTCAACACCACTATTTAGTGAAAATGAAGATGGCGGCTTAACATATATAGGCAGCAAAATGATACCACATTTTGATCTATATTCATCGTGGCGTGAAATAAAGGTTGTACCTAGATATGAAAATCAAACGGGCAGTAATAGTTCAGCCACTTTTATGGGTGGACCTAAGTCACATCCTTGGGACCCTAGTGTTTTGCTTAAGGAAGAAGAGAACGATAAGACAACAAACGGTTTTGATGATGGTGAATTCATGAGTTTGCAAGCTGAGGGAGCGGCATGTACCTCGGTGGTGGCAAGACTTAAAGGACAAGTTAATATATTTTTAACGCCTTTATTGTTAGAAGGTTTACAGAGGTAAGTACAAGCGACAAAGTAAAATAAATTGTAAAAGCGTTAATTTCTTTTAACTCTAACATGAGTTTCTTTAAGTTGAATATTATTGTTGTTTTGTTGTTCATTTTGCGGAAAAGAATATTCCAGTTGTTTTATATATTCTTCATTTATGTTGCTCTATATAACAAATTTTATTAATTATGTACTTATGTATTTGTATTAATTTTCATGTTTGAAAGAATATTTTACCTTTTTATCCTCTCTTTTTAAACGCTGATTTTCCCCTGGAAATTGAGAGTATATAAATTTTTTTTTATCAATTTGAGGCTCATAGTCGTAATCATTTTGATCTTGATCATTTATTGTATCATATTCTTGAGTATCGAAATTATTCGGGTTTAATGAGTCAGATTTTGCAATAATACAGCTAATAAAAATGAAAAAAATCAATTACTTTTATAGTTTGCTCTGAAATCATTTTGTCTCACTCATTTTGTTGATAGTCCAAATCTTCGTAATCAGCAGAATCGATAAATGCTTGTAAAGTTTTTAAATCAGTGAGTGTTAAATCATTTAGGGACAATTTAAAATCCTCATCCGAAAGATCGTGGATAATCGAAATATCTGAATTTTCTTGGTTTTGTGTACTTATCTGTAAAATTTCAAAATGTATGGTGTCACGGTTATTAAAGAGGTTTCATAAAACTCATGTACCAGGTTATCTGAATCCATGTCTCCTTGAACAAATATTATTAAGATAATAAAACTAAAAGCAATAATTTGACTTATTCCGTGTATAGACATTTTGATTGTTTATAAATGATATTTGGTAATCTATGATAAATTTTTAAAATTTTTATTTTTTGTAAACAATTATTTTTTCAGAATGGTTGAAGCTGTCATACCGACATTTTCGAATATGCATTTATTAACTGTTGTAAATTACATACACTCTTCCTGTATTGGCAAAGTTAAAAACGATAATATTTTGAAACGTGACCAATCTTTGAGTTATTGGTCACAAGTTCATTCGAATTCGAAACGTTCCACAACGGAACGTAATTTATTAGGTCCTGGTGATTCTTTCTTAAGTGATGTTTATGAAGAAAGTATATCAACAAAGACCCAAGGTTTGATTGTTTTGCCTAAAGTCAGTATTACAATGTTGCAATCATCCATAATCGAAGAGGTTATATCAGTGGCAGCTTTGGATAATGTGCAAGTACGAAAAACCATACAATCCTTAAGTTTGCCAATTATATGCTTAAAATTTCTTTTAGGATCTTAGTTGTGTGTCCTTACTTACATTCTACATTGAAGGAGTGTCTACCAAATTCCACTTGGGTAAAACTACTCGAGCCTCCATGCACAATGTTTATATACAGCAAACTGTACAGTCTGGCAATAGCAATAAAAAGGGTGGCATAATGAAGGGTACAAGAGCTTTACTAGCACATTTATCATCACAATCTCGTCCGGATAATGTGCAAGGAGAGCCCATACTAATTGAAACCTCGGAAAAACAACTTGAAGAATTAGTAATAACACTAGATGTGGGTAGAGCACACGCTCAACTAAGAAGATTAAAAACTGAAAGCACCACAGGACAAGAATCTCCCATAATGGTTACCGCTATACCCGAACCTAAGAGCAAAGTATTATTCGAATGTCTGAAAATGACCGATAATACGGGAGTGGATAGTATAGGTTTTATAATGTTTGAGTGTGGCTTGGAAGGGGTGGGAGTTAAAATTGTAAAACGTTCACATTTTGAAAAATCTGAAAATTCTAAAGAAGAATTGGCCGAAATGGCAGAAGAAGGATTAAATGAATTGGTAGAAACTGCAACAACACTCGCTACCAATAATCCACAAATTGATGTTTCTGCTACTTCCAGAGCAGAAGCTGCCTGGCGTTTGCTAACCAAAAAGCCACCAACACCCAAAACGCCCAAAGAAAAATTCCAGACTGCTTTGGAAAATATTATTGTGACGGAACGTTCCGATATTAATATTGAAAATCGTAAATCGACACCCAAACCACCGGAAGAAGACGTGGAAAGAGGGAAACCGAATGGACTAAAGAAACAAGATGGATTTGATAAAGTGGCCAATAAGGAAAATGATAAAACTTCATCATGTGTTATTGAATTTAAGTCGGTGTGGCTAAATTTTGCTGCACCTCCCTGTGTGCCTATTACACGCAAGATTGATTTGACACGTTTAGACTGGAATCTGCTTAGTACAGCTTCGCCGGCCATAACCGCCTGGATGAATCCTAGCAATCGTTTAGCCATAAAAATTGTATCACTGCTTAAGGCTTTACATTCAAGGCAGACCGCTGTGGCGGCGTGTTTAATGTCTGATGCATTGGAGAACGAGAAAATACAAAGAAATCCGAAAATTAAGAAAGTAAGGAAAATGTAGGAGAATTTTAGTTCAAGTAGTTACATAATTCTGGACTTTTAAGAAAGCGCGACATTAAAAAAGAATTTTTTTATTATTAATGTCATAAATATTTTGTAATTTTGTTGTTGCTTCCTACAAAAATTCACATTGCGTTTTAAAATTTCAAACGCTCCATTGCTTGTGGCGTTGAAAATTTTAAAACGAAATTCGGTATTTGTAAAAAGTTTTGAAAAAATTCTATATTTCAAGAAAAATCAGACAATTCGTGAAATGATCGACATTTTGTGAAAAATTTACGCTATGTAAAAAATTTTCTATTTACAACAAATGTATAATTTTTGTGAAAAACTTGTCATTTTGGTAAAATACTATATTTATTCATAATCTAACAATATTTTATTTTAAAGAGTCGTTATGCCAACAATTATACTTTATTATCGAAAACATTGCAAGAGGATCCAAGTTGCCAATTGTGTTTTATTATGCAAAAACTTGTGCTGGATGATGGTGTGCAAAAGGTCGAGCGTATTTTTAAACAGGGAGATATACCCCACCTTAATACTTTAAGACAGGTTTGATTAAATCTTTAAAACTTCAAATCCTAAAGTTTTGAGGCAACTTTAAATTAAATTTTTTTTTATTTTAACAGGGCATTATCGTTTTGAGTCGTCAGTGGAAAAATACTTTATACAATCCAATACTATTCGAACATCAATATAAAAACAAATTAATACGACCCATTAATGTAACGTTTTCATTTCCCCAAACCGAAGAAGAAGTGGATGACGGTGAATGTGATGGTGACAATGATATTGGACCATATGCCGGTGTTGGAGATAATCCAGAAGAGAGTGAGAATGCTTTATTACTTGGGCAAACACAGCATCATCGAACTCATATTGGTATTCTTTTGATTAACGCTTCATTTTTTTGAACACAACAAATTTTCTTTTTTTTTTTTCCTATATACTACTTTTTTAACTAACGTTACTTTGTTAATGACTATTTTTTGGGCTGTTAACTATGCCTGCTCAACAGAGAAAAGAAAATTTGTTTTTTGTTCAAAAACTATCCTTTGTTTTAACAAAAATTTTAATTTGTTTTTTTTTTTTTAATTTTAAACAAAATTAATTTTTATTTTTTTTTGCGTAAAGCTCAAAAATTTTCAGCTTAAGGTTTTTTCAAATGCATTTTCTATGTGGCACTTGCTTAATTAGTTTGAATTTTGGCTATAACTCTTAAGTTTTTCTTAAATCTTTTTCCTGTTTGCTTTAAAAATATATTTAAGTGTGTGTTCATGATATATATCATTTAGATCTGTTATATATGTTTTATGTGTATATTTTATTCTGTGTTTTATATTATTTTTGTACTTTTGTGTCTATATTCGTTTATGTATATATTTAGTGTTTTTCTACTTTGTTTTAGTGTTAAAAGCCTTAAGCTGAGATGCAAGTTTTTATATTTTTTAATCTTAATTTTATCTACCAACTTTTTTAAATATTGTAGTAGGGTGAGTTCCAAAACATACATAGTTGTAATCTTCTGGCTTTTTTAAATACATTCTAAGCAGTGCTTTTTTTAGAGGCGTAGAACTTTTTTAAAAATAAACCACAACAAATTCAATGGAATGAACACAATTTCAGCTTTAATTTAGCTGGCAAATTTCATGGCATTAATTGTTTAAAAATTATTTTGGGCTTTTGGCCTCCACAACTGCGCCTTATGAGCGCCATCCGGTCGGTCCAATTTTGCACATCTTTTTCGAGCATACGCCGGGTTTTTCAACAAGAGTGCGTCGAATGTTGCCTTATAAATGATCAATCGTTGCTGGTTTATCAGCATAGACCAGAGTAGTCCAAAAGTAGTCCTAAGGTGTCAAACCAAACGAAAGATGTGGCTGATTCGCAGGTCAATTTATTGAGATAATTCTGTCACCAAACGTTTGACTCAACAAAGTGATGGTTTCACGCGATGTATGGCATGAATAATAATTTTTTCGAGATGTAATGAAGTCTCATGGTAAAACGACAATTTTGTTTGTTTACATAACTGTTAAGCTGGAAATGAACCTAATCGCTGAAGATGATTTGAGGTTAAAAATCAGTTTCAACTTCCAGTTGGCTCTCAGCTAGAGTTTGCTAAAAACCGTAAAAATGTGAAACAGCGGTTTGGGTTTTAAAATGATTAAAACCGGTCGGTTTCGGTTCGGTTTTCGGTTTTTCTTACAAATCTTGCATATTGTTGTGTTTGACTGGTGCTCTAATAATTTAAAATGTTTCCAAACTCCAGATTTTAGTTCAGACATTTCTGAAATCAAATTAGTATAATAAAATAATTAAAAAAAGGTTTAATATGCTGCCAAGTAAAATTTTTAAATCTAAAAATAAAGTCACTGGAGCTCTGCTAAAAATACAAGATTTCGACAAAGATCCTTCTATTTTTAACCGATACGGCACCTTCTCAGTACTTTTTTTAATGTATAACTTTTTTTATAAGAAAAACGAGTGTTATATATAATTTGCAATTTCTTTAATGATCCACTGCCTTAATTCTTACACCAGTTGGATCTTTTATGAACGACGTCGGACCATTACGTCTACAGCGATGATGACTTCTTCTGTACGCTCGGTAAAGACTCGATCCATAGTATTACGTTTTATTTGCTCAGATGTACGATTAAGCGCACCGTAAACTTGACGAACTGCTCTATAAGCTTGCCGAGCGGACCGCGAATTTTTGAAATAAACTTCCACGATTTGTAAACGTCGTTCTGATGTAAGTCTTTGCAAAGTTATTTGCCAAAGTATATTGAAAATAAAAGTCAAACATGCTTTATTAGTATGAAACATAGCTTTACACTTATCCCTACCGGAAGTTCCATGCGTCTAAAAAAAAACACCGTTTACAATGCCAACGTGTTGAATTTGGCGATGTTATCTGCACCAAAGTGCACCAAGAAAAGTTATCGATGCGTACACAAAAGCAAACTGCGCATCGTTAAACTTGATCCATTTTTGACTTTGACTGCAAAGTATTATGCTGTTTTGGAATTTAGCCGTAATTTCGATACTTATGGTAGAGTTTGTTTTGATTTTTATACTTGAAATTATTATGGTAAGGTATTTGAGGTAAATTTTGGTTTGTTGTTATAAATATGAAAACACGGAAAGGTTAATACATTTTTACACTTACACACATACTACTGTGTTTTGTTTTCAAAAATGCACTTGGTTTTAAAATGACAAATATGCAAGCTCATAGCGGAGTTTTTTTTTTCAAAGATATAACAATTCATTTTCTTAACGATAGAGAACTTCTAAATGAAAAAAAAAACTCTGCCAAAGCTGGTAGCAAATAAAAGCAAATTCCAAAGTTAAGCAAGAAATCAAAAAAGAAAAAAGAAATTTTTAATCTCTGATGACTCATACAATATCTGAAAAAAGAAAAAACTAATAATTAAATTAATATAATTTGGAATTTGCCAACATATTTATAGCACCAAACAATAGCAAAAATGCTTGCGACAATTGGTTACTTTTATTAAAAATATTTGGAATATTGAAATCCTTTTATATAGACTCCACACAATTTGGTTTGGGTTTTACTACAGATGACGTGTTACACGGTGGCCATAGGTCAACTTCTACATCACCCAATATTCATCTAAGCAGAAAAGGGTAAGTTTCTTGTTAATTCTTTTTATATACATAAAAAAAAGCTTCAAAATTTGTTAAAGGTCTATTTAAAAAAGGTCGTTTGTCTTGTTTTGCATCTCATAAATTATAATTTTGAATTTTCATAGAAAAAGCATTAGTAAAGGTTCACAATATTCTCATGGCAATTCGTCCCGTTCTAGCATACAAATGCTGCCAATTATATCGGGCTTAGTAGATAAACAGTTGGCTGAAATTGGTAAGTTTTTGCGATAAAAATTCTGTTTTAAGAGATGAGGAGGAATTCGTTTTTAATATTTTGTCTAAAATATGTATTTTTTTAGAATATGGCGCTTTACAGGAGGGTTCTTTAAGTTCTACGAATTCAGTGAATAAATTTTGGTTGGGCAGCGACAATCAAAAGGAGGATTTATACTTCTGGATGGCTAAACAACAGGATTATAAGAAAAAGGATAATTTTGCTAAAGAAGAAATATTACGTCCCACACCGGTTAATAAAATTTCAGGGCAAACACAATTACGTCAGGGAATTATGCAGGATTCGATTAAACTTTTAGATGCTCATTTGATTTTTGAGCCGTTGCTGACATGTTTGGGTGTAATGCCCCAACAAATGGTGAATAAATTTCAAAATGCTGGTAAGTGGAAGTAAATTATATAAGTACATATCGCTGGTCTCATGTAGAAAGGCCCTACCTAACTCACATAATTGCAACTTTACAGGAGAATTTTAAAACATATATCTGTATATCTGTATATATCAAAATGTAAAATTGCTTGTAAAATCGTTATGTTTGATACTATTTCATTTAATTTTGTGAGGAGGTGTATTTGTGTGAAATGTATTGGAATCACTAAAAAACTCAACTTCGATAAAATCGAGTAATGCCTTTCTACATGAGACCAACGATATGTACATATATTAATATCCACAACACAATAGTGGAGAGGGTATAATGCGTTTGTGATGATGTGTATACCACTAAAAATAATGGTCCTAGGCACACCTTTTAGTATACCGATCGATTAGTAGATTAAAGTAACACACAACCTGTGTTCTGTTTATTAAGTCGATAACCACAACCTTGTTTAACTGTTAACCTGTAGACAAGCCACTATGGCTTTGCAAGGTATATAGGGAAATTAATTGTAAATCTTTTTAAAAATAAATAAATAATAATAATAATATGGACAAAAAACGACTTTGTCGTTTAAGCCAACGGCAACCTTTTTTAGACTGAATATTCGGCAAAAAGAAACAAAGGTATTCACGTCAAAAGTTCCCCTTTTGCGAAAAAGTATAAGTGCGAAAACATAACAACCAGATAGACAAATTTTTCGCCCAAACGATGCAAAACTGTGAGGGTCTAAGTAAGTTAAGATTATCAGAGTAAAAGCATAAAAATGTTGCAACTTTTTATGGCATTGCCAAGTTGAAAAAATTTTAAAAAGAGTTCTCAGAAATTCCACTCTACACTAAACAACAATGTAGGAATTCCATTTTGACGTAAATTTTTTTCTTTGAAATAAAAAATATTATAAATTGTAGTGTTTAAAGATGAACTTTATAAAAAATAAAACAATACTAGAATACTTATCTGATAAAAATTTTGAGGTAGATAAGTTATAAATTCGACTTGTAAATTAATAAAATTAATCATTTTGTGTATATTTCAAGAAATTCTGTTTCAAATTTATTAAAAAATTTATATTGTCATATGGAAGATGCGTTGTTAAAAAATTGTTTCGGAAAAGCTGAAAATTGAAGGTGCGGACAAAATGGATTGCTCAAGTCAAATAAGTGCAACTATGCTATTTTGCACAGTTGCAAGGGTTACAAAAATTGAAGTGATTACCTTTATTATTTTGAGGAACCTAATACATTTTCGAAAACCAACATTAGGTGCGTTTGAGTACTTTTACAGTAAAATGCAGTAAATGAGTAAACTGAAAAATTTTCTCTCACAAAAAGCTGTTGTCCAGAAAATTACGCGAATGCAAAATTCGTAAAATAAAGGCAACAGCTGATGGCAAATAATTGAAGTGTTGAAAAATGTTTACACTTTTGACTACTTAACTCGTTTTCTTATCGGTACTCGATTAAAGACTTTTTATAACGCGCACATTTTAAGAAAATCCAAACAATTTATTTCATTTTTCTTTCACATTTTTATTTTTTTTTTATTTTATTTGATTTAACTAAATTTGTTCAAAAATACATCAATACATTATTTTGCTATTGATTACTTAAAAAATAAGTGAAGTACCCAAATACAAATACTTTTAACAACTCTAAAAATAAAACAACAACAAAAAAAGTTTAAAAGTTGGAATTTAGCCATATAAATGCACCACAAAGTAGTTTAATTAATTAATATTTATTAACTTCTTGTTATTGTTTAATTTTTATTTCAATTTTCCTTTTTTAAAACAATTTCTTCACAATTTGTATTCTTTTTGTTTGTTTCTTTTGCTTGTTTACCTTTTGTAACATATGTTTTTTCTGCAGTAAAATTTTGTAAGAACTGACACTTTTCGCTCTCAATTTGTGTTCTCATTTACTGCCTTTTGTGTACTCGAACGCAATTTCGTAAAATGCAGTAAAGTTCAGTAAAAAATAGTAAAAACTTTTGTGTTCTCGAACGCAGCTATTATATATAGATTAAAAATATTTTCTGGGACGAGATGCAATAGTGCAATGACTCGGCATTTTATGTATAAAAAAGGTTTTCTTCTAAATTTTAGTTTCGTATGGCCGTTATCATGTCCCAAGTCTTATTCCTCAGAGACATTCGTATTGAGGCTAGGTGAAATAATGGTCCGTCTAAAAATGTTTTTACCGCATTTAATTTTCCTGAGACTTTTGTTGCGAGCTCTATTGTATTTTTCACAGACGGACAAACGGACATGGCAATATCGTCTTAAACTTTCACAAGGATCTATAATATATCACGCATTTGCTGCAACGTCCTCATATTTTAAATTTTTTAATTATTATGTTATATTAGTTAATATAATTAGTCAATTCACAAGGTATCCTAACATGTCATATTGTCAAAATGTCCTAATATTTCACAATGGTTTAAAAATATTGTTGTTGGTTTGTTAACAAAAAGTGTCTTAAATAAATAGAACGTTGCTTGCTGTGTTTATTGTGCTGTCGTAATTAATCAGAAAAGTCCAGCGCTGAGCGGCTGAGCCGTACAACAATATTTTTAAACCATTGTGAAATATTAGGACATTTTGACAATATGACATGTTAGGATACCTTGTGAATTGACTAAATATAAAAGTTAAAATTAGTTTTACTTAAAACGACTTTCAAGAGCTGAGTTTAAAATAACGGGTTTCCCCTTGATAGTAATTAGCCTTATAGACAGTGTGACCAGATCTTAAAATTTTTTACAGCTAAAGCTGCCATTAGAAAGGGCCAAAAAATGCTAAAAATGATTTTAAAAAATGCTAAAAATAATGCTAAAATTTGTTAACGTTTTTTGTTTAAAATGTATTACCATTATGAGATTTTATTCAAAACTAAATACATTTAGTGACTTATTTTTTAACGGAATTGAAATAAATGGTTATGATACATATAAATATGTAGCACAGGTAGTTGAGATTAAATTTTAAATTTAGGGGGCCCGCAAACCTGTGATATATGCAAAATTTAAGCGATTTTATTTCTATGCTATACACAACTTTTTAGATCAATTTATTTCTAATAGTTTAAGAACCGTTGAAGTTCTAAAACTATTATTTTTTCTGCAACTTAAAGCAAAAACTTTTTTTTAACATTTTTTACCCCCATATTCATAAAAAATATTTTAGGCTTACAGCAGGTTTATGAAACGAATTTTCTATGAAAATTTGTTTAATAAACCATTTATTAATTAAAAATATATTTATGGATATGGGGGGTAACACTATAGAATTTTTATCTAAATACAAACTGCAATCACTATGTACTTTAATATCGTAATATCAAAGGGCAAATCATTTTTACAATCAACAGAATGAGGGAATTTCTAATATTTCCTCTCTTAACAAAAGAACAATCCATTTTTCTACGAAATTTTATATTGGGTAGAATTGTTTTTAATTAAAATTTATTATAATTTATAAAAAAATTTAAGTAAAATCAATAAAACTATTCGTCCAAATTTTTAAAATTAATAATGCTAATATAAAAATTTTTTTTTTTCCACAAATAATTTTACTGAAAATTGTATCTGTTTTGTATTACAAAAATTAACTACAAAAATATTTAACTTGAATTACAGACATCTCTTCTTTGGAAAACTTTGGTACAAATTTATCTCTCATCGGCACATTCGATTCCATTAGAGTTGATATAGTGGTTTCAGAGGCTGGCGAAAAAAATAAAAATAAGCCCACAAAATTGGCCAGCAAGAAATCAAACGGCAAACCGTCTATTATGATGGATACGCCATTGTTTTTGTGTGAGAGAGTTGGTATTGAATTGGAAGTATTAAAAATGTCTGATGGTATGGTCGATCAAGCGCGACAAAATGTTATCTATATGTCGCGTAGGCAGTTAAAGAAACACACCAGCACCGTTATCAACTTTTCCATAAATATAAGATTTATATCGCAACAAGTAAGTGTTTCTTAGTTTTGGAAGTGGTTTAAGTACAATAAATACTTTTTTATTTAGGTTAATATGCCCTTGTTAAGATTACTGCATCAGATTACAAATATGTATCAAAATGTTAAAGATGCCCAGCAAGAGTTCCACGATCAACCGGATATAAGTAAAAAATCCAATGCCAAAGATGAATACAGTTTAGGTAAGTGCAAACAAAAATTTAAGTTGTGTGTTAATAACAAAATGTTCTCTTTTTTAAATAAATAGCTTCCGAACCAAATGATGTCATACCTTTTGGTTCTGTATCAGACCGTTTTACCCATAATGAAAATTCATCTGATGAACGTTATGACAAATTCAATGAATTGATGACTATAACTCATAATACGGGAGGGTGAATATATTAAGATTGCAATTTTAAAGAATTTTATTTATGTATATATTTTTTTTTTTATTTCTTTTAGCAAAACACGTGGCTCCAGTTTAGGACCCTTAATTCAATTGACCCCCTCTCCAAGTGCCAAAAACCGTCCCCAATCATTTGCACAAAAACTTAGATCTACCGGCAAATCGGTAAAGGGCAAATTGGGCTATACTAATCTTAATGAATCAAGTTCTTCGCCTATGCGTGACAGTCCCACAACTTCTGTTTCAGAACATCACATGCTTAAAATGTCTTTAGAATCGAAAGCCTCATTAAATGGTGCCTGTGCTACTAGTGTTAGTGGTGATTACAATACTATAACTAAAAACGGGTTTAACAATCTTATACCTCCTTTATTGGAAACACCGAACTGTTGGAAAACTATCTATCACTTACTGGAATTATATGGCACCATGCCAGAGACCAAGACCGTGCAACAGAGAATATCATTAACAAATGAAAAGAAAGCTTTTACCTACACTCGCCAAGATACTCGTAATGATGACGATGATTTGACTAGTGCTCCTACGCCTCTACCCCAACATAAAGAGCTATTTGATAGTATATTGCAGGAAAGAACTAGATTAATAGTGTTTGGTGTAGCAAAAATACATAAAACACGTTTGTTGGCAACTTTAAGTGGCTTAAAACTGGAAGCGGAAATTACGACACTAAATGGTTCAGCAACATGGCGTAAAAAGGCAAGACCAGTATCATTGGAGTGTTCCCTAACAGGTCAAGTGGGTAGAGCAATGATTGTTTTATTAGAAGGAGTAGCGCCCAATCAACAGTAAGTAAATTTTTTTTTATTTTTTATTTATTTATCAAATTTCATTTACCTAGCCTATGGGTAAAAAAATTTAAAAATTTAAAAATTAACTAGTACATAGTACTTAAAAACAAAAAAAAAAAGTAATTGAAAAATTTTAAATAATATAAATAATAGATATTGGGAATTATTTCTTTTTCATAAGCAATTTCATTATATTCAATATAATAGTCTGGTAGTGTATAAAGTCATTTCTAAATAAAAAATTTAAGGAATAGAGCTATTACAAAAAGCTTTATAAAATACATAACTGAAATTTAACTCATAGAATAAATTCGAAAAATGAAAAATGTTTAATATAAATAATATTTTAATAATATATTTAAATTAAAAGATCAATTAAATTACACAAAAATTAAAAACAAAACCAACAATTCAAAAAAATCTGAAATACAAAAAGACATTTAATAAATTATCCGAAATTATGAACGAAATTTATTTTAAACTTTACACTTTTCAGAACTGTTGTCAAAGTCACCATAGGCAAAAGTCAAACTCTTTACTCTAGTCTCACAAAGAGAGGACGTGACAAAAATAGCGGTCTACTTTCTATAGGACCAGTCAATGTTGATATACCGCAACACCCGGTGGCTTTACATGGCATGATGACTAGATCTTCCAAACAATTGTCCTCAACACTACAGGAGCTAAGAGTAGGACGCAATTCGGGTCGCACAGCTTCACGTTCGCATAATTTGGATGAACCTGAATCACCTTTCCATTCACGTAATTCAGGTTCCAATATGGATTCCAAAGAAAAGCCTCAACAACAAAATCGTAAATTTAATACACAAACCAAACAGCATTCGCAACAAAATGGTTTACTGCAGCCATTGGTCATGCAGTTTAATGTCCTACTACAATCTCTTTCTATCAATGCTGCTTTATTACCTTCTCTACAGGCACAATATCGCATGAATCATGTTAGCTCGACAGGGGTATCCGGAAATCGAGCTAAATTTGTAATTGATTTGCCAACACATACACTGAGTTTTAATACTAAAATTCAGGTAAGGGTGAGTTTTCTTTTATCACAATCCGTTTACATATAAATTTAATTAAAATATGTTCCAGAATGAAATGAATTTACCTTCCGAGGCTTGTATTGCCTTGCCTCCCGTGCATGTTAGTGCTGAATATATACCCGAGCACCGGCAGGAAGAACACGAACGTGTTGAGGGTGTTGTACTAAGACAAGGAGGTTATGTTAATGCCTCTGCCGAAATAGGAGAATTCGAACGTTGTCTAACAACAGATTTACTTAATCATTTGGTATTTGTGCAAAAAGTTTTCATGCGAGAGATAAATGAAGTTTTACAAAAAGTGTATGGCGGAGAGAAACCTGTACCACTGTGGTCAGAAGACAGTGATAGTGGCAGTGTTCATGAGTCAAGCCTTAAACGTATACTTTTCTCAATTAATATATCCATGAAACGTATACAATTAACTGCTACTACACCATGCAATTCGGCTGTGCGTTTTGAAACGGGCACTTTAGAATTACATCTTTCGAATCGCGTTAAGAATTTGGGAGAGGGCAATGATCGAAAAATGTTTGGCAAAGCTCACATCGATTTTAATTTGTCCTTGGGTCAATTGATACGCAATGTGATATTTGATGAGGCTGAACCTGAGTTCCAACAATATGCGTTTTTTCATACAACTATCGGTTTGCGTAATGCATTCCAAGATGAATTACTTAACGAAGATAAGGAATTAATATTGTTAACGTTAAAACGTCCTTTGGTATACATTCAACCGATAGCTGTTGATAAGGCCATATTAGTATGGTTGAACTATAAAAATGCCTATGAATATTGGGCTGAAAAGAGGGCTAATTTGAGTTATGAAAATGCTCAGCAGACGCAACAACAGGTGAATAAACGAATTTTATTGGATTAAAATAAAAATTTTGAATTTTTCTTGTTTTATTAAGGTATTTGATAGAGTAGCTTTTGGCCAATTTAGTAATATAGCGGGATCCAATTTGTCTACTTTATTCCTGCAATTGACAGTAGAGGATATGGGCATTTGTTTGCCCCTTAACCAAGTGGCCAATGTAAGTAAATTAAAAGTTCATTTAAATTAAATACAACTTAAAATGAAGGTACGGAGAGTTACATAACTCAAAGTTTTATTAATTTCGATTTAAGGATACTGTTTTAATATTTTTCTTTAAATAAATTATAATTTTATATTTTTTCAGTCTTGGGGTTCTCGCTCGTATCAAGATTTTGAACCTAAAGGAGCTGTTGTCATTACTTTAGAGAATACGATCATATCTGCATGTAACTCTGGTTCTTTGGTCTCCAAAGGCAAGTTCCAAGGCTTATGTCTACGTTTTGCTGATGACTTTGAAACAACGTTGGATGATTGGAAACCCAATCACAATGAGCCAATTATGAATGTGTGCGTCGTATCAGAGGGAACTTATGAAGTATGTTCTCGTACCACGGCAGCCAAAAAAATGGAAAATGCTAAGTGGCTTCTTAATGTTAAATGGCAAATGGAAGGTGTTGATATCCATTTGGATATAAATATAGGTAAACATTTATCTTCTTTGGGTCACACCTTAACTATGCTGACAGGTTTTGAGGAAGAGGAAACAAATTTAGAATCTCCCGATAGTGATGATGGTGAACAGGCTTCCAGAGATACTTTCGGACGTAAAAGAGAATTTGAAAATTTGCCATCATTTGTATTCGATCCAACTATAGACTCCAAAAAACGTTCGTTTATGATGGAAAAAGAAATGGCAGAACAGTTGAAAATAATTAATGATTTGCGTACCTTAGGAGCAACTCACAATACCATAGCTCATGAGGAAAGAAGATTACAAGAGTTGCAAGCGATTTGTTATAAGTACTTTAGACGCGATATGATACAAAAATGGAGAAGACCTTCAATGAGGCGTAGCATGAGAACATCACAAAGATCCATATCATTTATAGGTTCTCATCGTGATCATATTGAAGATGTCATACCCACTTATTCGGGCAGACGATTGGATCCCATAGCGTCAAATGATGAAATATCAAGTTTGCAATCAACACCTGTCTCCGGACACTCTAGAAGTGCTTCTTTGAAAACTCATCCAGCAAACCGTGTGACATTTTCTGAAACCATGAGGCAAACATCTTTGCCAAACAACGCAGATAGTGATGAGGAGCCTCAAAGCACCAATTCCCAAGAAGCTCCTACAGATACACCACCAAGCGAAATCGATATAGATGGCACTTCAGTTGAGATGAGAAGAAAACATCAATACCAACAAAAGCAGCAAGAACCCAATATAGACTTTGAATTGGATATTAAGGTTTTAGTAAATTCGGGCAAGTGTGTACTACACACCAAAGAAACTACGGATGATAAATTATTTGTTAGTGGACCTACCTCTGTTAAAACTCACAAAAGGGAACGTAGCATAGGCTATGATTGGGGCAGTCCTACTCCATCTAGAAGGCAAAGAGATAAAAGTAAATTGCGTTACAATACATCTAACACAGCCATGCTGTCGGATTTGACTATATTCCACATACCCGGTTTGGATGTGAAACTGCATTATCAGTCCAAAACAGTGGAAAATATTATAGAGGTAAATCGTACCACCAGTACCGACAGTCACCATTCCACGTATTCCGGTTCAAACAGAAGATTAAGTTCAAAACGTGCCGCCTTGTTTGCCTGGATGACCTTGCAGTCTATACCCGAAGAAACAATCATATCACCGCATATTTTAGAATTTTTAGAACAAACCCTAGAACCTATACCAACAAAGGCTGAACAGAGTACTGGTTCGCAAACGCCCTCTAATAATCCAGTTAATTTGGATATACTGCCTGCCAATTATGTTACCTATGCCTCTTTCCCAGTAGATGTTATTGTCTATTTCCATATGCAGCCTTCGACATTCAGATTTTCCTGTTTGCCCGTATCCAGAGTGGAGTGTATGTTACAATTACCCAGTTTGGATATTGTATTTTCTTCGAAAAGGTCAGCGGATGAAGATAATCAAAACCCCTTAGAAACGAATAGTGCCAACTCAACAACAACGGGCGAAAAAGATAAAGATAAAACGCCACAAGGAGGTCTTAGTGTTACAGGATGTTTGGCTGATTTTAATGTGTATATATTCCATCCGTACGGTGGAAAGAAAACGAATATAAAGGAAGCTCAGTTCTCTCCCCTAACTGACTCGGAACGTAAGGATTCCTTATCGATCAATGTGGAATTTGTGAAATTTCATATAACCAGATGTCGTAAAGTTTATATAGAACCCACTGCCACCGCCTTCTCAAAAAGGCCTATGGATCAGTCAAAGGCGGTGGTGAGATTTTCTACTATTGTAGACATTGGAAGTGCCTCGTTTAAATACGACATGCGTAGATTGACAGAAATATTAGCTTTCCCTAAAGCCTGGTATCGTCGGAGAATAGTCAGACGATTGTTCCTGGGTGATCTAAGTGTTCAACAGTCAAATGACTTTGATCATACCTTAGGCACCCCCACAACACATAAAGATGTTACCCGAACTAAAACACCAGATACCACCAAATCACCAGCAGACGCATTTTATACTAGAGATAAACTAAAACTAAATTTTGAAAGCAATAATCAAACTACTCCTACTTCTTCAGTGGGTGCTACACGGAAACTTAAGACTCTAGGAAAATCATCGAGTAATGAGTCTTCCAGTACTCCACCCTCGGAGAAAAATCAAATAACTGCGTGGGAAACCCTAGTTCTTTTTGCGGTCAATTTCACTAAACTCAATGTACAAATGAATATGGGAAATGTTATGGGCAATGTAGTGTGGCTAACCAAAGACTTTCAATCCGATGGTCGCCTATCGATAGGCAGTACGGGTTATAAAAATATGTATATTGGCATATATTTGGGTGGCTCTTCTCTGGATGCTAAAGGTGGTATTGTGGGTGGCAGTTTCGAGGTTAATAAAATAAATACACGTTTTCATATTAAGGAAGAATCAGGTGTGGAGCCTTATCATACAATGGGCTTAAGTTTTATGGCTCTGGAATTGAGATTAGATTATATGGGCACTTCAGTTTTAATGACTCGCATTAGCTCATTTTCTGCAGCCATGAAAGATGAATGGAAAACATCGTTACAACAACATGGAGGTGATATTGTGCCTCCACATGATAATACAGCACCTAAGGCCATCATTTTTATACATGGCGATTTATCATGGGATCAAGTAAGTATAACTTTTGTATGTACTTAGCCAAGGAAAAGGTCTACTTTTTTTTACTAAAAGCCTGCTGCCTATACGCACAAATTGGAACACAACTTTCTAGAAAATTTCTGTATTTGCACGATTTATGAAATATGTATATACTTTTTAGAATTGGTCTATAAAAGACCCAGGTATACTGGGCGAATTTATTTTTTTAATTAGGTACACAATTTTTCACTCAGAAATCGCAAAATTTTCGAAAGTTCCAATATTTTGCTGAAAGAAAAATTAAACGAATCGCAAAAAATCAAATAATGAATAATATAAAAACGTTCGTTCCGGGTATGTGTTACTAAAAGTCAAGAATCGCTGGACCGATTAACACCAAACTTAGACAATAAATTAGTTTTGTCTGGAAAGATGGCACTGTTGTTATGATATTGAATTTTTTTTATTTATGGTACGATTTGGCTAAAATTCACAAAATATATGTATTTATTAAACAAAAAAAAAGTTTCCTGATAACTTTTTTTTTAATTACTTTATTTATAAACATTCATTACATGTGTAAGGAAAAATTAAATAAAACGTTCGGTTTAGGGCGCCAACGAACTCTTTCCATTTACGACGATTATTAGCTAATACTTTAACTTGGTTCTATTTCATTCCATGACCTTCGTATTCGCTTTTTTACATTTCTAATCCAGGTATGTCGTGGTCGACCAGGTCCTCGTCATTGGGGATGCCACTCCATTTCTGTTCGTGATATATCATGCATTGGCTTTCTGAGCGTATGACCAAACCATTTCCATTTTCGCATTTTTATTTCGCTTTCAATTTTGTTGAGGTTTACTATTTCAAGCAGCTGTTCATTAGTGACCCAATAAGGCCAGAAGATTCGTAGTATTTTGCGCCGATATCGATAAGTAAAAGCTTGTAGTTTTCTTAGGCTTTCTTGGGTTAATCTGCAGGTGGCACAACCGTAGAGAAGTACGCTAGTAACACTACTGTTGAAGAGACGAATCTTTGTTGCTTTACTGATGTCGTTTGATCGCCATATTTTGTAAAGCGATTGGAAAGCTGACCGTCCTTTGTGATACGGTCATTTATATTTATTTCTAATCCACCATCTGCAGTCACTGATCTTCCGTTGGGATAAACGGGATGCATATTTGATGCATCAACACGCATGAGTTTCGTTTTTTTTTACATTTATTATTAGACCTACTTGTATGTCACCATGTCGGTGTGGTCGTTGACAGATGCCATCAGCATAATCAATATCGTTAAGACGTTCCATTGAATGCCAAGAGGAGAGACGATTCGTCTGTTCCATTATACAATCAAGTAATATCAGGAAGAGCGTTGAAAACAGGAAGCAGCCCTCCCTTACACCAGTTTCAATCCTGAAAGAATCGCTTTCTTTACCCTTGTAGCGCACTGTTTACGTATCAGGCTGACAATCTTCCCGGGAATCCTCTATAGCTCAGTGAGGTCCATAGAGCTTCTCTTGACACATTATCGAAAGCACGCTCGAAGTCTACAAACATTAGGTAGAGAGGGCTATTGAATTCAGGAGATTGTTCTATAAGAATTCGTAGGGTTGTTACATGTTCTGCGCACGAGCGGTTTGACCTGAATCCAGCTTGTTCTTTGCGTAAGATTGTCTCCACATATGGTGTAGTGCGTTGCAGGATTATAAGAGCGATTACTTTATTAATGGTATTGAGAAGTGTGTTATACCACGCCAGTTTTTTCACAGGCTAATGTCGCCTTTCTTTGGAATCGTCACAATGGCTCCTTTCTTACATTCATTTGGGTATATTGTTAGTTTCCCAGATATGACGTGGGGTTGGTGTTACCACGTATGCTAGCGGTTCTGCACCGTACTTTTAAAGTTCAGCAGGCACATCGTCCGGTCTGGGTGACTTGTTGTTCTTTAGCTGCCTTAGTGTGTTTGTTACTTCGTCAAGAGTGGGAGTGGAAGTTGAGATGGTCCTGCGTGGGCTTGGCCTACTGGTCAGCCATGGGCAAGAGCTTTCATCGAAGTTGCTGGCATTGTTTGATGTAGATTTGAAGAAATCGCGACATCTACGTAGTTGGTCATTCCGTGAAGTCAACTCTCTATTGCCAGCCTCTTTGATAACCGTCGTTTTTCTGGTGTTGCAGTCCCGGAGTTGGTTAATTGCTTGATACACTCCACGCATGTTCCCATTGTTGTTTGCCTTTTCAGCTTCTTGGGCGATGTTGGTTATGTATGATCTATGATCCATACGCACCCTACGTTTCACCCGTTTGACCGCTTGTCTATATTCTGTTTTAATGGACATTTTTGATGCATCAGACTTCGCTCGTAAAAGGGCGTTCCTCAAAATTTTGCGGTTGCAGATTTCGGCCCATGCATTTGCGCCAATCCATGGTTTCCGGATTATTGGTTTGTGGCCAAGAACTGACTTTGCAGTGTTGTTACAAGCTTTACTGATGTCTTCCCATGAGTGTTGATTAGTGTCAACATTTTGGAGTTGTTGTTAGGGATTGTTTCTATAGCATATATTGAATTTATCTATGGGTGACAGTGTTATGCATTTATTTCTAGCAATTTGAGCTAACTAAAATAAAATATCATGATTCGTAACAGTTATGCCGAACAAAAATGATTTTCAGGAGTTGAATTTATATTAGACTCATGGTAAATTATGGACTAATCATTACAAAATCCTGTAGAGTGCTTTCTGTTATTTAAAATCAAAATGGAACAAATTTCAATAAACTAGTGAAATTCGTTTTAGACTTTAAGATGCTTTTCAGAAGGCTGCTTGTTATGGGATCTAAGGTAAACATGGACTGATAATCAGAAAATTGCATGATATTATTTCTGGCCATATGAACCAAAGTTGGACCAAATTTTATCATAATATCTATATCTGCTACGGTTTTAGGCGTATTTAAATAATTTCCCAGAGTGAGCATTATATTGGACATTATATGGTAAATTATGAACCGAGCTTCACGAAATTTTATAGTGTGATTTTTAGTCCTATAAATCTTTGACGTACCAAATTGTATTACAATAGCATTATTTGTTACGGGCTTAGACGTACTAAACGGTTTTCCGAGTGTTGGGCTTATATGTGGTCGAAGGTAAATTATGGACCGATCTTCACCAAATTTTTCTGTTTGATTTCTTGTCTTATAAAACTGTGATGTACCATTTTATTATGATAGCGTTATTTATTACGGTTTTAGGCGCACTAAACTATTTTCCCGGAGTAGACTTCATATGGGGCTTATTGTAAGTTATGACCCGATTTCTAGTCCTATAAATCTATGACGTAGCATATTTTAATATGATAGCAATATTCATTACAGTTTTAGACGTACATTACACTATGCTAGTTGAAAAAACAGACAAGCCGGGCACCTGGCGTTTCGACATAATTCGGGTACGCTGAATCCAGTGGTGCCCGCGGTTTTTTAAGATTGGCTCTGGTTTTCGAGATATACCGTTATTTCGAAAATGGAGGAGGTTGCACAACATATATTCGCGTAACTCAAAAACGCTTTAGCTTATTCAAAAAACTTAAAAAACCGAAATAAAATTTCCTTTAAGAAAAGTAAAACTTCTTTCTAATGTCCTTAGTCGTTTTAGAAACATAATTTTTTTTTTTTGGAAAAAAAAATAATTTTTTTAACAAAATTTCGAAATTTTTGTTTTTTAAAAATTCATAAAAAATTTGAAAATGCAGCTATGCTTCTAGCTAGGGGGCTCCCATACAAATATGGCCGTTTAATGAAATTCTTAAATTTGGCCCCTGCAGCGCCTAGGATGCCCCTAGATGGGTCAAATGTATGACCAACCCCACTTTATTTTTCATCTCAATCATTTATTTTTAACATACCCACGCGCTGTTTCTAAAACGACTAAGGATATTAGAAAGAAGTTTTACTTTTCTTAAAGGAAATTCGATTGCGAAATTTCGGTTTTTTAAGTTTTTTGAATAAGCTAAAGCGTTTTTGAGTTACGCGAATATATGTTGTGCAACTTCCTCCATTTTCGAAATAACGGTATATCTCGAAAACCAGAGCCAATCTTAAAAAACCGCGGCCACCACTGGATTCAGCGTACCCGAATTATGTTAAAACGCCAGGTGCCCAGCTTGTCACGAAAAAAAAGTGTCAATTTCTTGCACAGTGTTTTCATTTCTAATCAGTGTTTAAAAAACTGCAATAACATTCATTTCTTTTGATTTGACTTCTGCTTGTGCTTCTGAAATCAACAACAGTTTCAGTCAAAGCAAAATACAAAACGAAAAACAAACAGTTGAACGAAACGTTTGCCAGCAGTTGTTTTAAAAATTGTGATTTTGATTTTCTTTTCTTTTGAACAGTTTCGCAAGTAAAAGTAAAATCAATCTCTTTGCTTTTGTAAGTCGAAAACAGTCGCAGAAGCAAAAAGTTCTTTGTATTTGCAAATTATAAGTCCCAATCAGGGTTGTCAGATTTATTTTGAACTTTTTCGCCAAATTCAATGTCAAAAATCGCCAAAATCGCTGTAGCATTTATTTTTTAGTTTTTGACAAAAATATTTGTATTTTTAGAATAATTAAAAATATTTTTTTTATAAATCCCAAACTTTACAATATATTAATTTACATAAGCCGTTGTAAAACGTTTAATTTTTTACTTTTTATATGTAATGCTGAATTTTTCGATTTTGTTATTAAAAACATGTTTTTTTGTGTTTAAAATAGACATTTTTAATATGCCGATTTTTTTTAAATATGCCGATTTTTTACCAACACCATCTGGCACCCCTGTGTGTGAGTAAGTATAAATGTAAAAAAAAACAGAAGAGAAAAGAGAATATTTTTCTGTTTAAAATGTACAAAACTAAAAGACTGCCTGCTTTTAGGACTGCGACTTCTGACAACTTTCAAAAGCAAAGACACTGCTTGTGATTTTGATTTTTTTAACTTATCAAAAGCAGAAGAAAACTTAGCACACGACTGCCGATTGTTTTCATAAGTTTTAACAGAATCAATGTTTGATTTTAAAAAGCAGAAAAAAGTAAAAGCATTGAAAAGTTAAAATTTTGCGACTTTTCGACTTTTGACTTAAGTTTTTTAAACACTGTTTCTAATCATATAGAACGAGTTTGTGCAAATTCTTATATCATGCCGTGCATTATGCCACCTTTTATGTTAGTCTTTGTAACAAAATTGTCAATTTTTTAGGGAAGTGGATCTACATTCTACTGATCGGATTTCGCTGGATTCAATCCCAAACTGCTTAGGATAACTAGAACCAATTTAACACAAACATTGTTCTTATCTTTTGAGTTTTTTGAAAGTGAGCGTGTTTTCAACAGACGGACATGGCTAAGTTAACTTAGAATAACTCAAGAAACCAGAATATGAATACTTTATGGTGTCTGAGATGTATAATAAAAAAATTTCACACGGAATGACAAACTTAGTATACCCTCATTCACCACTAGTGGTGGAGGGTATAAAAAGAGTTTAAAGTCAAATACGGACCAGTCTCATATACATTTATCATCAAGGGTAGAGTAGGAGTCGGAGTCGTGAGTCGAAGTCGGAATCGCACTTGAAAAATTTCAGCATTTGGAGTCTGAGTTAGTACTTTTTGCTGACAACTCCACAGCCCTGCTTAAATGTCTTTTTATGTTAAAGAACATTTTTTGATTTTCTTAATAACAAATATCAAATTAACCCTTAAAGAGAGGCGCTAGAGGGTTAAGATCAAATGTTGTCCCCTAATCAAATTTTCCGGCAAAATTTTCGTAGAAAATCTAAATCTTTAAATGTCATTTTTGAAAGAACTTTTTGGTTCCTTAGAAAAAATGGTCAAATTGAACCATACAGAGATGTGCTGGAGGGTTATGATTAAAGGGTTACCCCCATTGAAATTTTTGGCAAAAATGTTCGTAGACTATTTAATCCTAAACTATTCTTTTTTAAAGGACTTTTTTGATTTTCTCGAAAAAGGGTTAAATTAGCCCATAAATAGAGTAGCTAGAAGGTAAAGATCTTCCACAAAAATTATCCTCTTAAAATAACTCTAACAATAAGAATTTTATCAGACATCAACTAACAACATTTTTTCATCTGGTAGATCCCTTTGACCAACAAATGGAAATTTTGCACTGTATAATAAACCAGCTGGACTAAAAGTTTATTCTGCAAAAAGGTCGCTAGTCGGTTCAAAAAATACTATTGGACAGTGTAACCACTTTCATTTATATATATTTAATACATATTCCTATTATCTTATTTTAGCTTCAAATAATGATTTCAAAATCTACCACTGCCGATCTACTTAAAATGTACTACAAATTAGAGGAATTTTTCACCCAACAATTTAAATCATCCAAACGGGTATTCTCCAGTTTAGAGCCCCGCTTACATGAACGTAACGCCAGCATTAAACGTAGGCAGCGGAGGGAACATAAAAAGTCAATAAATGGCCCATCAGAACCCCCTGGGGTCGATATAAGTAATACTGACGCACGTCATCATAGACATTGGCAAAAACCGTTAGATATAGTTGCTGGCTTAGTAGTGCCTACTCTAGTAACACGATTACCACGTAATGGCAATGTTTTGGGTGGATCTGTGGAATTGCATGGCAATAATATTTCTTTGGCTTGTTTCCATGGCATCAATTTCAAGTCTAAATCTTGGGCTTTGTTTAGTTTGAAATCTCCCTTCATTAACTTTACTACGGAGGCTCATCAGGATTCGAATAACAGAGAAGTGCTTGTAACACAAACGTTAACTTCATGCTTGGGTCAGACTTCGGAAGTGCAACAACAAAATCATTCTATGGCCATTGTTAGTAGAATAACAAGGAATATTGTATTTCCACCTCAGTTTAAGACTTTGAATGAGTGGTTCCATTATGCCTTTGCTAATAGTGAAATTGATGGTGAGTTTTATTTTAATTTTGTTAGGGAAAGTGAGTTTTAATATTTTATATTCTTATTTTAGCTGTTGATCGTTTTCCCATTTTGGAATGCGATCGAGAAATTGCTTCAAATTCTATCGAGCGCGCCCGTGGGGCAAGTTCTAGTAGTTCTAGCAAATCTCAAGATCGAGAAGTGATATTTGCCTTACCAAGTCTGCATTTACATTTTAAAACAGAGCATAAACAAGGACCGACAACACCCCAACAGACAGGTAATATAAATTGTAAAAAAAATTTACAGATTCTTAAATAATTAAAAATATTTTTATATGATAAAAACAGAAACTAAACCTGAAGTCATATGTAGTTTTACTACAGAATTTGATGATCACATATTTGTAACTGTGGACGCAGATGCTTTCTTTTTTTTGCATGACCTAATAACGTCATATGTCAAAGAGAAAGAGAAGGTGGTAAGTTTTTAAACCGGTTTTTAATGAAATTATTTTTAAATATAATTTTCTTGTTATTTTTTTAGGTGGGAGTCCAATCAGCACGAGCAGCTTCTCCCAATTTATCGCAAAATATTAGACATCAACTGAAACCCTATGTGAGCGAAGATATGCTAAAAGAACAACAGCAGCAGCAACAGCAATCGTCTACCACTTCCTCAGCTTCGAATACTCTCTCATCAAAACATGCAAGTTCTCAAAATTTGGATGTTAATCAACAAACACCCATGACATCATCACCGCATTTAACACACAGCAGTCATAATCTAAACAACGATACCAAAGACTTTTCCGCGAAAGCTTTATCTAACATCAATATTAATTCACAAAACAGCAGTAATACAACCATCACAGCTTCGAATGCAACTAAGACGAATGACAACAAGCCTTCCACTTCTTCAAATGTGCAAAGTACCGCCACTACGTCAACTCCTACTGCCGCAGATGAAGATAATGATTTAGAATCATTCTTTAGAGATTGGAGACATTTTGATTGTCAAACTTGGCATTTAGAGCCCACAGTGAGAATTTTGTACTGGGCTGGAAAATCCATAGAACCCTATGGCATTGATTATATCCTTAATAAGTTGGGATTTAGTCATGCACGCACCACTATACCGAAATGGTTGCAAAGAGGTTTTATGGATCCTTTGGATAAGGTTCAAGCATTATTGATGTTGCAATTACTTACCATTATACGGGAGAATAAACAAGAGCCTGCAGTAAAAAATAATAAAAATTCGAATTAATATAAAAAATAAAAGTATAAAAAGCTTCAAGTAGTTTCAATAAAATACATAAAAAATGTAGTGGCAATTATTTAAACAACATTTACTATATTACAAAAACAAAAAACATATATTATATATTAAACTTATGGCAATATAATTCTTAGTTTCTCTCTCTTTCTCTAGTTATTATGTATTTATTATTTTTTCTTAATGTCTGTAATTAACATCATTACTCTCACCCTAACCACTCTCCACATTTCTATCATCAATGATCTATCTATCTTTATCAGAGAGAAAAAAAAAGAATAAAATAATTTAATAATGCTAACTTTTCTACTTTGATATCATTTCAAAATACTCAAAGTATTAGTAAAAAATTTACAATATTTATAATGAAAATCTATACTAAATTTTAAAAATAATTAGTGAAATTTTTTACAAAAATATAAAGTTTTACTTTTTAATATGGCGTTTCATTTTTCGTTTTCCATTTTTTTGTTTAATTGTTATTATGTATTCATTTAAGTGTTAAGAAAAAGTCTTTTATTTTAATTATATTTAATTTATATAAAATTATATTAATTTTAAAAATAAATATTCATATTCATATACATACATATTTAATTAAAAAACATTATTATACAAATGATGATTATAATGGGAAATATTTAAAATAAATAAATGAATGAACAAATCAAAGTATAACATATGAAAGTACTTTGAAACAAAAATTACTAAAAATTAAAAATTTTTTGAGTTTTATTTTTTAATCTTTGGAAAAAGTTTAATTTAATCCATATTCAAAATGTAAGTTAAATATAAAGAAGTATCAAAGTTTCAACTTTTCGATTTATATTATGCATTTGCATTTTTTTTTTTAAATTTAACTTAATCCAGAGGGCAAACAATTCTTCGGAAATGTTAACATACCTTGGCTTTTTTTTTGTTGTCCTTATACAAGGCGTTATATCTGCCTATAATACGTTTTTTTCACTTATATCACAATATTTTTTTTGAAGCCTTTGTAAATCTTAAAAAGTTCTTTTTCCATCCAGTGGAATTTTTTTTAAAAGCTGTTGAACTTTTTTTAAATTTCATTTTAAATAACGCGCCGAATAAAAGAGAAAAAAATCCCGATATAATACAAACAACAATAATTAAAACACTTGTAATAAAAATTTCGACACCTCACTTGATTAAACTCATATTTAATAAAAATCAATTGGATTTTTTTTAGTACAAAAGTAAAAAATAAAATAAGTCCTAAAAGTCCAAAATAAAATTAAATAAAACTTTTACTTGCAAAGGTATTTTTTTCTGAAAATGATCACTGTTTCATATAATAACCGCCAAACAAATAATCTATCACAACATCTATCATTTGACATTAAAATTTAGTTTATTAAAAAAAACCGCGAAATAGAGTCATAATATAGCGATTTTTTCTTTGCGCCCTTCTTCCGTACAAATGGTAAGATCTTGTTATATTCATGAAATTATTAGAAAATATTTAAAATTTTTTTATTAAATGTTAATTTTTCATACTTAGGAGAAAAATTGAAATCCAAAACTTCATCGCGTTTGGTGCGGACATGTTTTTTTTAACGATTGCGAAAAAGTAATACATAATTTCTTAACATTTTTCAATGGTCTATACGGCTATGCGATGAAGAATTTGATATTCGCAAAAATTGCAAAAAAGTTATGACCCTAATGAGGATATAAAACATTAAGTTTTTATATCAAGAAAAATATTTGAATTTAATTTTTAGCTCTATTAATTAATTAAGACAAAAAAATATTTTTTCCAGTTTTTGCGTTGTTTCTCTTAATTATAATTAAAGAAAAAGTCTTGCACATACATATCGTTACCTAAAACGCAAAAGGCCACATCTAACAAAAAATTAAACATCAACTTTTTCATTGATTCTGATGTATTGCATCAACTCAAATGACCACAAAACAATTCAGAATCTTTCCACCATAATTAGCGATTTTATTAACCAAAAACAAAAGGAACTATCTACAAACGATAACGCGAAATACGCTAAAAGGATTAACTAACATTTTGCATAATATGCAACATTGCTAATTGCCAAAACAACTGGTAGGTTTTACAAGAAAAATAGAGGAACACTTAATTATAAACAGTTTAATGCAATTTATAAATTTATCATTTATTTTCAAAATGTTAGATAGGGCCTTTTGCGTTTAAGGTAACGATATGTATATTATATATATTAAACATCTGCATGAAACTTAATAATGATGTTCATGAAACCTTCATTATATTTTTGTATTCGAATCTTTTGTATTCAAAAAGATCAATAACTATGAAACGAAAGCAACAAACACTTGATATATAAGAGAGGAGTAGATGAAGTTTATTTGTTTACTTATACAAGAGAATATGAACACTAACAACTCTGAAACAAAATAACCACTGCATAAATGTCGAATAAGTTCATGGAAAAACACACTGATTTAAAAGTCAGTATTGCCAGTTGAAGGAAAAGAAATACATTAAGAAACTCGGCATATACACATTTTTTTACAATCACACGAACCCCTAACAGCGAGGAAAACCAAAGGACACAAAAAAACACAAATCCCAACAAAACAACCAGCCATTTGAACACAACAAAACAACTTGGACAACAGAAGCACACCAAGTACTTATAATTATTATAACATTGAAATTTTTATTATTTTGTTTTTTTTTTGCTTTGCAGACAAAGACGAACAACAAAAATCCACAAAAAAACAAAACAAACCAACAAAACCATGGATCACAGGACAAAATTCAACAACAACAAGACATCTCAATAAGACAAAATAGATATAAGTAAAACACAAATATGTATATGAACATGAACCAAAATAGAAAAACAAAACCCAGCAAACATCTGTTAATTAACACTAATGTAACATAGACATTTTCACGTAAGTACAAACACAACAATTATTGTCTTTGCTACCCCTGCCCGCAACATAGGAACTTCAGTGGATAAGCATTTCAGTATGTTTATGAATGAAGTTGTTCATGCAGCCCTTTAATGTACATATATATATATATATATATATATATATATATATATATATATATATATATATATATATAGTATAAATATATACCAGTGTTGCCAAAAATGGCTAAAAACAATGCCTAAAAGTTGGCTAAAATTTACTAAAAAATGGTTAAGTTTTTTTAAAATAAAGACACATTAAAATTCCATAACAAAACAAAAATAATTCATTAAAAGTTTTTTGCAATGAAATTGTAAATTGAGATCAATTTGTAACTTAAAAATAAACAAAAAGCATTTAAAAATTAAATCGTCGATAAATTCGATGGCACGAAGGAAATTGCGACCTGTACTTTGCGAATAAGGTTAACATGGACAACCAGCCGGACGGATATTGTTATATCGATTCAGAAAAGGAATGATGACAAAAAATAAAAATTTTGGTGATAAAGTTGTTATAGTTCTTCTAAACAGTTTGGATTGAAATCCAGCAGAATCTGTATAGTATAAAAAGAGTTATAAATCCAAATATTTAACAACCTTCCGAAGAAATCGATATTTCTGTTACAAAAACTAATATAAAATCGTGGCGGAATGCACCAATTGCCGTTAAATTTTTCACAGACTCGATTTTTGTTCTAGATCTTACTACCATATTTCGTGAAGATCGGTTTATAATTTACAGTAGGTCAACTGTCGGAAATACTTTATAACGTCCAAAACGGGTAAGAATAATGCTTTAGTAGTGAAATATGGTGTAATTTGGTTTCATAAGATCGGAAATCATCTGGACAAATTTCGTAATTATCGGTCCAAAATTTATCATAGTTCAAATATAAAATCCACTCCTTTAAATTACTTTTGTTGAAACTAGGTGCAATTAAGTTATTTATTCATTTATTATTTTTGGGTGGGCAGTATATACGGACAGGTCCAAGATAGACGCTGGCACTGGGACTGGAGTTTTTATTGCTGACACTGACGTGAAATGGTTATTCAGACTCCCGGATGAGTGCAGTGTCTTCCAGGCTGAGATCCTAGCGATCTGGATGGCGACCTAGGTGATACTCGATCACATCGTAGGGGAATTTGTGGTGACAATGTACGTCGATAGTCAGGCTGCGCTAAGAGCATTGTCAACCTATACGGTGCGATCGTCCCTGGTCGCACGGTGTAGGAATGCTCTGAGAGAGCTCATGTTGGCATTCACAATAAGGTTGTGTTGGTACCAGGTCACTGTAATATGAATGGCAACGAGGTGGCGGACGAGCTCGCGATAGGGCGTTCTTATCTGGCCTTAGAGGTAAGGGAGGGAGGGGTAAACCCCCCTTATGTCACTACTATGGGGTGATACGGGAAAGATTCCGTGATTCCGTTAACCGGTCCTGGAGGAATATAACGGATTGCAGGGTATCGAGGGCATTATGGCCCGGATTATTAAACTTTGTGATAATCGACTCATTATTTAACATATGTACATGTGTATGTATGTATGCAGATCCCATATACATAAAGCGTACTCACGGAATTTAACTCAATACGACTAAAACCGCGATACATTTTAAAACTGGGGCTTATAATTTATAATAGTTCCCATATAAAGCGTCCTGGAATATTTTAATTCTCGGCACAGCCGAATATAGCACACTTACATGTTAATACCATATAAATTTTGGTATTTTTAAAATTCAAGGTACACAATTACACATGTTTCCTTTCATATCCCTTTATTTATGATTTTAATCATCTTTTACTTTTAAAATTTCTGTTTTCGCTTTCCTGCACCATAAAACCAAAAAAGTTTTGTTTTTTGCATCAAAATGTGGATTTTTAGTTTCAATCATGGCCCAATTAGTAGGTCTGCGCACAACTACAACAATGCAACAATAGAAAAAACAATACGCGTTTTGTTTGTGTATACAAATGGTAAAAATGTCAAAAACTTGTCACCTGTTAAGAAAAATGTGTTTTGTTTTTATCATGTATTTATTTTGCTTAATGAAAATTTTCAACCGGAATTTTGGCGTACAATGCTTGCTTTCGAAAAATACTCTGCGCAAATATAATGTGATTGGGCCAAATTCCTGCCACAAATTTCACCCCATTTTGCACTTTACACTGGGTCTTTTTTTTTTTTTTTTTTCTTTTTTTCTCATTATTTATTTATTGAATTTTCATATATTGAATATGAACTTACAATAATTAATCAAATCTTATACTAATAATTTATTTTTGTCCTGCCAATGCTAGACGAAAATTTTTCTCTTCACGGTTTCTGTTCACATATGTAGATGTTTAGCGCTCTTCTTGTCTGATGAGTCCTGCTGTATCTTTTCTCCTTAATCTAGAGTGGCCGCTGTAATTTAAAATATTTCGAGCTAGTGGATTTGGGTGCGACTCAAGTCTTTTTAAATATTTTACTGCAAACTTCGTAATAATAGTTTTTACTAACGGCACATTGAGATCCTTGTGAATATTTGGGTTTTTAACATACGAGGGAGCGGCTGTGATTATTCGAAGAAGTTTATTTTGTCGCCTTTGAATTTTTTCGATATTAGAAGCCGAGGCAGTGCCCCATAACTGAATACCGTAGCACCAAATTGGTTTTAAGATAGAGTTGTAAAGTAGAAGTTTACAATCGAGACTAAGAACAGAGTTTCTTCCAATAAGCCAATTAAGTTGAATTGCTTTTAGTTTCATTTGTGTTAGTTTTGCTTCTATATGGCATTTCCATGTTAAACGCCGATCTAGATGAATTCCGAGATATTTTACATGCGATTGTTGGGGCATTAATTGATTATTGATTTTAATAGGAGGACATGACTCCCGACGCAAGGTGAATGTTATATGTACGCATTTTTGCTCATTAACCTTTATCCTCCATTGTTTTAACCACTTTTCCAGTTCAAATATATGATCCTGCAAGTAGCGAGAAGCTTCATGACAGTTTTCGTGTACGCTTAAAAAAGCTGTATCATCAGCAAATGTTGAAGTTAGGGTGTGGTTGTTTGTTGGCATGTCTGAGGTATATATTAGGTATAACAGTGGGCCCATGATGCTTCCCTGAGGGACTCCAGCGTCAATTGGCTGAGGAGAACTTATAAAAGCACCTTCTTTAATAATAAACTTTCGACCGACTAAGTAGCTTTCTAACAGCTTGTGTGTGTTTACTGGTAAATTTAGCTTCAATTTATGTAATAAGCCTTCATGCCACCCTTTATCAAAAGCTTGAGAAACATCAATGAAGAGGGCGGAACAATATTTTTTTTCTTCAAAGGTTTTTCTTATGGCGTTTACTATACGATGGGTTTGTTCAATTGTGCTATGTTCTCTTCTAAAGCCGAATTGATGGTTTGGAATACATCTATTTACATTTAAAATTGGGGTTAATTTTGACACTAACAGCTTCTCAAACAGCTTTGATATATTAGACAATAAGCTTATAGGTCTATATGACTCAACTTTTGTAGGATCCTTTCCTGATTTAGGTATCATGGTAACTAATGATACTTTCCATTCCTGAGGGTAGTATTCAAGGCGTAAAATAGCATTAAAAATAAAGAGAATAATTTTCTTTGCTATGCTGGGTAGCTCCAAAAGCATTTTGTTACTGATCTTATCAAAACCAGGGGCTTTCTTCGGGTTTAAATCATGAATAGCCTTTTCGATTTCTCTTATCTCAAATCTTAGTGGAACAGCTGCTCTAACAGCAACAGGTGGTAACTCGACCGCCATATCGAGAGATGTGTGAGCGGTAAATACGGTTTTCAAATGATTAACAAAAAGATTTCCTTTTTCTATATCATTTCTTGCCCAACTTCCGTTTAAGTTTCTTAATGGTGGTTTAGTGATAACTGGTCTTTTAAGATTTCTAGCTGCACGCCATAATGAGTAGTCTGATTGTGGAGTTGCATCAAGTTCCTTAAGATATTTTTCAAAGGATGCAGTTTTTTGGGACTGCAGTAACTTTCTTAGCCTTTTTGTGCAGTCTTTTAATAAAGTCTTAAGTTGGGGGGATCTGTGCAATTGCCACTCTCTTCGAACTCTCCTTTTTTCAGTCAATAGACGCTCGACATCTACAGAATATATGATATTGTTTTTGGTTTTTTTGAGGGTTGTGCTGGAATGTTGAACAGCTAGTTTGAGATAACTGTCAAAATTAACAATAGCGAGATCCACGCTCTCCGGTGTGCTAAGCGGAATATTTTCTGTGCAATGGGCACTAAGATATTTTTTATATTTTAACCAATTTATTTGTGAGGGTGATTTGGATAAGTACCCAGACGGCGATACGATTCTATTTGGAATCATTATAGTAACAATTGTAGGTGTGTGGTCGGAAGATAATTCTAAGGAAGCCTCAACATAAATCGTTTCTGCGGGGATGTTTTTAACCACTCCAAAATCTATGACATCTGGAACTTTTTGCTGATCAGTAGGCCAATATGTTGGTTCACCGCTCGCGATCACATTTAGATCCATTTTACGAATTGTGTTAAACAAAACACGACCCTTAGGCGTAATAAGTCGTGACCCCCAGAAAGTATGTTTAGCGTTATAATCGCCAGCAGCCAGGAAGCAGGGTCCTAATGCTTTGAAGTATTTATTATATTGGCTTTCTGATATTGAAAATCTAGGTGGTGAATATATTGATGAAATAACTAGGTTTCGATTTAATTCCTCGACGCAAATGGTCGTTGCTTGGAGATAATCTTCACGATGATCACACATTAAGTAGTGTTTTACTCGGTTTTTTATCAAAATGGCAGAACCTCCACAAGCTCTACCTCGAGGGTCCTTGGTATCATATAATATATAACCATTGATTTTAAACGTATTTCTCGAGGTCAGATGAGTTTCAGAAACCATCATAGCATCGATTTGTTTATTTATATATACACTGGGTCTTTTGGCACTGAAAATAACGTACCGCATCCACTTTTAAAATGTTTTTTACATACTGAACAATAACGCATTTTAATGTTATTACACTTTTTTTTTATTATTATGGTTATTTAAAATTTTTATTCATAATTTTTTCACAATTATTATATATTTTATTTTTATTTTCACAATGAGAAAAACGATTTCTTGAAAGAATATTAAAAAAAATATAATAAAAAATGTAAACAACTTTTGACATTTTGCCCATTTATGCCTATGTATTATGATTAAAAACACAACTCTACAAAAAATCAGCAGGCGTTTCGAGCAGACCTACTAATTGGGCCATGGTTTCAATAAAAAGTAATTTTATTAATTTGCTATTATTTATTGACAATTTGTTTAAATATTTATCTTCAGGCCCATATTTTTATATGTGAACACAGGGCAAACATGTTTTCCCTTATTTTATTTGAAGATATTTAATATCTGTTTGAGCAAACAAAAATGGGCAAAAAAATTAATGTGCGTAGTGTGATCAGAAAATAAAATTTTTATTGTTTTAAATGAGTTTTAGGAAAAAACAGTCAAACAAAAATTGGGAAAATATTTGACATATGTGACCTTTCCTTAAGAAATGCAATTACGTGTAATTACTTATATTAATCATACGCCTAAGTACACTTCAAACAAATAATATCAATCATACGCTACGATATACAATTACGAATTCCTTGAAATGTTCATACACATACATACATACTAGAGATGAGCGATCCCGTGATTTTTAAAGAACGTCGTGATTAGTGAACGCGATTTATAAATCACAGCTCCTTAAAACTGTGATTGTGATCACGGCTTGTCAGTTTTTAATTCTTTTGTAGCAAGTGCGTCCAAGCTATATGTACAATGCGCGAGCTTTCGCAAGAGCTTTACTTGCACAAATAAACTTTGGCTTAAAAAAATACCAATAAGATAGAAGAGAGAATGAAAGGAACAACCCAGACTAACACTAATTAAGTAGACGAGAGAATAAAAGGAACATCAACATTATTCGTTATTGCATTCAAAAAACGCTATTACCCACATAAACAGTGAAATATCAAAAATTTGTGTATGTAACAAAAATCGAAAATAACGACTTGGCAAGTACCTGTTGCTTAACAAATTTGGCCACAACTGTGATTCGTGATTTTTCAGTAACAGTGATTAAATTACAGCTACAGAAATATCGCTCATCTCTAATATATACATAATCATTGGGCCAAATTTTTTTAACGTAAAAATGATTTTGAGAAGAAAATGAAAAATACAGTTCATTTTCTGATTACATGAGCTTAATTCGTGTACGAGTAATAAGCAAAAACTACTAACTAGATGGCTGTTATTTAAGAAAAGCGAACTAAAAACAAATCAAAAAAATCATTGTTGGAATTAGAAATTAGTATATCTCTGTTTACGTTTGTTTGCCATTCCATAAAAATCTCTGAAGCGTAACTTTTAAGAAATCAGTGGAAAATTAACAACTCGAAAAAAGGATACGAATCAAAAAAATAAATTAAACTGACAAGAGAAACTAAAAGACTGTGAAAAAGTAGATGCAAAATAAACTAACAAAAAATATTTCTTTAAATAAAATTGCAACTAATATTTCGAACTAAAAAGAAATAATAAAATATAAAATTTTTTTGGTAGAAAAGTACTTGATTACTTTCAAAATATTATCTTGATTTTCACTTAAAAAATATTCGTAATTTTCCTTTTCACTTAATTGTTTTTTTTTAATTTAATAGTTGGATGAGTTGTTGTATTAAATTTAAGTTTACTGGTATGGCTAGCAGTCAACACAATCGACTGCAATCTAGAAATAGACTTTGTTTAGTGTATGCCAGCCAGTTGTCGTTTGGTAGACTAAAAAGAGGGGTCCAAAACCAATGTTTTTATCATATCATGACAATCGCAATATATCCTATCCACCTATGGTACTGTGGGTACCAAGACGATTTATTTTTATACCCACACCATTAAAGGTAAAGAGGATATCATGCGTTTGTGCTGAACAAAAATTGTGCTTAATAAAATTGTAATTTCATATATATACATACATACAAACATACGAGTATGTACATACATAACTATTAACTATCATTAGCTATCTTATATAAATTTTTACATAAAATTTGACCTTTAAATAAAATCCCATAACTTCCTAGGCGGCCCCCCTAGGGAAGATAAAATGTATGACCAAGCTCCATTATTTTTTTGTCCTAAACATTTTCTCCAATCTGGGTCAAATGTATAACCGACCCCACTTTGTTTTTTATTACCTACATTTGTTTTTACCTGCTACTTCTATACCTTAAGGTGGCTTCCTATTATAGTCACATATGATCGTAAAGAGCAACTCTTGGGAGTACCAAATATACCTTCAAATGAAGGAAAATGCAAACAAAAAATTAAATCTTTTTAAACTAAAATTAAGAGAAAATTCTCAAATCATAAATTTAATAAATCTATACATACTCGTATATAAATCTGCAAAGACAAAGCGGTTAAGAACACTTTTTTTCTGTTTGTCAACCGACTTGAAAAAAATACACAATTTGAAAGGTATTTACGTACAAAAGTGCACAACATCTATTTTGTTAAAATAAAAGGGGGTAAAAAGGGCAAAAACGGGTAAATTTGGTAATCTTATATATCCAAAACTAAAAGAGATCCCAAAAAATTTAATAATTACGCGGTGCTAGAAATTGACACTTTTTTTGAGACAAGCTGGGCACCTGGCGTTTTAACATAACTCGGGTACGCTGAATACAGTGGTGCTAACCGTTTGTTTAGGTTAGCTCTGGTTTTAAACATATACCGTTATTTCGAAAATGGAGGAGGTTGCACAACATATGTTCGCGTAACTCAAAAACGATTAAGTTTATTGCACAAACTGAAAAAAAAAGTAATTCCGCAACAAAATTTCCTCTTAGAAAGGTTAAACTTTTTCTCATATTCGCATTCGTGTTAGAAACCAAATTTTTTTTTTGCAACATTTTGAAATTTTTGTTTTTCGCGCAGCCTTGCTTCTAATTTTTTCCAGACATATAAATGTTTGCTCAAAAATTACTAAAATATTGGATTTTTTCTGTTCCCACTATGTTCACATTGGGCAAATATTTGTTTGCTGGCAAATATTTTAATTTGCTCAAAATTAGCTGTTATTTTATTTGACACTCAAAAATATTTTGTGTTTAGACTACGTTAACGAAATATTTGATGTTTGCTGCCAACTATTATATCAATCTGAACGTACCTTAATACATAATATAAATTTTAAGGAAAATTTGTTTTTTAAAATTTTGAAAAAGTAATTTATTTCTATGAGTGTATTTTCACATAAAATAAAGTTATTAAAACAATATCATGTTTTGGTATTTTATCAATAATAAATTATAAAAAAGAAAGCTATTTTTTTAGTCCATATAATTTCAATGAAACTAAAAAAATATTTTTGAAGTTTGCCATAAATTTTTTTTGAGGCAGAACCAAGGCGAATTCATGCAGGTGACCGCATCATGAGATAGAGTTAGGCTAGCTATCCCTTTTTTAAAAAAATACTTTGTAATTTGTTTTTGTAAGATCTTAGAGTAAATGTCAAAATTATTTGTTGAAAACATAAACAAGAGATTTTTTTTTTGTTTATAAAATATACACAATTGCCTTAGAAGGTAAATATTTTGCCTGTATTGCAATTTATTGTATTTTATTGTAGCTCCACTTATTCCTTATGCACTTTTTATTCCTTGATTTTATATTTCATATTCACTTTTTTTTGTTTTATAAGCTTAAAATAAGTTTTTTATTCAAGTATTTAGATTTTTATTAAATTTGAAATTTTAACTAATTTTTTCACAAAATGTAAACAAAGCTTGATACACACAAATAAATAAACAATAAGCAGATGACTCGAAAATGTCACATGTATGAATTCGCCTTGAGCAGAACATAGAGTTAAAGAAATACGAATAAAAATGTTTTATACTCTATGAAAAAATGCTTACAGCCTTTAAGGCCTTCTTGGTTCTTTTTATACCCTCTACCACCCCTACTGATGAATTAGGGTATTCTAAGTATGTCATTTCGTGTGAAACTTTTTTAATAATTATCTAAGACCCTACAAAGTACATATATTCTGGGTCCTTAAGTAATTCTAAGCCTATTAAGCCATGTCCATCTGTGTCTGCATGTCTGTCTGTTTCGAAAGTGTAAACAGAAAAGAACATTCATGATGTTAAATTTCTTCTAGTTCTCCTAAGCAATTTGGGATTGCAATCCAGCACAATCAGTTTTACGCGAAACGAATTTGGAATTTAGCACATTAAAACAAATCATATTAATGAATTTTTGACTCCCAAGAAAAACTTTAAAATACGAAATAGTTATAAGGTGGAACAACCTCCCTAAAACATTCTTTTTTTTTTGTTACACAAACTAATAGAAATTTGTGACAGAATGCATCGATTCTTATATAATTTTGCACAAATTCGGATTATATGCCATACTACAAATTTATATGATGATCCGGTCCATAATTTACTAAAGTTCCCATACAAAGCCCACTTTGGAAAATAACTTTAGTTGACCTAAAACGGTAACGAATAACTCTATGGTCTGTCATATTTTCAAAAGTTTAGAAATAATTCTGCTAAATTTCGTGAAGATTGGATAAGAAGAAAAAATCTAAAAAATTTGTTTTACAGTACTAAAATTTGGTCTTATTTAAGTTATTTTAATAATAAAAATCACACTACAGAATTTTGTGATGAACGTTCCATTATTTACAATAGGCCCAATCTAAAATCACCTTCTCAAATCCCTTAATACGCCTTATAATATTTCTGAAATAAGTCATGATATTTTTTTTTAAATTAAGCAAGAAATAATAATAATGAGAGGTTAGTTTTCATAAAGATTTGCTTATAATTTATAGATCCATATAAAGCCCACTCATGAAATATTCGAATTTTCGGTGGTGGGTATTAGGGATTCAGCATAGCCGAATATAAAAATAACTCTTACGATTCATTTGTATATTTTGATTCAATGTCTACACATATTTAAGCCACTTTTGTGGGGTCGCAAAGAGGCAATATAAAGCGGAGTCTTTTATGAGTTTTTATTTATCTTGTAATTTAGTAAATAGAGTTATAATAATTAGGATAAATATTTTCTTTTTTAAAAATATTGTCTAATTACAATATTTAAAAATTGAGAATGTGATCATGATTTTTAAAGAAAGTTTAAATCAAATTTTAGATTTCTTAAAAATTTAAACAAAAACCCTGAACATATAACTTATGTAACAGAATTGTTAAGATACAGTATCGTGCCAAACCTATATGGTGGTTTCTTAGTGATTTTAATTTTTACACCAAGTGTTTTTATTTAAAAAAGTCAAGCGTTTTTACTTTTGTCCATGCTCCTTTTAAATAGAAAAACTTAAATGTTTCTATTCTTGGCAAAATATGTATATCGTTGAAATTCAACTCATTTATTCATCCATATAAAATCATGTCTTTCTTTACAGACTTTTTTTGATTTCTTTATTTTACTCTACACTTTCCAAACATCGTTTTTGTCGTCCTAGTCATTACCATTTCTTCTCAATATTTGTCCGTCCATTTAATGTCGTTTTATATTTTTTCAGGTTGATCTTTGTTTTGTATTTTTTTCGTTTAATATTTATTTCTCGTAACAAGCGTCTTTTGTAATTTCTTAATGCTTCGTAAGCATTTCATTTCATTTTCATCAAGGTTGCGTTTTTAATTATTTTTTCTGCACTTCTTTTCAAGATTCTTTTTTCTCTATGCCAAAAGATTTTGCTTGAATATATGAAAAAAATAAATAGATTTTCTCGAGTTGTTTGTGGCGATTTAAAGGAGTGTTTTGTTCCAATTAATTTTAGGTTAGTTCAAACTCAGTTTTTGTTTAGCTCTAGTTCAATTCTAATTCAGTACCAGTTCAGTTCTCGTCACAGATCTCGTTCAGTTCAAGTTCAACTCTACTTCAGTTCTAGATCAGTTCTAGTTCAGTTCTAGTTCCGTTCTAGTTCAGTTCTAGTTCAGTTCTAGTTCAGTTCTAGTTCAGTTCTAGTTCAGTTCTAGTTCAGTTCTAGTTCAGTTTTAGTTTAGTTCTAGTTCAGTTCTAGTTCAGTTCTAGTTCAGTTTTAGTTCAGTTCTAGTTCAGTTCTAGTTCAGTTTTAGTTCAGTTCTAGTTCAGTTCTAGTTCAGTTCTAGTTCAGTTCTAGTTCAGTTCTAGTTCAGTTTTAGTTCAGTTCTAGTTCAGTTCTAGTTCAGTTCTAGTTCAGTTCTAGTTCAGTTCTAGTTCAGTTCTAGTTCAGTTCTAATTCAGTTCTAGTTCAGTTCTAGTTCAGTTCTAGTTGAGTTCTAGTTGGGTTCTAGTTCAGTTCTTGTTCAGTTCTAGTTCAGTTCTAGTTCAGTTCTAGTTCAGTTCTAGTTGAGTTCTAGTTGGGTTCTAGTTCAGTTCTTGTTCAGTTCTAGTTCAGTTCTAGATCAGTTCTAGTTCAGTTCCAGCTCAGTTCTAGTTCAGAACTGGTTCAGTTCTAATTCAGTGTAAGCTTAGTTCTAGTTCAGTTCTAAATAGTATAGTTCTAGTTTAGATTAGTTCAGTTCTCGTTAACTTTACACAGACAAAAACATGGTTGGATATAATCATTTTTTAAGAACAACATACTATTGCTAGAGTTTAACATAATATGGTTAAAATTAAGCATATCTTTGTCAAAATTACCTATAATTTTGGTCAAATTTACCTAGTAAGTAATTTGGTCAAAATTACCCATATTATGGTGAAACACGAACATTTGGTCAGAAGTAACTATACTATGGTTAAGTTTAATGATTATATGGTTTTAGTTAGCCATATTATGGTTGTTTACTTCAGCCATTTTATCAATTTGACCTTTGAGTCAAGCTGTTAATTTTATTTCGCTGTTCTTAAGTTCATTTTCCAGCCCGTGACGACCTTTATCAGCATTCTTTTCATTTTACTGGTTTGTTCTACTGCGTAAATTTATGTAATTAAATTAATAATTAAAAGAAAAAGAATGTAAGAATTTTAAGCAAACCAAGCAAGTGATTGAAAAAGCATTCAATTACTGCAGATAACAAAATAACCATTATTTTGTTATTTTTAAATATATTATTTTAAATTTAAAAGTAAACATACAATGTTTAAAAATATTTTAATTTTAAATATATTATTGTTTATATTAACCATGGCTTACGGATAGAAAACTTATTAACATTAATATGGTATAACCATAAACATTATATTGTTAAATTCAACCATACTTGAAGTTTCAAGGGAGGTAAACATTTTAATAGTAAAAAAAAAACAAAATTTCAATTATCGTGCCAAGAGTAATTAAAAAAACTATAATCACCCCTATCGTGAATAATTTTTCCCTCGTAATTTGTTGCTTTTTCACGTATTTGCGATCATGAAAAACTCCCATGAAAAAAATTTTTTCATAGGAGAATAATAACGTGAAAAAACTGTTTGCGGGTAAGAATTCCCCTGATCGTGAACAATTTTGTCCCTCGTAATTTCTTCACTTTTCCCTTTGAATTTCTCACTTTATTTTTGCTGGGGAACAAAACATTTATATAAGTAATTCTTCTCATAATTCGAATATTGAAGTTTACAAAATTAATTTTAAGGTCAATTTCCGTTAAAATAGGCACAAACTTATATGTATATTGTTCAACAGAACGCAAAAAACAGGTCGATTGCCTGAGGAGTTATAAAACTTTTCAAAGACGTGGTGGCAGAATTTTAGAAATTGTTTTACTACATAAAAGCGCAATAAGCTAGTGTTGCAATCACTCCAAAACAATAGCGGAGTTCAGTGTTTTGTGCAAATGGTCTTGCGAAAGAGCAAGTGCAAAATTTCATAGCTTTTTTATGAAATCTAACGGGAACTCTGTGTATTTTGTTGTTGGATTCAACAAAAAAGCTATGATATTTTGCATTTGCTCTTTCGCAAGACCATTTGCACAAAACACTGAACTCCGCTAACATATTTTACTTTGTTTTTTTAACTGCTCTTTAAAATATACGTCTATATTTTTATTTATTTATTTATGTATTTATTTATTTATTTGTTTATTTATTTATTTATTTATTTATTTATTTATCTTATCAATACAATACAACAAGAAAAAATCTTATATTACAGTATTGGGTAGTAATTTGGCAAATATTCATATTATATCCAATATTGTATTTAATTAAATAAAAATACAATTAAAAGAAAAAAGAAGAACAAAAAAGACCGAAAAATAAAGTGACTAAATGCTTTGTTCACAAATAAAAATAACAAATAAGCATTTGTAACTAATAAAGACTATTTTAACTGAAGTACTTAAATATGGCAGATTTGAAATGACTTGCATTGCTTATGATTTGAATTTGAGGGGGTAGTTGGCTCCAGAGACGAATCGAGTTAATAAAGAAGTGCTGATCAGAAATTGATTTATTATACCTGATCCTATTGTTACCTTTGTTCGATCTAGAGAATATGATTCTATCATATAGGTAGGAAGGCTGTTGAATATATATAATCTTATGGAAAAATATTAGAGTTCGGCAAATCAGAGCATATTGTAAGATGCTCTGGTTCCTTTTTATTCCAAATACATATCTTGCAATATTATTGTATGTTACGTTTAGCCTTCGCCTACTAACACAATAGCAACTTGAAAAAAGCTCGCATCCATACATGAGTGTAGGCAATAAATACGTCTTAGCTAGTAGCATTCGGATGTGAATCGGTGTATAATATTGTGACATCCATAGATTCCTTAGCATAGAAAATGTTTTTCCACAGAGTATTTTCACATGATCTGACCAATTAAGTTGATTGTTAATAACTATACCAAGATTTTTTGCAGTAGTGACATAATTAATCGTCGTGTCATAAATCTTTATTGGTGGCAGACACGTGTTTATACATTTTGATGGTCCAATTACCATAGCAACTGATTTTTTTTGGGGTTAAGCTAAGGCCATTTGCAGATGCCCAAAGATAAATATGATACAGATCTTCGTTAATCCGTTGTATGCAATTTGCGGCATCTGATATTTTACAGCTTATATAGAGTTTTACGTCGTCAGCATACATTTGAATATTACAATGTTTTACTTGTAAAGGCAGATCATTAGCGTATATTGAATACAATAGTGGGCCTAATATTGAACGCTGTGGCACGCCTCTATGCATTAAGCAACGTTCAGAGATATTTGTTTCGTAGGAAACACTTAGATATCTGGCATTTAGATATTACCTTAACAGTTTTAGTGCTGTTGATGAGAAATTGCACATGTGCTTTAATTTTAGACAGAGAATGGAATGATGCACTGTGTCAAAGGCTTTAGAGTGATCAAGCAGTATTAGAAATGATATCATATGACGTTTATCAATTTTAAGGAAAACATTTTTTTTTAATGTTTTTTAATATTTCTTCTTTTTTACATTCACTGAGAACTGATAGCGCGAAAAATTGTTCACGGGAGTTTCACGATAGCATTTTTCCCTTCGAGGGGAATAAAAATTTCATGGGAACAAAAATTCCACTTGTTTTTCACGATAGGGGTGAATAGTTTTTTGTGGCCATTGCGGGGAACATAACATTATATTTTGAACCTTTTTTCAATCAGGTTTTTTCTCTGCGTGTTCTAAGTTAGTTCTAGTTCAGAACTTTTCTAGTTTTGTTCTAGTTCAGTGCTCTTTTACATCTAGTTTAGTTTTAGTTTATTGAAAAGATTTTAGTTTATAACGCTTCTGCTTTCACTTTCTTCATCTGGTGTGATATTTGTTCAACTGGTTTTTTTATGTGAAACATCTTCAATTTCGTGTTGATGTTTTGGCTGTCCTTTTGTCATGAAGATGATGAGATTTTTTTTAATGCACGCATTAAAAACGACTTACTATACAACAAATTGTTCAACTATATAACTTACAAAAAAAACGAAAATTTCTACAAAAAAGTTAAAAAAAGGAATTAGAAAAATAAAGGAAAAAAGCAAACTAACAATAAGACGGAAAGACTATGAATATGTAATTTGCCATAAAAAAAATAAAGCGAAGAAGAAAAAAAAAATATCAAAACCATAATGACTACAGCTACAGAAAGGGTTCAAGTATAAAGAGCAGCTCCAGTAGAGTAAGGGTACCAGAAAAAAGAAAAAAATCAACCACATCCTTTAACTGGCACAGTACAAGCCAACTCAAAGTAATAAAAATAAAAAAAAAACTGAATCCAGAATGAAAAAATTGTAGAAGAAAAGAATCAGTTTACTTTCAAAATTAGTCAGAAGAAAAAAGTTAATAGAGGTTAAAAACTAATTGTATGTTTTAGATAAAATGTTGATTTAATTTTAAAAAAGTAAAATGAGAACAAGAGAGAAAAACGAATGAGCATAACACTAGTTAAATATGCAGATTCCTTGCAAGATTAAAAGTTAATAAGATTTTATTTAACCTTTAGACAAAGTATTTAAATAAAATGGTTTTCAGAGAATATTTTATTATAGTTATTTTAAATAATTTATTATTTAAAACTCAAAGCTAAAGTAAATTGTTTTTCTTTGTAGTAGGTATTAGGGGGCTCCACAAAAAAAAAATTTTTTTTTTGCTTTCATCTTAAAAGTTTCTAGTAGGCATAAAAAAGCTCTTACAAAAGATCAACTCCATATTTTAATTTGTTTGCGACAATCAGCAACTTTCAGTTTTTCTATATTAATTACAAGTGAAAATTTGTTTTTTTCGTATTTTACAAATAAAACTACTAAAAATATATTTTTAAAATTTTAATAAACATAGAAAAATTACAGAAAATAAAATTTTCTGGAAAAACTTAAAGACGTTGAGTAACGCGTAGAATCAAAATATGGAGCTGATCTTGTGGGAGAGCCTTTTTTTATACCGGCTAGAAACTTTTCAGACAATAGAACTTCAAAAAACAAACAACAAAAAGAAAAAAGTTCTTTTCAAGCACTCTACACGCAGAGAATAAATATGGTTGGGCATGGTTACGGCAACTACACTATGTTTATTGTAACAATATATTGTTGTCGTACACAAAATATTGTTCTTTTTATTTAATATCAACAATATTATAGTTACTGTAAACATTTTAATGTTTATCGAAATTATAAATTTGAGTATGGTTCACTGAAAAATAATTATTTTTATAACAACTAAATAATGATAACTTTGAAAACGTATTATATTCCTCTTAATCATTTAATGATATTTAATAGTTATAACGTGATTACTTTCTATACGTGTACTCATAATATAATTTAGATGCAAACAAAATATCTTTACTCTAATAATATTTTGTTATCGCCATTTGTAAAATAATTTTTCATCAGTTGTGTCGTTTGTTTTACATATGCCTGTCGAATTATTTGGTAGTCAGTAGTTAAACAATTTAAAAAAAAATACCCATTAAAACCCAAGTTTAAAGAAATTAAAAAATAAAGAAAGACCGGACATTCGTCGTCTTATGAAGGACCATCAATTTGAGGTTGCATTGAATGATATCGAGCTATTGGCCTGGAATTGTGTGAAATCAGTAATAGAAAATGTATTAGGAAATCATCGGTCTGAAAACTGGCGAATTTTAATTAAAAATATGCTAACCGCATTTAAAAACTTAAACGTTAGAATGTCATTGAAAATACATTTTTTGCATTATCATGCCGAAAGATTTAATGAACAATTTTTTTAATGCCGAGTCTGATGAACATGGCGAGAGATTTCACCAAGTAACAGCCAGGCTCTAACACTGGTATAGCGGCAAACAACTTGATTCGCTATTAGGGGATATTTGTTGGAATCTGCAGGAGGAAGAAGAATACATTTCTAAATAAAAATAAAAAAATTTCATCTTTTCTGAAAAAATCAAAAATTGTAGACAGACTTTAATCACTTATAGCTTATTTTGTTTGGAACTTTGTTTTTTATACGCGTAGAACCCTAGCCTTAAATTTTGCACCTGCAGCGCCTGAGATACCCCTAGACGGGCCAAATGTATGACCAGCGCAACTTTATTTTTCATTCCCATCATTTATTTCTAAGGCCTAGGATTCACTCCTAGGGGTATAAAATGTATGACCGACCTCCACTGTTTTTTGTTTTTAACATTTTCTTAAAACATAGTTGCCATATATCTCCACCCTTAAGGGGGGCTCCCATACAAATATGGCCGTTTAATGAAATTCTTAAATTTGCCGCTGCAGCGCCTAGGATGCCCCTAGATGGGTCAAATGTATGACCAACCCCACTTTATTTTTCATCTTAATCATTTATTTCTTACATACCCACCGGCTATCTCCATTCTTTAAGGGGGCTTCCATACAAAATGTTCAATGCAGACTAGAAATATATTGAAGAAAAAGTCCCATAAATGCCCAGGAGTCGCCCCTAGGGGGATAAAATGTATGACTGACCTCCATTAGTTTTTTGTTCTTAACATTTTCTCAAATTATACTTTCCCTTTATCACCATCCCTTAGGGGCGCTCCCATACAAATATTGCGTTTTTTGAAATTCTTAAATTAATTAAAATTTGTCGACTTTTGTGAATAAAATCAAAAGTTGCAAACAGATTTTAATCATTTATGGCTTGTTTTGTTTGGAATTTGTATACGTCTGCAAAAAATTAGAAGCATAGCTGCATTTTCAATTTTTTTATGAATTTTTAAAAAACAAAAATTTCGAAATTTTGTTAAAAAAATTATTTTTTTTTCCAAAAAAAAAAAATTATGTTTCTTAAACGACTAAGGATATTAGAAATAAGTTTTCCTTTTCTTAAAGGAAATTTTTCGGTTTCGGTTTTTCAAGTTTTTTGAAAAAGATAAAGCGTTTTTGAGTTACGCGGACATATGTTGTGCAACCTCCTCCATTTTCGAAATAACGGTATATCTCAAAAACCAGAGCCAATCTTAAAAAACCGTGGGCACCACTGGATTCAGCGTACCCGAATTATGTTAAAGCGCCAGGTGCCCAGCTGGTCACGAAAAAAAGTGTAAATTTCTTGCACAGTGTTATCGATGCCCACCTTCGCGAGTATTTATACTCTGTTCGCTGACATCTAGGTGTCTCTAGAACATTCGACTTGTCGAAATGTGTGTAACATTTTCGACATATCTGAGCCATTCGAGCTTTTATTATCTTACAGCTTATATCATTATGCATAAACACTGTGGCTGAATTTAAATTGATTTATACATCAATAAACTAAAGCATACTTTATGGGAATAATCTTAACACTATTATGTTATACAGTTATCTATAGAGATGAGCGATATTTCTGTACCTGTGATTTAATCACTGTTACTGAAAAATCACGAATCACAGTTGTGACCAAATTTGTCAAGTAACAGGTACTTTCTAACACAGATTACTACACTCTGTGTACTCTGTGCTTTCTAAGTCGTTCTTTTTGTATTTTGTTACATATACAAATTAATGATATTTCACTGTTTGTGAATGAAATGGCGAATAATATTGCTGTTCCTTTCATTCTCTCTTCTATCTTATTAGTATTTTTTTTAATCCAAAGTTTATTTGTTCAAGTATGTATGTATAAGTAAACAGATTTGAAAGCTCTTACAATTTGTTGTTGTTTCTTTGCAAACTCCTTACAAAAGCTCTTGCGAAAGCTCGCGCATTGTACATATAGTTTGGCCGCAATTGCTATAAAAGAACAGAAAACTGATAAACCGTGATCACAATAACAGTTTAAAGGAGCAGTGAGCAGTGAAATCACGTTCACTAATCACGATGATATTTAAAATTCACGGGATCGCTCATCTCTAGTTATCTATAACAATCATAACATTACATTTGTACTAGAAAACTCTGTACAGTGGTTTTACATTAGTAACTAATACAATAACATTTTAAACTAATAAAATTATTAATATATTAAACTTATTCTTAACTAAAGTTAATTTCGTAACAATATTATGATGTGAAATATATGTAACGCTAAAGTTGCCAGTAAGTAAATAAGCATAAGCATACTAAAAATATCTTTCGGGTTTAGATTTAATCTACATATTATTATGATTAACATGATAATAATATGATAACTTCTTAACTTATTATAACTAACATGATAATAATATGATTACTTTTTCACTTATTATGATTAACATGATCATAATATTATTACATTTAATTATAATATGATGTAAAAATAAATTGGGATTAAGAGAAAAATATTATGATGTAATACTACGAATATATTTAGTCATAATATAATTCTATAATAATCGTAATATGTTGACTACAATCATGAATCTTATCATAATATGTTGCTCTTAGAATATGTTTACCACAAACATGTTTGCTGTGTTGCTTTTTATATTAACTTCTACAGATACCTTTTCTTGCCTTAGACTTGTTGATGTGAATGATTTTAGATTATATCAAATGAAATTATACTTATAGAAAAGGCGTCATAACGCTGATGTATTTTGACATCAGAACAATGACAAGTGTCTTCGTTTTTGTGCCCATGACACTTTTCATCATTGTGATGTCAGCCTTAAGTTAAAATTGTCATCAGGGTAAAAAATTGAGTTCGTGTCATAAATGGTCACACAAATTGTGTCACAGAAATGACTTAGTAACATCAGAGAAAGGACTTATTAGGCTTGTCATTAAATTGAGCTTTTCATTAAATTGAGTCATTAGAATTGATTTAAGTTAAACTGAGAGAATATTAATTTACCGTTTACACATGTCTGTTTTGTTGTATTCTGCGCTTTGTTAACACAAGAACGCTCAATTAAAAGACACCAGCAGCATGCCCGATACTGTTTTCGTAATCATTCTGCTTTCAATGTATTTAACTAAATAATATAAAACTATAGAATATGGGAATTTTTTTCTTATTTTACTTTTGAAACATAAAAATAACGTTAATAATAAGAAAAATGTGGCATCGAGTTGATGTCTCTGTAGACATTGCATAGATGACGCATAAAATATGACAAAATTTAATGATGACGTTCGTTATTGGGTTGATAACTACTTTTGCCTCATTGATGCCATTTATAATAACATTGATGTCACAATTTTGATGTTAGGGTATCATCAATGTGAAGACGCATTTTCTATGAGTATAGAAGCGAACGTGTGAAATCAAAAAAATTAAATATGGATTTTAAATCTGACAAAGCCACTGCAAAATACAAGTTGTCTTAAAGCAGCTTAAGTGATTGTTATACTAACGCAATAATAGTGGAGAGGATATTATGCATTTGTGCTGATGTTTGTAACACCTTTAAGTATTGATACTATAGACCAGTGATGCCAATTAAGCCCTTTAGTGGCTAGATTTAGCCATTTATTTACCTTGTTTAGCCATACAAAAATGAGTTTAGCTATTAGCCACTGCTTTCGACATTTTTCAACTTGTTTAGCCGTAACATTTTTTTTGCTGTTTTCCTTTAAAATAATAATTTTAATTTTCTTATAAAATTGCTAAAAGTAAAATAAACATTTAATTGTTTAATAAAACGCATTAAATCACAACTTTTATAAAGGTTGAAAATCGCTATAAACGATGATGATGAAACATCTTTCAAAATAAAGGAACAGTATTTATTCCAATATAAGATTTTAAAAATGGATCAGCACTATTTCTTTCTGGTCGAAAGCATTTCAATATAAAGATCCAGGCAGCAAAAAAAACTTTTTGAAACTTCAAAATTAACTATAAAGTTTCTCTCACTTCCATGGTCTAATGCTTAAGTAAAGGGGGTATTTAGCCAAGTAAACATCGTTAAAAGTAATTTGAGCAATTCGATTTTATCAATTATGTAAATATTTTTACCATAACAATAAAATATTTTGTATCTTTTTTTATTTTTTATTGCAGATTTGGACTCAAAAGGTTGGGTAAATGTTGTCATGATTATGAGTTACCTTCAATATATTAAAAACTAATAGGCACAAATGATTCCTTTGAGATGAACAATTACGTCCCCAAATTTATCGATGATTAAATTTTTTAAACGCTAAAATATTTAATATAAGCTTATTCTTATATAACAAATTGATTTCAATTTTAATGAATTATTATTGTTTTGTTATTGAATGTAAAGGTAAATGTGTCTTTAAAAGAAAAAGTTGTTAGCCATTTTTTATCCATTCTTTACGGTAAATTTAGCCATTTTTGATCATAAAGTTTTGTCAACACTGGTGTATACAGACCACCCTTTTGGTATACCGATCGGCTCAGAATCACTTTCTGAGTCGAATTAACGATGCCCGTCCGGCTGGCTGTCCATGTAAACCTTGTGCGCACCAAAAAATTTCGTTATTACAAAAATTTCATTTAAACAAAACATACGTTTTTATTTGAAATTTCTATTTAGCACAAGAAGCTTTATGCTAATTAAAAAAAAATGTGCTTTTTTCACAGAGTCTTTTTCAGAAATATTCTCTATTTTTCCCAGCCAACCTTGCGTATAAGTAGCATTACGTCATATTCACTATAAATATTACTTATACGCTCTGGTTAAATCACATAAATTACTTCTTTTTATGAGTGCATAAAAAAGATGAAATGTTTTCTAGTCAATAAACTCCTTTTCATAAAACACACTTAAGCTATGTTCACACTTTTCCAATATTTGACGTCCTACATGTATCCACTAGTTTTATTAAAAAATTGCTTTCTTTGTAAAATGTTTGCTACATCAAACATAATTTAGCAGTGTTTAAATCACATTATACAATTATTTTATTACAAATTAAGATTAGTAAATCAATAAAAATTGTTAAAAATAAAGCTAAAGTTTGATCAATTTCGTGTTCAAGCATTTTTCGGATTTTTTGGTCAAATATTTGTTAGGTGTGAACATACGTTTAGTTTTGATTCGCATAAATACAAGTCTTTTAAAAACAATATAATGCATACTTACAAAATAACTTCTTTTTTATTCACACACAGACTAACAATTATCTGAAGAACATGCACACATATTCTCACAATTGCTTTAACACATTTCAACACTTTGCTAAAATGTTTTTTTCAAGCTGTTGGTGTTGTTACTTTTTATAAAACAAAAGCTGTCATTACGGGCTTAAAAATGAATTATGAAGTAAAATACACTTTCCATACATTAGATAGATATTACTTTATGCAGGGGTATGTGTTTGTTGTTGGTAAAAGAGAGTAAAGTTGGAGTGTGTTAAAATATTTCATACCATGCCATTGTCTCTGGCTTTTTCTTTTTTAACAACTTTCATTCTTATAAGCACAACAATAAGAACAACGAACCTTAAAATGTTTAATAAACAGGAACACGTGTATGAATTCTTGTCTGCCTTTAAGGATTTCTGTGTTAAAAGTTTCTTTTATTTTTATATATTTTATTTTGGTTTCTTCTTACCTTTTTATTTTGTTTTTTATTTATGTATATCGTTGCGCTATATTACACATGTAAGTCTAATATTTAAACAACAATTAACAGATGTTTTGTGAAAAATAAAAGTCATACGAAATAAGGGGTGGTTAAATTTAAAGGGCCGATTTTGATTTTGAATAAAACACAATTAATTTAGGAAATTATTTTCTATTTATTATGCTAATATTGGTATGGTTCAATTATGTATGGAACAAAATATCGGCAAAATGGCCGCCGCGATGTCGGCGGCACACCTCCATCCGATGGTCCAAATTTTCGATGACGCTGAGGCATAATTGAGGTTCTATGCCGTTTATGTACCGAATAATCTCATCCTTTAGCTCTTGAATTGTTGCTGGCTTATCGAAGTACACCTTTTCTTTCAAAAACCCCGAAGAAAGAAGTCCAACGGTTTCAAATCACATGATCTTGGCGGCCAATTGACATCGCCACCACGTGAGATACCACGGCCATTGAATTTGTCGCGCAAAAGAGCCATTGTTTCGTTAGCTGTGGGGCAAGTGGCACCGTCCTGTTGAAACCACATATCGTCCACATCCACATCTGCCAATTCGGGCCATACAAAATTCGTTATCATCTCACGATAGCAAACACCATTCACAGTAACTGCCTGACCGGCCTCATTTTGGAAAAAATACGGCCCGATAATACCGCCAGCCCATAAACCGCACCAAACAGTCCCTCTTTGTGGGTGTATTGGTTTTTTTTGGCAATCACTCTTGGATTATCATTCGCCCAAATGCGGAAATTCTGCTTATTGACGAATCCACTGAGGTGAAAATGTGCCTCATCACTGAAGATGATTTTCACGATATGCATTTTGTATAAATTGGCTCTTATTCGACCTTTAAATTTTTTTAATTAATCCTTTTTATTAAGCTTGAGGTCTTTTTCTTTTTTTTTATAAAAAATATTAAATTTTATTGAAGTCAGATACTGAAAATGTAGCACAAAATTATAGACATTTAATTTATAAAAATAGAAACGGATATTAAAAATTTATTTAAACTGTAATAGATTAGGTTAAAATTGGAAAATCTTTTTGTATTTAATTGAAAATATGACATTTTGTTAAATTTGTTAAATTTATTGAAAATTGTTAATTTTTGTCAAATATTTAAGAAAAAATCCCTGAAGAAGGCACACAACGGAGTGTCGAAATATTGGATTCAATAAAATTTAATATTTTTTATAAAAAAAAAGAAAAAGACCTCAAGCTTAATAAAAAGGATTAATTAAAAGATATGCATTTTGATTTGAACGCCCATTTTCATAATAAGCCTTAATAACATTAACGCGTTGCTCGATTGTGTATCTTTCCATGGTTCAAATTGAAATAGTCTGAAATTGAGAAATGTCAAATGAAATGCTGAAAAAATTGACGTTTAGGTGTGGTTCACTTTCAACATCGGCCCTTAAAGTTTAACCACCCAATATATGTTCACACATACGTTGCGACCAAAGGACAACAATGTTCTATCTTAAATGTAGTTTAGGTGAAGATAGAACCTTGCTCTAAGGTCACGATATAGAGTATTGTTTCCTATAATTCCTACACAGAAAAAAATTCTCCAAAGTTTTTAACTGATGAAAGCATTAATTAAAAGTCAAATCAGTTTTAGTTAAAATTTTAATCAAGTGCAAATTTCACTGGTGCAAATTTAATTATTTTTTTAATTAATATCACGAATTTTTTAATTGAAATCAATTTTTATTTTTTTCTGTGTATAAGGAACATATGGCCACAACAAAATTGTTCCAAACGTCTTTTTCATTTGCCATACGCCTTATTTCACTCCAACTGTTTCATGAAGTTCTGAATTCGAAATCGAGCTGCCCCCCATGTATGGGCAGGTCTGCTAACTCATCTCTGGCCCTGGGGGTTCCAATCGATGACCATTCTGGTAATGTCGTCTGGCGATTTCCTGAGTGTGTGCGCAATCCAACGCCATTTTCGCCTACGTGGCACTGTATGAATTGGGTTGGATGGGTGGTGTGCCAGTAATTATAACGTTTCTTATTCTTTCAGGCCAAAATATACGAAGGATTTTACGAAGGCAAATGCTGCCAAAGACTTAAACGGTGTCGGAGTTTTTTGGTGCAGCATTCTAAGACACGCTTCGATTGAGTAGAACAGATTTACGTTGGAGTTGAAGATATTAAGCTTTGTGTAACCCGACAGCTGTGATGAACGCCACCCGGAGTTTAGCAAGCCAAATAACTGTCTGGCCTTGTCTAGTCTGCACTTTATGTCTTGAGATGAACCACCTGTTGTGGTAATTGTGCAACACAGATACACGAAGGATGTGACATCTTCCATCGGTTGGTCATGAAGAAGGAAAGGTAATGCTGTGGATGTATTGATGTGTATATTTTTGGCTTACCTTGCGTTAATTTTCAGTTTCACTCTTGTGGACATTTTCTCCATCATTCTTATCTTGTGCTTCATGTCAGAATGCGTATGTGCGTGGATACAGGTATTGTCCGCGTAGTCAAGGTCTTCTAGACGTGGCTACAGGCCCTATCTTATGCCTATGTTACCGTTTGTGTCGTATAGCATGATAGTGTCTAAGTAATTAAAAAAGGCGATGTTACGCATCCTTGTCTGATGTCTTTTCTGACTGCAATTTTATCTCCAGTTCCATGTATCACTCGTCAATTGGCATCCGAGTAAAGGTTGGCAATTAGTGTCATACCAAAAGATAGAAATAATTATTTGGGTGCATGTGTTATGAGATTGTAAAAAATGTTTTTAAAAATTTGGAGTCGAAAGTTTATGTTTACTAAAAAATTCCAATTTTGCAAAAATCTTTATTTAAAAAAAAAAAAAAAAAAAAAAAATTCTCTATTAAGTTTTTAGTTATTGCACAGTGCAATAATAGACCTACAAAATAATTGTTGTGTATTTTTGTGACTCGTTATTCCTGAAGATGACATCCAAAGGATGTCGAAATATTGAAAAATAAAGAATTTAAAGAATAAAACAGACCTCGAGCTTGAGAAAAAAAAAATTATTTAATTTATAAATTAAAAAAAAATTTTATTAAAATTTAGAATTTCTTCAAGAAATAAAACTGGATTTTTAAAAAAAAGCCATTTATTTATTATCATTAAGTTCTTTTTTTAACAAAAAGTTCCTTTTTAAGCAACATAAAAATATTTTACAACATTATTTGCTTTTGTCCAATACACAAACTCTTAGTGGTGGGTTACACTGTTCAAGTCTTAGCCGTCAAGTCTTGGGCTTTTAGGAGAGAAGGAAAAAGAGAATGCCACTTCTTTTCCTCTCTCTCTCTCTCTCTCTCTCCTAAAAACTCAAGTCTTGACGGCGAAGACTTGAACAGTGTAAACCAGCACTTAGTATCGTCGTATTCGTTGTGTAATCGTTTAATTATACAATATTCTATGTTTGTTGTTGGTAGTTTCATACAAAAGTGTTGTCTTATTACATGATTGATTTTTACATTTTTTGAAAAATGTTGTATTTATGTCAGGCCTTTAAATGTTTGATTTGTTTGGTGCATTTGTAAAATAAATATATGTTTAATTCGTTCCATTTTATGTCAAACGTTGTTGACGTTGGATATCTTCAAGAAGTACCAAAAAAAAAAGGGATACCTACAAAAAAGAGGCACTAAAAAGTGGATTAAAAAAGGGGGCACCGCTTTTAAAATAAAAACAAGTACACCAAATTTTGTTTTTAAACGAATTTTGTTCAATTAATTAAAAATTTTAAATAACATTTTATAAATGGAAATAAAAACATAACAGAAAACATTATATAATAAAACTGGTCGGCAAAAAACAGAAAAAAGTCGATAGCAAGAACTTTGTTATACGATTTTAATTTACTTTGGCGTGCTGAATCCAAATCAGTTCACATATTGGTTCTATCACGTCTAGTTTTTAATGGGCTGATACTTTTTATCCAAAATTGAGAACCGATTTGTCCGATTTTGTTTCAAAAGATGATTTCAGATGATTTCCTTTGAGTCATTCAAATAAATTTTTTTTTATATTTTCAACTGTTTCGTAGTAATTCAGAAATTTGTTAAAGGTAGATTAACAAAAATGTTATGTATTTTTTCAATATTAAGAACACGTTAGGTAATTTATACATTTGGGTAATTGATATTATAAAACTAATAATAGTAAAAACAATATGAAAAATGTTTTTAAAAAATAAAAACATAATATAATTTAATTTTGATTTATATTTTTCTTGCTTGCTAATTCTATCGCTCGCATACAAAAGGATTTTTTTTCTCTTTTCAGCAAAAATATCAATAATTTCATGTGAATATATTTTTAGGAATGCATCTAAAAAAATGTTTTTATATACATACATATTAGAGTATTCATTCCGATGAACGGTTAACCGATTAATTACTACCAGATTAACAAATCGGTTAATAAAAATTGGCTATTTTCGGTTAACGATTAAACCGGTTAATTGCAGTCGATTAACCGATGTAGCGAAAGTTTTAATTTTTTGTAGTATTACAACATATTATTTGAGTTTTTAGTTATATTTTTGTTTAGAAAATATTTTTTCATACAAACAAAGAAGGTGTTCAGTGATCTTCATTTAAAACTTCACATACTTTTTATATGTAAGTATGTGTTTAGTTATATGTTTCTTGTCATATTTTCTAATATCAATCTTTTAACAAAAATTAATCGAAACAATTAGAAGTGTTAAACATTTTAAAAATAAAGACAGGACTCTTATGACATAATGGAAGATTTTATATGTTTAAAGACATCCACGAAAAGGACTAAGAAATAAGATATTCTGTATTATGAGCTGCTTTTGATTTCTCCAACATCTACGATAAGTGAAAAAATTTTTTCCAAGTCAGGTTTAATCAAAACTAAAAGAATTGCTTAAGTCCTAAACATTTTTCTAAAAGATTATTTTTTAAGGTCTCCTTAAACTATTGAAATAACTAATAAAACTATCTTACAGTTTATTTTTTAATTCTACATAATATTTATGTATTAATTAAAAAATATGTTTACATATATATGAATTATTTTTTTGTTTGCTCGTTTTAGTTCAGGAATTGTTATGTTATTGTTTTTTTTTTTTTTTTTTTTTTTTTTTTTTGTAAAAACTAATAAATTGAAATTACTTAATTTTAAAAAAAAACTTTATTAATCGGTTAACCGATCAATTACAAAATTAACCGATTATTAACCGATTAAACCAAACCCTTGGTAAATTAATCGAGTGATTAACCGATTAAAGCAAAAGTCCGATTAAATGATTACCCTAATACATATGTATGTTTGAAACCATTTAAATTGTTTCTATCTTCTAAAATTTTATTTAGTTTTGAATAAAAATTTAAACAAAACAACTGAAAATGTGTGTGGTTATGATTTATGAATTGTTGCTTTATTATGAACACCAGTGAAAATATTGCTGCCTATTGTGAACGAAGCTTTAACCTTGATAATAAATTGTTGTCACTTTCAATTTTTTTTTCTAAAAAAAGGTCTAATTAAAAAGTGGAACTATACATTTTTATTCGTTATAATTTAGTAATAATGTCTATCTTATATCGGGTTTCACTGAAGACTTGTTCATCGCCTTTCATAAAAATATTAAAGACTTTTGAACTTACGCGCTTCATTATCTTAATGGATAAAGGCGATAAAAACAATCACCATGTAACCATGTATCACAATGTATTTTAATAAAAACTTTTTTTTTAATATTTATATAAACATACATATCGCACTTGTTCCTCTAAACAGAGTCAACTCAAAATTTTTCAATTTTCATTTTTTGCAAGAAAACGATAAACAGTGGCCATATCAACCCACTGTAAAAATCTTACATAATTTTCTCTAGTATTTTGTAAAAAAAACTCAATTGAATCCCCCTTTGTAATATAAGAGCCAATTTATATAAGAATACATATAAAAAAAAAGTTTTTTGTCTCTACTGAAAATTTATAAATTTTGAGTTGACTCTGTTTCGAGGAGCAAGTTTAAAAATGTTTGATGTTTTTTTAAATGTTTGTTTTTAAATTGAAAAAAAATATTTCGAAAAGTGATGTCGTATCTATATCGTTTTAAATAATAGTATATAATATTATAAACGCCGTAAAATATAATATCGTTTTCCCTATCATATCGTTCTATGGTTTATTGGGACAGCACATTTTTAAAAGAAATATTTTTACATAAAAAGTCAGATTTGCACAAAAAGCCTCTTTTATAAAATAATTTTTTTTTTTAGTGAAATATGTGGTCGAAGTGTTTTAAAGGCCAAAAGCTATAAATATGTTAGTACTAATAGATCTTTACAGTCCAATTATTAATAAAAATTCCCCGGGTCTTTTTTCACTTTGCCCTTTTTCTACAAATGAATTTAAATAGGAAAAATGGGAGAAGGGATAAACTCCCGGTGAATTTTGATTTATAATTGAGATGTTCAACTATATAAGGTTTTTTTGGGAGTCTTCTCTTCTTGTAAAGGGTGTTTTATATTTAGATATAAAATCTTAGGCTGGCAACACTTTTTAAACTGGTGGCCATATTGTCAGCTGTCAATTGATTTATATTCCATTCAAAAATTGGGATTATTAGCATATCATTAATAAATGAATTAATTAATAATAAATATTTCATTCCCGAAAATAGTTTTTGATGATTTATGTTTAGTTTAGTCTGGAATTTCAACATTAATAAACTGACGCCTGAACAACGCTTCCAAATTGTGCAAATTTATTTTGAAAATCATGGCTCTGTTCGAAGCGAATTTTGTTTAGCGATGAAGATCACTTTTGTTTGAATGGATACGTCAATAAACAAAACTGACGTATTTGGAGTGATGATAATCCTCAAGTGTATGTGGAGACAGCGAAACATCCAGAAAACTGACTGCTTGGTGTGCTTTATAGGCTGGTGGAATCGTTGCTCCGTACTTCTTTAAAAACGATGTTGGTCAGAACGTTAAGTCAATGGTGACCGCTATAGAGCCATGATTACTGACTTTTTTCATCCATCAATTGAACAAGCATGCTGTGCAGGAGCTTTGGTTTCAACAAGACGTCTCAACATTTCACACAGCTCGTACCACACTTTATTTATTGAACTAAACGTTTACTAACCGCATAGTTTCACGTTTCGGACCCGTAAATTGGCCTCCAAGATCGTGCGACTTAACACCGCTAGACTATTTTCTGTCAGAATATGTGAAGTAGCTAGTCTACGCCGGAAACAATTGACCACTTGGAGGACAACATTCGCCGCGTTATTGCCGATATTCGGCCACAAATGTTGGAAAAGGCAACGAAAATAGGACCTCCAGATTAGACTACGTATTTTAACTATAATGCCAGCAGATTATTTTTCGAATAAAGTGAATTTAATGTCAATTTAAAAATATCATCTTTGTTTTATTTCATTTCAAAGTTTTATACCTTTATAAAAACACCCTTTATATTCTTTGCTATTTATATACTTGAAATACATATACGACTTTTTACAACATTCTTTTATTGATGAGTCCAAATTTTTCTTTTGTTTCGTCTCCATTATTTTGTTTTAAATCATCGGCAGTGGTAAAAAGGCCACATGTGTGTAAGAATTATTTTCACTTTTTTTTTTGTATAAATTTTAATGTGTGTGTTGCAATACGTTTCTTTTTAAAACAACATTAAATTAAAAAGTAACAACATAAAAAAGTTTATTTTTGAAAATTAAAATTTATGCTGATGTTTGTTTATGTTTTTTTTTTTTTGAACAATTTCTTAATACACGTCGATATTTATTATTCCATTAGTTATAATTTTATTTCAAATTAAAAGGCTAAAGAATCATTCAAGGTCATAAACAAAAAACAGTTTTTAAACTTAAATCGTTAATACTTATTAAGTTAAAAGTTATTTCTTAAATCATATTGTAAAAAAAATTAAAGACAGTGAAATTATAACAAAAGTTGAAAATATCTTTCCTTGTTTTATTCTGCTTAAGCAAAAATGTATTTTCCAATCTTTCTAAAGTAATTTATGTGGTTTTGTTTTGTTTAACAATTTAAAGTTGTGATTTAAGTGAAATGTTTGAAATTGTTTTTATTTAAGGAAAATGCAAATTTTATTTAAAAAAAAATTAATTTTTTGCTCCACCTTCTACGCACCCCATCCTAATTTAAACCGAAGAACATGTTGAAGATCATACACACCTGTAAGCAAATCCGCATTACAACCCACACAATAAAAAAGTTTACACTTAAGTTAGAAAGTATTTAATGTTCACAAAAACCTAAAATTAATACGAGTATGAAGTAAATATGACAACAGGAATTTACCCTATAATGTGCTATCAAGGAAAAATTTAAAGTTGTATATGATTAAAATTAAGCAGTTAAGAAACGTTTGACTTATTAAACCAAATCCGTTTGCATAACTAAAACTGCACTAGAACTGAACTGGAACGGAACTAGTACTGAACTAGAATTGAACTGAATTAGACATGAACCAGAAATGAATGAGAATTGAACTAGAACTGAACCAGAACTGAACTAGAACTGAACTAGAACTGAACTAGAACTGAACTAGAACTGAACTAGAACTGAACTAGAACTGAACTAGAACTGAATTATAACTGAACTAGAACTGAACTAGAACTGAACTAGAACTAAACTAGAACTGAACTTAAACTGAACTAGAACTGACCTAGAACTGAACTAGAACTGAACTAGAACTGATCTAGAACTGAACTAGAACTGAACTAGAACTGAACTAGAACTGAACTAGAACTGAACTAGAACCGAACTAGAACTGAACTAGAAAACTAGAACTGAACTAGAACTGAACTAGAACTGAACTAGAACTGAACTAGAACTGAACTAGTACTGAACTAGAATTGAACTGAATTAGACATGAACCAGAAATGAATGAGAACTGAACTAGAACTGAACTAGAACTGAACTAGAACTAAATTAGAACTGAACTAGAACTGAACTAGAACTGAACAAAAACTGAACTAGAACTGAACTAGAACTGTACTAGAACTGAACTAGAACTGAACTAGAACTGAACTAGAACTGAACTAAAACTGAACTAGAACTGAACTAGAACTGAACTAGAACTGAACTAGAACTGAACTAGAACTGAACTAGAACTGAACTAGAACTGAACTAGAACTGAACTAGAACTGAACTAGAACTGAACTAGAGCTGAACTAGAACTGAACTAGAACTGAACTAGAACTGAACTAGAACTGAACTAGAACTGAACTAGAACTGAACTAGAGCTAAACTAGAACTAGAACTAAACTATAACAGAACTATTACTGAACAAGAACTGAACTAGAATTGAACTAGAACGAGAACTGAACTAGAACTGAACTAGAACTGAACTTGAACTGAACTAGAACTGAACAAGAACTGAACTAGAACTGAACTAGAACTGAACTAGAACTGAACTAGAACTGAACTAGAACTGAACTAGAACTGAACTAGAACTAGAACTGAACTAGAGCTGAAGTAGAACTGAACTAGAACTGAACTAGAACTGAACTATAACTGAACTAGAACTAAACTAGAACTGAACTAGAACTGAACTAGAACTGAACTAGAACTAGAACTGAACTAGAACTGAACTACAACTGAACTAGAACTGAACTAGAACTGAACTAGAACTGAACTAGAACTGAACTAGAACTGAACTAGAACTGAACTAGAACTGAACTAGAACTGAACTAGAACTGAACTAGAACTGATCTAGAACTGAACTAGAGCTGAAATAGAACTGAACTAGAAATAAACTTTTACTATGATGTAATATAAATATATCAAGTATGCAAACATGTGTGTTTGTATGATAACTGTTGTATGGAAATTTCAATTTCCATCAGTTTTGTTCTGTCAGTTAGTTGTGAATAAAATCAAAAGTGGTGCACCAATTAAAATGCAAAAAGGCTTAATTTCTTTGGAATATATTTAACTACATGCTACTAAGCAAACAAGGATCGTTGTTGTATTTTTATTTTTTATGAAATTTTAAAAACAAAAATGTTAACATTTTTTTTTAAAAATTATTTTATTTGGTTAAACTTTTATGCTGTCTCTGAAACTACTGTGCAAAGCCTTCTCAAGTTATGCTAATAAATGTTGTGGAAGTGCCATAATTTTTTACATAACGCTATATCGCGAAATTTATTATATTCTATTCGAACTAACTATTCAAAAATAATTCTTAACAATTTAAAACTTCCTAAAACAATCTTTTATAAAAATAACACAATTGTTAAAACCATATAAAATTAAAAAAAATAGTAATTTGCTTTTTACACAAATTTGTTAAAGTAAAACTGAACACATATTAAAAACATAATAATGTATTTTTTTTGGGCTTTAAAAAAGTCTTGACAAAACATATTTTCTTGATTCTTGACGAGCAGTGAAAAATTCTTGTATATCAAGAAAAATCCTGGCCGTCTGGCCAGCTTATCTAACGATGTCCATCCTTTTGTCTGGCTTGTTGCTTGTCCATGTAAACATTGTGCGCAAAGTACAATTTGCAATTTTGTAGATAATTTGATAACATTTGGCCCCTTAAATCCCATTAAAATAAAATCTAATTTATATGGTGTATCTAGACAGTTAGGAAAGTCGTTGTCAAAGTCCTAGTCGTAGTCGTTTGAAATGTTTATCGTTATAACTTATATTTCAGGACAAAGACAATTTTAAACATATAGAATGCTTGTCGTATTTATGTCGTTTACGATAATAATAATACCAATTTCTAAGAACAACTGGTTTTCCATCACGACAACGACACTCATAATAACGCCGAATATTCGGCACAAATAACTCTTATATGAATTTTAATCTCAAAACATATGTAACTTTGTGTTGGTGAGACCAGACAGCCCCAATGGTGTATGGGCCTTAACAATTATAATTAAATAATGCTAATATTATTAAATTGGTTAATTTTTGTTTTTTAGTAAGCCATTTTTGGGGTTTTGGAGCTTTTTTTTTTTTATAATTTTTAGGTAATATTTTTAATTTTTTACTGCATTTTAATGCCCATAAAACATTTTTTAAGCATATGTATTTCCATTAAAAACGATATTTTTGCTTTATGTTAATTTTTTTTTATCAAAAACGTTAATCGGCTCTTCTGCAAAATAGTATTTTTTGAATTGTGCCGTTATTGTAGCAAATGTGGGTGTTTTTTAAAGAGGTATTAAACTTTGAAATGGAATAAAACAAAGATGAATTTTTTTAATTGGCATGACAGCCACGGCCGGCTCGGACTAAGTCTAATCTGGAGGTCAAATTTTCGATGACTTTTTCTAACATTTGTGGTCGTTATTAATCCAAATTTCGATATGTTAATCAGGCTTTAGTAGGGATGCCAATCGGGACTGATTTTTGAAAATCCCGGGATTCGGGATCAATGTGTTTCTTTAAGATACGACTGTTTCTTTAAGATACGAAGAAAGCAAAAAAACAAATAAGTTTATACATATGCCTATAACACTGGCCTCACACATGATCAAACTGATCAGATTCTGAAAAAAGCTTAAAAAAATATAGAAAAACTAAGAGATACGGTTTTTCTAGATTATTCATTTCGGTTTTTTTGGCAGCAATTCAATTTTTAATGTGAATTCAGTTGTGACGACATTAATACACGGCAAAGTCGATAGCTAAGTTAAAAACTGTAACACTATGTCGACTGCAGTGCAGTACACCTTCAGGGTGAGGGCGAGATTCATAATCAATAATTTAAGTACGTTTGAAATTTATTTTAAAACAAAATGCTTATACAAATGTTTCTTAAAACAGATTTCGAGTTTAACTAATTTTTTTATGAAGATAGTGTTTATTTATAAAAAAATTCTTTTATTTGCCGTATGTTTTTTAAGCAAATTTTTTATTATTATTGGACCGCAAGGAAGATGCGCTATTTCATAAATATAACGACATAATTGTTATAATTAAATCAACTTTTATTCTTTAGTTTCTTAATGTTATGTATTGGATCGTGAATAATTTTTATTTTTTGCTTGATATATAACAATTATTTATTGATTTCTATATTTTGCATAAAAATAATCATTTTTATTTTGGTATTATGTCTTAAGCCAAAGCTGAACTTGCTAAACGTAATTGTAAAAAAAGGCTTGAGATGTGAATCTGCAAATTTCGTTTCTACTTAAAATATTGATTTTTATTAAGCAAAATGGAAAAAATCCAGAAATAGTCGTCACATAATAAGCAAAAAATTAAAATTTGAAATACTCGCTGTGTTCCAAAAACAAAAATTAAACTCAAATATAAGAATTATTTGCAATAAAAATAACTTAAATATAATTATTAAAAAATATTTATGTATAGAGTATAAAAATGAAAAAAAAACGAACATTTTTGTACATAAAAGTTGATATGTTAAAAATCCCGGGACTCATAAAAATAAATCCCGGGATTCGGGATTTATCAATTCCGAAAAATCCCGGGATTTCGGGATTCGGGATTTGACGTTTGGCATCCCTAGGCTTTAGTTCATTAAATTTAATTTTCATTAAATTATTTTTATGAAGAAAGGAATGAAGTGGCCGTATATCGGCAATAACGCGGCGAATATTGCGCTCCAAGTGGTCAATCGTTTAGGGCTTATCGGCGTAGACTAGCGATTACACATTAGCCCACAGAAAATAGTCTAGCGGTGTTAAATCGCACGATTTTGTAGGCCAATTCACGCGTCAGAAACGTGAAACTATGCGGTTAGTAAACGTTTAGTTCAATAAATAAATTGAGGCACGAGCTGTGTGAAATGTTGCGCCGTCTTGTTGAAACCACAGCTCCTTCACATCATGCTTGTTCAATTGATGGATGAAAAAAGTCAGTAATCATGGCTCTATAGCGGTCACCATTGACTGTAACGTTCTGACCAACATCGATTTTAAAGAAGTACGGAGCAACGATTCCACCAGCCGAATATCGAATAAACCGTTTATTTTGGTATTATAAACCGGTTATTTTAGTAATGTGTAACTTTTATACATTTTCCTTACTCTTGTTGCAGATGTACCCGTAATTTAAATATTTTCTAATTGAATATTGGCCAAACTTAAACTTTTTATGAAGAATGTCAAAACAAAACGTAACAAAGGTCAAAAAACATTATGAACACTGTAAATACAAATCGTTTATTAAAGCGTGTGTTCTTGTAGAAAAAAAACCAAAAACTATATAAAATTCTACAAAAACGTGTGCAGTTAAAAAGTAAAAATTTGTGCGAGAGTATTATAAATATTAAATATATTTTTATATAGAGGTTATCTCTAGAGATTTTTCGAACGCGACATAGTTGCCTGAAGTGCTCTAAAATGATAAGTTACAAAGGTTCTTTCATGTCACTTATTAATCACCTTTAATTAGTATATATGCTTGACATTAATGTGATCCAAATGAAACTCAACTCCGTTCGAAGTAGTTCTAAGGAGACGACAAATAATACTTTACTAAAATGAGCAGCGAAAAAATGAATCATTGGGTAAAATATTAGCCCGTTGTGTTGCCGAGGACGAAATGCCCGTTAAGGCACTAAAAACTCTTAAGTAGTTCTAGCATCTCTTCATGCTGAAAACTACAACATTACGGCGGAATCAGTTTTATTTATTAAAACACCAAGAACTAAAACACAAAATTGAAGAAATCAAACAATGTCATGGAATATTTTAAATTGTAGTCGACGAATTGACAAATATTTTACACAAAAAGAATGTAAAGTTCACTATTCGTTTCTATATTGCTGAAACAAAATGGCTAAGAGGTTTTGTTTGCAACTTTTGAAAAATATGGTCGATTTATAAAGATAACTTAACCACCAACAAATTAAAACTCATTCAAAATAAATTTGAGAGAATATTTTAAATAATAACTTTATAAAATTCCTATAATTTATTTGCTTTTGCAAAACGTTCTCTAGATCAAATATCATTCAACAGTTTCTAAATTGCATTATACAAATATCTTCTTACAAATAAAGTTTAGTAAATCAATAAAAAATTGCTGAAAATTTAGCTAAAGTTTTATCAATTTACTGGTCCCACTTTTCTTGGATTTTATCCTAAAATATTTGTAAGGTCTGATCTAAGTCATATATATAACGTTTTATTTAAAAACTTATTTGATTTTTGTGTTTTTAAGTATTCGAATTAAAACCGGTTAACCGGTTATTTAAAAATTGCTTAACCGAAAACCGGGTTTTTTAAAATAGCAACTATTCGTAATATTCGAAAACCGGTTATTGAAAAAAGTCGAATAATCGATCTCCCTACAAGTGACCCAACTTTTGAAATCCATGTCTTCCGATTTGGATGACCATTGGATAGTAGTTTAGACACAAATTTTTAACAAGATCGGTCAAAAAGTTTCTGAGTTAGTGGGTTATGTATAAAAAAATAATTTGTAAGTCAAGACGAGGATTTTTAAATTTTTTTGCATATGACGTCTTGACTTAGAAATTATTTTTTTTTATACATAACCCACTCGCGGCCCAAATAGCGACCAGAACTAACTTAAAGGAAAAGACCTAAGCTTTCTTTTGAGCAAAAAAAAAAAAAATACCCTTTTCAAAAGAAAAAAAAAAAAAAATAAGTTTTAAATTAAAAAAAAATTTCAAAAAATTTAAAAAAAAACAAAAAAAATATTTTTCGAAAGCTTGAAGAAATAGCTATCTAATTTGTTTGGGGCAAATTTTGCTAACACCAATAGATAATAAGTTAAATGGATGAGAAAGAACACCGGTTTGGCCAAAATGTCAAATTTTGACCCCCTCTAACTCAGGAACTTTTTGACCGAAATTGTTAAAAATTTGTGTATAAACTACTAATCAATAGGACTAAATTTCATCCAAATCGGAAGACTTCGATTTCAAAAGTTGGGTCACTTGACATGAAATCCCCTATATATATATATATATACAAACATACATTCACTTTTATATATATAGATATAACTATGACTGTAAATAAATCCCGCAGTGTTCTGGCTTTTATTAAAAGATAGGCAAAGTAATTTAATGATCCCTTAACCACAAAAAGGCTTTTTACTTCTCTCGTTAGACCAATTTTAGAATACGGCAGCATTATTTGGGACCCGATCTATAATATCCACAATGATCATATCGAATCAGTTGAAAAACAATTTCTTATTTTCAGCTTAAGAAATAATAATAGAGGATGCCTAGTGAAGTGTTTAGAAACAACTGACTTTATTAAAAAGATAATAAATTAACATTAGTTCTTAAGTCTACTTAAATATAGGCAATATAAAGAGTGTTTGTAAGAGAGTCACAGGCACGGATTCAGGGGGGGGGGGATATTCAGGGGAAATAGGATATTCCCCCCCCCTAAATTATAAAAATATGTTTTGCTTATTTCGATAATACACGAATTTCCGAATGTACAAAATTTTTGGAAATCCCATCAAGTTTTTTTTTTTGTTTTTTATAGAATCTCTAATCCAATTTTCAATAAGTATCCAAGTATTTATCCTAATAGTTATTTATTATGTATTTCCAATGAAACATCTAGTTAACTGTATTTAAATACATATTATTCTACATTCAATCCCAGCAAGTGCCATCTATTTCCGAAAAATAAACGTTTGGGTTGAATATGCGAGCGGTTGAATTATTAATAAGCAATATTTTTATTTGTATTATGATAATTATTTACTATATACATTTGAATATAACCGTTTTTCGTATCATATTTACATAATAGTGAAATTTGAATTGGGATTTTATATGCATTGCCAATCTACCTTCCCATATATACATATGAATTTTGTATGTATTGGTCTAGTAAAAGTTCACCAAAGAAGAATTATATAACTGTCAAATTGCAAGTGCATTAATAAGAAAAGTTCCTTGATATACAAAAATACATAAAAATGAGTGAAACAATGGTGAGTCCGTAATTTTTTTTTAATCTAATTTACCTATATAAGTATATATCATTACCTTCAGTCGAAAAGGATGTAGTCCAATGTATACATTTTATAGGAGAGAGAAAAAATTTTCTAAGGTCTTTAGTTCTGAATATATTTGAAGTCTGTAAATCCAGTTTTGCTTCATTGATTAGCTTGCATACCAACTAAAAATAATAGATTTATGTTTTACATAGCTTTTTGTGACTTATCACCTTTTCTATTATATATTTTATACTTTTAACGTACATTTTAGTATGTCAATTTGCAAAAATTAAATATACTATAAAATTATTTTATTTATTTCAATGTTGACTATTAACAAATTTTTTTTTAAATTTTCACATTTCAATGGGCCCGAGCGCTTTTTCTTAAGCATTTTTGGAATTACATCTTAAGCATTTGGATATACATATCGTTGCAAGACAGGAACTAGAAAAAAATCGGGCATGTTCTGTAAATCGAAATCACGCGAAATTGAAATCGAACAAATTTTGAAAACTCTCCCGTGTTCAAAGTTCATAAAAATATTTCCTTTTATATACCTCATACTTTCAGGACCACTTTCCTCTACCTAAACTACTTTTTAAATCAGGAATCGCTACGTAAATTTTTACAAAAACTCAATTGAAAATCTTCATCGATTTCAATTTCACGTGATTTCGATTTCCAGAATATGGCCGAATATTTGCATTTTTTCTGCAAACGATGTATTTTTGTTAATTCTATTGAACTGCATCAAAAACTTAATTTTCAAAAATTTTGGCATTAGCACATTTACGGCTGAAGGTACATATGTACGTATGTATGTGCAGCCAAAATTATTTTTGTCTTTCCATTGTTATAAGCTTTAAAATTCCTTTCTAAATAAAAATAATTTAAATAAAAAAATTAGCTGTAATCAACTTAAACCAGAATAATTATATATGTATCTTTAGATTAAAACCCAAACAGTTCGACTTAAATTCATTATTTAATTGTAAAATTAGTGAAGCATATTCCTTCTTCTAAAATTTTGTTAACAATTGCATAAGTTTTTTTTTTGGTCGAAAAATTGGTCAAACAATTTAGTATGATGTAGTCAAATAAATTGTTTCAAATAAAAAAAAAACATTAAAAATAAATAAAATTATTTATTTAGCCAAAACGTTATTTAAAAAGATTAATTTATTTTAATTTATATTGAACTGATCTTATATTCTATTTTACCTTATTGTTGAGTTTTTTATTTAATATAATATAAACATATCGTTTTTAATAAACTTTGAAAAACAAATTTTTTACTTGTTTTGTACCATAAAAAATTTCCCCCCCCTAAGGCTCAAGCTGTATTCACGCCTGGAGAGTCATACTCTTAATTTATATATTTATAATTACACAATACCTGGTACTACCTTCATACTCAACAAGACTTGCTGAAGTTTATTTATCGACTTTAAAAAGCAGTAGAATGATGCTTAATATATCCTTTATGTTCAGTCTTATAAATGGCAGCATACATTCTGAATTTTAATTGAGTAACGTAACTTTTAATATTCCTCAACGCTCACTTCGTTTTTTAAATCCTCTACATGTCAGGACGTGCCGAACTAACTTTGCTATGTCAAATCCCCTAAGAAAATTATGCAGCTGTTTCAATGAAATGTATAACTTTATCGACTATTCTCTAAGCAATAATATCTTAAAAAGCCATGTCATATTATTTTTAAGTCATTAAGGTTTATTCTTATATTTCCTTCTTTGCATAAATGAAAAAAAATTATTATGTTACTACACTTAGCTAGTCTGCAAGGAATTTGTCCAAAGACTTAAGTTAAATAAATAAATAAATTAATCTACAAAGTTTTATTTCTGTAATTAGCAATTATAGTTAATTAAGTGCCTGTGGGAACTAAAAACATTTTTCTTCATTCGATTTAAGAGAAAATTATGCATTATATTGAAACGTACCTGATTCCCTTTGAAAGTTTCTCCTGTTTTATTACTAACGAAACCTTTTTATTATTAAAAAAAAAAATTAAAAGTTGTGCATTTAGCGAAATAAAAAGCTCCATGTTTAGCTTGCATCAGCAAAATAAGTTTTGTTATTGTTTCGAAAAAAAAAAACAATATTTTTTTAAACACTATGTTCGCACTTCAGCAACCATTGACGAGAAAATCCGAAAGAGCGTGACCACTAAATTGATAAATCATTAACCAAATTTTTAGCTTAATTTAATATTAAGTACTGTTTGATCTAGTAAATGTTTTCAATTCAATTCAATTCAATTTATTTCATATATAATATGTTACATCGCAATTTTATATAATAAGTTGTAAAGAGTTTAAGATTAGTATCTTTTTCTGCTTAATTATAATATATTTCGATAAGTTATCATTAGGGATGTTAAACGGGAAATCCCGAAAAACCGGGATTTTTCGGGATTGATAAATCCCGAATCCCGGGATTTATTTTTATGAGTCCCGGTATTTTTAACATATCAACTTAGAGTTTAATTTTTGTTTTTGGAACACAGCGAGTATTTAAAATTTTCATTTTTGCTTGTTATACTATTACGACTATTTCTGGATTTTTGTATTTTGCTTAATAAAAACCCATATTTAGTAGAAACGAAATTTGCAGATTCACATCTCAAGCCTTTTTTTACAATTACGTTTAGCAAGTTCAGCTTTGGCTTAAGACATAATACCAAAATAAAAATGATTATTTTTATGCAAAATATAGAAATCAATAAATAATTGTTATATATCAAGCAAAAAATAAAAATTATTCACGATCCAATTAAAGTACATTAAGAAACTAAAGAATACAAGTTGATTTAAATATAATAATTAAGTCGTTATATTTATGAAATAGCGCATCTTCCTTGCGGTCCAATAATAATAAAAAATTTGCTTAAAAAACATACGGCAAATAAAAGAATTTTTTTTGATAAATAAACAGAATCTGATCAGTTTGATCATGTGTGAGGCCAGAGTTATAAACATATGTATTAAATAAATTGGTTTGTTGTTTTCTTTGTTTTAAATTAATGTTATGCATATAAAATCTTTTGAATATTCAAAAAGTGTTGTTTATTTAAAAAAAAGTCGTATCTTAAAGAAACACATTGAACCCGAAAATCCCGTGATTTTGGGATCGGGATTTCCAAAATCCCAAATCCCGGGATTTTCAAAAATCAGTCTCGACTGGCAACCCTAGTTATCATATACATATATGTATATTGACAAAATTATATTGGAGGTAAAAATTTAGCAAAAACCTATTTAAGCCCCCTTTTTTCATTTTATTTATATATTTATTTTTTCAATTTCTTATTTTTATAAAAACACTTATTCTAAATCTTAACTACGTAAGTTGAGCCAGTTCATTTATATGATTATAAGAAGAGTTTTGGCACCTGGTATTCAAATTTTCATTAAGTCTTGAAAGTTTATCTTTAACTAATTCAATATCCGCTAGAGAATGGAGGCGAGCTGTTGAATAAGACCAAGGAAGGTTATATATTAGTTTTAATAATTTATTTTGCGATATTTGTAACTTGTTTAAGTGACAGTTGGCACTGTTCGACCAAACAGGAGCTGCGTAGTAAATAACGGCGTGAAATATTGATTTCAGTATTAACATTTTATTGTTGATGCTTAAAGCAAAATTTACATTTAAAAAGGGTATAGCATGCGTGTAAGTACATTTACTTAATTTATTATGTAATGAATGTGGTATTTGAATTTCATTTTGGTGTCCAGTATCACTCCAAGATACCCTAGTAAATGTTAAATAAATTTTAAAATTTTTGATTAAAATAGAAAATAGTGGCTTCGTGTGAAACGACAAATATTTGTAAAGTGTGCCAATAGCTTAAGTATATATGTACATATATGAAATATAATTTATGTTTTGCATATGCAGCAACAATTTAACGTTACAATAAAAAGAATCGTAAATAAAAGTAATAAATCCATATAAACTCTACTCACATACAAATGTGTATTTGATTGTTTTTTTTTGCAAAATAAATATTAAATTAAATTTTCAAAGTAAACTGATCGAAAATGAAGCATAATAAAAAAGCAAAAGAATGTAAAAGGAATAAAAGAAAAAAATGATATTTAAACAATGCCGAAAATACAAAAACAAACAACAATGGCTAAAATATGACATTCATATGTACATACATATGTACGTTTGTATGTTTGTGCTTTAAGGTAAAAAGGAAAAAAGCTCATACACAAGGAATACACATAGAAAGGGCAACATAATCTGCTGCGTCATGTTGCCTTTTTAAAAAGATGTCAAAGTTTGGTCATATATCACAAAAGCTAGTACAAGAGTATAAAAATGTTGCACACACACACATACATATTCATGTCCTGTATATGAATGTCCTGTACACTATGTGTAATGTATGAGTGTGTGCTCATGTGTCAATATGACCATTTTTTTCCAACAATAACTTGTAACCTAGACTTGCTTTTTTTATACACGTACACCATAACACCCATTCAAACACATACATACGTTCACAAGTGTGCATGTGCTATCATATGCTTTATGCTCTTTTTATGCAACGTCATAAAAACAACTAAGAATATGTAACAAAAATACACAACTATGTATATAAAACTGATATACAATCAATTGTTAGAATCAATAAGGGAGTAGTTTTGGATTTATTTCCAAATACGCCTTTAAACTCGATTAAAATTTTTATATTTATTTTTTTTTGCAAAAAATTATGCAGTTTAAAGAAGTATTAAAATATGTATAACAAGATTTATTGCATTTAAAATAATTGTTAATGACGCCTCTGCTGGTTAACAAATTTGCACTCGTACAATATACAATTATGATCAGATTGCCAATAAATCGCCTCGTCTCTGATTTCAAGCTCATCTACAGCAAGTGCCGTAAAATAAACAACTGCTTCTTAATGAGAGTAGAAATTTTGTTTAGATACAAGTACAGAAGCGCTTCTTTCAATGGTGCCGGGTAGGGGTAATAGATCATACACTGAACAAACTCTTGCAGATAACACTGTACAACAAAAAAAAAACTAAAAGAGCCGGCCTATAAATTTTGATAGAGGAGACAAAAAAAAAAGACACGTGCACCGGCGTTTTGAAAGTTTACATCTGAATTTCATTTGAGAGGGGGTTAAGGTTTACCAGCTCTGGCACATTCTTATTGTTAATCGGCGTAAGAAACCATGTGATCCTTACATTTTAGGTATAAAATGTGTTCAGCAGATTTATGTAGAATGTTACGGAGAACATTTTTATAGAATATGTTAACCCTCTAACTCCTTAAGGTATAGGTCTTTTTTGACCTTCTTTTAAAAAAGAACAAAAAACCATTAAAACAGGGATTTAAGGGGTTAAAATGTTACGCAAAAATATTATCCGTGAAATTTTACTATAAGTCTCTGAATACGCCAAAACGGAAAATTCATACAGACAGTTAGAAATAAGACACAACAAAAGAGAGCTTATAGTTATTAAGAATTTTATTTTAAAGTACCCCAAAAATTTAGCATGACAAAAAAAATAGTTCAAATTTAACTAAAAATCACTAATATCTCTATTATTTTACCTTAGATAGCAAATTTGGATAGGAAGTATTCATTAATTAAATTTTTTTAGCTCTAGGCAATTCCACTTCATTATCATACAATGTCCAGCATATTTCAGCGATAAGCGAATGAATGCTTTTGCCTTTATAGCGTTCTTCAATGGGTGCGCATGTCTGATGAAATTTTTCACCATGCCCATCAGATTCTATTGGCAACTGGTTCTCAAAGTAATCCATATGGGAATTTAAAAAATGAATTTTTGTTGACATATGAACGCCTAGTTATTCAAAAGCTCTAAGCATGATGTCTAAGTATATTCGAGCAGTAGGAGAACGATTTTTGCCAAAGACATTGTATATCACTTCCTAAATGCTTTTCCACGCATCAAGCTCAATTAGTGAGAGCATTTCGTCGAAGTCAGCGTTTTGCATCAGCTTTCTTATTTCTGGACCAACAAAAACACCTGTTGGTATGAAACCAATTTAAAGGATTTCAACAATAACAACGACTTGAAAATCCGAAGGGTTTGCAAGATATAAGCCGGACAAAACGATCACTTTCTTGCAAAAATGACACCGTGGCCCCAAATCTTTGGGGGCCCATAAAAAAGTGCATGACTTTGGGCAAAACTGGGATACACGGGTCTTTTTTTTTGGTCTTTTATCACGTAGTCGTGTCCGTATATGGTTATATTTCCATGACTTAAAAAATTGCACACAGTGTTATTTAATTGAACAATTTTTGGCAAACATTTTATCTGTGCAATTGATTTTCTGAAAAAAATAAAAAGATAATATTTCTTTCGTCAACTTAAAACGGGCTTCGTTAAAATATCATTCAAAAGAGGGCTGTAATTTCTACAATTATTCAATGATTAATACAAATTTAAACATACATTTAAATAACATTCTTAATGTGAAATTAAATTTGTAATATTTTACTGTACGTATTTTTACTCTCAGATCATTATCGAAAATTCCTCTTTTAGAAGTTTCTTAGTTTTAATGAAAATTACATAGCTGCCAATGAAATGGTTTCTCTACAGCAACGAAGCGTTTTACATTCAATGTAAAATTCATTTTTTTTTAAATTTGGCTACTGGAACTAGTAAATATATTAATAAATGAGGAGCCGCAGAACAAAACGTACTTTTTCGCATTTTTTGACAAATTGGTTTTTTGATATTTTTATAATATTTGGGTTGAAATCTTTAAGAAAAAATATAGTTAGCATATTTTATTTTTTTTTTTTACCAAGAAAATGGGTTCTAAAAAAATTGACGTACATTTTTCATTTTTATTTTTCAAAACGTGCTTTTTTTCATTGTTTTTGCCATTTCTTCGAGTAGTTGTTTTAATAACATAATATTTCTTAATATTCTTAATTTGTTTGACGTTTATTTATGTCATTTAATTTTCGTTAAAATTAACTGTTAAATAATAAATTCTTGAAAACGCGTCGAAAAAGTGAAAATTTTCATTAAAACAAAAACAAAGTTTAAGAAATTTTTTTTCTGTTTATCATATAATTTACCGTTTTTTAAAGAGAGAGAAACGCGTCAAAATTCTCATGTATGTATATTTAATTAAGAAATGTTTGACAAACAAAAACTATTTTTTAAACTTTGCTTTTGTTTTAATGTAAATTTGTATTTCTTCGACGCGTTTTTAAGAATATCCACCAATAATTGCATTAATTTAACTATTGTTTGGTGAATGAGTGTTATGAAAAAAATAATTAATACAATAGTATAAATAAAACATGGAAGAATTACAAGAATCTGTAGAAAATTTAAATATGGGAATACGTAAAAAGCAAAAATTTAAAAATGCTAAAAAAGTAAATATTGCGAGTTTTATTTCAACATTTCGAAAACGACGCACAGTGGCGCCCGTAGAGCAAGCGAGGTTGCAAAAATCAAAATTTTCATGAGTGCCGACGAAGTTTTGAATAAACCCATGTTATAGGAAACTTTTCAACGATTTCAAATATGCCACTCTTAATAATATCACATTTTTAGTTTAGAAGATATAACCGTTCAAAGTTGACCGACTTTCGGTTTTCAAAAAAACACACAATTTTTAGTCAATTTGTTGCGATTTCAGGTGTAATATCACGAAAAATAGGTAACGAATCGCCTTATTTTTTATTTGTATTGATTGATGTATTTATTAAATGTATAATGATAAAAAAAAAATTAACTGTTTGCTTTGTGTTTCTCCTGGTAAATCACTTTTTAAAAACTATCCGTTTTTTCACTATTTTTCAACTTTGACGGAAAATAAAAAAAAACTATATTTTTCTATATTTGCCATATTTGCAAAACCTGTTCTTTGATTATTTCTTTACATAATTCAAAAGGTTTTATCTGCCCGTACGTGCCCGTTTGGCTTCTAGAGGTAAAAAAGTTTAAAAAGACATGGTTGCCGAAATTGTATGGCGTCCATCCCTTATATGTTTTGACTGACAGTAGTTTGATCTAATAGTTTGAAAAAAACTACTCATTGAAATTAGCAGGTACGTACCTCACATAAACAATACTTTGGCGTACAAATGGTCAGGAACAATATTGACTTATGGTCCCTACAGGTAGGCACAAATCTTATTTGGACACGTGCATAATATCAAAATTGCATTATTCAGCCTAAATCCATATGTATGCAGGGAAGAGGTAAATTTTTAGGCATGGTAGCATAAGCCTATATATTGCAAAATAAGCATAATGCCTGGATTAGTCTACGCCTGAAAGTTGGCGCAACAATTACTGAAACCATTTAACAATTTAAGTACTGAAAACATGGCGTTGTACAATTTAAAATTATTTGAACTGTTTAGAAAGTCAACCACACCAAAGTGTTTAACGGAAGTGAAAATTCTTCCTGAGAAGTTGACATTGATCAGCAAATGAGGCTGCGATGGATCATCCGGACAAAGCGTTTATAAGCAAAGGATATCTCCCGATGACGCTACAATGTCGGACGGAAATATGTTTATGGCATCTGTTGTTCCTTTGCGGCTAAAATCGGATGATTCCCTACACTGGAAAAATCCACGTCCGTCATCAGTGCATTATTGCCGACCAATAATGTTTCAGTTTGCAAGGGAATCGGCAGAACTCATAAGGACTACGGTGAAGGACATTAAAGAACAAATAAGCAAGATTAAGCCTACAAAGCTGCAAATTGGAGAAGGAAAATATATTGAATGCAATTACGAGTTCCACCTGACCATGGTTGACGGAAAAGTCGTAAACGAACTGACAGGAACAACCTCAACAATGTCATGCCCGATTTGCAAAAAGAGTCAGAAGAACTTTTTTCAATTCAATTCAATTTATTTCATATATAATATGTTACATCTCAATTTTATATAATTAGTTGTAAAGAGTTTAAGATTAGTATCTTTTTCTGCTTAATTATAACATATTTCAATTAGTTATCATATACATATATATAGACAGAATTATATTGGAGGTAAAAATTTAGCAAAAACCTATTTAAACCCCTTTTTTCGTTTTATTTTTATATTTTTTTTATCGATTTTATATTATTATTTGTCAGAAGAACTTTGGTAATTTAAACGATTCTACAAATGAGGAGAATTACGAATATGGAATGTCACCATTGCACGCAAGGATAAGGTGTATGGAATTCTTGCTAAAACTGGCATATACCCTACCACAAGAGGAGGAAAACTTCGATGAAAATACATCAATAAAGGATAAGGAAAAGATCAGAAAGAAGCAAATACAGGATGGTTTTTTTGAAACAAGTTGGACTAAAAGTAGACTGTCCCAAGCACGGATACGGTAACTCTAACGATGGAAACACTTCTAGGAAATTTTTTGAAAATGATGAGGCAGTAACTAGAATCATTGGAATTGACAAACAAATCGTGAAAAGATTGGGAACGATCTTGGATGTTTTAAACTACAAAGAAAATGTCAATTCTACAAAATATGGAGAATATGCGTCGAAAACTGCATCTCTTTTAGCAGAAATGTATCCACAGAAGAAGTTGACCCCGACCGTCCATAAAATATTGGCGCATGGCAAAGATATAATTGAGTACCAGTCTTTGCCAATTGGAGAGCTTTCTGAAGAAGCACAGGAGTCTCTTAACAAATTTTATAAAAAATATAGATTGCAGAACACATTCAAAGCATCAAGGGTAAGGCAAAATAAGGACCTCTTCAACATGTTGGCAGCATCTTCCGATCCACTTATTTCTTCCCTGCGGCATGTGAAGTCACGAATAGAGTTACAAAATAATTATAGTTTAGAAATTGTTAGTCTTTTAGATATACCTTCTCTTACGAATTGTGATGAATATTTTACAGAAAATTGAAAAAATAAATTTAAAAAAATAAATATTTTTTTTTTTAATTTGTTGGGTAATAATTTAAAACATAAAACCCTTAAGAAAAAAAAATAAAAACAATCTAAAAATGTAAAAATAATTTTTTTTAGTTACCATAAAATTGATTTTTCTACTAATTTTAACTTTGATAACCCATAAGTAGGCCCCTACAAAGCGTAGCACCCTTTCCAAACGCTCATTTCATAGGCTGAACAGTTATCTATCATATGCTGTTTAAACTGTTCAATTATCTTATTCGGTTCAAAAGATATGATTTTTGCAACGAAAAAACTCAAATGGCGCCACTGTGCGACGTTGGGAAAAAAGTTTAACTATTTAAAATGTATTATACTTAATAACTAAAAAATCTGTATTAAATTATAAAAAAGAATTGTTTAGTTTTCTATTTAATTTGAAATAAAATAATAAAGTTTTCATTTTACTTATTTTTTATTAATTTTTTACTTTAATGGTTCAGGTTTAAAAACATTCAGTTAAAATATTATCGTCTAAAAAAACGCACACCAAAACGTTCCTTTTTCTATATTTTTAAACAAAAAGTACTGTTTTCATTTTTTTTAACAAAACGTACTTTTTTCGATATAAAATTGGTTTGATTTTAAACATCCTTGACATTTAATGTGTTGACTTACGGCAGTTTGATTCATCCTTTGGTAAGCAAAAAACTTGTTTCCATTTCCAGGTCTATGCAGTTTTTTAAGGGGTCGAAATAAATAATCCTCAATTTCCCCAAAATTTAAAATGTGTGAAAAAGTACGTTTTGTTCTGCGGCTCCTCAAATATAATCAAATGTGGAATTTTATCAAAGTCTGGATTATAGTTGTATTCGCATGAGTTAAAAAAAAGTTAGAATTTTTCTTAAGTTTTATTGAAATTTATTAAAGTTTTTTTTTGAAGATTTCTGTATAAGATTAATTTAAGACAAAAATTCCTTAAAATAAAGTGACAAATCTAGAATGCCTCATGCACTTGCTTTTTAACAAGAATTTGCTAAAAGTTTTACATATAATCAGTGCTGCCACGACTAATAATATTTTTACAACCAACATTTTTGAAAGAGTTACCAAATGTGAAAAAATATTACCAAATAATAAATGCCTTCTGTTAATTGAGAAAAACATTAGAATTTAAGGAAAATAGGTAAATATTAATAAAAAATAAGAAACCAAAACAAGAAATGTAATTATTGTACATTAGAGCGACTCAAAAAAAAAAAAGTGATTTTGTTACCCCTCTGAAAATAAAGGTTGATATGTTTTATGATGGTTCCCAAAATAATTTGGTTCTAGCGTGGACCATCCGTGAGCTGGACCATTTTTAAAAAAGGTATTTTTTTCAGTTTTTCAAATTTTTTTGTACTTTGCTCCAACACGACATAAATAAAATTTGTTATAATCGAAAAGGGTTTTTGAAGCAGCATCCAATGGTATATAAAACTTTACCACTTGCAACCTACTTATTGAGATATTTAACTAAATACATATTTTCGTTTCGGGTTTTCAAACAAATTCTACGTATTTTTTTTATTAATTTTATATTTTTTTATTGTATTTTTCACATTTTGATCAATTTTAAAATGAAAAAATGTTATACCCATATTGCCTATATATGAAAAAAAGATAAAATATATCGCGATTTTCGCGGCTTTTGTAAAAATTACAAAAAAAAAATTAATTAGCATTATTTTAAAACAGATTCAATTGGAAAAGCAAAACATTACTTCCACATACGTAGAATTTGTATAAAAACCCGAAACGAAAATATGTATTTAGTTAAATATCTCAATAAGTAGGTCGCAAGTGGTCAAGTTTTATATACCACTGGATGCTGTTTCAAAAACTCTTTTCGATGATACCAAATTTTAATTATGTCGTCTTGGAGCAGAGTACAAAAAAATTCGAAAAACTGAAAAAATACCTTTTTTAAAAATGGTCCAGCTCACGGATGGTCAACGCTAGAACCAAAATATTTTGGGAATCATCATAAAACATATGAACCTTTATTTTCAGAGGAGTAACTAAAACACTTTTTTCGGTTCCATACAACTTGAGTCGGTCTATTGTACATATTAATAAATAACGAGAAAACAAATTAAAAGTTTTTATATATTTGAGACCTTTTTCATAAGAAATATTTTTATTTTATAAGAGGTAAACCCGTAAAACTGCCATACGAAGTTCAGAATATGGAAAGTTAATTAATTTAATTTTTTTGAATAAGTCCTGTACAATAAATGAAATTTGTACGTTACATTTATAAATAACAAGAAAGGTAAAATTAAATTGTTTTCCGCTTTTTAACTGACAGTGGCAGGGCTGTCAAATATAGCGATTTCTTAATCCATTTGGTGATGGAAATTCACGTTTGGCAATATGGCGATTGTTGTTAAAATCTTCTTTATAAACAGCTTATAAAAAGTTAAATTTAAAATTTCTTAAATTCACGCCATTTTCTTAAACTAAATTCCATAAATTCTAAAATGATAGATTATATATCAATTTATTTTTGAAAAATCTTTAAGTTTTCTATGTTTATTTCAATATATTAAAATATACTACTGGAAATAATTTAAATTTAAAACGTTTTACTTCTATTCAAAGAAACACTAAAATTACTTTTGTGTAGTTTTCTTGTAGTTTACGCGATAGCCTTCGTTCATTTGAAAAAAAATAATGAGGAAATCGCAGTGTAAAGTACACCTTATAAGTCGTAAATAATTGCATTCGAATTGAAATTGGCGATAACACCCCATGTAAATAAAAACGTTGAGTTCAAAAAATGTTAATTGCAAGTGTATCAAGAAAAATATATTCATACGTTTTAATATTTTCAAAAAAGTAACCAAAATGAAAAAAATATTCACATCTCCACATTGAGAAAACAATAACCAATTTTGGTTAGAAATAACCAAAAACGGTAGCTCTGCATATATGTAATATAAAAAACCGGTTTTAAGTCAAAATAGTGTAGAGAAAATCATTTAAATAAAAACATGTAAATAACAGTTAATGAGTACTTTATATTACACAAAATATTAACAACTGTTACATCACAACAATAAAGAAATATAATAAATTAATAGGTGCGTTTGAGTACTTTTACAGTAAAATGCAGTAAATGAGTAAACTTAAAAATTTTTCTCACAAAAACCTGTTGTCCAAAAAAGTACGCGAACGCAAAATTTGTAAAAATTCGTAAAATTAAGGCAACAGCTGATGGCAAAAAATTGAAGTGTTGAAAAATGTGTACACTTTTGACTACTTTTCTTATCGGTACTCGATTAAATCCTTTTTATAACACGAACATATTTGGAAAATACAAGCAAATTATTTTATGTAATCTTTCATATTTGTTTGTTTTTTATTTTATTTAATTTTGCTAATTTGTGTCCGGCTAAATTTTGTCAATAGTACATGAATACTATTTTTACTATTGATTACTTTAAAAGCAAGTGCTGTTCTAAGTACCCGAGTACTTGACACTGTTACAACACCAAAAAATTAACATAGCAAAAAAGTGGCATGTAGCCATATAAAGGCTTCACAAACAAGTTTAATTAATTAAAATTTATTTACTTTTTGTTTTTATTTTAGTTTTATTTCCACATTTCTTTTTTTAAACAATTTTTTTCACAATTTGTATGCTTTTTGCTTGTTACTTTTGTTTGTTTATCTTTTGAAACATATGGTTTTTTGTTTTACTAAATTTTACTGCAAAAATTTCTGCAGTAAAAATTTGTAAGCACTCAGTCAAGAACTGTCAATTTGTGTTCTCATTTACTGCATTTTGAGTACTCGAACGCAATTTCGTAAAATGCAGTAAAGTTCAGTAGAAAATAGTATAAACTTTTGTGTTCTCGATCGCAGCTAATATTGAAATGGGCTTTCTGTGTATAAATAAAAATTTAGTGCAAAATAAACATCTGAATATAAAACGCTACAGATCCGAAAATGTATGCAGTCATATCTACGCTAACAAGAGTAATGCTTTAGGCCGGTATTCACTATCCTACATAATCGTACGATTCATTCACACGAAAATTTGACGGAATTCTATCCGACATAAAAAATGTCTGCAAAATCTGCTGTCAACGCACCACTATCCCACAAAAAAGATGCAAACTCAAATGACTCTTGTACTTTACAAGTAAATGCAACTCTGATCGCATTTAATCTATCATTTTATGAAAATTTTCATAAACATTTGCAATTCGGACAGACTTGTCAAAAAAATCTGTCACTCAATGCATTTCTAAGCCACACTGTCATACATTATGATCACACACGATTTTTTTGACATATCGTGCGACTAAATAGGATAGTGAATACCGGCCTTTAACAAGACCACAACTGATAATTCTTGTGCGAGAATTTAATATATTTATCTTAAGATTAAAAATGTTACATAAAAAATTATTTTATAATATTTTGCTGGTAAAAATGTAAACAAAATTGACTATAAAAAACCCAAATCTTTTAACTGATAGATAATTTAAAAAATTATATGTACGAAAAAGAATTTTTTTCACATTGACAAATTAATATTAGATTTACAAAAAATATAAATATTTTTCAGAAAAATTTTCCCAGTTATCGATTAATGTAAAACACAAGGTACATATACACATATATATATATATATATATATATGTGTAGTTGTACCATGGTAAAACAGTCTTTCGAAAATATTTTCAGTTTCCATTTATGGTGTTTTAGTTCATTTTTGTATTGTGAATTATTATTGGGATTTTAATTCATAATGAACAAATTTTCTAATTTTTCGGACTTAGCTCATTTTTGTTTTTGGAGCTTCGTACCTTAGGGTCTTAGTTCTTAGCACCCATAAAATAATCCCTTTTCTATACTTCGTACTTAGAGTAACATTTAGTTCTCTTAAAATCAGAAAACACTACGGTAATTGAAGCAAAGCCGCGAATAATGTCGTAAAGCCACTTTTTGCAAAAACTGTTTTTTTTTTGCAGATTACCATTAACACTACTCTCTTACACTGTTTAAACATCAAATTAACCAAAATTATGCACCTTAATGCCGTCAAAATGCGATCCAAAAAGTCAGGCAGTGGCAGAACGTTGTAAGTTACAAACAAATTGATACAAACGAAATGGTTTTGTAAGGTGGAATAACGTTTTAAAAGCCGCTTGCGCAGTGGAAAAACGTTTTAAATTACATCGCGATTGTGAATATGAAACGTTTTTGCATGTAATTTAAAGTTCGATTTTCTTGATATTTTTCATAAAAGTTTTTATTGTAATTATTTTTGATAATCCAAAAAAAAAAAAAAAATTTTTTTTAAAAATAATCCTGCCTGTTAAAAACGTTTTTTTTGCTCTTTTGAAAAATAATTATTTTGTAACTTACAACGTTATTCGCGGCTGTGCTTCTTCAATTGTTAAAAAATCTCCATCAAAATCAATTCGATTTCGATTTACAGAACATGACCGTTAACCTTACATCGTATTTTTTTTTTAATTAAAGAGCCCGATATACCGGAGAACACTCTCAAAAAATTCTTCTAAAGTAGATTAAAAAAAATCTTTATTGAAAAAATAGTTATTATTTGCTATAAATTATTCTTTTCATTTGACTCCTATTCATATTGTGCTACACCTGTGCACAAAAATTCTGTTAAACTTAAAAAATTTCTGCTATAGGACAAATACAAAATTCTTTTACTACAGTTTTCCTTCAACATACATATCTCAACGTATATAAATGCATTTTGCTAAAGGCTGGCTGGTTAACGTATCATTTTCTTTGACAAAATGACATTTTTGACAGTTTCAGTATTTTGATATTTTGTACTCATACTCAACTGCACTGATAGACATATAAGACGAAATGATTTTTCGAGTATAAATGCCTGTACAAAGGGTGGTCGAAATAGAACTAACAGTTTGTTTTACCACTTGAAAAATTAAGTATTTTATATTCAGAGCACAAGAGGTGAATGTGGAACTCTCATCCGGTAGCGAAATATGGCAACCAGCTCTAGCACTTATCTTTAAAATACTTGTGTCGCTTGGAGCACAAGGGGTATATGAGCACTTAAACCCCTTATGCTCTTAGCAAATATTAAAATTAATTTTTTACATCGACTGAGTGCGTAATTTCAGAGAAGTTCTGAGCGAAAATTTGGCGACTTATTATTTTACATAGTATTTCATATATCTTATTTTCGGGCAACAGAAATATACAATGGTTACACTTTGAAAAGGATGACCCTAGGAACCTCTCATACAAAGTTGGTTCTTTGAATGAGTAAGAAAATTTGGACAAAGTAAACATGAAAGGCCAAAATGTTAGCTGAGCCGAGCCGTCACTCCCACAACTTCCCTCAGAAATCAGCATCAAACAAAAAAAAAGGTCAAGAAATTCAAGAACCTCCAGTTTCTTATATTTATCATGAATGGTTTAAACCACTACCTCACGATAGAATGGAAGAAAATCCGGAATGAAACGAAAGCGAAGGGATGAGTATGTCTGGTTATGACGACTAAAAAATTTAACATTAAAGTACGAGAAATAGAAGGTCAAATTGGCGAAAAAATAAAAGCCAACCATGATGTGGTTTTAAAAAAGAATACTGGATTAAAAAAAACTATTCTATATCTCTGGAGAACGGCAAGAGCTAAAGCTTTAAAATTTCAGTACACAGCATCCGACAGTGTAGGCGAGATTAGAGAAGTGGGCGTGGCACTTCTTATACAAATATATTAAAGATTTTTGTATATCTGGAGAACGGCAATAGCCAAAGTTTCCAAATTAGGTAAAATGATCATGGCTATCAATACACAACATACCATAAAAGTTGGGTGGGGTTAGAGAAGTGGGCATGGTACAAAATAGATCTTTTATATCCAAAGAACGGTAAAAGGAAAATAGTCCAAATTTGGTACACATAGCTGAGTACACAACCTCTCTAAAAAAATGGGTGGGATTGGAGTAGTGGGCGAGGCACAAAATAGATTTTTTAATATCTAAAGAATAGTGAAAGGAAAAAAGTACAAATTTGGTACACACAGCTGGGTTATCAACACACAATCTTTCTTAAAATATGTAGCTGGGCTGCCGATTAACAAAATCCTTAAAAAAAGTAGATATTTTTGGATAAATGGTCGCCGCACCTCCCATACAAATACAAAAATAAGTAATAACAATAAAAGGTAGCAAAGCGCAACATGATGAATATAGCATAGCCGAATAAAGCTGAAGGTCCATACCATGCATTCTATGCGTTGTTCCTTTTTATGCATATTTCAAAAAATAGAATCAGTGTAATGGCATGTGACAAGTTACACAGCAAAACGCATGGAATGCATATACGTATCAACGCATGAAAGTAGGCTTACTTTCTACTTTTGTATGCGTCGCATGTGTGGTGAAAAAATGTTATCTGTTTTTGATGGCCATGGATGACAAATCATATTTTATTTTCAATGTAATCGATAAATATGTTTGTGTTGTGGATTTCTTTTTTCTATTTCTTGTTTAAAAAAAGGTTTTTAATAAAAGAAAAAACTTTCGTAATAAATATTGAAATAACTTTCAAGAACAAAATACATTGAAATTAATTTTTTGAACAATTTTTTCATAAACAAAATTTGCTATTCTAGTTATCGATTACTTTTATGTTCTGAGTGCCATCTTCGTTGTGCTTATTAATTTTTAACAAATGCGTTGAAAGGTAATCTTATTGACACCATGAAAAATTACGAACTTTTTTAATAATAAAAGCTTACTCCTCTATGATTTCTTATAAATAAATTCTATTAAAATATCAGTTACACCTTCCCAAAATTTTTCCCAAATTGTTTTTATTTGATAAACATATTAGCACAACAGATGATAAAAAAACCATTTAGGCGCATAAAACGCATTGCATGTAACTTGAATTTAGGAACGCATGAAATGCACAAAAAGTATCATACGCATATACGAATAGACGCATGGTGTGGACCTTCAGCTTAAAGCACTCTTACTTGTTAGACCCAAATTCAATTAAATATCATTACTTTTTAAACCCTCCATCACCACTAGTGGTGAATTTACGGAATTTGTCAGTTATTTTTTGACAGTTAATTTATATAAAATAACTGAAAATTCATTTGTTTTTACGGTATTTGCAGTTGAATTTTTGATAGTAAAATTTAAATGAACTTTTCGTTAAAAATAAATGAAAAATAAGTAAGCCGGTTTTTAAGTGAATATTCATTTATTTTATATTGCAATTTCAGTTAATTTTACGTACAGAATATTGTGAGTGTATACTAAGTTTTTCATTCCGTTTGAATTTTTTATACCCTCCACCACCACTGTGGTGAATGAGGGTATACTAAGTTTGTCATTCCGTGTGAAACTTTTTTATTATACATCTAAGACCCCATAAAGTATATATATTCCGGCTCCTTGAGTAATTCTAAGTAGATTTAGCCATGTCCGTCTGTCTGTCCGTCTGTTGAAAACACGCTCACTTTCGAAAAACGCAAAAGAAAAGAACAAACTTGGTCTCAAATTGCTTGTAGTTATCCTAAGCAGCTTGGAATTGAAATCCAGCAACATCGGTTTAGTAGAATCAGAACTATGAATCAAAATGTGGAACCACCACCCTAAAAAAATTGATAATTTTGATACAAAAACTAACATAAATGGTTTATTAATGCACGGAATGACATAAACTTTTGCTCGAATTTGGTTTGTACGACTGCAAATCATACTGGTAAATTTCGTGACGATCGGTCCATAATTTACCATAGGCCCCATATAAACCCATCACGAGGAAAACAGTTTAGTACGCCTAAAACCGCAATACAAATCGCTAGCATACTTGAATTAGGTACGTCACAGTTTTATAGGACCAGAAATCACACTGTAAAATTTTTTGAAGATCGGTCCATAATTGACACTAGGTCCCATATAAACCCTACTCCCGGAAAACAGTTAAGTACGCTTAAAACCGTAATAATTGACGCTATCATACTTAAATTTGGTACTTCACAGTTTTATAGGAGCTGAAATCACAATGTAAAATTTTTTGAAGATCGGTCCATAATTTACACTAGGCCCCATATAAATCCTACTCCCGGAAAACAGTTTAGTATGCCTAAAACCGTAATAAATAACGCTATCATACTAAAATTTGCTACGTCACAGTTTTATAGGACCAGAAATCATACTGAAAAATTTTTTGAAGATCAGTCCATAATTTACACTAGGCCCCATATAAATTCTACTCCCGGAAAACAGTTTAGTATGCCTAAAACCGTAATAAATAACGTTATCATACTAAAATTTGCTACGTCACAGTTTTATAGGACCAGAAATCACACTGAAAATTTTTTTGAAGATCGGTCCATAATTTACACTAGGCCCCATATAAATCCTACTCCCGGAAAACAGTTTAGTACGCCTAAAACCGCAATAAATAACGCTAGCATACGTAAATTCGGTACGTCACAGTTTTACAGGACGAGAAATCACATTGCCAAATTTCGTGAAGGTTGGTCCATAATTTACCCTAGGCCACATATAAACCCTACTATCGGAAAACAGCTTATTGCGCCTAAAACCAAATAAAGCTCACTTTGGGAAAATAATAAAATTCGACTTAAGCCATCACAGATATAGATATTGCGGTAAAATTTCTTACTTAAATTCATATGGCCACAAAAAAATATCATGCAATTTTGTGAAATTCACTGTTTACGCTTAAACTAATTACACTGCTGTATTAAAATTTATTCTAATTTATTTTTTGTAATACCAGAAATCAGTCTTCAGAATTTTGGGATGATTGGGCCATAATTTACCATAGGTCCAATACAAATTACCCCCCTAAAAATCATTTTAGTTCGGCTTAAAATGTTACAAATCATTATATTTTATTCAAGCCAGTTCAAAAATCTAACAAGAAACGCATAAAACTTTCTTATTGTCGGTCAATAATTTAATTCAGGTCTAAGCCGCAACCAATTTTAATGCTGACGTTCGTTTTAGAGAAGCTTAGTTAATAATATATACCCAGCAAAAACTTACATTGAAAAGTAATGAGTTAAAAAGCTATTATAACTACTCTTCACTACTTATACATTGGCATTTTAACTCATTATTTTAACACGTTGATGTCATTGGAGGCACGTACTTACCACCCTCGCTTACAAATAGGGAGTTAAATAAGTCATTACCACATTCGCTTACAAATAGGGAGTTAAATAAGTCATTACCACGTACTTAACATTGGTATCAACAAAACTGAATTTGACAAACAAATTGTGCTTTCAAATTTAATTTACTTTCTAATGCAAAATTTTACTACACTTCATTAAGGACATCCATTAAGTATTTAAATTTTTCATACACAGAAAAAAGTTTTTATCACTTAAAAAATAGTTCAAAAAGTATTTAAATTTAATTAATATGATAATTGAATCAATTATTTTTTTAGTTGAAAGAAAATTAATAATATAATTTTGATTTAATTAATATTTAAGTTATTTTGAAATAAATTTTTAATTCAAATATTAATTAAATATCAAAAAATATTTATTGACTTTTTCGTTTGAATAAAATAATTTAAACTTGTAGAATTGTTGTTGGGAATTATCAATATTTTATTAAATAAATAAACATAATGTTTGAAATGCCAAAGTTTTTTGATAATTTTTTTAATTAAAATTAAAAATATCATTTATTGAAAAAAATACACAATTTTCCATTTTTACAATTTTTAGCAATCGATATATAATCATTTTGGTAATAGGTGCAAAATTTGGAATGAATTCAAAGCTATCACAAATTGTTTTTCATTTATATAAAATAAAAAAAACTGTAAGAACAAATATGTATTTTAAATCAATTTGTATTAGATTTGAATAAATACAACCTCAAATGCATTTTATTCTGAATTAATTATAAATTTCGTTAATCAGCTAATAAGCAACTGCTAATGTATCAGATTATATGTCAATCATTACTAAACTACTTCTATGTAATGCAATTGGTATGAAGTTGTCATTGAAAAGTAAGTTGTTCAGTAATTGCAAGTGATTACCAAGTTTTTGCTGGGTATATATGTATTTACTACCGGGCCCGTTGCCTGCTTCGCACGGCAAAACAAAATAAGAAAATAAACACACTTGTTTTTAATAAAGTTGGTTTTGTTCCCTATTATTCAACTTTTAATTCTAGTTTCTTACAATCTTAGACTATTTATCACTTAAACTATCTTAGAGCTCTTTCGTAGACAACATTTTTGGTTTTGCCATGAGTTGTTGTGTAGATAAAGAGAACTGAAGGCTTGCCAACACGTGAGCACGAAACATATAACTGGCCGTGTGAAAAGCAAGGATATTCTAAATCAATTCCGCACAATTCCAACGATTGCCCTTGCGCTTTATTTATTGTAATAGCAAATGCAAGACGTATTGGAAACTGTAGTCTTTTGAATTCAAAAGGTAAATCTGATGGAATCATTGGAATTCGTGGAATCAATACATCTTCACCTTTAAACTTCCCCTTTAAAATTTTTGCTTCGATCAAATTGTTCATGACCTTTTTAGCCAGCAATAGTCAATGATTGGCCTTGTGCTTTGTTGATGGTAATAGCAAAGGCTTTGCGTCTTGCCTGGGAATTGGAGCCGCTTGAATTCAAATGGTAAATCGTTGGAATCGGTCATGCCGTTCTCCAGTTATGCGCTTAATAGAAAAAGTGGGCGTAAAAGTAGGCGTGGTAAATTTTTCTTTCGATGAAAACTTAAAGTTGATTAATACGAACATTTGAAAGAAAAATTAGTCAACTCGATGGAGCCGTTTTCTGATTTTAGGTAAATCGAAAAAAGTGGGGGTAAAAGTGGGCGGGGCAAAATTTTGTTTCCGTTAAAACCTAAGTTGGACCATGGCGATCATTTTAAAGAAAAAATCGTTCAAATCGGTCAAGCCGTTCTCAAGTTATGGATTTTGCCACGCCCCTCCGCCCCCAGACCGAAAATGTCAACCAAACTTGTGTATAAGTTTGGTTGAAATCGCACGACGCGTTTATGATTAGTTCGGCGACGTACATATACGGACTTATTTTTATATATATAGATCATATAGAGCCCACTCCTGTCGGTGGAGGGTATCAAAGATTCGGCACAGCTGAATATGACACTCTAACTTGTTATTATATAAAATAAGAGTTTAAAAGATTACACTGTGCTAGTAGCAAATTTTAATAAGCTGGGACAGAGAAATTTAATTATATATTATTAAAAAAAGGTTATTTTCTATTTCCTATAATTATAGCAGTTAATTATAAGATATTAAAATATTTAAATTTTAAATTTAGTATATAATTATTCCTAAAAATTATCTACACATACCAACAGTAAAAACATCAACCAGTCTTAAAAGCAATTAAGAAGACATTTTTAATTAAGCAATAATTTATATACTCAAGTCTGGTATTTGGCAATTATTCTTTATTTATTTTTAATAAACACAGTTTATATTAAAGTCATTTATATTTTTTTTGAAATTATTACTTGCTAATTACACATTTTGTGTGTCAGGAGCGCAACACCCTGCATAAACAGGGGTTTTTACACTGTAATTATATTTTCTTTGATTCCATTTATTTTGGAAATACAAATTAATATTTTTTTTTAATCAACTTCAGTCATACCTAAACAAGACCGACAACTTTACGTCAAAACGATAAAAACAGGATTATAAAAAAAATTAAATTTAATAACTCTGATTTTTATAATAAAAAACATTAGAATATTGGTGTTTCTTCATACGAAATTTTTCAAAAAGAGAAAAAAGTACCAAATACCAATTTTTTCTGCAATTGCCTCTTAACAAGTACCTTTATTTGAATCTGGGCCATATGTTATCCGACTATTAGATTTCATCCAAATCCATTAATCGGGTTTCGTGTGATTAATCCATAAACTAACAAACATAATAATATCCAAACTTTTATATATATGATATCAGTAGTATAGGTTTAATATATTTCTAAGTTTCACTTAGGGCAAATTGTAGGTGAAAAAATTTGTCGTAGGAAAATTTAGGGATTTTTTCTTTTTCAAAACGTGGAGTACCTACAAAAATTTTAACTAACATCACTGATTCAAACTGACTTCACAGTATTAAAATGCATGGAGGTTATAAAAAATAATTTTTTTAAAATATTGAAGTGCAAATATCCTTTAAAAAGTTTTTGTTTCAAAGGGCGCTGAATTGTAAAAAAATTTCCCCGTGCTCCAAAAGGAGCAGGTTTTATGTATGAATTCATACCTCAAATCGCTTTAAAGCTGCTGATGGGATGCCTGATTTTTGTATGGGGTGTTCCCGGTTTGGAGGACTATTTTCTGCTGACAATAAGCGCTTCTTTTAACATAATAAAACACGCATATAAAGCACTCCTAAAGTGCTTTTTTAAAGGCTTACTAAGTTAACATATTCATTAATGTTTTTCTTTTACTGGTTTAAATGCCTTTTATTAAGCATATTCGTAAACCATAATATATTTTTATTTTGTTATCGCTTTAAAACCTTTTTCGTTGTCAGCACTAAAATAGCAGCTTTTTTGTATATTTTATTCGTTATCGTTTACTGCTTTATAAGAGCGCTATTATCGAAGCGCTAGATTATGCGCTTTTTCTCTTAAGTGCTTCAAAAATCACAAATTTTTTTTACTGGGAAGGGCTTATTAAATCTGAATGCCGTGTGTTACGCATAAAAATAAATAAATTTATCAAATATCCCATAAAGTACATATGTATAGGGTACTTCAGAAGGGACTTCCGTACTTTGGCCATATTGATGAATCTACATCTGTTGAATTGGCTGTCATTTAAACAGTCTGTTGTTCCAAAAGACCATGGACGCATAAATGGGTATGCTAACAAATAAGGTGCATCCAAAACAAGTCACTGTTTGGTGTTGATTTTGGGCTGGTGGCGTCATCGGCCCATATTTCTTTGAAAACGAAATTGAAAAAATTACTATTGACAAGAAGAGCCATAGGTCGACGATTACCTGGTCAATTTGGCTTGAATTGAATCACGTGCTACATCTGGACATTCTGCGCAAGCGATATGAGGACATATTCATCTCACGAGGAGATAATTTGAACTTGATAGTGCAACCGTAAGATTTAAGCCCGTTAGACTTTTTCTTGTAAGGTTTTCTGAAGTCGTGGGTCTATGCTAATAAGCACAAATAAGCACAGCGGTTCTCAAGGCCAATGTTACTTATGCTATCGGTCAAACTCAGCTAAATTTATGCACCAGAGTAATAGAACATTAGATGTAAACTTTGTTTTATTTTCTGACATTGATTTGAACAAGATTCATTGAATCAACCAGATGGCTGGGGGAGAAGGTCAACAGCCAGGTAACATAAGGCCCTTGGGATTAATAGAAAATAATTAGTTTGGTGTAAAATTAACTAAAAATTTTAATGAATTAATAAACATTTCTTTATAATTTATTGAAGATTCTTTAAGTGTATTTCTGAAATTTTTTAAGTTTTAGTCAAGGCTATCATATATTCCGTACCACCGAATTTAGCACTCTTTCTTATTTTCCTTTTAATTAAATCTTAAATATTTGACTTCTTAATAATCGACACTACATTAAGAAATTTATCTTGCAGCAAGTTAGACCATAATGAGAGAAAATTCATAATTTTAATAAAAATCATAAAGATAAGTTTAATTTTTTGCAATATGTAAACCAGGACATGACTATTTGTCTTGGTTATGAAGTCTTTAAGAAAATTTGGCAACATAAACTGAACCAAACAGAATTGAATCGACTAAGAAAGACAACAAACGAAAACCAATCAAATTGTTAATTCATGCAATTAAATGTTTTTGATTTGATTTCATTTCATTAAACATATTCAAATTATTGCTCAAAGGAACACAAAAACACACAAATTTGTTTTTACTGAAGAGAGTAATGAAAACATTCTTCAGAGCGTATCTGTGTTGGGAGTGAGAGATTTATTTTATTGCTTTCTTTTTACATACATATGTACGAGTATTCGCATTCAGTGATGCCAACTTAGTGCATTTGGCACTATTTATGGTGCTTTTTGATGCTTCGAAACGCCAAAATGTTGTCTTAAGTGCTAAACTAAGAAGAAGCACTAACTTGGTGCTTTTTAAATTTTACGTTAGTGCCTTTAGTGCTTTTTACAATTTTTAGTTTTTCTACAATTTCTTTACTTAATTATACACTCTTTTAGTATGGCAACTGTTTATGAAGTAAGCTCACTACAAAAGCATCGTCCAGACTTGCAATTTTGCAGCAATTCTTGAGTTTATTGGTGAGAGAGGCGAGAATATTGGGGAGGAGTACTCAGTTTCATGTACTCTGCAAGCCTGCTTTGTTTTGTGAATCTCACATCGGTTGTTAATCGCAATAAAAACGATGTAATTGATTTCTTTACACATTTTATTAAAGAAAAATTACTCGGAAAATATTTAAATTATAAATGGAAAAATCAACAACGAACAGATCTTTTTGGATAGAAGTCAACGATTTTAAAGATTCTATAGGACAATATCCATTTTTAGATTTATCCAATTTTGTATTAAGAATTTTAAGTTTGCCATACTCTAACGCGGAAGTTGAAAGAACATTTAGTTTGATAAACTGCAGTAAATCCAATATTAGAAACGGATTATCCTTGAACTCTTTTAAATCAATTCCGCACATTAAATATAAACTTCGTCGACATAATTCATGCTGTAATGATTACACTCTACCACCTAGTGTCTGTAGTGATACCTGTTCCATGTAAAAAATCAAACATAAAATATCAAAATATTATTTAAAAACTGTTTTATGACCCAATTCAAACTCAACATCTGATGATCCAAATTAAAGTTATGTACGAAAATTATCCTCCAACAAGGCCGTCACCATTTTTTTTAAATATTTGGTAACTTGTTTTGTGTTCAATTATCGATTAAAAAGCTTAGTGCTTTTTTACGTTTTTTTTGCTTAAAATAGTGCTTTTTAGTGCTTTTTTTAAATTTTAAATTGCTTTTTGCACTAAAAAAGTTGGCATCACTGTTTGCATTAGTATAATTGTGTTTATATTTATCATCATACCCTGATGTGGGCTGAAATTAACGAGGGCAGGCTGTAAATGTTTTTTTTAAATCTAGAGTGAAGTACGATAAAGTGTTTGGCCACTTGTATGCTTTCCCTGGGAGTTTGATCTTAAGGATTTTTTTCTTCTGGTAATCAAGGAAAATCAGGTGAAGTCAAAAACTGGGATTCGGTAAAAATTCAAAATTGACAGATCTTAAGAAAACTTAACGATCTCTTGCGATCGCAGCTGACAAGAGAATCAATCTGGTACCACGGGAGTCAGTAGAGTCAGTAGCTTCTTTGCGGCAAATCCTTTCTGTCTTTCAGGAAGATTGTTTTTGCGGGAAGTTTTACTTTTCCGTTGTAAAGACGCTTTTGGGGATCACGTGCTGGTTGTGGCTTACTACACAAAGTCGCGGTTAGGGAGATCCTAAAAATCTCATTCAAGGGCTGAATGGAGAGTTCGTCCTGAGGGAGGATATTTCCTAGGAGATGTTGCTTCCCAACAGAAGCTCCTAACATATTTCCAAAAGCAGCGGAGGTTAGATAACTCCAGCTCCTTAACAAGGAGCGAGTGTTAGATCTTGACGGAGTATGACGGAGTATCAAATTGCTACCCGGGTTTGATACTCGGGGGCGGTTGGTAAACGTATTTTTTGTATCCCAGTGGTTAAAATACACCATGGAGTAAACTTTTCCAAATCTGTCACTTGTATGCTGACACAAGTACTAGAGATTACATAGTTCCGGTTCTAAATAAGTTGTTGATTACATGAACCAGACTTAATGATCTAGTCTCTATATATGGCGAAGTTGTTATACCCAAAGTTTTCGCCCAGAATAAGGAGCATCGTTAGATGAAGCAGTAATGGAAATAATTAAAAAAATTTGTGGTTGGATTTAAAAGAAATCAATTACAAACGATTCCCTTTCTATTTAAACCAACTTTTCAAACCTGCCCACCACTATCAAAATGTTTTCTTTGCATAAGTACATACATTGAAATGCACAATTTTGTGTATGTGTAGGTATATGAAAATATTTTCTTTGTTCAAATTTATATTTGCTCAATGTATGTCCATATAAAAAGTACGAGTTTATGTTCTTATTTGTCTATGTACATATTTATGTGGGTAATATTGTGTGTGTGTGTGTGTGTGCGTGTGTAAATATCAAAAAGCGTTTCTCATTTTATAATGTTATTATCTTGTAATTTGTTTTATATGCTACACAAGAACAAAATAAAATTGATATTATGAAAATATTTATGTGCCAATATCATCTTAAGGTCGAATGTGACCAATAAATTTGTTCAAAAGTTTTTTTTCATTCTATTCATTTTAACTTCTTTTACTGTTTTCCTTTTCCATTGACTTTACTCACACTTTCTATTATTCTGCGATTTAAAATGAAATATTGTCGTTAATATTTTTTATGGAAAAAGTTTAACTCAAAAAGTAAAAGAAATAAATAACAAATTAAAGGTGTTATGGAAATATAAACCTTAATTTTTACCCAACTCTTATTTATGATGGCCATGATGGTCAGATGAAAGGAAAATAAAAGTGAAATTTAAGTAATAGACATAAATCAATTATAAATTGTATTTTGTGTTGAATGTTGTATAACGAATGAAAATGTAATTAATGAAGGGATAACCAATTTAAGTCTTAATAATCATGTTGACTCTTTACTGGGGGAAACAGGCATTACAGGCATTTGTAAAAGGACATGAGGGTTAGATTAAACCGCCTTTGATATGAAAAGTCTTGTTTGCTTACCCAAACAAAAAAGTCATACAAAAACGCATATAAGCACTATTGGCATAGCTCTCACTTTTAATAAATCCTCTATTTGTATTAAAATTTCTGGTCTCAATTTTTAAAATTATTTGATGAAATTTGTACACACTCAACAGCAAAAGTATGCGTACATGCCGTATATATTTTTTCAGACTCACTAAATTAGTAAAAACATTTTGTATAAAAAAACCCTCACACGTTCCTCGAAATAACTTGCAGGAATATTCTTAGGATAAAAAATTACCCATACTCATAAGTTAATGAAGATATTCAGGGTTATTTTTCCTTTATTGATGGTATTTTAATTCTATTTTTTAGAAATAAATTAAACAGATTCAACAAAATAATATTTAATAAGAAAAGAATAAAGTAAAATCATCCATCAAATTCAATCGTACTTCAAAATAACTTGCAGGAAAGTTCTTCGGGTGAAAAATAACCCATAATGAATTTTTAATGAAAATATACAAGGTTTTTTTTCCTTTACTTAAGGTGTTTTTATTTTATTTTTTAGACAAAATAATATTTAATAAGAAAATAATAATGTGAAGTTTCCAGGTGACAGGCAATTGATTGTGTAGTAAAATTGATATGAAAAGCACTCAACAAACTGAGTGATTGTCATATTAATTTTACTACACAATCAATTGCCTGTCACCTGGAACCAGCGCATAAATAAATATAGTATTCATTATTTTGACTATGGGTATAGCCTAATATGTTTTATGTTACTTTCTTTGATTTTATCTTTTTTTCTTGGATTATAAAAATAAAGAAATTTGTGGTCTTGGTTAAACGGATATATCAAATTTTTTCTTCGATTTTTTGTAAATTTAAACATGAAGATAATTTATTTCTATACTCTCCACCATATATTCTGGCTCCTTGAGTAATTCTAAGTCGATTTAGCCATGTCCGTCTGTCTAACCGTCTGTCCGTCCGTCTGTTCGTCCGTCTGTTGAAAACACGCTCACTTTCGAAAAACGCAAAAGAAAAGAACAAGCTTGGTCTCAAATTGATTGTAGTTATCCTAAGCAGCTTGGGATTGAAATGCAGTAACATCGGTTCAGTAGGATCAGAACTATGAATCAAAATGTGGAACCACCACCCCAAATTTTGTGGAACCACCATAAAAATTATTATACAAAAACTAACATAAAAGGTTAAATAATGCACGGAATGATATAAAATCTTTTTATAAATGCTTTATATAACTGCAAATCAGACTGGTAAATTTCGTGAAGATCGGTCCATAATTGACCATAGGCCCCATATAAACCCTACTCCCGAAAACAGTTAAGTACGCCAAAAACCGTAATCAATAACGCTATCATACTAAAAGGTGGCACGTCACAGTTTTATACGACCAGAAATCACACAGTAAAATTTTTTGCAGATCGGTCCATAATTTACACTAAGCCCCATATAAACCCTACTCCCAGAAAACAGTTAAGTATGCCTAAAACCGTAATAAATAACGCTATCATACTAAAATTTGGTATATCACAGTTTTATAGGACCTGAAATCACACTGTAACATTTTTTTAAGATCGGTGCATAATATACACTATTTCGTACGCCTAAGACCGTAATAAATAATGCTATCATAATTAAGTTCGGTTCGTCACAGTTTTATAGGACCAGAAATCACACTGACAATTTTCGTGTAGATCGGTCCATAAATTACACTAGACCCCATAACACTAAACCCTACTTCCGGAAAATATTTTAGTACGCCTAAAATCGTAATAAATAACGCTTTTATACTAAAATTTGGTCAATTTTTTGAAGATCGGTCCATAATTTACAGTAGGTCCCATATAAACCCTAATCCCGGAAAACAGTTTAGTACGCTTGAAACCGTAATAAATAATGCTATTATAATTAAATTCGGTACGGTAAAGTCTTGTAGGACTAGAAATCACACTAAATTTCGTGAAAATCGGTCCATAATTAACCCCTGACCCAATATAAACCCTACTCCCGGAAAACCGTTTAGTACGCCTAAAACCATAATAAATAATGCTATCATAATGAAATTCGGTACGTCACAGATTTATAGGACGAGAAATTACACTGCCAAATTTCGTGAAGATCGGACCATAATTTATGCTCGGCCCCATTTAAACCAAATTCTCGGGAAACAGTTTATTGCGCATGATAGCAAATAAAGCCCTTTTAGGGAAAACAGTTAAATTCGCCTAAAACCATAACAGATATAAATATTGCGGTAAAATTTCTTCAAATTACGCTCCTAAAAATCATTTTAGTTCGGCTAAAACTGTTTCGAATCTTGATATTTTACTCAAGCCAGTTCAAAGTTCCAACATGAAACGCATAAAACTTTCTTATTGTCGGTCAATAATTTAATATAGGTCTAAGCCGATATCTAAGTTTATGTGATATCAAAAACTTTGCGAAAACAAAACATATTCCATCAAAAGTTATTTTCGGGAATACAAAATTTATTATAAATGAGATTACTCCATGACGTGTTAAATTCCCATTTTTTATTTTTGATAACAAAACACTGAAATTTTATTTATTGTTGTTGGAAAGGTTTTTCCCAAGACTTTCGAAAAGCTAAAAATATAATACAAATAAGACTATAAAGTGAATAAGAATTTTAAAAACTCGGGTCTTAAGTGGGGAACAGAATAGTCGCTGTAGTACAACGTTTCGAATATCGCTACAAGCCGTGAAAAGTTAAAAATGGCAGTTTGAGAGTAGTGTCAGCAGAATACGTAGCTGTGGAAGTCGTTGCAGTTGAAGCACAAAGTTCGGAATTTTGAACTTTTGTTGCGCTACAAAGCATTCGTCAGCATCAGCTACAACTACAACTACTTTATTCTGTTCCAGGCCTTACATGTAACAATATCAAAGTTTAAGCAAAGTAACAACAATAAACAGTAAGCTTATCTTTTCTTACATTCCCCTACAATTGCCTGGTTGTTTTTCCAACTCGAATTGTAGCTGCAATACAATTTTAGCGATTTTAAGACTAGAAAAAATACATTTAAAAAGAAAAAAGTTTTATATTCATTCAGTTACAATATAATTTTTGCATACAACTGTCCTTATAATTTCACATATACGAGTACATGTGTAAATTGGGTTTTTATATAAGTTTGACACTCAGTTTGTAGTTCGAAATTATAATAGTGATCTTATAACCTATAAAGTATATATGTTTTTGATCCTTGTGAGTACCGGCATTGATTTAACGATTCCTGTCTGTCCGTCCATTGGTTTTTGTAATTGGTGTATGTTGAAATAGGGAATATGTTTTTTATATTTATATCGACTGTTATAGTTTGCTATTGAAATTAAGACAGGTCGCTCGACAAATGGCTGGGGTACCGGAAAAAGGTCACGACTGTCTTTATTTATTACCCAAAAAACGCTAAATTTAGTAGAAGTGAAAGTTAGTTTATAGATGTCCTAGTTATAGACATATGACTCCCTTTTTCTTCCAGAAAAATAGTTTTGGTAAAAATGTGGAAATAGATTTATATGAGTACATCACAGAAAAAATTCTCGCCAATTTTTTTCAATTAAACCACGAATCAAAAATAAAAAATGTTTTGATAAAAAATTTAATCAAATGAGTTAAACGACTACCTATATCAAAAGCATAGCTGCAGAAAATATTGTCAATATGAAAAAATATTTAATTTATACTATTAATTTGTTAACTGGTGCAAATTTAATTAATTTTTTAATTAATATCACAAATCTTTTAAATGAAATCAATTTTTTTTCATGTGCTACCATATGGTCTAATCTCATGCTGGATCTTAACCACTGGGCGATTCATTAATGCATTTACCAACCGCCCCCGAGTGCGGCTGCAAGCAGCACGCTCAGCAAGCAATTTGAGTATATAATCCGACAAAAATTATACATTCGCACCTTGTTTTGAAACCAGGGCTATTTAACCTCCACTGATATATTTGAATCCAGCAGCATCTCTTAAATAGCAACCACACCGAAGTAGCCTCCACAGGCGAAGCTTTCCTGCAAGGGAGTAAAATCAACCGTCCATGTGAAACCTTCACGCTGTTTTGGGTATAAACCAGAGATAGGCAAAAGGCCGCCCATGGGCGCTTTGTTATTCTCTTATTTACACGTACTTAAGCACACGTACAGAAGAAAAAAATGAAAACAATTCAGTCTCGCATGAGCAGTCGCACAGGTATGTTGTGTTACGCTTGTTGCTTGAGCAGCGTTGCCAAATGTGATTTTTTTTTGTTAAAAAAAGTTTTTTTTTATAGTTCTTTGTTTAAAAAATAAGTTTTTTGTAAATTTTTTTTGTTTTTCTTTTAAAAAAAAAGTTTTTTTTAAAAAAGTTCTTTGTTTAAAAAATGAGTTTTATTGTAAATTGTTTTACTTAACAATTTTTTTCTTTCAATTTTAGTGTTATATTTCTTACAACATTTTTGCCTTTTAAAGGCTTGATCGAACTGCATTATAATCAATTATTATGTAAAATTTAAACACATAATGGTGACACAAAAGAAGAACTTAACTTATTCAAAACTTTTGATTACTTCATCTATGTCAAACTTGTAGGGACAACATTTTATACTCATGAGGTCTTCGAGATGTTCATCTGTGAGACGATTTCGGTGTTTATTTTTTATAAACTTCAATAACGAAAATGAAGATTCACATATAAAGGTTGATCCAAACATCGAATACATCTTTAGAATTTTAGTATTGCATAAGAAAAAATAAAAAAGTGCTGTAAAATTATAAGAACCGAATCCATATACGTATGTAAAATAAAACCTATAATAAATGTGACTATCAGCTTCTTCCACATAGTACTGTTAGACATTTTGAAATTTTTAATTTAATATGCAATATTTTCGAAAAAAAAAAACAATTATGGCAACGCTGCAGAACAATGAGAGCGGGAGTGTTATATAGCACTAACATTATTACAAAAAACACATGTATGTGTTTGCCTATCTTTGGTATAAACCACAGCAAGTTTGTAATCCCAAAAGTATCTCTTTGTCAAAAAAGCTCACCGTTTTATGAGTTCATTTCCTGAAAAAAGCGCTTCCACAGAGGCTGGCGAACAACTTGCTGTAAAGCAACACAATCATCTTGAAAGACAGAAAGCATTTCTGGTAAGAAGCATACTAACGGCGGTCCCAACCAATAGTCAGTCCAGTTGTAAGTTCACCGTAAACTACTGACACACGTGGCACCAGATAACAAGATACTCTTGTTAGTATCCTGGACTCAAGAAATTCAAAGACTTCAAGATCCTTCCCATTTAATGTTATTCACATTCCAAGTATATATACACCTGATTTGGCTGGGAGGACGTAACAACAAAAGATGATCCCAAGGAACCTCGGGCGTACCCATAATAAACGAGCTAGGAGAAACAAATTTGGGTCAGATATTCGTATACGTAAATAGTTTTAAGTATTGAAAATGAGCAAAAGCGAAGCATTTTATGGTGAAGTACATTGAATTGTTTTCAAAACAGATCTTTTAAAATTGTTTGAATATGTATTAGTCTTAAGGGTATTTGGAGATTTTGTTTAAAATTAAGCATTTAACGTCCAATTTCACCAAGTTCAGTTAAAATTAACTACCAGTTATAACTGTCAAAACGTACTGTTAACTGGAAGTTAAAGTAAAAGTTAGTTTTAACTGAACTTGGTGAAATTTTTCGTAAGAGTGTAAACAATAGGAATTTTAACCCTGAAAGGTTAATCTTAATTTTAGTACATTAAAGTAACTCTTCGTCGAATCGACGAACTTTTTAAAGAAAAATAAATACTAGCGGAACTATTTTTAAAGTAAAAAATCAATAAACAGTTGTTTAGTTAAGCATATTATTAAAAAATGATATTAAATAAAGCATACAAAATAAAAGCTTTTTTTCTCTTTCAAAATTTGCTACGAATTTTTACTAATTTTTTTGTTTTATTTTTTTTTTAAAGCTTTTGTCATCAGCTAACGTTGTTAAAAAGAAGAGCGTAATTTCAAAACACATAAAAAATGTATATGATAAAGTGTAAATAAGCTTCGTCAATTCGACGAACAGCTACCATCCAGGGTTAATGCAATATTCAATTAAATCATTTTATTTCATTTAAATGTAACCGGACAACTAGGAAATTTTTCTTAAATGCGTTGAAATGCGCCTTGACAAGGGACATAAATGTAAATAAAACTTTTGTGTCATTCTAGCTAGTTTTTTTTCAGCTATACTTTCTTTTATCTTTATTGATAAATATCTCTTACAAATCACAAATAAGTATAAAAGGGTAAAAGGAAAATTAAATGATATCCCATTTTTTTGATTTGATTACAAATAAAATACTCATGTGTTTATATTGTCGTATCAATGATGATTTTAATATTTTACAATAAAAACAATCAAAATTGCACCAACAACTAGTTAACAATACAAATAAAACAATAATAATAAACAGACAAACAAAAAAATAGAAAAATCTAAAAAAATATTATAACAAGTTATTGAAATTGAAAAATCTGCAAAAAAAAAGACTTGAACAACAAAGAGTTTCAAAAAAAAAAGGATACACAAAAACAAATTTTATAAAATTCTGTAACGCAGTTCCAATTATTTCTGCTCTATTAAATTTATTTATTATTTTCATGCAGTTGTTATGATGATGATGATGCTGCTGTTGTTTGAATTGATGATTTTTGTTACATGATATTTTATTAGAAAAAAAAAAAAAATGTATACAAACTGTTTGAAAAACTCTTACATACAGTTTACACAGATATGAACACATTTGCACAATAACAAACATTTTTTTTTCTTTTTGATTGAGAACCATTGCTAAATATTATGTACAAGCCTAACCCAGTGCGCTTCGCTACCCTCATTATAATAAAATATGTAATTCTTTTTAACCGTTACTACGTTTGATTACTTTTGCTCTTGCCATTCACCAGTTGCACAGAAATCTTTATGGATACAGAAATCTAGTTGGATCCACGCCCACTTCTCCAATCCCGCACATTATTTACAGATCCTGTCTGTATATGTGACAGCGCATAGAGAAAGAGACCTAAGGGTTGACCAACACGTTCCTGACGTCATGAGATGTGTCGCTTTCAAATGAGACCAATACCAACACGCTCAGTGATGGTACACCAAAGATACACGTATTTAAATCTTTAAAATGGTTTTAAATGGTTTTTACCCTTAGGTCCCTTTCTATTTTGCGCGTCACATATTGATAGTAGGGAGATCGATTATTCGACTTTTTTCAAAAACCGGTTTTCGAATATTCCGAATAGTTGCTATTTAAAAACAACGGTTTTCGGTTAAACATTTTTAAAATAACCAGTTAACCGGTTTTAATTCGAGTACATAAAACCACAAAAATCAAATAAGTTTTTGAAATAGAACGTTAATTTGAATAAAAACAACACAATTCACAAAGGTAAGGCGCCAACAAAATACAGAGTTATGACTAAATGTTTGTTCAGACCAAACAAATATTCGACGATAAAATCCAACAAAAGTGTGACCAGTAAATTGATCAAACTTCAGCTTTACCTTTAACAATTTGAATTTATTTATAAAACTTTTTTAGTAAGTAGATAATTGTATAATGTAATTCAGAAACTGTTAAATAATGTTTGATCTAGACAAACGTCTTGCAAAAGCAAAAAAAAAAATTACAGGAAATTAAAAAATTTATTATATGCGATATTTTCCCAAATTTATTTTAAATTAGTTTTATTTGTTGGTGGTTAAGCATGTCCATATGAATCAGTAGAATTCAAGAATTTGAAAAATTGCAAGCAAAACCCCTTAGCCAGGATTATATATTTCAAAATATTTCGTTTCAGCGTTAGAGAAACGAACGTGCTTTTTGTAAGAAAAATATTTGTCAATTCGTCGACCACAACTTAAAACTTCCATGACATTGTTTGATTTTTTAGATTTAGTTTCATAGTTCTTGGCGTTTTAATAAATAAAACTGATGAATTTTTTCTATATCGTTGAGTCCGCCGGAATGCCTTAACGGGCATTCCGTCCTCGGCAGCACAACGGGTTAATATTTCACCCAATGACTTATTTTTGGCAGCGTATTTTGGTATAGTATTATTTGTCGTCTCTTTAGAACTACTTCGAACGGAGTTAAGTTTTATTTGGAACCATTTATATCAAGCATGTTGACTAATTAATTAATAAGTCATGACGTGGAAGAACCTTTGAAACTTATCATTATAGGGCATTTCTAGAGATAATATCTATATAAAAATATATTTAATATTTATAAAACTCTCGCACAAATAACTATTTACTTTTTAACTGAACACTTTTTTCTAGTAATTTGAACTGTTATCTGTTTCTTTTTACAACAACACACGCTTTTATTTACATTGTTCACAATGTTTTTTGACTCTTGTTAAATTTCTTTTGACATTCTGCATATAAGTTTAAGTTTGCCCAATATTCAATTAGAAAATTATTTAAATTACGGGTACGTTTGCAACAAGAGTAAGGAAAACGTATAACTATTTCAGATTATTTAAATAGCCGGTTTATTAAACCAAAATAGCCGGTTTATTCGATATTCGAAAAATGGACATTTTAAAATTACCGGCTTGGGCAAAACTAAAAAACCCGTTTAAAACCGGTCGAATAATAACCGTTCGATCTCCCTAATTGATAGCCATTCTAATAGTACCAAATTTAGACAATTTTACATTTACCGTTCTTCAAATATACGGAATTCTATTTTATGCCACGCTTACTTTTCTAATCGCGCCCAATTTTTGACTTATATTGCGTATTGAGCGCCAAGCTATTCATACCAACCTTGGAAACTTTAGCTATGACCGTTCTCTAGCTGTACAGAAATCTCTTTTGCATTTGTTTGTAAGGACCCACGCCGACTTATCCACTTCCACCTTTTTTTTTGACAGATGTTGTGTATTGATAACCCAGCAATGTGTACCAAATTTGGACATATTTTATCTTGCAGTTCTCTAGATATAAATAAATCTATTTTATGCCAAACCTACTTCTCAAATCCCGCAAATATTTTGTCAGACGTGGTGTATTACTAACCAAGATGGTTGAACCGAATTTGTAAACTTTGGCTCTTGTCGTTCTTCAGATATAAAGATTTCTGCAATCTCTTTGTATGGGAAGTGCCACTCCCACTATCCCAATTCCGCTCACACTTTGTCGGATGTTGTATATTGATAACTAAGATGTTTTGAGCTAATTTGGAAACCTTAGCTCTTACCGTTCTCCAGATATACAGAAATCTATAATGTCTTTATATGGGAGGTGTCACGCCCACTTCTCCAATCATGTCCATTTTTACAGCGGCTATTTAATGATAACCCACTTATGTGTACCCAATTTGGACAATGTTTCTCTTATCGTTTTTTAGACATAAATAAAGCTATTTTGTGCCACGCCCACTTATCCAATCCCGCCTACACTTTGTCGGATGTTGTGTATTGACAACTTAGATGTTTTCACTAAATTTGAAAACTTTAGGCCTTTCCGTTCTCTAGATAGACAGAAATTTATATTGGTTTTGTATGGGAGGTGCCACACCCATTGAAAAATTAAAAAAAATATATAGCCTATAGATCCATCCAGACCTATCAGTTATATACTATAAAAGTTTCATGAAGATCGGCTTAGCGACTTAGGCGGATATAAGGTACAAACAAACAAACAAACAAACAAGCAAATAAGCAAACAAACAAACAAACATACATTCATTTATATATATATATATATATATATAGATGATGATGAAAACAATAAAGAGAATATGATAGGTCATGACAACGAAATGTATTTTGTGTATGTTTTAAAGTCCTTTTTGCATATTGTCATGCTGTCATGACAACTTCTTAACAAAGTATTAATATTTGAGCATTCTGTTTTCTATTGGAGACAATATGGACTTACATATGATTAAAAAGTAACGATATATATTTTTATATAAAAAAACAATCCTGGTTTTGAATTAAATCTCTAAGTATAAGCCGGGAAACCGTAAATATACAATTGCATGTTTTTCATTGTGTGACCAATAAAGGTAGAAATAATACATTTATCCGTTTTATAGCTTTTTATGAATTTTGGCACCGATTTGTTAGCGCATATTTTCCTCTTTGCAGCAAATGTTAGACAAAAGGGCATTTTTTAAAATTGTTTGAGTTTTAAAAGCATATTTAATCCTTTTGAAGCATATCTTGATAATTTTAATTTTTTGTAAATTTGCAAGTGCTTTCGGAGCGGAACAAAAACAAAACAAAATTTTGTGTTTTAAATTCTGATTAACAGACGGCTTTTCTGTTTAGAATATCTATCTGCATACCAAACGTGTTGCTTCAATTTCACTACCTACATTTTATATTCATTCTTCAAATCGCTGGCTCAATATTACTCTTGTCTGTGCAAAAAAAAAAGTTTGCTAACTTGATTTATGCAATAAAATATTTTCAGACCAAATCCAATCTCTAAATACTCGTAAGTAAAAAAATATTAAAATAAGTTTGGACCAAATCCAACCTAAGTACCAACATAATAAAATAATTTATGGGCAGAAAGGCTCCTGTAAAGAAGCTCCTATGTGGGCTAGGGCTTCCAATCGGGATATCCCGATCCTGGAAATTCTGGAATTATCGGGATTAGGCGAATCCCGATTCCCTGGATTTCTGATTTTTAATCCCGGGATTTTCGGGATTTTTACAAACAATTCTATTAAGGAGTGTTGAGTGCGAAAGATGTTTTTCAACTGTATCATATCTAACAACAAAATTCGTTCGTGTTTAGCAGATACAACATTGGATGCTTTAATATTCTTAAGAAACTACTTGAATTTAGTATTAAGTACACTCCTTTTAATAGTTTGAAATACATAATTTTCGTTTTAAAAGTTTAAAAATGTTTTGAAAAATTTTTCAAATGTATTTAAAAAATTTTCAATTGTATTTTAAAATTTTTCTTACATATTTTAAAATTATCCAAATGTATTTAAAATTTGCCCAACTGAATTTTAAAATTTTCCAATTTTTTTTTGTTGAAATTTCCCAATTGTATTTTTAAAATACATTTATAGCCTATTTCTGATGTGCGAAAGAATTCTTTCTTTCGTATAACTACATAGAAAACAAAAACAAATCTAAAAATTTTTGTATAACTACATTGAAAACAAAAACATATTCTAAAAATTTTTAGATTTGTTTTTGTTTTCAATGTAGTTATACGAAAGAAAGAATTCTTTCGCACATCGGAAATAGGCTATTAGAAAATTTTGAATTACCTGTGTAAAATTTTGAAACACATTTATATAATTTTGAAATATATATGGACAAATTCAAAATACATTTGGAAAACTTAAAAATATATTTGGGCCATTTTTAAATTCATTTGAAAATTTTCAAAATATATTTGGAAATTTTAAAATACAACTGGAAATGGTATAGTTTTTTATATCAATAATCAAATGTGGATTAAAATAAAATTTTCATGTTTTTTGTTACGTTTTTTAATACATGATCTTTATGAATTGTGATCAATTAATAATTTGAGTTTTATATTATATTTTTTTTTTCAAATAAATAATATACAAAGTTCATGAAATATGTATTTTTACTGAATAATTAAGTTGTTTTTCAAACAGCTTAAAAAGTTTTTTATATTGGGTACAAAAAAAAATAATTAAAAAAAATCCCAAAAAAAATTTAAGAATTCCGCCAATCATGAGATTCAAAATAACCCGAAAATGCCGGGATCCCGAAATATTTACTCTTAATCCCGAATCCCGGGACCCAAAAACCCCAGTCCCGATTGGAAGCCCTAATGGGGGGTTATGTGAAATTATAAAACGATTCAGGGTCCAAAATCAGTTTTTTATGAGTTAAATACGTCACCATTAACGCATAATACCCTGTGCGCTTATAGTACCGTAATAAAAGACTCTAATGTAATTTTGAAAAGTACGCTTAAACATTATTATCTTTGTTCCATGTACACTGATAGAAAAGGCGTAGATGTATTTTGACATCAGTACTATGAGAAGAGTCTTCGTTTTTGACCCCATGACACTTTCACCATTGCGATGTCAGCCTTACCATCACTTGGCTAAATTGTCATCAGGTCCAAAATTGAAAATACGTCATCAATGGGATGCCTCATTGGCATCACAGAAATGATGCAAAACTGTTATTAAATTGAGTCATTGGAATTCACTTAAACCAAATTGAGAGAATATTATTATTTGTTTCACTTTTTTTGTATTCCGCCCTTTATTTGCATTAGAACTCTGAATTAAAAGACAACAGCAGCATGCCCGATATGGTTTTTGAAAATTTGATGTATTTAACTAAATAATTGAAAAAAAAGTATATGGGAAGTTTTGCTTCTTATTTTAAACATGAATACACAAAATGTGGCATCGAATTGATGTCACTGTAGTCCTAGCATAGATGACGCATAAAATATGACAACATTTTATGATGCCGTTCGTCATTGGATTGCTGTCTCTTTTTGCCTCATTGAAGCTATTTGTAATAACATTGATCTCACAATTCTAATGTTAAAACATCATCAATATGAAGACGCATGAGTGAGGGCACAAAGACTCTACTCCGGAAAAAAAATTTGTGTGGACTATGTGAAATTATAGACCAATTATTACTTGCGTCATCTATGCTATAACTACAGTGTTCAAACAGATACATCAATTTTTCAAAGTACAGTGACTACGAAAACCATGTCGGGAATGCTTCTGATAACTTATAAGTGAGAGAACTTCTGTAAACAAAGGGCGGAATACAATAAAAGAGAAACAAATATGTGTAACGGGCAAGTAAATATTAATATTCCCTCACTATGAATTAAGTCAATCACAATGACTCAATTTTATGACAAACTGGCCTTTCAACGATGTTACTCAGTCATCAAACTGATGAAATGTTTTATTTAACTGACTCCGATTCGTCATTTCTGTGATGCCGATGTGTCATCCGATTGATGACATAATTTAAATTTTTGACTCGGATGACAATTTGGCCAAGTGATATTAAGGCTAACAGCACAATGACGAAAAGTGTCATGGGGCAAAAAACAAAGACACTCGTCATAGTATTGATGCCAAAATACATCAGCGTTATGGCGCCTTTTCTATCAGTGCAGATATGCTCGTAAAAGTGACGCTAAAAGAACAGCGGCGGTGCTCATATTCAAAAAAACAATTTCAAATTATAATGTCATTCTTCATTCAAATAAAAACATTTTTTGAATAAAATAAAATTGTCTTTGTTATTTTGCAGAATTTCAAGTTCTAATGGGCTTAAAAGAAACTCCCTTTATAATGCGGTGCTGCAATTATAAACGTATACGTTATATTTTCCCTTTACAAAACATTTAATAACTTATACGCTTCATATAATAAAGAAGGGTGAACATTTAACCACTTCTAACTTAAGTGGTGACATTTAACACCAAAAATTAAACACTAGTTGTAACAAAAGAACATCACAGCCATTTTCATTTTATATTTTATTTAACAATAACTTTATTGTTTTATCAATAGAACAAAACTTACACACGCATACACACACATACATACAAAAACTAGTACGAAAGTAGAGTCGGTCAAGACCGACTATTTAACAAACTACACCACTTAATTTTGGAGAGTGTACCCCATCTTGGACCCATTGGAAGTTTTGGACTCGGCAAAAGAAAATGTAAGAAAAGATTAATTCACTGTTTATTGTTGTGGCTTTGTTGAAGCTTTGATATTGTTACAAGTAAGACCTGAGTGTTTAAAAATCTTATTCACTTGATAGTCTTATTTGTATAATATTTTTAGCTTTTATAAAGTCTGACATGCAGGCCTAAGCAACCAGCGAAAAGGCATAGAAACTAGCTTTCGCACAACAATAAATTTCAGTGTTTTTATACACAATAAAAGTTGGGAATTTAGCACGTCATTAAAAAATAAATTAATAACAAAATTATAATTGTTTTGAGGTTAATATTCATATAAGAGTCCTTTGTGCCAAATATTATTTAGATAGAGGGTCCCTGCAGCTAAAATCATTACATTAAGGTTTGCACTAGTTTACTACTAGTTGTTAGGTGTCGAAAAATAAGCAAGATAATAACATTTCGACTGCACAGCTTTATACGTGATGCCGTTTGTGGTAGAAACAACAATTTCACTAAAAAAGTTGGTAAAGAGCGATTTACTACCTGTTTAGTTGTATGGACAACAACAACACTACAAAAGTAGATAAAATATGTGACTTATTTGTTGTAGAAATAACAACAACACTTCAAGAAGAAAAATTTTAATTTTGTAGAGTTGACAAATTTTTTTATGTTTAAAAAATAAATAAAAAGATGGAAAATTCCCGAATTCTTTTTGTTAAAATTATTTAATTAAATACATAAAATTTACAATGAAGAAGGATGACGAAAACCTTAACGGGTTTCTTATAATTGAGGCTTCCTTCTGTAAACAAAGAGGAATTCAAGAAAAGTGAAACATGGTGTAACAGGAAAATAAATAATAATGTTCTCTCTCTTTCGCTCTCTTTACCCCTGGTTCCAGTGGTAAGTTCTTAGAATTATTCTAAAATAAATACATACAAAAAGCAATAATTAAGTAGGAAATAAATATTGAGGAGAATTGTGAAATTTAGTTTTGCTTTTATTAGTTTATTATTCTGTTAATAAAGCAACTATTATAAAATTGCATAAAAATTATCTAGTTGGGCTTCTATGACAACCCAACGTTAAAAACGATTGTTTGATATGTATATGAAAAAAATTAAAAGGACAACTTGTTAAGAGCCAAAACCAACCAGTATATTTCTAGCTAAATACTAGTTACTTTGTCAACAGGGGAACGGGTTTATATGGGATCCGCCAGTACAAAATTTTACCATCACATAGTAGCTATTACATATTAATGTTATCGGCGCTAAATTTTATCGGCCTTATTTATAAAAAATAAAACAGGTTCATAAAGGGCTTTTGAAATGGATTTACTGCCAGTTCATCGATTTCGAACGTTAACGTTCGCATAGAAAATTACATTTAAAGCAGCAAGGACATTTTAAAATTTGTTTTTATTTTAAACCCATCGGATAGTAAACGCTATAAGAAAGGCCTTTGAAGAAAAAAAATATTGCTCCGCTCTCTTCATTGATGTGTCCAGTAAATACACACAAGCTATTTGAAAGCTACTTAGTCGGTCGTAAATTCGTTATTAAAGAAGGCGTTCTCCTCAGCCAATTGCCGCTGGAGTCCCACAAGGCACCATTCTGGGTCCACTATTATACCTAATATATACTTCGGACATGCCAACTAACAACTACACCCAAACTTCAACTTTTGCGGACGATACAGCTTTCCTTAGCGTGCATGAAAACCATCATGAAGCATCTCGTTACTTACAGGAACATATATTTCAACGAGCAAAAAAGCGTACATATAACATTCAGCTTGCGTCGGGATTCATGCCCCCCTATTAAAATCAATAATCAAATAATACCTCAGCATTCGCATGTACAATATCTCGGTATACATCTAGATCGCCGTTTAACGTGGAAATATCATATAGATGCAAAATTAACTCAAATGAAACTAAAAGCCATTCAAATTCATTGGCTTTTTAGAAGAAAATCTGTCCTTAGACTCGATTGCAAACTTCTTCTTTACAACTCTATATTAAAGCCAATCTGGTGCTACGGTATTCAATTATGGGACACTGCCTCGGCCTCTAATATCAAAAAAGTTCAAAGGCGCATAAACTTCTTCGAATAATCACAGCTGCTCCCTGGTATGTTAAAAACTCGAATATCCACAAGGATCTCAACGTGCCATTGGTAAAAAATATAATTACAAAATACGCAGTAAAATATTTAAAAAGGCTTGAACTACACCCAAATCCACTAGCTCGAAATATCTTAAATGATGATGGCCACACACGCTTAAGGAGAAGACACTGCAGCACTCACGCAATCAGAAGAGCGATAAACACCTAAATATGTGAACAGAAACCGTGATAAAAAATTTTTTGTCGGGCACTGGCACGACATGAATTAAAGTATTAGGATAATATTTGATATATGAAGAATCAATAAAGAAGCTCTGGAAAAAAATGCTATTTTCTATGCGAAAGTTAACTTTCTAAATCATTGAACAGGCAGTTTGTATGAAAATCCGTTTCACAAACAATTTATTAACCTGTATCCATGTTCTGTAACTTTGGTGAGAACTTCTGGCATCGAAAACATGTGAAACAAAATATTCCATCGTTTCCCGAAATGTGGGAAAAAAGTGTGTCTGTAACTCATGTCGATAAATGTCACAATATTCCACTCGAAGCCGATATGAAATTGCAGATGTTGTGAACGCCAGTCAAACAAACGTTGGCGCCGACCAAATTTCACTAAAATTGAAAAGTTTCCAACGACGGCGGCGAAAATACAACCGCCGGCTATACCATAATATGTAAAGTGCGACTTTAACGTTTGTTGATGAAATTTTATAATTGCTTTGAAAACATTCGTATATTTTTAAAAAATTTAAAAGCAAAATAATTAAACAATGAAAAAATGTGCCAAGAACAAAATACTTATCTCTTCCGTGTTAATATTTATTGCATTTTTAGTTTATTTATTAGTGTTAAAATTTTTTCTCACCCCGTTTTTATGCGTGAGTTTATTTGACAATTCAAACGGGAACTTTCTCAAAAAAATTTTACTTATACACTTTTTCAGTATATTGGCGAGAAATTTCCTTAAGTGTCAGTTATTACTCGCCAAAAATGTTACAGACGCAGTTAAGTGAGAAAAACAGCTGCTTGTTTCAATTTATGGCATTTTTGTTTCTTTTCTCATATTTCAATCGAAAAGTTTCTCGCCGCGGGAGATACAGAACATGGGCACTGTTATATTTTTTATAAATTAGGCCGTATATCAATACCAATATTAATAAGGGAGTTTTCGGAAGTGGAATTTATGTGGGAGCTATGATCAAATATGAACCGGCTTAAAAACAATTTTGTAAGATGATTTAGGTTGCACTAAATTAATTTTGGACCAAATTTTATCAAAATATCAACATAATAAAATGGCTTATAGTCACAACGACTTCCGGAAAGAAGAATGTATGAGGACTATGTGAAATAAGGGACCGATTATCACAATTAAAATCTACCTAACAAATGTCATAAAATTATTTCCAAAATTTCGACCTGTGATACAAAGTTTGCGTACAAAGTTTATATGCCAGCCGGACGAACGGACATCGTAAGCTCGATTTTAAAACTAGTTTTAAGTCGATGGGTATACTAAAAGGTGAGTCAAGGACCAATATTTTAATGTGTTACAAACATTTTAGCCCAAACGCATTATTCTCTCTCGAATATTGTGTTGCGGTTATCATAATATCATATCATATGGCGTTTATTGTTGTCGAAACAACAACAAGAACAATAATAAATAATAACAATGACCCAAAAATATGCTACAGAAAAGTAAAAATAATTTCCCAAAAAATTCTTATAAACAACAAAAAAGAAAACATATTATATAACAACAAACACATCAACATTATGCCTGACTGTTGTAAAAACAATTCCTATAAAAAAATTTCCTTTAAAAAATAATATTAAATTACTTGTTTTATATAACAATTTGTGAAAACATTGTTAAAAGAGATTTTTAATTTGAAATATTACTCTGGTAAAAAAGGTAGAAAATAATAATAATTGTAAAAAAATATGAAATATTTTTCTAGTCTACTGCTGGCTTTTAGTAACAAGTTTTGATTGAGATTTATGATTTTCTAATTTCTTTTCAATATTTTAATGAATACATATTGCGTTTATGTTTTCCGAAAGCAATACAAACAAAAATAAAAAAAAACCCATTATCATTACAATAATTTGTTCAGTTTTTGTTTCATTTTGTTTACCTGCATTATTTTTTATTTTTTAAAAGAATTCGCATCATTAATATTCGTTAGTTTAAACTTTAGATAGTGTGTATGTGTGTTAGTTTTTAATATGTAGTAGTAAATGTATCAATGAGTCTCAAGAAAGAGTTTAAAATAATAAAATCATATTTTAAAAATAATATTTTCAAAATTACACTAAGAAATTCAAAGTAACCTGAACGAAATCTTGTAAATTTTCAATCGAAATTCTGCGATTAAAGTTAAATCATCAGATTTTGTTTCTCTTAAAGGCACTCAAGTTTTCCTATATCAACATATTTTATTTTCTTTAAATTCAAGGGAAGAGATAACAAGTTAGAGTGTCATATTCAGCTTTGCCGAATCTTTGTTACCCCCCATCGACAGGAGTGGGCTCTATATGATAAATACATATATATTATAAACTAAGCTTCTCTAAAACGAACGTCAGCATTAAAACTGGTTGCGGTTTAGACCTGTATTAAATTATTGACAGACAATAAGAAAAATTTATGCGTTTCTTTTTAGAACTTTGAACTGGCTTGAGTAAAATATCATGATTAGTAACAGTTTTAGCCGAACCAAAATGATTTTTAGGAGGGTAATTTGTATTGGACCTATGTTAAATTATGGACCAATCATCCCAAAATTCTGAAGAACTGATTTCTGGTATTACAAAAAATAATTTAGAATAAATTTCAATACAGCAGTGTAATTAGTTTTAGCGCTAACAGTGAATTTCAAAAAATTGCATGATATTTTTTCTGGCCATATGAATATTAGTTGGAAGAAATTTTACCGCAATATCTATATCTGTTATGGCTTTAGGCGAATAAAATTGTTTTCCCAAAGCGGGCTTTATTTGGTATTAGGCGTAATAAACTGTTTTCCGAGAGTAGGGTTTATATGGGGCCCAGTGTAAATTATGCACCGATCTTCAAAAAATGTTACAGTGTGATTTCTGGTCGTATAAAACTGCGACGTAGTAAATTTTAGTATGATGGCGTTATTTATTACGGTTTTAGGCGTACTAAAATGTTTTCCGGGAGTAGGGTTTTTATGGGGTCTAGGGTTAATTATGGACCGATCTTCCCGAAATATAGCAGTGTGATTTCTAGTCCAACAAAACAGTACCGTACCGAATTTAATTATGATAGCATTATTTATTACGGTTTTAGGCGTAGTAAATAAACTGTTTTCCGGGAGTAGGTTTTATATGGGGCCAAGTGGAAATTTTAGACCAATATTCAAAAAAATTTACAGTGTGATTTTTGGTCCTATAAAACTGTGACGTACCAAATTTTAGTATGATAGCGTTATTTATTACGGTTTAAGGCGTAGTAAGCTGGTTTCCGCTAGCAGGGTTTATATGGGACCTATGACCAATTATGGACCGATCTTCACGAAATTTAACGGTATGATCTTCAGTCGTATAAAGCGAATTCGTGCAATATTTTATTTCATTCCGTACATTATTCCACCATTTATGTAAGGTTTTGTTTCAAAATTATAAATTTTTTTTGGGTTGTTCCACATTTTGATTCATAGTTCCGATCATACTAACCGATGTTGCTGGATTTCAATCCCAAACTGCTTAGCATAACTACAAGCAATTTGAGACTAGGTTTATTCCTTTCTTTGCGTTTTTCGAAAGTGAGCGTGTTTTCAACAGACGGACAGACAGACGGAGATAACATAATCGACTTAGAATTACTCAAGGAGCCAGAATATATATACTTTATGGGATCTTCGACGTATAATAAAAAAGTTTCACAATAAATGACAAACTTAGTATACTCTCATTCACATATCAAAACGATAAAAATAAGTGCTAGATAATGCTGCTCCCAGAAGAAGTATGTATGTACATTAAGGAAATAATAGCAGTATTGCCAGGAATGCGGGTAAGGTGAAACATGCAACGAATCCTGAAGATGAGACCGTGGTTGTTCAAGAAACAGTGTTCTTATTTCTGCCACGGTTTCCTCCAGGAATACAAATTTTCAATACATTTTTATTTACTCCATATTGTTAAATTTTTTCCTTCATCAAAATAATTTAATGAAAATTAAATTTGATGAAGTTGGACCTGATTTTAAATAAAATTAAATTTGTATTAAAAAACCATAAACAGTTCGATTAACCACAAGGAAACTTATTGTAGTAATATTTTTGTAAAAAAAAGATTTCAAGTTTAAAAAATTAATAAAAATTAAAAAAAAAAAATTAAATAAGGAAGTAAAAAGTAATGGTTACGTTTTTTTAAATTTTTTGTGTAATTATTAAGTATTTTTGAACAAAAATTATGCCAATGCAGTTAAAAATATTCATTTCTTGTTGTCTGTTATATCCAATAAATAAACAAATAAATAAATGATTTATAGGCCACTTATAATCCACCGTAACAAAATATGTTTCCAATACTCCACAATTGGTGTATTCATGCTAAACTTGGTTTATAGGCTGTCCATGAAAATCTAGTGTAGAATATACAGAATATAATTTTAAAGGTAAATGACACAAATTTGCACATAAGTTTTAATTGAATTTGATGAAAATGGTGAGGAGCCGTCAATAATTTACACTTACTTTTTAGAACTTAACGTAACACCACAGAAAATCACATTGAGATAATAAATCTTATGTATGTAGATGTTAATATCGAGATCAAATTTGGCAGAAATTTCTTTTTTTAACATATATACACCTGTTCAACGATCTCGATAGCAAATCAAAGCGATCGCCAGCCATTCGCATGATTTCGAATCAGATTGGGTTCAACAATTTCGACAGCTTTCGATCCCTTGCTCTTATATATTAAAAAAATTATAGTATTGCCATATACATACATAAATTATTTCTAGAATTTTTTTGCGTTTTTGTTCAAAAAAATCAAAAATAATACTACTTCGTTTAATAACAAATACAACTGTGTTCGAAATAGAAATGTCAAAAAATAAAAATGTCAAAAAATAAAAAGACATTTTTTTTATTGATACCAAAACTTAAAAAAAGTGTAAACAAAGCTTAAATTTAATTAATAACAAAATAAATATATAAACAAAAAAATAAATAAATCATGCAAACAATTAAATAAACCAATTAAACAATTACAGAAGGAGCGTCCGATTAAATTTCTGTACTAGGAAAGTTAAATAAATTCGTTATAAATACCGCGACCAGTTTTTTGCAGGCTTTTGTTGTTTTTGTCCTACATTTTAAATCTGCCCATGTCTGTAAATATAACTATTATTTCAAAATCAATTCAAGCCTATGGTTTTTTCTGCCTTAAAATATAGCGTGATCCATTTCGAGGTTCCCTACTTTTTTAAAGAAAAAAAAATAAAAAACACAGAAAATTCAAATTTAATGGGGAATGTTTATTATCATTTGAAAAAATATTCTTTGGCATTTATTCTTTGAATATTATGTCTATCAAATGTTGGCCGTTGCTACTTCGCAGATGGTCCATCCGTTGAGTCAAATTTTCAAATGACACGCGTTATGTTTTCCTTCAAGGCCTGAATCAAAGCGGGTTTGTCCGCATAAACTTTAGACTTAACATATCTCCACAGGTAAAAGTCTAACAGTGTGATATCACACGATCTTGGTGGCCAATCGACCGGCCCAAAACGTGAAATTATGTGCTCTCCGAAGTGTTCTCTCAATAAATCCATTGATTAATGCGATGTGTGGGAAGTGGCGCCGTCTTGCTGAAACCAAATGTCGCCGAGATCACGAGCTTAAATTTCAGGCATCAAATAGTCGTTTATCATGGCACGATAACGGTCGGAGTTGCTGCGAACGGCGCCGAATGACTCTCCACGATCTTCGTCTCAGCTACGGCCGCTATATTTTCTTCACAGCGTATTGGACGTGGTTTATTCGGTCGAATATTATCCAATAATGAATGCTGGGTCTCAAAATGGGTGATGGTGTTGCGAATAGTACGCTCAGTAGGCCGATTATTTTGACCATAAGTTGAGCGAAGTGCACGAAACACATTCCCCACAGAACTTGAATTTTTGTAATAAAGTTGAACGACGTAAACTTTGTTGAGGCATTAGTCTTTCCATTATGAAATGCCAAGCAATACTAAGCAAAAATAACATGACAGCATGACACGACTTACACGTGATCTGTCAAAAAAGAGGCTATTAAAAAAAGTATCTCTACTTGAATCAGCCATTATAATGGGGTTTACCATCTTCTACTCAGCAATAAAACACGTAGGTGGCCCAATGACGTTTAGTTTTTGGCTTCTACTTTTCTTTCCATTGCTCTTCCATGGAAAATTTATTTGCTCCAAGCACTGGAGACCTCTCGCCAACTCAAGATTTTCTTCCATGTATTCGACAAATGTTAGCAGTTGCTGCATTGTCGACTTTTTATACCCACACCACAATAGTGGAGAGGGTATTATGCATTTGTGTTGATGTGTGTAACACCCTAAAATATGGGTCCTATATCTACTTTAAAGTATACCGAACGACGCAGAATCATTCTAAATCCTTCAGAATCATTCTAAGTCGTTCCAATGATGTTCGTCCAGCTGGCAGGATGGCTGGCTGTCCATGTTACCATGTAAGCAAAGTACATTTCGCAATTTTGGAGATAATTTGATGAAATTTGGCACATAGCTTATTGGAAACGGGCCGAATCGGTCTATAATTTTTATTAGCCCCCATACAAGATTCTTTCCGGATAGGGTTTTTGTTCCGATAAATAATCTTATTATGTTGGTATTAAGATTACATTTTGTCCAAACTAATTTATTGCAATCAAAATCCTCTTATCAAATTTTATTGGAATAGGTCTATATTTGACCATAGCTCCCATACAAATAATGCTCCTGATAATAGCTTTTAATGAAATAACTTCCTTATAAATGTTAGTTTTCACATAGAAATTGGAACCAATGTTACAACATAACAAAATGTTGTCCTGGTATGTCCCAACAAACCATAGGTCCCATATGAACCCCCATCCTAAAATCTCATATATTTAGATGAAGACATCTAAATAATATTCGGCACAAGGAACTTTTAAATGAATCTTAACCTCATAACATTATTTTGCTCAGGATTGTCCATGATTGCCCATGGTCCCAAATAGTCTACACTCTCACAAACAATCAAATAAAATATCATAAAAAATCATTTTTATTTATTATTTTTTTAAATTACACTTCAATATTTCTTGTTTTTTAAAATTCAACGATTCGACAACAAAATAACAAGTGAGTGATTTTGACATTTGTGTTCGTAATCTTGACAATACCTTCGATATTGATAAATCGCTTTTTGTATGAAAGTACTTACGTTTTCTTTCGAGTTGTCGTTCGTGCGAATGTTCGTACTTTGAGTCTAGTGAATCCAAATCAGTTTCGATCGCTTAGAATGTGATCGCAGTCGTTCTTTCGAAATCGTTGAAATGACCAATCTTGACCCTATACATAAATCTTAATCTTACATAAATCATAACTTCAAAACTGATGCGAAATCGTCCGAAAAGTTTAACTCTATCCAGTTCTGTCACTAAATAAGAAATTATTTCGTTTCTAAGGTAACGGTTATAAACCTGAGTCAATGGCTCCGGAAATTAATGGCAGTTCACTTAAACTCAAAATATTTTCGAATTTTTTTTTGACTTGGTTCGCTTCAACTCTGAGCCCTCTATATATGAAAAGGAATTAATTCACAGCTATTACGAACTAAGAGATTTTGTTCCGATTATACAGTGAACTCGGGAAAGAGGGAACTGATTCATGCAATGGCTTTTCCCTCTACCCATGCTATCTCCCTCAATCGAGATTGGAAAAGAGTTTTGAAAATGAAAAAAAGTTTATAATAAAAAATTTGGTATATTCAATTAAACCATTTATTTCGAAAAGGTCGCAGGTACAAAAATACAAAGTGTTCAGGAGACACACAAAATTGAATATATGACTATTTGAAGTAGAAAGGAGAAAATTGTCTTGATGGAGAAAATTATCATTCAATTTCCGGAGATAAGACCTTTTCGAAAATTAATTTTGAATTTTCGTGGTGTTAGTAGCAAAAGGGTATCTTTGGTGTATGCAATTTATTGAATGACATGAATATTCAGGTTACTATAACGTTTAAATATAAATTTTGCATTTTAAGATAAGATTAACTTTTCGAAGATTCATTTATGAACATTATCCTCCGAGCAGCTGGGTTCACTCCTTTCCAAAACGTAGTTAAAAAAATGTGTATTAATTTTTATATTTCACCTAAAACCGGGTTCACTATTCAGAGTTTTTAATAATGGCAAAATTAAAAATAATTTTTCATAACAAATTGACTACATATTCGAAATTACCTTTCACTATAAAAATTTCGAATGCAAAGTATTTTTCAATTGCTAACTAAAACACAGATACATAATAAATATTCTAAATAAATATTGTGATTTTTCAAAATTCATTTTAAAAAGCCTTTCCTTCACCTTTCATTCACAATATATCGGTACCTCCAAAAACAGTAAGAAACTCAATTTCCAAAAATGTTTAAATGAGCCCATTTCGAAATTGATTCAATTAATATGTACAGTTTATGTATTTTAACCCTGTATGGTTACTATTCGTCGAATCGACGAAGCTCATTTACACTTTATCATATTGAGCCATAACCGTAAAAAAAGCTTAAGCGACAACATCTTCAATTTTCGTTTTCTTTAATAAATGAATTTATTGGCAACACGTGCATCATCTCCTAAAATCTCATGGTCACAGAAGGTACCGTTACGATTTTATAGCAAAAAAAAATTTTAGCTTAAGCGACAATTTTCATACAAAATTTTTATGAAATATAACAAAAAAGACCTTCTCCTGTAAAATTTTGGTTTTGTCGCTTGAGCGTTTTTTGCGGTTATGGCTCGATATAACTTTTTTATTTGTATTAAAATTACGTTCTTTTTTCAACAACAATAGCTGATGATGATTGGGTATACCCAATGAAAGAATTGTTGCTATCCGCTCGATCGAGAGTATTGTTAAATCTGTATTGTGTTTTAGCACAATGAGAGAACCAAGTTGAAGCCAAAGTGGCCTTAAAAGAATTTAAATATTTAATTTTATTCGTTATACTCATGAACTATTTGTAAAGGAAACATTTCATTCAAGGCGATTTCATGTAAACGTTGATACTACAACAAGCACAACAACAAAACACAACATTGTATTTTATTTATTGCTTTTGTTGGTCGATATGTCAAAAATACAAGCAACTTTTGACATATCTCTCTCTAAGTACTCTTTTCTTGTTATGCTTCTTTGTTAAGAAATCCAGCGTTGCTATTTTTTTAAATATTTCCTACCTGCCAATAACATACAGAGTACACATACACTTTAAAGTTCTTAATCGTTCATGTTTTTTGTTGCAAAATATTGATATTCTTCAAGCATCAATGTCATTTTAAATGTGTTTTAATTACATGGTTTCGATGACGGCATAACATACTTGTATAAATTTCCTTTTCTTACTCTCCAATAATTAACAATCATATTTTGAACACCACTAGAAAATATGTAATAACATTTTTGTTCGGGAATTAATAATGAATTAATTTTTAGCTTGTTAAGCAAAATTTTATAATTTTAATATTAATATTAATTATAATTAAAATTTTATTCTTTTATATATTTGTTTTTTATATTTTTCAAAAAAAAAAAAAAAAAAAAAATAAAATTGGTTATATAAAAAGTACCAAAATGGTTAATAAAGTACTCTTTTGATTAGTGGGCAGTACCATCTTAAATTTTAAATTTTCCATCACTGCTCTCAACGCCACCTGAAAAATGGATTCGCATTGATTTCATTCCTTTAAATCATGTTAAGTATTTCTGTATCAGTTGATTGTAAAAATATCCAGTCAAATGAAAACATATTTCAAAAGAAGAACTCGGCTTCAACAAAAAAAAAAAAAAAAAACAAAATTATGATGAAAACTTGAAAAGAATTAGATGCGCTTTCAACGCGTCAACAGCTTTAAACTTTACTTCTGTTATGTTTAGAAAATAGAGCTGCATTAAGAGGAGTTTCCTTTGTTTCACTTAAACGTGTTGATTTTACACAAACATGAAATGCCACTTAACTTATCAAAGTCATAAAAAAAGGAAGGCAAAATGTTTTTTGTCTTCCTTATTGTTTCTTCAAATAAAAGGTAAAACAACAAATGAAAAAGTTTCTATTTCAAAGTCTGTCTGTCTGAATTCAAAGGTGTTTATTTATGTAAAAGTATGCGTGTGTTTAACATAAATATAAATCAGTTGAAACGGTGCTGTCAGTTGGGTTTATTAACTATTTAATGGGACTTCGTTCAGTATATTGTATTGTATAATATTGTGTATTATGATATGAAATATATTTATTTGAGGAGTTCCATAACAAAATGATAAAATTCCCTTTTTTTAATTTCTGTTTGTGCTTTTTTTATTAAACTCAATTTAAAGCAATTCTTTTATTTAATGTATTAAGCCAATTAACTGTAAGAAAAACCACCCTGTGCTTTGAATTCTTCTGTGTTAGAGAATGTGGCACATAGGGGCCAAAGGCGGTCATTTCATGAATTAATTAAAAAAAAGAAGTTCAAGTACCTTGAAAACTAAAAGTATTCTTTTATAGTGCACAAAATTCTACTTCATAAGGCAAAAAAATGTCAAATATGTTAGGTGCTTTTGTTGTGACGCGTTGAAATTAAACATTGTGAGAGAAAAGTCCTATTAACTATATGATATTTTGAAGAAGTTATAAATCTAATCATGCAACCATCCAGTTCGGTTATTTATTCGAACTTGTATGGGCCAGAAGTCGACACAATCGACTGCAATCTAGAAATAACTTATTTGTACCGTTATTTCTAATATTAACCATTCAAATGTCTGGGTTAAAACTTTATTAAATATATAGTATGTAGATATTTATTTATATATGTATTTATGTATTTATTTAATGTTAAAAACAGAGTATGAAAACAAACAAAACATTTCGCAAACGTTTGCAAAATAAACAAAACAATTCAAAATTTTTAAATTGTATTGTACATGAGCAAAACCAAAACAAAAACTTTTCAAGTGTCAAAGAGAGAAAACGAAACAATTGGCTTTCCACTCATCTGCATTATTTAATTTACCGTTACAATCGTACATCTGAGTACAAAACAGATAGAGAAACGTTTTGTTTTGAGTAATTCATTTAGTTCTTGTTTGGTTTTTTTTAATTACTATAGTAGTTAAAATAAGCATTAATAAAAACAAAAAAACCTAAAAACCTCTCTTTTTATTTCACTTAGAAACAATAGTTATATATATATGAGTAAATATTATAATGAGTAAATCAATTACCAAACGTTTGTCAAACGTTTTATCTCTGAATGTTTCAATATTGTTCTTACTCTTTTCTTTTCCAGCTGTGTACGTTTATATTAATGTATAATTTGCGCTCACGAGCAAAAATAATACAAAACAAAATGGCACAATCATTCTCATTGTTTTGGTTTTGTTTTTGTTTTACTCACTCCAAAGAACAAAACAAAACGAAAGCAAACGTTTCGTTTTGTTTGTTTTCGTACTCTGGTTAAAAAACATATCGCACTTGATCATAAAGAGGGTATTAACTAAAAATTTAAAACTCTCAGTAGAGCAGAACAATTTTTAATTTTATATTAAAGGCATATGAAATTTAGTGACGATTTTTCAAAAAAAGTGAAAAATTTTTATTGAGTTGAGGTAAGCTGTTTTATGATTGTATATGGGTACAACATAAGTTCCCTAGTCTTAATGTTTATAACAAAGCCTTTTATATAAATATTTTCCATTTATATTTATTTTGTTGATGAATTATGTTGTTATAAACTCTCTATAGACTTTATTTTTTATACATGATTATCATATAATAAATTACCCTGATCGGTAGTGTCTGTTATATAAAATCGCAGCACATCAAAAGATCGCACTTTATAAAAAAAATGCAATAAACACATTCTTTACAATGTAACCATATTAATAATGTAACAATAACATTTAAAAACAACAACTCTTCCAAAAATAAAACAAAATACCTATTTAAAATTGTCTTTCTCTTTTTTATTTCTTATTTTCTACTATTCTCCAATTTAGTGCATAGCAGAGAACTCTTCATGTTATTGTTCTTTTTACTATGTAAACACAAAAACAGAGCACACTGCTGCTGTTATTCCCTGCAGATATCGAGACTAGTCCATACATGCGTGTTAAGAGTAGTCCATAAAGGCTCCTACTCCTTTTTACTCCAATTATGTGGTAAAAAGGTGGTCTATTTAACATTACGATGTCCTAGGAGTGGACCATATAACCCACCGAAGTAGTCCATAAACTACTCCATGGAGTACTCAAGTGGGCTAGTTTCAAAAGTACTCCATGTTACTACTTTTTCACTAATCGCCTTTTATGGCGTGCACTGTAATCCATTATTGCTATTATTGTATATATTTACTTGGTATTTTTAATTTTTTTTTTTTTTTTTACAAACCTTAAAAAACTTTCCTGTTTCACTTTTAAATAAACAATTAATAATGGACAACATCAGGGCTACCAATGTGTAATACTGTGAACTATAGCAGTGGTTGGCAGCACTGCATGTTAATTTGTCTAATATGGTCCATACTACAGTACATTGGACCATGTTGTAAGTAGTCCATTTAAGCCAAAATGGACCACGTAGTCCAATATTATCTGCAGGGTTGTTGACATTTTTTTGCTCACACGTACACTAGTGTTTTCCATGTATTAGTAACACTTTCTAACGCCTATAGCTCCTAAAATACTAAACCGATTTCAATAAATGTACCTTGTGCACTTCTGCCACAAAATATCTTTCGAATGATGTATCATTTGTTAAAATCCAATGTATAGTGTTGGCGTAAAAGGGAGCAAAAGAAATCGACTTGCCTATGAATTAGGGCATTCATTTAATCGGGCTTTTGTTTTAATCGGTTAATCGCTCGATTAGTTAACCGAGGTTTCGGTTTAATCGGTTAATAATCGGTTAATTTTCTAATTAATCGGTTAACTGAATAATAAAGCTTTTTTTTTTTTATAAATTTAGCAATTTCAATATATAAAATTACATAAATTATTTATTATTTGGACTTAAAACACAATATAACAAATCTTGAAACAAGCTAACGAAAAATAATTTATAAATATGTAAAACATATTTTTAATTAATTTCTTTTGTCGTAGATGTTGGGGAAATCGAAAGCTACCCATAGTACAGAATATCTCATTTCTCAGTCCTTTTCTTTGATTTCTCTGAACATATAACATCTTCCATTATGCCCTTAGAGCCCTGTTGGAGAAAAATCAACCCAGCGGGAAAACTCAGAAGACCTTCTTACTTCAGGCCTTATTAAAGGCCTGCTTCAATACCATTCTGCTCTAACTGCCTTATAGAAGACATCGGCTCTTCCGTATAAAAGATACACAGTCCACATTCCCTTCTATAAGAAGGGAGAAGAGACGGAATACGAAGTTTTTTTTTTTGCCGAAGCAAAAGCCAAAAAAATTCAGATTCCGTTATAAAATTACCATTCTCTGGAAAGCTTTCAAAGAGCCATTAATTTGAATGCTTTTTAGAAGCTCTGTCGAAAGAAGCGAGAGCGGAAGGCTTTTCCCGCAATGACAACGTGTGTAAAAAAGATGTGAGTATGGAATGAAGCGATCGGGCCTTGTACATCCAAAAGAAGGAGTATAGAGGCCTTCTAGAAGGCATCCGTACTCCTTTTTCCCGCTGGGAAATAGCTAAACACATACATATAAAAATTACGTAAAAGCATACCTTTTGTATATGAGACGAAACAAATAATAAAAAAACCCAAAAAAATATGTTATAATACTACAAAAAATTAAAAAAACCGGTTTAATCGTTAATCGAAAATAGCCAATTTTAAATTAACCGATAAGTTAATCGGGTAGTTATTAATCGGTTAACCGAATGAATACCCTACTATTAATATATAGATGTTTTGCATAAATTAGTTAAAAAAAATTATTTGGGGAACTGCTTTTATTATTGAAGTTTATATGGGAAATGCTAAAAAAAATTTGGATTATCTCAATTTATGTGGACAAAATGTTATTAAATTAAGCAGAGATTTTAACTTTATTTTAAAGATTAAACAAATGATCGTTATTTTAGAAAAATGTATGTTGCGCATCTGTGCGCCTTTGAAGTTGTGTACGAATTAGTACCAACATGCGCTGCGTTTACCTAAAAAAGCGCTTCGCGACTTCTGCTATAACTTTTATTGCTGTTGTTGTTGCCATTGTTTTATGTGCTTCTATTACAGATGTGAAAATGTCGTGAGTCCCGAGTGACCGTGGCTATATTTATATATTATAATGATTTGAAAAGTAGAGTGCGTAAATATTAAAATTAAATTCTCACGCATTCACGAACTAACTTAGATTTGTTAAAAAAAAACTATTATTGAGAAATTCGTATTCGAACTCATTAAATGGTAGGCAGTTCAGCGGAAGCGTGCGTGATGAAAAAATCACGTTTCTTAATTATATTAGTATTGTGGTTATTTTATTGAACTGTTAATGGTTTTTAATCCAAATTTAGATATTTTTAATTAGGCTTAAGTTCATTGAATTTAATTTTCATTAAATTATTTTTTATGAAGACAGGAATTTTACAACATGAAATTATTTAAAATTTTATTGATTTTTCATTCTTGATTACGCTGAGATTTGAACCCAGGCTTTCAAGGACAGGTTGCCCAGACTAGTTTCGATTATAAAATTATCCATAAAATTTTAATTAATTTCATGTTGTAAAATTCCTGTCTTCATAAAAAATAATTTAATGAAAATTAAATTCAATGAACTTTAGCCTAATTAAAAATATCTAAGTTTATTAATTATTTAATAATTTTTTTTTGTATTGGGGGTACTCGTCTCATGCTTCTTTACCTTCAAGGTTTTGTTGGAAGATGCAGTTTGTTCTAAGAGTAACGCACACCAAATTTAGTGTGCATTACCATTGTAGTTCTGCCGATATAAGAAAATTAATAAATATGTTATTTGTATGGGGGGGTTTGTCTCCCCTCTCCTATACTACCAATATTTTTTTTTTGTTACATAAAGTTTGTTCTCTGTGTTACGCACATCAAATTTGCTATGCCTCACTATTGTAGTTATTCAGATATAAACAAAATAATAACTTTTTTGTATTTGGGTACCCGTCTCCCGCTCCTAAACCTCCGAGATTATGGTGGAACATACAGTTTTCGCCAAGAGTTACACGCATCAAATTTAGTGTGCCTCACTGTTGTAGCTGAGGAGATATGAATTGATCCGCGAAAAAGAGCTTTAAGTCCTAGTGTGCGTCGGAGGTAGTGTCTGGCGACAGTCCCAGTAAATAAAAGAATTTTGATTATATCGTTCGATTATATACTTCTCAAATGTTCTTTTTGCCAGTTGACATGCGAGCTTTAATTTATCAAATAAAAGGAATAATGGATAAGGGTGTTTATGTGAAGAAAATGAACAAAATGGTGCTTTCATATTAAATGGCAGATTGGGGCAAATGGGGTTTAATTTAATGTATTGAACCAATTCAACTGTAAGAAAAACATCCTCATATAAAAACTATAGCACCAAAGTTTTTTTGTGTACTGTGCTTTTTGTATTCTGTGTTAGGCAAACGTCGGACGTGTAGTCTGGAGCGAGTCCCACCAAATAAAACAATTTTTCTTTCATACGTCCATATTTCTCTGTGGAGAATTTCAATAGATCAAAATAAATGAATATTGGAAATTTGGTATTTATGTGAATATAATAGACGAATTCATGTTTCGATATTTAGAGAGGAATATGCCACTTAAATAAGTATTCCAAGAAGATAAAACTCGAAATACACCAGTAAAATGACAAAGGAATGTTTTGAGGCAAATGAAGTTAAGATAATGTCGTGGCCCGCTGAAAAGCCTCGCCTTAACCCTATTGCACATCTGTGCAAAGGCGTTAAAATATATGTGGCAAGAAAGCAGAGGCGCCAAGACCTTATGCACTCTTTTCCTCGCAGAGGTGCTGCAGTAATTTAACATGGAAGTTATCCAACAAAATATTGAAAAAATCACCTTTCTTTACTTTTTATTCAAAAATATTTTGCCGTGCACTTAACTCCTACTAATTTGAACAATGAATTTTCAAATAATTTTATTATTTCAGAATTTTTGCGTCAGCATAAATGACCTTGTGAATTTTCAAAACATTAACAAGCAAATCTGATATAAGAAAGAACTGAATAAAAAGAAGGAAGACATTTCTTAACAAACTAAACTTTTATAATTTATTGCACAGCACACTCCAAGATTTTTTAACGCAGCTGTACATACTGATATATCGGGGCAAAACCGTAAAAAAGCTAACGCGATATCATTTTCAATTTTCGTTTGTTTTTATTAAATGAATTTATTGTTAACACCTGCATCATCTCGAAAATTCTCATGGTCACAGAAGGTACCATTACGATTTAATAGCAAAAACAATTTTAGCTTAAGCGCCAATTTTCATACAAAATTTTTATGAAATATAATTAAAAAAACCGGCCTCAGCCCTTAGACTCCCCAGATGCTCATTCCACCACGGAACATCCCTTTTTGGTCTGCGGATCCGGAGTCGGCAGATCTTCTCAAAGGCCTCGCGGATATTCGTACAAAGTGTATTGGATTCGAAATCAATGTCCCTGGAGCACATAATGGTGCTATCGGACAAGTCCTCCGTAAAGCTTACTACTCTGTTCCAATTTGTGAAAAATGTTCAGCAACATCTATTATTTTACATGTAGCAATGTAACCTATCTCGCAAGTATGCACAATTTGACGTTTTTAATCTTTCAAAGTATGCGACATTGTTTTGCATATGTAAATAAAACCCACATGTATATTACTAAAAAGTATTTTTTTAAATAAAAAATTAAGTAAAAATGAAATTAAATATTGATGAAAACCTTTTACCGGTTGTGTTATTTATGCTTTGCAGTTCTCATTTTAATATTAAGTTTAAACTTTTTTAATTTGCTTAAAATTCCACGTGAAATAATTGCAGCTTATATTATTTCGCAGTTGTAAAAAAAAATTTTCCTAGAAACATTTCGCAGCTTTTTCACAAATGAAACAGAGTACAACTCTATCAACATTTTTTCATAGAAATTCCGCACAAGTTTCCTTCATATGAGTTTTGACAGCAATTCACGTGAAATGTTGAACAGAGTACTAGGCTTAAGAGCCAAATGATGGCGGAAATTGTCTTTGTTCACGTTCCTAGGAATGCGATACATTTGAACATACGTCGAGGAATATTCGATATCGAAAAGTTGATATTGATGTTCCGACAACGAAATTTCACCCGAAACGTGCCAGCTTTTAATGGCGAACGAAAGATTGCTTCTAGTAAGTGTGAGATCTAAGACCTCTTGTCTAATAACGTTTCTAAAAGTGGGCTTATCGCCCCTATTTGCTACAAATATATTTTTCATACAATTGTACTCAAGTAAATACTCACCCCGTTTATTGATGTCCGTACTACCCCAGACAGTGTGGTGGGCATTTGCACCACAGCCAATAATCCAACCGAGGCCGAGATTTTGGCAATAAGTTATCAGCTCAGTGACCTCAGGTGTAGGAGCACTTTCTGCATCTCCCGGCAAGTAGGCAGAGGCGAGTTCGACCTCACGTTCGCCAGCTATGGATGGAATAATAAATAATCTTACCTTGATCGTTGTGTAGTCCCTGAATGACCCCAGAGTAGACCCGTGGTTCCTGAAGAAAACAAACACCAAGGAGGTTAGTGGTGAACCTACAACATAGCAAATAAGAGGCTGGCCTTGGCAAGGTGTAGATTGACCTGGAGGCATTTAAGATGCTCTGTACCCTTGTTTTTACTTGTGGCGGCTGGGAACAATGCTCCTATTCCTCTTCGCCATCTTCCTACCACGATTGGAAACCAATAGCACCGCTTCCTCTCCCGAGGTGCTGTGTCCCTTTCGCGGTCTGCACGCCACCATCGGATGACCTGTAGAGAATTTTACCTCGGTGGTCGGAGCGTGCTTTCCCGAGCATGACGGAACTTTGTCATGGCCTTTGTGGTCGGTTACCGCTCCTGCTGGCGATATTTGCCCGTAGGGTCCGGCTTGCCTTTTATTGGCTTACGGGGTTTTTTAGCCGTTACAGAGCTACTGGCCTTCACCGAGACGGGGTACGTCGTTCACAGCCCCGTATCGACGGTTGCTGGGCCTAATGTGAACTGTTTCGTACCCATAGCCAATATAATGATTTTTCTTCCTAATTATAGATGCCAAGTTGGGATCAATTGCAAAGGTAATCTCAGAAACGCTACCTTTGCTGACCCGATTTAGCACTCTCCATAATTCGACAGAGAGGGTGTCATTGTGCCCTTCAACGAGTGACAGAATCCTGTTGGTCGAAGTATCGAGCTTCTCAGGGAAATATCCAATGTATATTTCAGCCCTTGGTACCTCTTCCTCATTTATGACCTTCAAAACGGCATCCTTCCAGGGGTTTGTTGAAGGAACATGTTCCCTTACCTATTCCGCTGACCTCTCGCCTTTGCAGTTGAAGATAAGCCAGCCTGGTTTGAAACTGCAACCTGCAAACTGTGGTTTTATACTGCCCTTCTTAAGCTCTACAATTTTGTCCAGGACGGCAGTTTGGATAAGTTTTAACCTATCCTCTGACCAAACGTTCGTCGGAGAGTCAGGTGGAATTACACCCAACCTTATGACGTCGACCATGTCTCTGTTGGTGGGCTGGACATTCTGTACAACTGCCCCCGAGGTATTTACCCTGGCACTGTTGGAGATAGGCGCGTCAGTCGCTGTGCTACCAGTGACCCGTTTGGTCTACCCGCCGAGGAACCGTCCGAGCGTCCCGTCTTCCTGGGAATTTTTAATTGTCGCAGCTCATTCCGGACCTCCTTCATTGGTTTCAGGCATACCTCACTAGCCATTTCAATGCTCTTACCTTCTTTCAAGGTGAGCTTTAGACTTATAAGTGCATAACCAGGCAATTTTTGTCTGCCTTCGACACTTTTGGTGTGAGGACTATTGCGTGTTTGGCACAGATGCCAGGAGCTCATCCTCTTCATCTGTTGGGAAGAGTACCTTAGTGGCTTTGGGACCTGAATCGCCCTGCACTAAGATATCATCCGTTGGTTCGCAAAGAGATTTCTCCGCATGCGAGTGTTAGGAACCAAAGACCGTAACACAGATTCAGTTATGTCCATTGCGACATTTTTTTATTGTTATTTTCAATTACTTCATCCGTTTGCGTTTTCATAAGAATAGGGTAATTGGTAGTGCATCATACAGCAGAGCCCAATGCCGGAGGTGGGCAAGATTCCAACCGATACATAATCAGTGTGTGGATTCCACCATTCTAAGACACACTAATGCAGTGCCATTCATCCCAGGGACACGGTACGGATAACATCAGGGATTGCGGGTTTTTATCTAGCGTCCACTCTAGATCCGACATGTTCAGCTAATAGCAGAGGCACTTCGTACAGGTTGTGATACTGGATCACGCATGGACGGCCATTGACAACTGAAGTTGGCTAATGCAATATCAAATGACAGGCTATATTACGCATTCAGAAACTCTACAGCACTCGCTGTTTACCTCCAAAAATTTCAAAATTTTTGATTTTAAAAAATTCATAAGAATTTTGATTTCATGCAGACATATTAAAAACAAAGTTGCAAACAAAACAAGCCATAAATGATTAAAATCTGTTAACAACTTTTTTTTCACTGAGATACTAGAATAAGATGTGGTTGAAAATTATTATTGTTAATTGTTTTTTGTTTTTACAAAAAAATTTCCATAATAAAATAATATTTTTAAAAAATGTAATATAATCAAAAAATGTACACCCCTGAAGAAGTAGAAAAATACTCTACGAAACGTTGGGAAAAACTGTAATAAAATTGATGTTTTATTTACATTGAAGCTCCGGGCCTAACAAGCTTAAAAATAGGAAAATGATTAAAAAAAAAAATTTGATGCTATTCACAAAAGACGAAAAATTTTAATTAAATTTAAGAATTTCATAAAACGTAATATTTGCATGGGAGCCCCCTATGGGAATGAGGTGCAAGTATGGTTTGGGAAAATGTTAAGAACAAGAAACTAATGGAGGCCGACCATACATTTAATCCCCATAGGACCGACTCTTTGGTAGTTATGGAGATGAAAAATTAAGTGGGGGTTGCTCTTCCATTTGACCCGTCTAGAGGCATCATAGGCTCTTCATTGGGCTGGATTGGAGAAATGTGTATAGTACTGAATACAAAGACAATGTAAAGTTAAATATATCTACGCGGTTATCTACGTTTTATATAATTTTGGCTTAATTAGAATATTTAATGATTTTAGAGAGATATTAAAGTAAAAATTTAAGTAAATATAAGAATCCATTTGCTATTTCTTCTTAATTTTAGTAGCCCTTATTTGAAGAAATAGTGCCAAAACCTTGAGATGTATGTATGAATGCCCATAAAAAGATTTATTTTACCTGCCAACATCAAGATTATTTTATAGTGTTAACAGATATTATTATTTTGTAACTTTCTGTTGAATAGAGTTTTTGTTAAAATTCTTTAAGTAAACTTTTAAGTTTTCTTGGTGTTAGAGATTATTGTGTAACCAAAGTTGTGATAAGCGGCCTGGGTTATAAAATGTCTACAATATTATTTAACACAGATATTGTGTTGGTTGTGGTCTCTATTCATAATCATATCTTATCAAGTGTTTACAAATAATTTAAATTTGTTAAAAAAAACTGAAATGAATTCAGAGTAAATTAAACCAGTTTGAAAATAAAAAACTCGAACATGCTGACGTGGTGGTCAGACAAACACCAATGAAAGCAAAAAGGGATTTTCTCCGTTCTTTTCCAACATCGGCTCGCACGCATTCAGTACCTTCTTAATACGTTTTCATATGTACGTTGGCATAACGAACGCGATTAAATAGTGTGTACGCGTCGCGCTGAGCAGAAAAGTGTCTTTAAGATAACCACGTCAACATTATGGTAGGTGTCTGAGAAACAACCACATCAATATTTTTGTAGTATTTCCTAAACAACACGTCAGTAAAATTGTTGTTATATTTTAAATTTCTCACTATTTTCATTTTGATTGATCGCTCTAATACAAAACAAATTCTTCATTGCTCTAAAAGAACATCATCTGGAACTTTTAAAAGCCGTAAAGAGCAGATTCTGAGCTTTGGATCAATTAATTTGACATATCCGTGTTAGAATGTATGGTTCAATGCACCAAATAAATCCAGTTGTATCTTTTTATTGAGCCGTTAAAATTTTCTCATTTTTGATATGCTGGTTAGCTCAGATGTGAACTCAGCCTAGTGTAAAACTTGTAAAAAAAATAGAAAAATTTAAATTTTTGTTTTGTTTTTATTTATATCTAAGTTCTTTAGGGTCATTTTTTGTCATGCCATTAAATTTGTTCTCAAAAATTAATTACAGCAAATAACAAGCTATAACATTAATCAAAATAAAAAAAAATTATTTCAGAAGGTTTACAAAACAGAACTTGGAAAATATAATCCATCAAAATTGTGTACTACCATGTCATTGAAATTATTACTACAAAGTCACGTCAGTCGCAGAGGGTTAAGAAAGGTTAAACTTTTTCTAATATGCGATTCAGAAACATACATTTTTTTTATCAAAATTTCGAAATTTTGGATTTTAAAAAAATCATAAGAGAATCTGCTAACAACTCTTGATTTTATTCACAAAGACGAAAAATTTTAATTAATTTAAAGCTGCTGTTAGATTAGAAAACACTTGCGAATATTAGGTTAATGGACAATTCGGTCCACATAAACAGCTTATGTAAAAAAATAAGTATGGATTTCCCTTTTTTGTTTTTTTTTTTACCAACACAGATTAAATATGTAAAAGACAATTGTGGGATCCCGCTTTTTTGCACTGCTTGGTTCAATTTGTGTGTTGTTTTCATAAGTTCAGACGTGTTTTACTTACTACGTGGCAAAATTGAGCGAAGATGAGTTACGAGGACTGTTCAATGCAGAAAGTGTCTCCGATATTTTAGATTCGGAAATTGATTTTATATCAGAAAATAGTGAGACAAGTTCTTCTCAAACAGATACTGAATAGCAACCTCCTAGCTCTGTTGATCCGTTTTTTATTTCTTAAAACAAAATCGTTTTGAGTGCCACTCCATTACCTAAGCCTATTGGAGCTACGGCTGAGAATATTATCTCAAAACAACCAGGACCAACTCGATTTGCAGTGTCCAAATGCACTGATATGCTGTCAGCTTTTTGTTGTGCTTTCAGCCTCCAATAGAAAGAATTGTGCTCGAAAATACTAATAATTACGTCATGGTTAAAACTCTAGTTTTTGCGGCATCTAGTACTTTCTCCGGCTAGGGCGTATATGATGAAACTAGGGTTGCCTTTCAAACTGTTTTTATCACTACATGTACTGTTTTTTGTTTAAAGTACTGACGTATGCATTACAAGCAAATCAGTACGCAAATGTGCTGATTTTTTCAGTAATATACTGTTTTTGTACTGTCATTATATATTAATATTGCTCAGTGTATAGTTTGTCATATTGCCAAATGGTTTGCGATACAAATATTAATATAGATGTTTTTATCGATGTTAGTTTTTGTATCAAATTTATCAATTTTTTTAGGGTAGTGGTTCCATATTTTGATTCATAGTTCTGATCCTACTGAACCGATGTTGCTGGATTTCAGTCCCAAACTGCTTAGGATAACTACAAGCAATTTGTTCTTTTCTTTTGCGTTTTTTAAAAGTGAGCGTGTTTTCAACAGACGGACAGACATACGGACATGCATAAATCGACTTAAATTACTCATGGAGCCAGAATATATATACTTTATGGGGTCTTAGATGTATTATAAAAAAGTTTCACACGGAATGACAGACTTAGTATACCCTCATTCACCACAGTGGTGGTTGAGGGTTTAAAAATGTTATTTTTTATGTTATTAATATGCAATTTTATATTAAAAAAGTAAATGTACCGTTTTTTTATGCAATTTTACTGATTTTTTTATGTACTGTTTTCTCTAATTTAAAAACTGGTAACCCTCTGTTCAGTTAAGAATTATCAAAAAGAAATTTTAAAAATCATTTCATGTTGTAAATTCCTTCCTTCAAAAAAAATAATTTAATGAAAATTAAATTTGACGAATTTAAGCTTAATTAAAAATTTAAAAAACTTTAATTAAAATAAATAAATATAAAAAAGTGTGTTCGCGTTTTTCATATTTAAAATGTTTTTATTTACTGTGAATTCATTTAAGTTTTTTTTTCTACAAAAAAAATTTAAATTATTTGTAAACAGTTTATAAGATAAGATTATGAATAAAAACAACAACCAATATAATATCTGTGTTATATAATATTGTAGAAATTTTATAACCCAGGCGGCTTTTCAAAACTTTGGTTACACAATAACCTCTAGGAGCATTAAAGAAAACTTAATAGTTTTACATTAAGAATTAAAAAAAAAATACTATTCAACGGAAAGTTACAAAATACTAATATCTCTTAACACTATAAAATAATCTTGATATTTGCAAATTAAATAAATCTTTATATGGACATACAAACATATAAAGGTTTTGTCGTTCTTTCTTCAAATAAGAAGAAATAGCAAATTGATTCTTATATTTCCTTTTATTTTTTAGTTTAATATCTCTCTAAAATCATTAAATATTCTAATTAAGCCAACATTATTTAAAACAAATGACTACAAGCAACGACTGCTGTGTAGCAACATTGCGAAGATATACGTAACTTTACATTGTCTTTGTATTCAATACTATACAAACATTTCTCCAATCCAGCCCACTAAAGAGCCTATGATGCCTCTAGACGGGTCAAATGTAAGACCAACCCCATTTAATGTTTCATCTCCATAATTTTCTTCTCACATACCTACGTGCTATCACTATTCCTTAAGGGAACTCCCACACAAAAATTTCAATACCGACTAGAAATATACTGAAGAAAAAACCCCATAACTGACAAAGAGTCGGGCCTACGGGGATAAAACGTATGGCCGGCCTCCATTAGTTTCTAGTTCTTAACATTTTCCGAAAACATACAAAATTCTTATGATTTTTTTTAAATCAAAAATTTCGAAATTTTCTTAAAAAATTTATGTTTCTAAAACGACTGCGCATATCAGAAAAAAGTTTAACCTTGCTTAACTGTCTGCGACTGACGTGACTTTATAATAACAATTCCAATGACGTGGTAGTACGCTAGACACCATTTTGATGGCTTATATTTTCCTTGTTCTGTCTTGTAAACCTTCTGAAATAATTTTTTTTATTTTAGATCAACGGCATAGCTTGTTATTTGCTGTAATTAATTTTTAAGGACAAAACGACAATTAATTTTAAACCATATTTAATGGCATGCCATAAAATGGCAGTAAAGAACTACCATCTATACAAAAATAACAAAAAAAATAAAAATTTCTTATTTGTCGTTTACAAGTTTTACACTAGATTGAGCTCACATCTGAGCTAACCAGTATAAAAAAATTAAAAAATTTTAATGGTTAAATAAAAAGATACAACTGGGTTTATCTAGTGCATCGAACCAGGCAGTCTAACACGGATATGTCATATTGGTTAATCCCAAGCTCAGAATCTGCTTTTCACGGCTTGTTAAAGCTCCAAAAAATGGTATCTAAAAACAATGAAGAATTTGTTTTGTATTAGAGCGACCCATCACAATAAAAAACAAAAGAGATATAAAATATTACAACAATTTTAATGACGTGTTGTTTAGGAGGTACACTACAAAAATAAAACAAAAATATTGATGTGGTTGTTTCTCAGACACCAACATTAATATTGACGTGGTTGTCTTGTAGACACTTTTCTGTTTAGCGCGACGCGTGCGCTCTATTTGATCGCATTCGTCACGCCAACGTGAACATGAAAACGTATTAAGAAGTTACTGAATGCGTGAGAGCCGATATTTAATAAGAATGGAGAAAATCTCTCTTTTCTTTCATTGGTGTCTGTTAGACAACCACGTCAGCATGTTCGAATTCTTAATTTTCAAACTCTTTTAATTTACTCTGAATTCATTTCAGTTTTTTAAATTATTTGTAAACACTTGATAAGATATGATTATGAATAGAGACCATAATCAACACAATATATGTGTTAAATAATATTGTAGACATTTTATAACCCAGGCCGCTTATCATAACTTTGGTTACACAATAATCTCTAACACCAAGAAAGCTTTAAAGTTTACTTAAAGAGTTTTAAAATAATAATATCTCTTACCACTATAAAAAAATCTTGATATTTGCAAATTAAATAAACCTTTATATGGACATACAAACATACATCATTGTCGTTCATACAGGTATTGTCGTTCTTTCTTCATATAAGAAGAAATAGCATATGGATTCTTATATTTACTTTTATTTTTACTTTAATATCTCTCTTAAATCATAAAATATTCTAATTAAGCCAAAATTATATAAAACAGTACCCATGTTATGTAACTTTGGTGAGAACTTCTCGCATCGAAAAGATGTGAAACAAAATATTCCATCGTTTCTCGAAAAGTGAAAAAAAAGGTTGTATGTAACTCATTTCGAAAACTATCACAAGATATTAAGTCGAAACGTTATAAATGTCATAATATTTCACTCGATGTAGAATTGCAGACGTCACATATATCGTTGACGGCGCGCAAAACTTACTAAAGTTGGAAAATTTTCAATGACGGCGGCGAAAATCCAACCGTCGGCTATAGCAAATAATAATAGATTGTGACTTTAATTTTTGTTGTTTAAAAAATAGCTTTGAAAACATTCGTATATTTTAGAAAAATGTTAAAAGCAAAATACATAATTAAATAATGAAAAAATCAGTCAAAAACAAAATACTTATCTCTTTTTATGCCTGAGTTTATTTGACAGTTCAAGGCGGGAACTTTCTCACAAAAATTTTACAGATACAATTTTTCTGTAAATTGGCCTTACGTGATAGCTATTACTCGTCAAAAATGTTACAGACGCAGCTTAGTGAGAAAAAAAGTTGTCTGTTTCAATTTATGGTATTTTTGTTTCATTTCTCGCATTTCAATCGAAAAGTTTCGAAGCGAGAGTTACAGAACATGGGCACAGATGATTACAACCACCGACTACAGTGTAGCAACATTGTGTAGATATACGTAACTTTACATTGTATTCAATACTATAAAAAAATTTCTCCAATCCAGCCCACTTAAGTGCATATGATGCCTCTAGACGGGCCAAATGTAAGAACAACCCCACTTAATGTTTCATCTCCATAATTTTCTTCTCACATACCTACCCGCTATCACTATTCCTTAAGGGGACTCCCACACAAAAATTTCAATACCGACTAGAAATATATTGAAGAAAAAGCCCCATAACTGCCAAAGAGTCGGGCCTACGGGGATAAAATGTATGACCGGCCTCCATTATTTTCTCGTTCTTAACATTTTCCCAAACCATACTTCCACTTCATGAAATTCTTAAATTTAATTAAAATTTTTCGTCTTTTGTGAATAAAATAAAAATGTGTTATTTTAATCATTTATGGCAACTTTGTTTTTTTTTTTTTTGTATGTCTGGAAAAAATCCAAATTCTTATGATTTTTTTAAAATCAAATATATCGAAATTTTTCTAAAAAATGTATGGAAAATTTCTGAGATACAAAAATTCTAAAAAATTTATATTTTTAAAAAAAAAATATTATTTGTATTATTATTTTTTAAGTTATGTTCGTTACGATATGTTGATTTATAATTTTCTGAAACAAAACGACGTATCAACAATGAAAGTATGTTTATATAAATTGAAACAAACATTTACCTCCATATTCATAAAAAATATTTTGGGATTATTGCAGATTTATGAAACGAATTTTCTAGGAATATTTGTTTAATAAGCCTTTTATTAATCAAAAATATTTTTTATATCAGGGTTAAACAATCATAAAATTTAAAAATGTTCTTCAAATACAGGTTTAACCCATTTAATCCCACTGTACTCGCATGAGTACAAAAAAATTCTCAACTTTATGACTCCAAAGCTCTAGTAAATCTCTTAACTTTTTAATAGTTTTTGCTTCAAAATATTACTTAAGAGTGTAAACAATAAATATGTATCAAAAGTAAGCAAAAAATGTCTAACGGTAAACTACCATCCTCCTTTTCATAAACATTGTTTATCGTTTTTTCAATATTCTTTTCCTATCATTACATTTTGGCTTATATATTATTTGTAATAAGCTTAGCGCTGACGAGTTTTTGTGAAAAATAAATTAAACATAATTAATTTTAATATTATTAAAAAAATTTATTTGAAAAAGTTAAAAAAAGTATTTTTTGGTAAGAATAAAAATTGGTGTACTCGTTCGAGTACAATGGGATAATGTATGTAAAATGTTTAAATAATTTTTAGTTATTTGCGATGGATGTTAAAATGTTTTATGGTAAACAATTTTAAAATTTGATTATGCTAGTAGTAATTATAGTGAAAGTTTTGATTTTACAATAATTCCTCCTAATGCCGATCAAGAAACAGATGAGGATGAAATTGACGAGGATATTCCAGAGATGAAATTGAGAAGATATTCCACTCGCTGATTTAAGAAAATCAATATTAGTGCCATCGGCATAGTCATGAACATGGATATGCCTAGTACTAGATTTTTTGAATCATTTAAAAATAACATGAACACTTCACTAGAAGGCAATTCTCCAATTGAATTATTTGAAACGGTGAAATACGCCTCACAACACAACATGCACATATTAAACTTTACTGCTGAAGAGCTAAAGGTGTTTATTGGAATTATCCTCTTCAGCGGTTATCATTCATTACCAAGGGAACGTATTCCACTTGATTCTAACAATATGTCACGTAACCGTTTCAAGAAATAAAACGTTATATATATATCTTGCCCACAACTCGGAACTCGATTTGAGTGATAGAATGGCGAAAATCAGACCATTATCAAAAAATTTATTTGAAAAGTTTTGTGAGTTTGTCAATCATTTCCCAAAACGGATTTCAATCAAATAAGATGCAAAGTTTGTCACAGTAGAATTCAGTGGATTTGCGAGCTTTGCGACGTTGCACTTTGCGTAGAAAAAGACTGCTTTAAAAAATTCCATACCCAATCACATACAAATATTAATACATAATAAAAAATTGATCTTTTAATCTTATATATAACTAAAAAATTCTTTTAATCTGAAGAAAAATAGTTTTTAAATAAAATTAATTAAATCTTTTTTATCACGCACCCCCATTGTACTCGCACGAGTACAGCCCAAAAAACACCTTTTCAAAATTTAATTTTTTAGTGTTGTTAATTTAATGCTTTAATTGATATAAAATAAGACAGTTTTTAATGAAAAACTGATCAAAGATGTTTGGGATCTAATGGGCTTATGAAATATTAAGAACAACCAGACGCGCATAAATGCAATTCTGCACTAAAACAGTTGATTTAAATGTGGTTGAATGCCTCAATAAAAATAAAATTTACACAATAAACGCTTCATTAGGAATGCGTCGACAGGGTCGAATAAATTTGTTATTCTGATGCAGCGAAGGCAGTACCGCATTTAAGAACTTAAAGATATTATAAATTTTTATAAGAGACATGTTTTATAACATATTCAGCCTTATAACAGGAGTCATTGTCGTAATCGTTTGAAAATTTTGTGGATATCAGTTAAAATTTACGATAGTGAAATGGCAAAACATATAGAAAGTGTGACGGTTTTATGGCATTTACGACAATCGTAATACAAATTATTTAAAACGACTGGTTTTTAACTACGTACAATATTTTGTTTTTATATATTTTAATAAAGGCTAGTTTACACGGTAATTAAATGTATTTCGACTTTGTAGAATTAAAATATTATGAAATTCTCTCCGTGTTTTAAATAAAAAAATGAAATCTGTTAGAATTATTTTTCATGTTAACACGGTTGGTATAAGTAAAATAAAAGCAAAGGTATTGAACAGCTGAGTTAAGAACAAAAAGCCAGATGGTTTCCGTTTTACAATACTTACAAAAACGAAATGAAATTTCCTGAGTTGATGATGGTTGCTTTTGTAATTATATAAAAATGTTAAAACCTTCAATATATACTATTAAAATACACCTCTGGTGTGATGAGAATACACGTTTTTCTAAAATGGTTTAGAAAATAAACATTTACAGACCGATTGTCAAAGTTTGTATCCGTATTCTCTATTACTTAATGCATTTTGCTTTCACATGACTATACTTTATACTTTGTAGCAATACATGTCAAAAACTCAAGTAATATGTAAAAGTGGGATAGTGTGAATGCAATGTGTTATGAAAATGTCAAGTATTACGAAAAAAATTTGACATCCCACACGACTTTATGGTTTTTTGAAATTTTTTTAAACGCTAATACTTTTCATTGGATCAGGGTTGCATTTTAACAAAAGCAGGTTCATGTGTGATAGTGTGACTACAAACTGTAATGTAAAATTAGATTTTTTGACAGTCACAAAAAAACTCATTAGATTTCTATCTAACAAAGTACTATGGAATACGTAAGAAATGTGTGATAGTGTAAATACGTAAGAAATGTGTGGTAGATTTAAGGGTTTTGTAGCGGAGTCGGAGTCTTGGCCTGTTCACGGGACACTGTAGCTTCAGATACCACCAGTTCTTAATAGACAATTCAAGTACCGGGGAATGCAGATTTTGTGAGGTTGATGACGAAATGTCAAAACATCTGCTCTGCTGCTGTGCCGCCTTTGAGACTACCAGGCGGAAATTTTTGGGGGGCTTAAGATGAGCCCAACTGAAATATTTAATCTTTTACCAGGCAGGGTAATAGGCTTTACACGTTACCAAACTTCTTGCACATATACAATACAATATGTCTGGATAAAATCAAAATTCTTATGATATTTTTAAAATCAAAAATTTAGAAATTTTGCTAAAAAATTTATGTTTCTAAAACGACTGCACATATTAGAAAACAGTTAAACCTTTCTTAGCCCTATGCGACTGGCGTGACATTATAATAACAATTCCAATGACGTGGTAGTACGTAAGACACCATTTTGATGACTTATATTTTCCAGGTTCTGTCTTGTTAACCTTCCGAAATTATTATTTTCATTTTAGATTTTTGTTATAGCTTGTTCTTTGCTGTAATTAATTTTTGAGAACAAAATGACAATTAATTTTAAGCCATATTTAATGGCATGGCATAAAATGGCCCTAAAGAACTTTCATCTATACAACATTAAAAAAAATATATATATATATTAACAATTTCCTATTTGTTGTAAGTTCACATCTGAGCTAACTATAAGAATACATTTGCTATTTCTTCTTAATTTTAGTAGCCCTTATTTGAAGATATAGCGACAGAACCTTGAGATATATGTATGTATGTTCATATAAAGATTTATTAGAGATTTGTTTATGCATTACAAGCAAATCAGTACGCAAATGTGCTGATTTTATTCAGTAATATACTGGTTTTGTACTGTTATTATATATTAATATTGTTCAGTATATAGTTTGCCATGTTGCCAAATTGTTTATTCATTTATTTATTTATTTCATCGACTGTCCTATGCAACTAGCTTAAATCTTATAATTACAGCATAGGATTTTATAAAGCTAAACAGGTTAATTTGTTTATAATATCTAATTTAAACATTAAACATTTTGACAAAAAGAAAAAAAAAATAAATTAGAATTTATTATTATAAAGATTATCAGGAAAAAATAAAGAAAATCATAAAAAAAATATTAATATAGATGTTTTTATCGATGTTAGTTTTTGTATCAAAATTATCAATTCTTTTTAGGGTGGTGGTTCCACATTTTGATTCATAGTTCTGATCATGCTGAACCGATGTTTCTGGATTTCAGTCCCAAACTGCTTAGTATAACTACAAGCAATTTGTTCTTTTCTTTTGCGTTTTTTAAAAGTGAGCGTGACGGACAGACATACGGACATGGCTAAATCGACTTAGAATTACTCATGGAGCCAGAATATATATACTTTATGGGGTCTTAGATGTATTATAAAAAAGTTTCACATGGAATGACAAACTTAGTATACCCTCATTCACCACTAGTGGTGGTGGAGGGTATAATAAAATTATATATAAGAATCCATTTGCTATTTCTTCTTAATTTTAGCTGCCCTTATTTGTAGAAAGAACGACAAAACATTAAGATGTATGTATAAAGATTTATTTTATCTGCAAATGTCAAGATTATTTTATAGTGTTAGAAGCTATTATTACTTTGTTACTTTCTGTTGAATAGTATTTTTGTTAAAATTCTAAAGGTAAAACTATTAAGTTTTCTTGGTGTTAGAGATTATTGTGTAACCAAAATTATGATAAATTTCGACAATATTATTTAACACATTTATTGTGTGGTTGTGCTCTCTATTCATAATCATATCGTATCAAGTGTTTACAAATTATTTAAATTTGTTTTTTAGAAAAATAAACCGAAATGAATTCAGAGTAAAGTAAATCCGTTTGAAAATTAAGAACTCGAACATGCTGACGTGGTTGTCTAACAGATACCAATGAAAGGAAAAAGGTATTTTCTCCGTTCTTTTTCGATAATCGGCTCTCACGCATACAGTACCTTCTTAATACGTTTTCATGTTAACGTTGGTATGACGAACGCGATCAAATAGAGCGCACGCGTCGCGCTGAGCAGTAAAGTGTCTACAAGACAACCACGTCAATATTAATGTTGATGTCTGAGAAACAACCACGTCAATATTTTTGTAGTGTACCTCCTAAACAACACGTCATTAAAAATGTTGTAATATTTTATATCTCTTATTATTTTTATTGTGGTGGGACTGTCTAATACAAAACAAATTCTTTATTTTTCTAAGAAAACATCATCTGCAGGTTTAACAAGCCGTAAAAAGCAGATTCTGAGCTTTGGATCAAACAATTTGACATATCCGTGTTAGAATGCCTGGTTCAATGCACTAGATAAACCCAGTTGTATCTTTTTAATTAACCATTAAAATTTTTTAATTTTTTCTATACTGGTTAGCTCAGATGTGAACTCAATCTAGTGTAAAACTTGTAAAAAACAAATAGGGAATTTTTAATATATGTATATGTGAACACATGTTAACACAAAATCTAAAATTTCAAAAGAAAAACAAATTATAAAAAAAACCATGACCTACTTATTTAGCTTAACATATTAAAAACACAGAAATGCTTACATGACATTCATGAATTTAGTCATTTACCTTAAAAATGTTTACTGTAAGTCATTTACCTTTAGAAATGTTTACTAAATTCAGTCAATCAACCTGTAAAGATGTAATATTACAATAAATGCAAATAAAGCATTTATTATAATTGCAATCGCATATTTAAATATTATTGTTATAATTATTATTATTGTAATTTTTTTTTTTAGACTTAAGAAATTAAATTGTATAAAAGGCAATTAAAAATATAGAACTTGTGGCAAACAAAGATTAACTCTGACTAGTATCGGTGCTTCTACCCAGGCTCATTGTGAATAGTAACTAGCACATGGTGTTTCTACCTGGGCTTACTCATAACTATTTAAAAACAAAAATCTGAACTCCAAAGGAAACGTTTGGTGTTCAAATCGCTTTAATATATTGCGATTCAACAATTAGTCAATTCACAAGGTATCCTAACATGTCATATTGTCAAAATGTCCTAATATTTCACAATGGTTTAAAAATATTGTTGTTGGTTTGTTAACAAAAAGTATCTTAAATAAATAGAACGTTGAATGCTGTGTTTATTGTGCTGTCGTAATTAATCAGAAAAGTCCAGCGCTGAGCGGCTGAGCCGTACAACAATATTTTTAAACCATTGTGAAATATTAGGACATTTTGACAATATGACATGTTAGGATACCTTGTGAATTGACTAAATATATATATTTTTTTGATTGTTGTATAGATGGAAGTTCTTTAGGGCCATTTTATGCCATGCCATTAAATATGGTTTAAAATTAGTTGTCATTTTTTTCTCAAAAATTAATTACAGCAAATACCAAGCTATAACAAAAATCTAAAATAAAAATAATAATTTCGGAAGGTTAACAAGACAGAACCTGGAAAATATAAGTCATCAAAATGGTGTCTTACGTACTACCACTTAGGCTTAAACAATGTTAAACTTTTTACTAATATGTGCAGTCGTTTTAGAATCATAAATTTTTTAGCAAAATTTCTAAATTTTTGATTTTAAAAATATAATAAGAATTTTGATTTTATCCAGACATACTGTATTGTATATGTGTAGGAGGCCATCAGTACCGCGACCCAGAGGATCTTTTGTGCAGGCCATGTAACTCACCAGGTCAGGTTTAGGCTACGTATAAAGCCTGTTACCGTACCTGGTGAAAGATCATATATTTCAGTTGGGCTCATCCCCAAGGCGGAATAGCAGCAGAGCAGATGTTTTGACATTTCGTCATCAACCTCACAAAATCTGCATTCTCCTGTACTTGAATTGCCCATTAAGCACTGGTGGTATCTAAAGCCACAGTATCCCGTGAACAGGCCAACAAGCAGTCTAGGTTACGCCTTTCCAAGCAGAAGTAGCCTACCTGCCCTGCCACGGAACAAAGTCACGAATCTCTTGGACTGTCTTAAACTAGAAGTGGACATCCATGTATGTAGGAGTTCACGTCGGGACCATTGCTATAATGTCCCCCTAATGTGAACAACAACGACGCCGCAGAAGGTCTCAGGACCTATGAATGAGCGGCGAGCGCTCCCGTTTGCTAAGCAGTCAGCCTTTTCGTTGCCCGGATGGCCTTCATGGCCAGGCACCCAACACATATGCAAGTCATTGTGTTTCCCCAAGTTGTTCAGAGATGTGAAACAGTCCATGACTAACCTGGACTGCATTTTCAAAGAAGATAGTGCTCTAAGAGTGGCTTGGCTATCTGATATTATAAATAATCACAAGCTCTTTGTCCTTCTCCTCAGACATTCCTCAGCGCATATGAGGATAGCGTAGATTTCCGACTGAAAGATCGTAGGCTGTTTGCTCATTGGAAAGCCCCTTTGGAAACCCGGGCCCATGATGCCCGCTCCAATTCGTCTGTTTTGAACCGTCGGTGAACTTAACCTTGTCCGCGTACCCGCACCACCAGGATTGGTCCACCCATTGGTCCCTATTTGGTATGAGGACATATAAATTCCTATCCAATATCAGACTATCGAGTTTCACTCAAGCTTTGACTTGCTCGGTCTTAGTTCACCACGCTAGGGCGACATAGGTCAAGATAGTTAACGACACACGCATATTCAATATTATTAGGTAAATTTTCCATTGAACCATTTCTTTCTTTGCAGATGTAAATTTATGAATTAGGAAAGTAATTAGTAAACTGATAAGGACACACATGTTAGTTGTAAGTAATTGTAATTGTAAGAGAAAAACGCTTCTTAGTAATTTAAACACCAACATGTTTTCTTAAGAATTTAGAGATAAGGAAAATCGAAAGGATACACATTTATGACATTATGAGAAAACCCATCTTAGTAATAAATACACAAACATACTTAGAATTTGTGTTATTTATGTTTACTTATTAAAATTGAGATTAAGATATTTATTAAGTAAATAGAAATTAAGTAAATAACCATAACCATAAACATGATATCAATGTTTACCGATATACAGGTAACGATAACCTAAGTTTGGTTCGAACAACGAACACTGTAGTATTTAAGAAAAGATAATACATTTTGTAAGATTAGTTTTTAAAAATTAAATAAAGAAAAAGGACTGCCCTCTCAATCGTGTTGTTGATAGGCAAACTGAAAGCGATGTATAAGTTACCGATAGATATTCGTCCCTTATGAACCTATCTACGAGTATCTCCATTGTCTTTAGGAAAAACTGGCTAAGGCTTATTGGTCTAGAAGACTCCGGCACGTGACACGCCAGTAAACTGGATCTGAAGATGCTAGCCATTTGAGAAGTGATGACCATTCCCCTTCCTGAAGGCAGCATGGAAGGATTCCATCCGGCCCAGGTGATTTTAAAGGACTAAATTTGGTAGCCCATACCACGCGTTTTGCATCAATGATTCTGCCCGCCAGCCTGATATGTCTTTTGGATATTCTTGGTGACGAAAAGGGCAGAGATCCTGGAAAGTAAGTGGCAAGTAGGAGCTCGCAGGTCTCCTTTGGCAACTCAGTAAACGTGGCATCTGGCCTCTTGAGCGCGCCATTTGTATGGTCCTAAGAAAGCGCTTTTTGCAGCCTGGGTGATTCAGGAAGTTTGTCGATCCTGCCGTAAAATTCACGCCAGGTAAACCTGTTCGATTTCCCTATTGTAGTTAGTGACTGCAGCGTTATAGACGCTCTACTCGCCAGTTTCGTTAGCTTTGTTAAATAACCATCTGGCCTCAGCCCTTAGACTCCCCAGATGCTCATTCCACCACGGAACATCCCTTTTTGGTCTGCGGATCCGGAGTCGGCAGATCTTCTCAAAGGCCTCGCGGATATTCGTACAAAGTGTATTGGATTCAAAATTAATGTCCCTGGAGCACATAATGGTGCTATCGGACAAGTCCTCCGTAAAGCTTACTACTCTGTTCCAATTTGTGAAAAATGTTCAGCAACATCTATTATTTTACATGTATCAATGTAACCTATCTCGCAAGTATGCACAATTTGACGTTTTTAATCTTTCAAAGTATGCGACATTGTTTTGCATATGTAAATAAAACCCACATGTATATTACTAAAAAGTATTTTTTTAAATAAAAAATTAAGTAAAAATGAAATTAAATATTGATGAAAACCTTTTACCGGTTGTGTTATTTATGCTTTGCAGTTCTCATTTTAATATTAAGTTTAAACTTTTTTAATTTGCTTAAAATTCCACGTGAAATAATTGCAGCTTATATTATTTCGCAGTTGTAAAAAAAAATTTTCCTAGAAACATTTCGCAGCTTTTTCACAAATGAAACAGAGTACAACTCTATCAACATTTTTTCATAGAAATTCCGCACAAGTTTCCTTCATATGAGTTTTGACAGCAATTCACGTGAAATGTTGAACAGAGTACTAGGCTTAAGAGCCAAATGATGGCGGAAATTGTCTTTGTTCACGTTCCTAGGAATGCGATACATTTGAACATACGTCGAGGAATATTCGATATCGAAAAGTTGATATTGATGTTCCGACAACAAAATTTCACCCGAAACGTGCCAGCTTTTAATGGCGAACGAAAGATTGCTTCTAGTAAGTGTGAGATCTAAGACCTCTTGTCTAATAACGTTTCTAAAAGTGGGCTTATCGCCCCTATTTGCTACAAATATATTTTTCATACAATTGTACTCAAGTAAATACTCACCCCGTTTATTGATGTCCGTACTACCCCAGACAGTGTGGTGGGCATTTGCACCACAGCCAATAATCCAACCGAGGCCGCGATTTTGGCAATAAGTTATCAGCTCAGTGACCTCAGGTGTAGGAGCACTTTCTGCATCTCCCGGCAAGTAGGCAGAGGCGAGTTCGACCTCACGTTCGCCAGCTATGGATGGAATAATAAATAATCTTACCTTGATCGTTGTGTAGTCCCTGAATGACCCCAGAGTAGACCCGTGGTTCCTGAAGAAAACAAACACCAAGGAGGTTAGTGGTGAACCTACAACATAGCAAATAAGAGGCTGGCCTTGGCAAGGTGTAGATTGACCTGGAGGCATTTAAGATGCTCTGTACCCTTGTTTTTACTTGTGGCGGCTGGGAACAATGCACCTATTCCTCTTCGCCATCTTCCTACCACGATTGGAAACCAATAGCACCGCTTCCTCTCCCGAGGTGCTGTGTCCCTTTCGCGGTCTGCACGCCACCATCGGATGACCTGTAGAGAATTTTACCTCGGTGGTCGGAGCGTGCTTTCCCGAGCATGACGGAACTTTGTCATGGCCTTTGTGGTCGGTTACCGCTCCTGCTGGCGATATTTGCCCGTAGGGTCCGGCTTGCCTTTTATTGGCTTACGGGGTTTTTTAGCCGTTACAGAGCTACTGGCCTTCACCGAGACGGGGTACGTCGTTCACAGCCCCGTATTGACGGTTGCTGGGCCTAATGTGAACTGTTTCGTACCCATAGCCAATATAATGATTTTTCTTCCTAATTATAGATGCCAAGTTGGGATCAATTGCAAAGGTAATCTCAGAAACTCTACCTTTGCTGACCCGATTTAGCACTCTCCATAATTCGACAGAGAGGGTGTCATTGTGCCCTTCAACGAGTGACAGAATCCTGTTGGTCGAAGTATCGAGCTTCTCAGGGAAATATCCAATGTATATTTCAGCCCTTGGTACCTCTTCCTCATTTATGACCTTCAAAACGGCATCCTTCCAGGGGTTTGTTGAAGGAACATGTTCCCTTACCTATTCCGCTGACCTCTCGCCTTTGCAGTTGAAGATAAGCCAGCCTGGTTTGAAACTGCAACCTGCAAACTGTGGTTTTATACTGCCCTTCTTAAGCTCTACAATTTTGTCCAGGACGGCAGTTTGGATAAGTTTTAACCTATCCTCTGACCAAACGTTCGTCGGAGAGTCAGGTGGAATTACACCCAACCTTATGACGTCGACCATGTCTCTGTTGGTGGGCTGGACATTCTGTACAACTGCCCCCGAGGTATTTACCCTGGCACTGTTGGAGATAGGCGCGTCAGTCGCTGTGCTACCAGTGACCCGTTTGGTCTACCCGCCGAGGAACCGTCCGAGCGTCCCGTCTTCCTGGGAATTTTTAATTGTCGCAGCTCATTCCGGACCTCCTTCATTGGTTTCAGGCATACCTCACTAGCCATTTCAATGCTCTTACCTTCTTTCAAGGTGAGCTTTAGACTTATAAGTGCATAACCAGGCAATTTTTGTCTGCCTTCGACACTTTTGGTGTGATTATCTACGGCGTTTGAGGACTATTGCGTGTTTGGCACAGATGGCAGGAGCTCATCCTCTTCATCTGTTGGGAAGAGTACCTTAGTGGCTTTGGGACCTGAATCGCCCTGCACTAAGATATCATCCGTTGGTTCGCAAAGAGATTTCTCCGCATGCGAGTGTTAGGAACCAAAGACCGTAACACAGATTCAGTTATGTCCATTGCGACATTTTTTTATTGTTATTTTCAATTACTTCATCCGTTTGCGTTTTCATAAGAATAGGGTAATTGGTAGTGCATCATACAGCAGAGCCCAATGCCGGAGGTGGGCAAGATTCCAACCGAGACATAATCAGTGTGTGGATTCCACCATTCTAAGACACACTAATGCAGTGCCATTCATCCCAGGGACACGGTACGGATAACATCAGGGATTGCGGGTTTTTATCTAGCGTCCACTCTAGATCCGACATGTTCAGCTAATAGCAGAGGCACTTCGTACAGGTTGTGATACTGGATCACGCATGGACGGCCATTGACAACTGAAGTTGGCTAATGCAATATCAAATGACAGGCTATATTACGCATTCAGAAACTCTACAGCACTCGCTGTTTACCTCCAAAAATTTCAAAATTTTTGATTTTAAAAAATTCATAAGAATTTTGATTTCATGCAGACATATTAAAAACAAAGTTGCAAACAAAACAAGCCATAAATGATTAAAATCTGTTAACAACTTTTTTTTTCACTGAGATACTAGAATAAGATGTGGTTGAAAATTATTATTGTTAATTGTTTTTTGTTTTTACAAAAAAATTTCCATAATAAAATAATATTTTTAAAAAATGTAATATAATCAAAAAATGTACACCCCTGAAGAAGTAGAAAAATACTCTACGAAACGTTGGGAAAAACTGTAATAAAATTGATGTTTTATTTACATTGAAGCTCCGGGCCTAACAAGCTTAAAAATAGGAAAATGATTAAAAAAAAAAATTTGATGCTATTCACAAAAGACGAAAAATTTTAATTAAATTTAAGAATTTCATAAAACGTAATATTTGCATGGGAGCCCCCTATGGGAATGAGGTGCAAGTATGTTTTAGGAAAATGTTAAGAACAAGAAACTAATGGAGGCCGACCAAACATTTAATCCCCATAGGACCGACTCTTTGGTAGTTATGGAGATGAAAAATTAAGTGGGGGTTGCTCTTCCATTTGACCCGTCTAGAGGCATCATAGGCTCTTCATTGGGCTGGATTGGAGAAATGTGTATAGTACTGAATACAAAGACAATGTAAAGTTAAATATATCTACGCGGTTATCTACGTTTTATATAATTTTGGCTTAATTAGAATATTTAATGATTTTAGAGAGATATTAAAGTAAAAATTTAAGTAAATATAAGAATCCATTTGCTATTTCTTCTTAATTTTACTAGCCCTTATTTGAAGAAATAGTGCCAAAACCTTGAGATGTATGTATGAATGCCCATAAAAAGATTTATTTTACCTGCCAACATCAAGATTATTTTATAGTGTTAACAGATATTATTATTTTGTAACTTTCTGTTGAATAGAGTTTTTGTTAAAATTCTTTAAGTAAACTTTTAAGTTTTCTTGGTGTTAGAGATTATTGTGTAACCAAAGTTGTGATAAGCGGCCTGGGTTATAAAATGTCTACAATATTATTTAACACAGATATTGTGTTGGTTGTGGTCTCTATTCATAATCATATATTATCAAGTGTTTACAAATAATTTAAATTTGTTAAAAAAAACTGAAATGAATTCAGAGTAAATTAAACCAGTTTGAAAATAAAAAACTCGAACATGCTGACGTGGTGGTCAGACAAACACCAATGAAAGCAAAAAGGGATTTTCTCCGTTCTTTTCCAACATCGGCTCGCACGCATTCAGTACCTTCTTAATACGTTTTCATATGTACGTTGGCATAACGAACGCGATTAAATAGTGTGTACGCGTCGCGCTGAGCAGAAAAGTGTCTTTAAGATAACCACGTCAACATTATGGTAGGTGTCTGAGAAACAACCACATCAATATTTTTGTAGTATTTCCTAAACAACACGTCAGTAAAATTGTTGTTATATTTTAAATTTCTCACTATTTTCATTTTGATTGATCGCTCTAATACAAAACAAATTCTTCATTGCTCTAAAAGAACATCATCTGGAACTTTTAAAAGCCGTAAAGAGCAGATTCTGAGCTTTGGATCAATTAATTTGACATATCCGTGTTAGAATGTATGGTTCAATGCACCAAATAAATCCAGTTGTATCTTTTTATTGAGCCGTTAAAATTTTCTCATTTTTGATATGCTGGTTAGCTCAGATGTGAACTCAGCCTAGTGTAAAACTTGTAAAAAAAAAATAGAAAAATTTAAATTTTTGTTTTGTTTTTATTTATATCTAAGTTCTTTAGGGTCATTTTTTGTCATGCCATTAAATTTGTTCTCAAAAATTAATTACAGCAAATAACAAGCTATAACATTAATCAAAATAAAAAAAAATTATTTCAGAAGGTTTACAAAACAGAACTTGGAAAATATAATCCATCAAAATTGTGTACTACCATGTCATTGAAATTATTACTACAAAGTCACGTCAGTCGCAGAGGGTTAAGAAAGGTTAAACTTTTTCTAATATGCGATTCAGAAACATACATTTTTTTTATCAAAATTTCGAAATTTTGGATTTTAAAAAAATCATAAGAGAATCTGCTAACAACTCTTGATTTTATTCACAAAGACGAAAAATTTTAATTAATTTAAAGCTGCTGTTAGATTAGAAAACACTTGCGAATATTAGGTTAATGGACAATTCGGTCCACATAAACAGCTTATGTAAAAAAATAAGTATGGATTTCCCTTTTTTGTTTTTTTTTTTACCAACACAGATTAAATATGTAAAAGACAATTGTGGGATCCCGCTTTTTTGCACTGCTTGGTTCAATTTGTGTGTTGTTTTCATAAGTTCAGACGTGTTTTACTTACTACGTGGCAAAATTGAGCGAAGATGAGTTACGAGGACTGTTCAATGCAGAAAGTGTCTCCGATATTTTAGATTCGGAAATTGATTTTATATCAGAAAATAGTGAGACAAGTTCTTCTCAAACAGATACTGAATAGCAACCTCCTAGCTCTGTTGATCCGTTTTTTATTTCTTAAAACAAAATCGTTTTGAGTGCCACTCCATTACCTAAGCCTATTGGAGCTACGGCTGAGAATATTATCTCAAAACAACCAGGACCAACTCGATTTGGAGTGTCCAAATGCACTGATATGCTGTCAGCTTTTTGTTGTGCTTTCAGCCTCCAATAGAAAGAATTGTGCTCGAAAATACTAATAATTACGTCATGGTTAAAACTCTAGTTTTTGCGGCATCTAGTACTTTCTCCGGCTAGGGCGTATATGATGAAACTAGGGTTGCCTTTCAAACTGTTTTTATCACTACATGTACTGTTTTTTGTTTAAAGTACTGACGTATGCATTACAAGCAAATCAGTACGCAAATGTGCTGATTTTTTCAGTAATATACTGTTTTTGTACTGTCATTATATATTAATATTGCTCAGTGTAAAGTTTGTCATATTGCCAAATGGTTTGCGATACAAATATTAATATAGATGTTTTTATCGATGTTAGTTTTTGTATCAAATTTATCAATTTTTTTAGGGTAGTGGTTCCATATTTTGATTCATAGTTCTGATCCTACTGAACCGATGTTGCTGGATTTCAGTCCCAAACTGCTTAGGATAACTACAAGCAATTTGTTCTTTTCTTTTGCGTTTTTTAAAAGTGAGCGTGTTTTCAACAGACGGACAGACATACGGACATGCATAAATCGACTTAAATTACTCATGGAGCCAGAATATATATACTTTATGGGGTCTTAGATGTATTATAAAAAAGTTTCACACGGAATGACAGACTTAGTATACCCTCATTCACCACAGTGGTGGTTGAGGGTTTAAAAATGTTATTTTTTATGTTATTAATATGCAATTTTATATTAAAAAAGTAAATGTACCGTTTTTTTATGCAATTTTACTGATTTTTTTATGTACGGTTTTCTCTAATTTAAAAACTGGTAACCCTCTGTTCAGTTAAGAATTATCAAAAAGAAATTTTAAAAATCATTTCATGTTGTAAATTCCTTCCTTCAAAAAAAATAATTTAATGAAAATTAAATTTGACGAATTTAAGCTTAATTAAAAATTTAAAAAACTTTAATTAAAATAAATAAATATAAAAAAGTGTGTTCGCGTTTTTCATATTTAAAATGTTTTTATTTACTGTGAATTCATTTAAGTTTTTTTTTCTACAAAAAAAATTTAAATTATTTGTAAACAGTTTATAAGATAAGATTATGAATAAAAACAACAACCAATATAATATCTGTGTTATATAATATTGTAGAAATTTTATAACCCAGGCGGCTTTTCAAAACTTTGGTTACACAATAACCTCTAGGAGCATTAAAGAAAACTTAATAGTTTTACATTAAGAATTAAAAAAAAAAATACTATTCAACGGAAAGTTACAAAATACTAATATCTCTTAACACTATAAAATAATCTTGATATTTGCAAATTAAATAAATCTTTATATGGACATACAAACATATAAAGGTTTTGTCGTTCTTTCTTCAAATAAGAAGAAATAGCAAATTGATTCTTATATTTCCTTTTATTTTTTAGTTTAATATCTCTCTAAAATCATTAAATATTCTAATTAAGCCAACATTATTTAAAACAAATGACTACAAGCAACGACTGCTGTGCAGCAACATTGCGAAGATATACGTAACTTTACATTGTCTTTGTATTCAATACTATACAAACATTTCTCCAATCCAGCCCACTAAAGAGCCTATGATGCCTCTAGACGGGTCAAATGTAAGACCAACCCCATTTAATGTTTCATCTCCATAATTTTCTTCTCACATACCTACGTGCTATCACTATTCCTTAAGGGAACTCCCACACAAAAATTTCAATACCGACTAGAAATATACTGAAGAAAAAACCCCATAACTGACAAAGAGTCGGGCCTACGGGGATAAAACGTATGGCCGGCCTCCATTAGTTTCTAGTTCTTAACATTTTCCCAAAACATACAAAATTCTTATGATTTTTTTTAAATCAAAAATTTCGAAATTTTCTTAAAAAATTTATGTTTCTAAAACGACTGCGCATATCAGAAAAAAGTTTAACCTTGCTTAACTGTCTGCGACTGACGTGACTTTATAATAACAATTCCAATGACGTGGTAGTACGCTAGACACCATTTTGATGGCTTATATTTTCCTTGTTCTGTCTTGTAAACCTTCTGAAATAATTTTTTTTATTTTAGATCAACGGCATAGCTTGTTATTTGCTGTAATTAATTTTTAAGGACAAAACGACAATTAATTTTAAACCATATTTAATGGCATGCCATAAAATGGCAGTAAAGAACTACCATCTATACAAAAATAACAAAAAAAATAAAAATTTCTTATTTGTTGTTTACAAGTTTTACACTAGATTGAGCTCACATCTGAGCTAACCAGTATAAAAAAATTAAAAAATTTTAATGGTTAAATAAAAAGATACAACTGGGTTTATCTAGTGCATCGAACCAGGCAGTCTAACACGGATATGTCAAATTGGTTGATCCCAAGCTCAGAATCTGCTTTTCACGGCTTGTTAAAGCTCCAAAAAATGGTATCTAAAAACAATGAAGAATTTGTTTTGTATTAGAGCGACCCATCACAATAAAAAACAAAAGAGATATAAAATATTACAACAATTTTAATGACGTGTTGTTTAGGAGGTACACTACAAAAATAAAACAAAAATATTGATGTGGTTGTTTCTCAGACACCAACATTAATATTGACGTGGTTGTCTTGTAGACACTTTTCTGTTTAGCGCGACGCGTGCGCTCTATTTGATCGCATTCGTCACGCCAACGTGAACATGAAAACGTATTAAGAAGTTACTGAATGCGTGAGAGCCGATATTTAATAAGAATGGAGAAAATCTCTCTTTTCTTTCATTGGTGTCTGTTAGACAACCACGTCAGCATGTTCGAATTCTTAATTTTCAAACTCTTTTAATTTACTCTGAATTCATTTCAGTTTTTTAAATTATTTGTAAACACTTGATAAGATATGATTATGAATAGAGACCATAATCAACACAATATATGTGTTAAATAATATTGTAGACATTTTATAACCCAGGCCGCTTATCATAACTTTGGTTACACAATAATCTCTAACACCAAGAAAGCTTTAAAGTTTACTTAAAGAGTTTTAAAATAATAATATCTCTTACCACTATAAAAAAATCTTGATATTTGCAAATTAAATAAACCTTTATATGGACATACAAACATACATCATTGTCGTTCATACAGGTATTGTCGTTCTTTCTTCATATAAGAAGAAATAGCATATGGATTCTTATATTTACTTTTATTTTTACTTTAATATCTCTCTTAAATCATAAAATATTCTAATTAAGCCAAAATTATATAAAACAGTACCCATGTTATGTAACTTTGGTGAGAACTTCTCGCATCGAAAAGATGTGAAACAAAATATTCCATCGTTTCTCGAAAAGTGAAAAAAAAGGTTGTATGTAACTCATTTCGAAAACTATCACAAGATATTAAGTCGAAACGTTATAAATGTCATAATATTTCACTCGATGTAGAATTGCAGACGTCACATATATCGTTGACGGCGCGCAAAACTTACTAAAGTTGGAAAATTTTCAATGACGGCGGCGAAAATCCAACCGTCGGCTATAGCAAATAATAATAGATTGTGACTTTAATTTTTGTTGTTTAAAAAATAGCTTTGAAAACATTCGTATATTTTTCAAAAATGTTAAAAGCAAAATACATAATTAAATAATGAAAAAATCAGTCAAAAACAAAATACTTATCTCTTTTTATGCCTGAGTTTATTTGACAGTTCAAGGCGGGAACTTTCTCACAAAAATTTTACAGACACAATTTTTCTGTAAATTGGCCTTACGTGATAGCTATTACTCGTCAAAAATATTACAGACGCAGCTTAGTGAGAAAAAAAGTTGTCTGTTTCAATTTATGGTATTTTTGTTTCATTTCTCGCATTTCAATCGAAAAGTTTCGAAGCGAGAGTTACAGAACATGGGCACAGATGATTACAACCACCGACTACAGTGTAGCAACATTGTGTAGATATACGTAACTTTACATTGTATTCAATACTATAAAAAAATTTCTCCAATCCAGCCCACTTAAGTGCATATGATGCCTCTAGACGGGCCAAATGTAAGAACAACCCCACTTAATGTTTCATCTCCATAATTTTCTTCTCACATACCTACCCGCTATCACTATTCCTTAAGGGGACTCCCACACAAAAATTTCAATACCGACTAGAAATATATTGAAGAAAAAGCCCCATAACTGCCAAAGAGTCGGGCCTACGGGGATAAAATGTATGACCGGCCTCCATTATTTTCTCGTTCTTAACATTTTCCCAAACCATACTTCCACTTCATGAAATTCTTAAATTTAATTAAAATTTTTCGTCTTTTGTGAATAAAATAAAAATGTGTTATTTTAATCATTTATGGCAACTTTGTTTTTTTTTTGTATGTCTGGAAAAAATCCAAATTCTTATGATTTTTTTAAAATCAAATATATCGAAATTTTTCTAAAAAATGTATGGAAAATTTCTGAGATACAAAAATTCTAAAAAATTTATATTTTTAAAAAAAAAATATTATTTGTATTATTATTTTTTAAGTTATGTTCGTTACGATATGTTGATTTATAATTTTCTGAAACAAAACGACGTATCAACAATGAAAGTATGTTTATATAAATTGAAACAAACATTTACCTTCATATTCATAAAAAATATTTTGGGATTATTGCAGATTTATGAAACGAATTTTCTAGGAATATTTGTTTAATAAGCCTTTTATTAATCAAAAATATTTTTTATGAATATCAGGGTTAAAAAATATATCAAATTTAAAAATATTCTTCAAACCCATTTGATCCCACTGTACTCGCATGAGTACAAAAAAATACTCAACTTTATGACTCCAAAGCTCTAGTAAATCTCTTAACTTTTTAATAGTTTTTGCTTCAAAATATTACTTAAGAGTGTAAACAATAAATATGTATCAAAAGTAAGCAAAAAATGTCTAACGGTAAACTACCATCCTCCTTTTTCAATATTCTTTTCCTATCATTACATTTTGGCTTATATATTATTTGTAATAAGCTTAGCGCTGATGAGTTTTTGTGAAAAATAAATTAAACATAATTAATTTTAAAAGTATTAAAAAAATTTGTTTGAAAAAGTTTAAAAAAGTATTTTTTGGTAAGAATAAAAATTGGTGTACTCGTTCGAGTACAATGGGATAATGTATGTGAAAAGTTTAAATAATTTTTAGTTATTTGCAATGGATGTTAAAATGTTTTATGGTAAAAAATTTGAAAACATTGCTGCCGCATTTGATTATGCTAAAGGGTGATTTTTTAAGAGCTATAGGAAAGTTTAAAAAAACACATAAAATTCAGAAAAATGCATGAAATCTTTATTTGAATCGATAGTACGGTCCATATAATTTAATGTTTGAAGATTATTTCATGCAAATGTTGAACGTGACTGCGCCTCAAATGGTTTATCCGCTTAGTCCAATTTTGGCATACTCTTTCCAAAATTTCGGCCGGTATCTCATGAATAAATGCTTTAATGTTGTCTTCCAATGCGTCAATTGAAGCGGGCATGTGTGTATAGACATGAGCTTTAACATAGCCCCACAAAAAATAGTCTAAAGGCGTTAAATCGCACGATCTAGGCGGCCAATTGACCAGTCCCGAACGTGAAATAAAATGTTCACCGAACACGCCTCTTAATAAGTCCATTGTTAAGCGTGCTGGGTGGCATGTGGCACCGTCATGTTGAATCCACATGTCATGCAAGTCAAGCTCTTGCATTTTGGACAAAAAAAGTTGGATATCATCTCACGGTAGCGCTCACCATTCACAGTTACGTTACGATTCGCATCATCTTTGAAAAGTACGGTCCAATGATGCCACCAGGCCATAAACCGCACCAAACTGTGACTTTTTCTGGATGCATTGGCAGCTTTTGCAATGCTTCTGGCTGATCTTCACATCAAAATCGACAATTCTGTTTATTAACGTACCCATTGAGCCAAAAATGAGCTTCGTCGCTGAACACAATTTTTCGATAAAAAAGTGGAAGAAGCGCGCGAAGAACTTTCTTAACAGAGCACGCATCTTGATAATAAAATTCAATAATTTGCAAGCTTTGTTCGTTTGTAAGACGATTTATGGTTAAATTATACCCCAACCTGAAGATGTTTGACAGTGAAACAAAACACGAAACGTGCGTCAGCTGTTTAAACCAGTGTTGCCAAAAAGGTAATAGCTAAAAAATCACACGTTAGTAGTAATGATCGTGAAAATTTTGATTTTACAATAATTCCTCCTTATGCCGACCAAGAAACAGATGAGGATGAAATTGACGAAGTTAATTAATTACGGAATGATATGCCAAACGACCTTCCAGAGAATTGGAATTGTTTTGAATCATTTAAAATAACATGAACACTTCACTAGAAGGCAAATCTCCAATTGAAGTATTTGAAATACTTTTTGATAATGATGTTGTGCAGCTAATAGTTGATCAAACAGTTAAATACGCCTCACAACACAACATGCACATATTAAACTTTACTGCTGTAGAGCTAAATGTGTTTATTGGAATTATCCTCTTCAGCGGTTATCATTCATAACCGAGGGAACGTATGTATTGGCAATTGGACGAGGATACGCATATTCCACTTAATTCTAACAATATGTCACGTGACGGTTTTCAAGAAATAAAACGTTATATATATCTTGCCGACAACTCGGAACTCGATTTCAGTGAAAATCAGACCATAATCAAAAATTGTATGTGAAAAGTCTTCCGAGTTTGAATACATACACCAAAATATCTCGATTGATGAGTCAATGGTCAAATACTTCGGAAGCCATTCGGCTAAACAATTTATTAGAGAAAAACCTGTTAGGTTTGGTTTTAAAAATTGGAGTCTCACCAGTAGCTGCGGCTATCTGTATCTGTGGCGCCAAAGTTGTTGACAAACCATGTCAACACTTACCATTAGGTTCGAGAGTTGAAGTAGAACCAATGCTCACAACTACAACGTCAATTGCAACATCGGCAGGCAATCACTTCCCAAAACTCATTTCAATCAAATAAAATGCAAAGTTTGTCACAGTAGAATTCAGTGGATTTGCGAGCTTTGCAAAGTTGCACTTTGCGTAGAAAAAGACTGCTTTAAAAAATTCCATACCCAATCACATACAAATATTAATACATAATAATAAATTGATTTTTTAATCCTATATATAACTAAACAATTCTTTAAATCTGAATAAAAATAGTTTTTAAATACAATTAATTAAATCTTTTTATTACGCACCCCCATTGTCCCATTGTACTCGCAAGAGTACAGCCCAAAACACACCTTTTCGAAATTAAATTTTTTAGTGTTGTTAATTTAATGCTTTAACTGATATCTAATAAGACAGTTTTTAATGAAAAACTTAAATATTTCTGATTTTAAAGATGTCTGGAATCTAATGGGTTAAGCGCCAATTTTCATACAACATTTTTATAATATACCAGCTATTTGGTCCCGGGCTCGGGATTTTCTAAATAAAAATAAAAAATTAAGTACTGGAGAATTTTGTTAATAACTGGACCCCATCGCTATCTATCGGTTCAAAATTTTATCAGAAAACTTATTTTTGTTTAATAAAAATATTTTGTGAACTTCAGCCAAATCGAACCATAAATAATTCTAATATCTCGACAACAGCGCCAGATATCGGGATTAAACTTAAGAGAAATCCAACCCTCGACTTAGATAATTTATTGTCCAGGTTTGGTGTCAATCGCTCCAGCAGCTCTTGAGTTTTAGGAGCACATATCCCAGCAAAAACTTTGCTTACAAAATTAGCAGAAAAATAATGAGAACTTGACGAAAATACTACTTATTTTTCTACTAGAAAAAGTACTTATAATTGTTCGCGATGTCCCAAAAGTAATCTTAGTTAAAAATTAACTTTCAAAAAGGTTAAAACACACCAATTAAAATTGCTTGTATGTATATGCATGTGAAATCTTATAAAATTTTGTTGAAAAAGTGTACACAATAATAAATTTTTCGAAATGTAAGAAAACATTTAATAAAGAGTGTTTTATGTTGTTCCAAAACATCGTTTATATTTGATCGATATCACTACTAGTGTTCTAATAAAAAATATATTGTTGGGGTAATTTTGGAACATATTTATGTATATGTGACCTGCTCCACGAAAAGGCCCCTCTGCGGCTAACAATTTTTTTTTTACTTTTTGAGTGATTCTTATAGGAAAAAAACGCGCTTTTTTAAACGCGTTTTTCTCAATAACTTCTTTTCGGCGCAGAGGTCGCTTTTCGTGGAGCAGGTCACATATATTTATATATGTACATTTAACTGATTTTTGGATTTCCCATGCATTTCACATCGAAATTATTCTTAAAATTTTATAGTATTACCGGATATCTAACAATTATTAATGGAATATATTGCAAATTGATTTAAATAATTATTTAGTTATTAAAAATCATATAATAATAACTTATTTAAATCATTATATAAAAGTATTTTTTTGTAATGTAAAAATTATGAATTATTTAAGATATAATAATAAAGTTATTAATTAATATTTAACTAATAATGCAAAAAGTGGCGAATTAAGCTACAAAGTAATGAATTCAGAAAGTCATTAAAATTAGGATTGTAAGTAAAGTTTTTGCTGGGATATATATGTAGATAATAAAAAACCACTTGTAAATTTTTTTGTTTTGCGGTAATGACTCGATATAAGTAACATTTGTTAAAAAAAATTTCAAAGTTAAAATTATTTTGCTATAATTCCATATCGCCCTCTCACCCTTCCAAGGGGTTTTTGGGATCATCTTAAGGATATGTCACCTTTTGTGTATGGGTGTTGCATTCTCCGGGGAAATCAGGTACAGTCAATACCTGGGATTCGATAAATTTACAGATCTCAAGAGATTTGTATGTTTTTGTTTAATAGTGGCTAACCAGCGATCTGGTGCCACGGGAGTCAGTAGCACCCTGATGCCTCCGTTGGTATGTTTCTTGCTGGAAATTCTTTCTGTCTCTCGGAAAGATTGTCTTTGCCAAAGTTTCGCTTTTCCGTTGAAAATATACTTTCAGGGATCACGTTGTGGTTAACTACCCAAAATCGCGGGAAGGGAGATAATGAAAATAAAGGCCGGATTTTTCACCACTTGGAGGGTATATAGCTCCAGCTCCTAAACAAGAAGAGAGTGTATAATCTTGCCGGATTATTCTATCAAATTGCTTCCTGGGTGTGTTGCTTGCGCTCACACTCGGGCGGTTGGTTAACTCATTGTTTGTCACTATTTGGATAAGATCCATCATGTGGTAGGCTCAAAATCTTTTCCACAGCAGTTATTCAATACCAAAAATAAAGGTTTTCATTTAAATGAGATATTTTCATATCCAACAAAATTAATTTGTTTTGGTATAAAACTCCCCATGTCATGTACGCTTTTCTTTTATTTTACCTCTCACCTTTTGATTTTGTTCACTTTTTTCTCAGAATAATGATTTTGATGATGATATATAATGAAATTATGTGAGAATAGACAAATTAGAAACACGCGCTCTCTTTCGCACATTTACAGACACTTTGATATTCAATATACCGGAATAAATGTTTTTTCAAATCCTTTTCAAATCAATCAGTTAGTTAATGAAGATATACAATATATTTATAATAGAGGGTTATAGAATAGAATAAAATGTTAATATTTTATAATCGTAATTATTCTTTTATAATATTTAACCACCAGGGGTTTGATTAGAAGTTTTTTTTAAAGATTTCTTTTGAGGAACATGAGGAAGCCATTATATTAATATTTAAATTTTAATATTTAATTATTGATTTTGTACTTGTATTATTGGTTTGATAAGAGACATTTGATTGACTATTTATAATATAAAAAAAACTTAAAAACTATTTTAATTATATCCTTTATATCGATTGATTATTGCGTTAAGATGCCTTAAATTAAATTACTTTCCCATCAGCTGAAAGAAACAATGGCTGAATTGATTGCGAATGTGAAATAAGAGCGTGAGATTTATAGATCTATCGAAAATTCAACTGAATACTTTGCGAAGAATGAGCTGCTATCGTCACATAAAGTCAGTCAAATTTCCACACCTGCAGCATATAATGTCAAAAATAATTCCTACACGGAAACAGAAAATATGGGTTCGTAAAAATGTCTCTAATATTATGGCTACGGCAACCATAATATTATTTTAACTTCTACAAACATATTATACTTAAATAGGGCCTCTGGGTGACGTTGCAGTCATGTAGTGTTTGTTAATGCTGTTATAGCCATTAACAAGTTTACACCAAATAATTTGATGATTTGTCGTACAGTCATAACATGTTGCTCTTAAAAGAGCGAAAGTTAATTTTTGAATTTTAACTTATTAATGATTACAGCAAAATCTGTGGTAAACGTTAATGTTTAACTAGTTCTTGATATAAAAAATTCGATCATTTCAAAAAAACATTCCAAATAGAATTCCACAATTATAAGCAGTGAAACCGTAAATATGCAAATTGCATGTTTTTCCTTGCAGGACCATCGAAGGCAGAAACAAAAACAGGTTTCACTTTTGGTAGTAAAGTACCCTTGTAGACATTGTTAATTTCATTAATGTAGTTAATGTACTAACATTTACAACACCGCATCAATAAAATGTAATCAACTTTTATTTACTACACACAAAAAAATGTAGTAAGCACGTGTGTTAAATCTGCCAGAATAAAACAGTTGACGAAACTCTATCTTTCTCTCTCTCAGCAGATTAATTAATTTACAATACATACGAAAGATACACTGACGCTTTGTAGTTTAAAACCGTAATAAATAATACGGGGTTGTACACTTAACACAAAGAATGAGAACCGCTTATATATTTATGCGTTTTAAAGCTTTTCAAGAACTTTGGCATCGATTTGTTAGTGCATATTTTTGCATATTTTACTCTTTGCAGCATTTGTTTGAATAGTTTTGTTAAAAGTGAATTTTTGTAGCATATTTTAAGTTTAACCCATTTTTCGCCGCACCAATTAAACTGACAATATAATAACGAAATACGAAATAATATTTTAAGTAACTGACAGATGAAAAAAATTGCAAAAAAAAGAGTATGAGTGCAGGTGATTATAACCACTGGTCCAAAATCTTGTCCGCAGCGAAAAATGGGTTAAAGAGCATATTTAACCCTTTTGAATATGTATTAAAATATGCTTCAAAAGGGTTAAATATGCTCTTTAAACTTAAAAAATGCTGCAAAAATTTCACTATTAACAAAATTATGCAAACAAATGATGCAAAGAGTTAAATATGTAAAATATTGTGTTAGGAATGTGCTATTTTTACCGATGGCTCTTTGATGGGGCACGGTTTGCCTTTAGGATATAGATATAAGAAGGTCATATAGGCTTCCTGACGACTGAAGTTTACTTTTGACGGTGGATCTAGGGGTTTTGAAGGTCGTAGAATTGTTAAGAGGTAACATTGTTGGGGGTCAAAGGTCACTATATATGTGGACAGCTATGTGGTTCTTAGAGTCTTCGTTTGGGAGTATGTAGTGAGGCTATGCTGGGTACTGGGTCACTGAAATTTCACCTGTAATAAATTTGCCGATAAATTGCTCGGAAATGGCGGATACTGACTGTGTAAACTGTTAGACGTCCAATAGGCTTTTATTTGGGTAAGATATGGCAATTTTGTATATGGCAATGTAGTCAATGTGTAGTATGGCCAATTTCAAAAATCTTTTGCTCAATAGTAACTTATGTTAGACTTATATATTAAGCAAAGCATTTCTCATTACGCGTTATTTTCCGAAAGGTTTGTTTTCAATAAAGTAAGCCCAAATGCGAATTCGTCACAATTAATTTAATAAAAAATGTTAATCAAACACACAAACTATAAAAAAAATTTGATATGAAAATTTGTATGTTTTTCTTTAAAGATCCGAACAAAAACAGCCAATGTTAAACATTTTGTATGATAATTTGCAAAAAGGACTAGATTAATCTTATTATACTTATTACAAAGTTTACAACCAACAAGTGTTAATATTTTGTTATAAAATGTAATAATAAAATTATTGGACTTAGCAATTTTACGTTCCATTGCAAAACAACAAATTACACATATAAATAGTAGTGTTGAAAAATAAACCTTCAATATTCTTCTTTAGTGTTCGGTACGGTGGAAATATGGAAAACAGAAATGCTAATAGTGTTTGTAGTAAATACCCTAAAAAAAATTCTCTTTTTGTTATCTTCGTACATAATAAAAATACTGTACTTATCCAACTCAACATAATAATGAGAACATTTCATTGCGTTCGGTTTTTCGTAAAGAAACACAAATTTCATTGTGTTCGGTTTAGCATTTTAATATTCGTTCGTTTCAGTTGCCTTTTGTCTGTTTTTTTACAAAATACATATCGCACTTAATCAACAATTTAAAAATTTCAACTCAAAATTTTAATACTTTTAGTAGGTACAAGCAAAACAATTTTTAATTTAACATTGAAGGCGTATGAAAAACTATTTTAAAACCTAGCGTTTCATTACCAAAAATTAGACAAGGTAGCACGACATTTTTATAGCGGGTAGATAGGAATATAACGTGTCGATTTTTTTCGAAAAAGTGACAAAATAAAAATCTTGAGTTAATACCCTCTTATGTTTTTATTGGAAAAAAAAACATCCAACCAATTTTTTTTACAAAAACAAAACATTTATATTTACAATACACACACAGGTTGTTCGTGCAAATTGCCAAGCAACAACAACGATACTAGTGAGAGATTTTATCAATGTTAAAAAAACAGTAAAGAACATTATAATCTGATGTACATATGTCTACAGAATCACTACAATTATTCTATTTAATAACGAAAAACGGAACACAACATAATGTTTGTTACTTTCGTAAAAATAGTTATGACCGGTGCTAAGGGTTGTGTACTAATACATACACAGAAAATAATTACGAAAAATAAATTGTCATATTGAATACCATATTAGCCAATATATAATTAATTTGTAAATATAAAAAATATTTTTGGTAATTCAAATTGTTGATATTCAACAAATATTTTTAACAATTAAATAGTAATATTGAATAAAATATTTGTTAACAATTATATAAGTAAAACTTTTAATACGAGTTTCTCACATTAACAACATACATATTAGGGGGCTCACTGATGTATGAGAAAAAAATAAAATTTCTCGAATCATATTCTAATAGCAATATTTTGTTGTCTTACGTTAAAACAAATAAAAAATGCTAAACTTTTTAAAAAAGTCACATCCTGAGCCCGCGCCGGAGCTCCTAAGAATTAAGTATTTTAAAAAAAGACATTTTTTAAATTTTAATATTTTATTTACTATAAATTATTTATTATTAATTAAAACTGAACAAATTTTTAATTACACATAAAAAAAATAAAACTTTGGTCCCTATACAACATAAAACAATAAAAACACGAAATTTTATTAATTATTTTTGGTCACAAAAGCTTGTATACTGTCAAATCTGGGCATTTAAAAAAATTAGATTGTCACTTCTTGACACTCAACTGCCGCATTTATTTCTTCAGTAGTAATGATCCGAGGAATTGGTGGATCGAAATACTTTTGATTCCAATTTATAACTTCAAAGTAGTTACTTGCGTCAAAATTGATAGAAGGGGCCTCAAAAACGCGAGGTTGCTTTTGGGTATGAGGTGAGCTCCGTACTTCATGAATACGTCTGGTTGCCAGTTCTATCACTGTTTTAACCAACAACATCGACAGAAGCAAGTTTTTCGCAGTTTTCTAATAAGTTGCCAATAGGACCAGCCTGCGAATATGGTCCCTTGGTAACACCATATAGCTTGTTAAATAGATGTTTTAATGGCAATTCGTTCAAATGGGCGCTGAAGTCTTTTGCCAATACTCTTATTACTCCGTTAAATTTCCAAGTGTTAGTGACTGTACTATCACAACCAATTGCCATCAAATTTTCTTTATTCATTTTTTGAGACGAAGGAAGGCCAATAATTGACATTGTTAATGGTTAAAGAAACTAGTTGCTACCAGCTTCCCTCTGACGTTGATGGCAAAGGTCAGTTGTAGGTAGGGCTTCTAATCGGGATTAGTTCTTCTGAATCCCGGGATTCGGGATTGAAGAAAATATTCCGAGATATTTTGAATTTCGGGATTCACGGGATTTTGAAAAAGATTCGGGATTTCCGTGCTTTTTTCATTATTAATTTTATTTATACCCAATATATATACACTTCTTGAACTGCATGAAAAACCACTTAATTTTCCAGTAAAAATACATATTTCATGAACATATCGCACTTGTTCAACAATAACTCAAAATTTATATTTTTGAACTTTTCGGAAAAAATCGAATGTTCCTAACCGCTTTTACAAATATCGTGCTATTTATTGTCAACTTTTTGGTAATGAAACGGTTGGTTTAAAAATTCTTTTTGATATGCCTTTTAACCTAAAATTAAAAGTTGTTTTGCTTCTACTGAAAATGTTTATATTTTGAGTTAATACGGTATTGTTGAACAAGTGCGATATATTACTTATTTGTAAAAAATATAATAAAAACAAACCTTAGTTATTAATTGACAAACATAATTGAATAGTTTTTAAATTACATTATACAATTATCTTCCTACAAAAAACACGATTAAAGGTATGACTGCCCAGCAAAAACTTTGCTTACAAAATAAGCAGAAAAATAATGAGAACTTGAGGAAGAGAGTGCTTATTTTTCTACTAGAAAAAGTACTTATTTTGGTTCGCGATGTCCCAAAAGGAATCCTTTATAATTTGCCCAATTACAACCTAAAAAATAATACCTTTTTCTTATACTTAAAAGTTTTAGAAAAATATGTAGTTACCAAAAGAGACAAGAAATAAGTACTTTACAATTACACAATAATAAATTTTTCCAGATGTAAGAAAATATTTAATAAAGAGTACTTTTGTTGTACAAAATCATTTATAGCTCTAACACTGTAACAACAATGTGTGTATTAATATAACTATGTAAATAAACGGACCTGTCTCAAAAATCAATGCCGATCGAAAGTTTTTTTAATTCCGAGAAAGCTTCTTCAGAAAACGAAAACCGATACATTTTTTCGGAATAAAATCACTTTTAATTCTTCGATCGAAAAAAGTTTTTGTTTTGGCTTGCACAATATTGCCATATTTAACTTAAAAATAACAAAATTAAAATTTGTCGGAATTACGAAAATCGATTGAAATTAAAATATGTATTCAAAACCATTCCGAAAAATTTCTGTGACAGGCCCGATTATGTTCTTCAAAAAAACATCGTTAATATTAGATTGATATCACTACTAGTATTTTAATAACAAAAATTTACTGTGTTGGTTATTTTGGAACATAGTTATGTATATATTTACATACATTTGATTGATTTTTGGATTTTCTATGTATTTCACATCGAAATTATTCTCTTATAATATTACCGGATATCTAACAAATATTAATATAATATATGTATTGCAAATTTATTTATAAAATTATTTAAAATCATATAATAATAACTTATTTAAGTCATTATACCAAAGTATTTTTTTGTAATGTATAATTATGACTTATTTAAGATATAATAATAAAGTTATTATTTTATATATAACTAATAATGCAAAAAATGGCGAATAAAGCTACAAAGTAATGAATTCAGGAAGTCATTAAAAGTAGCATTGTAAGTGAAGTTTTTGCTGGGTGGTAGTGATTATGATTATGACTTGCAGAGCATTTCAGTCTAAAGTTTTACGCTCCGATTGTAGAAGACATATTTTTAACATTTTAGAAAAACACAGATTTTTGGAACCTAAAGCAAAAGAAAAAAAAAAGATTTCTTTAAATAGAAATTGAAACGCAGCTTGCGACTTTTATTGTACTTCTAAACAAATATTAACACGGTCGAATTAAAACAGTTAACAAGTGAACAAACTAACAAAAACAAGATTGTAAAATAAATACACAAAAAAATAGTCGTAGCAAAAAAAAAAAAATTAACAAATTTGGCATTCATAAAGAACAAAATAATGTAATAAAACAAATGAATGTGCAAATATAAAAGAAAAAAAATTAAAATAAATAAAATTAAGTTAAATTATTAAATAAAGTGCGTAGTTTTTTTTTCATTTGAGACAAAAACGCTGAAATTATCATAAATGTCTTAGTCAAATTCCATAAAGATATTGTCTAGTTGTTATCTTTGAAAAACATTATCTTGATAAATAAAATTTTATGAAATCTTGGTAAGTTTAGAAATATAAAATCACATGACTCCAGTGTAGTTACTCGAGAAGTTTGTCTAAGATAAAAAAATTATTCAAACTTGATTAACTGAATGAAAAAACAACTGCTTTATCACTTTTATAACTACGAGCGAATAATAAAAATTCCTTTGCACTATAAATTAATCTGATTTTAAAATGTTAAATATTAAGTTTGAATATTTTATAATTATAACAATTTAGAAAGTATAGTCGGTCAAACCCGACCATCCTACACCACAGTATATAAAAACAATTTTTGCGGGTCAACCCTATTTGGGTCCCGTGGGCAGTCATGGCCCGCCTGAACAAAATTGTGTTATGAAGTTGAGATTCATGTAAAAGTTCTTTGTGCCGAATATTATTTAGATATCTTCATTTATATGGGGTTTTAGGATAGGGGCTTATATGGGACCTATGGTAAATTTTGGACCCACCAGTACAACATTTTGTCATGACATAGTTGCTATCGTAAAACTTTTATCCCCAATTTTTATGTTAGTAGCAACATTTTTAAGGAAGTTATGGCATTAAAAACTATTTTCATGAGTTGTATTTGTATGGCAGCTATGGTCAAATATCCTATGCCTGGATAACAATCCTGTGGAGATGCGAGGGATTAAACTCTACGGTTATGAGCCTCTGTGCTGATATATACGCTTGATACATTCTTGCAGGAGGCCATGAATACTGAAGGAGTTGGCAACCAAAGGATACTCATCTTGTTAGAATAATGAGACGGTTCTCCCCTTGTAAGGTGAGGGCCTTACCAGTGACTGGAGTGCAACGTGATGCTATCAGTGCCGAGCGCCTGTGTGGCTAGTTAGCGATATCTAGTCAAGGCAAAGCGCTGTTGTAGGTTATATGCCTAGTCCACGCACGCCGTACACTGCGTGAGACGGTCAATCTGTACGAGCATACTCGTGAATATACCAGGGAATAGGTAAGGGTGATTCGGGCGTCATGGTTGGAGGAGTCCGATAGTACTTGGGAGAGGGGTTGGACCCTTTCTGCTTATATCTAACCGCTTTACAAATTCCGTGCTATTTTTTTGTCAACTTTTTGGTAATGAAATGGTTGGTTTAAAAATTTTTTTTCATATGCCTTTATTGTAAAATTAGAAGTTGTTTTGCCTCTACTGAAAATGTTTATATTTTGAGTTAATACAGTATTGTTGAACAAGTTTACTTATTTGTAAAAAATATAATAAAAACAAACTTAAGTTATTAATTGATTACAATTCATTAAGATCATATAATAACAAACGCAACAAAAAAACCGACACATTTTTTTTTGTATCCATATTTGATTATTGCTATAAAAAATTACATTATTTCCAATTGCATTTTAAAATTTTCCAATTATATTTTAAGATTTTCCAAATTTTTTTTTCAAATTTTCCAAATGAATTTTAAAATTGTACAAATATATTTTTTGGTGTTCTAAATGTATTTTGAAATTGTCCAAATGTTTTTTTAAATTGTCCAAATATATTTTAAAATTGTTCAAATATACATAATTTAAAATACTTAAATACAATTTCAAATTTTTTGTCCATGTGTATTTTAAAATTATATAATATATGGTCCTTTGGTAACACCATATAGCTTGTTTAATAGATGTTTTAATGGCAATTCGTTCAAATGTAAATAATCCATTGCAGTGGGTGCTGAAGTCTTTTTGCCAATACTCTTATTACTCCGATAAATTTCCCAGTGTTAGTGACTGTACTATCACAACCAATTGCCATCAAATTTTCTTTATTCATTTTTTTTAGACGAAGGAAGGGCAATAATTGACATTTCAATATTTTTAGAAGTAGTTCGATCTGGTTTTGCATAGCCAACATAAACTGAATCTGGCTCCTTAACAGATACATGTTCCTCAATCAGTATTTGTCTATATTTCCTAGCTCCCTTTTAAATAATATTAAGCGTCTTATCTTTTCGGCCGTCAAAGTATAAAGCTAGTAGGTCTAGCTGCTTCTGGTCTTAAATACATTCATTACGTATCCCGTCTTATTTTTGATTTATCAATTGGTTCACTGATAGGAGAGATATCTTGCAATACAGACGAAGCAATAGCAGCCGCTGCGCTATCAGAAACACTGTAACGGTTACAAGTTTTTGACAATATAGGCAAACTAAAATTTTTTTCTTTCTTCCTTTGACGTGGATGGTAAATGTAAAGAGTCGTCACAAGAAGCACTGGAATTACTTACAGATAACTCCTGCTGTTTTAAGTTAATTTTGTTGTGACTTTTTTACGTTTTTTTTCTGTATTTGGTGCTTGGGCTGCTCTTTTTTGCAGTTTAGTTGGAAGATCTCAAACTACTCCAATACGCATCTTTCTCGCCCTCGCATCTCACTCAAAAACTCCTGTTCTTCTTTGGGTACCTTATATCTGTGGTTTTCACGAATAATCGCGTAAGTTATAAAACCAAACTTTTCAGGAGAGCAAAAACAATTATTTTTTTCAATTGCGGCTTCTGTAGATGCTTTTTTAAACTTTTTTCTTTACTATCCTCTTAACAGTGACTTTCTACGTATTATACATAGTTTTCATGAAAAAATCCTCACAGGATCACAATCTGTAAAAGGATTAAAAATGCATATGTTGGATTGACTCATTAAGTGTGTGCAATATAACATCATATCTCCACATAAGTTCTTTTTTGTGAAAATAAATGTTATCATTTTAATCACACATGACGACTTACGTTGTCACACAAGTTGGCGACATATTCAGAGTTTTTGATACTTATAGCACAACGTATGCAGTAAAACAAAATCGATTTATTTATATATTTTTATTTTAATTTATTTTTGATGTTTTATAAAGCAAATTTATGAAACTTAAGATAATTAATTCAATAAAATACACCTGTTTTGTATTGCGAACATGAAGAAACAAAATTAAACAAAAACAATTATTCAGAGAATAACATTATAAAGCATAAAATAGTTCATTTAAAAAAGTATATTTATTTCCTTAACATACATAAAAAAGGAACTGAAACAAATTCTGTAGTACAATATTTATTTATTAGTTTTCTACATCTTCCTCATCTATGTATAATGTATTTTGAGATGTTTCGGAAACTTTGATATTTTTATAAAAATCGTGGAATAAATCCGGAATTAATGGCAAGCATTGACATCTCGCCCAATATAACAAATATTTTTCTCAAAAAACAACATAACGGGACTTAAAATTACAAACAACCGCTCATCACGCACATGTACATATAAGTTGTTATTAATAGAAAAATTTTCAAAAAATACTTTCATATTTTTTGCACGAATAACAACATAACATCACATATGCTTTTTATTTGGAAACATATACAGCAATTTTACAATTTTTGGCGATGTATGTCGACATAAATCGTTATAATAGCAAAATATTTTATTAAACAGTTAACTTAAGTTGTTTTTAGCAGAAAAAAATTAATAATACTACATTATATTCTAAAAAGCTTAATACTTATAAAAACCTAATGCAAAATGTAGCACTTTGACATCATTATCTCAATTTCGGTAAAAACCGACTTACGCGATTATTCGTGAAAACCACAGATATTGCCTTGGACATCAACAAAAGCTCAATTTGTTTACATCTACAGGAACAAATATAAAACAAAACTCTGCTACGTCGGAGAAAACTTTCTTTCTAATAAACGGACATTTTTTTCAACGACTTTATGCGATTTTTGTAATTAATATGATAACTGTTTATTACTTGTATTTGACACTGTAGGAAGAGACGATTTTCTCCAAACGCATTCTATGCTTTGAGCTACAAGTTTTGCAATATCTAAAAACGATGGTTCTTTAGTAGTATTCCTTTTTATTTTTAGTTGCTCCCTATTCCAATCATAGTATTTCGTAACATATTCGTAAGTTGGTAAAACATTATCATTAATATCTTCTACATTTTCGAATCTCGTGCAGAAATAATCTTGGCTTCTGGTTTCCATAATAAAGGTTAGAAGTTAAAACAGTTCAAATAAAAAAAATAAACACACAACTTCACTGTCCGCGTAGTAAACCCAAACTGATCTTTTTATTGTGCATTATTTTATATGTATTCAATCAAAAATATTTCATGAAGAATATATGCTTTTCAATGAATGAATTGCTTGTGTCTGAATCCTCGAAAACTTAAGAATCGTTAGGATACAGTAATATGCTTTTTTGCAATACAATGCTATTGCTGTTATATAACAAATTTAACAAAATGAAGATCAAAGCGCGGGCTCTTACACTAAAAATAAATTAATAATATTTTACAGGGGTCTAATGCAGACAAATATACAACATATTTACGCTATTAGAAGTCGTTGCGAGAAAAAAATTTTTTTTGACCCCCCCTAATGTATACCCTTAATTTGACGATTTTTCAAATGACAAATTTTGTACACATTTACAAATGTTTTTAATATAATTTACATTTTACCTAAGAAGCTAAAGTACTTTCATATATTTGACTGCTAGCAACTTTCATGTCTTAGCTGTTCATCATATAAAATACTATTTTTTAGCACGATGCTTATTTTTAAGAGTTCTATTTGCCTAGGCCTAGGGTAAGTTATGGGCCGATCTTTACGAAATTGAATAGTATGTTTTGCAGTCGTATAAAACGAATTTGCACAAAATCTAATGTCATGCTGTGCATTTTTCGACCATTTATGTGAATTTTTGTAATAAAATTACCAATTTTTTAGGGTCGTGGTTCCTCATTATGATTCATAGCTCTGATCCTACTGAAACGATGTTGCTGGATTTCAATCTCAAACTGCTAAGGAGAATTACAAGCAATTTGTTCTTTTCTTTTGCGATTTTCGAAAGTGAACGTGATTGAAACAGACGAACAGACATACGGACATGGCTAAATCGGCGAAAACTAAGAATTACTCAAGGTGCCGGAATATATATTCTTTATGGACTCTTAGATGTATAATAAAAAAGTTTCACACGGAATGACAAACTTAGTATACCCTCATTCACCAATTTTGCTGGTGGAGGGTATAATAAGTCAGTCAGTGGAACAACGTTATAACTTAAAACGTTATAACTTAAATAAGAGCAGAAAGCGTTTTCTAGCTGTCAAAAGTTCTCATGCCCATACAATTTGTTCGACTTAATTTCGACGAAAAAAATTTTAACAGTAAATTTACATGTAATTTGAAATTAAAATTTCTTAATTTCTTGCATTAAAGATTTTATTATAATTATTTTTGATAAAATAAATAAAAAAAATTAATAACAGGTTATCTCGGCTTTTAAAAAATGTTTTTGCTGTCCTGAAAATTTTTTATATTGTCATTTACAACGGTATTCGTTGCTATGCTTCATTTTGTTTTTAACATCTCCAGTTGTTCAAAAATTTTAAAAAAAAAAATCTTGGAAATGAAAAGTTATTTAATAAAAAATTTTCATACCTAAATAAATGAAAACACGAAATGGTCTCTAATGGAAAACGTACTAAGCAGGGCCAGGACTTTTATGCAGTTAAAATCGCGTTTTATGCGCATAAATCATGCACTAAAAATAGGAAAATATGCGCTTAAAATTGGAAAATATGCACTTAAAATTATTTTAACATGCTTATTAATGATAAAAGAAAAAAAAAAACCAATATAACAACAAGAAAAACAAAAATAACACAATGACGTAAAAATTCAATCTCACAAGCGAAAATAAGGTACAGTAAACACAAAAGTAGAAGTTTAAATAAAATATAGCAGAAAAATAATCCTCCAAATTAAGTCACTTGTTAGATAGAAATTTGGACCAACATATAAAATGAATTAAGAACAATAAGAAAAAATTTTGTTTGTATAAATACATAAATTTTTTAATATTTTCAAATGTAAAGTTAAGGCAGCTTGGCCTTAATATGCGGCAAATCCCGAGGTGCTTTGCAAATATTATTTCCCATATGAAATCAATAAATCAATACCATCACAATAGCCTCTTATCTCTTCTGCAACACGGTGCATCGAAAAATGAAACAAATGACACAAGTTTTTTTTTTTTCAAAATATGCAACAAAATTATGCAGTGTCAGCCATATATGCAAAAATATGCATTTAAAGCTAAATATGCCTAAATATGCACTAACAAATCGATGCCAGCTTACTTAAAATTTCATGATTCCCAAAGATATTTAGTTTATGTTGATCTCAGTCTGACGACAGCAAATATCCATTTGCATAACAATCTGGGCCTTGGAAATAAGACATTTAAAGATAAAGTTGTTTTTTTTTTCATTTAAATGAAAACAAGATTTTATTTTTTTGTTTTTAATTTTAGCGAACCTCAAGAAGACTGTAATCAAGTGTTTGCATTTCCAAATTTAATCCAGATTGTATAAAACTTTAATTATTAAAAAAAAATTTTTTTTTCAAGATAACAATTGACAAATATCTCTCCGAAATTATACTTTAAACATACATTTGTAATATCATTTAGATAATTTCATTTTCTAGTGTAAATCACTGCTTTTTTGCGTCCAACTCAACAGTATAAAACTCGGCACAGCGATTCAAATTTATACAGTTTCTTAGTGAAGATCAACATGAATACTCTGAAATTCTACGCAATTATTTTGGCAGTTTTTCCCATTAATGTGATAAAAAGTAAAGTGTATAAAACAGAAAAAAATATAATTTATTATATAGAAGAGGAGCAGTCGGTAAGAAAATGTCATAAGATAATTGTAGTAAAAACTCAGGGGACTAATTCTGGCAGTCGTGATCGAATACTTTTTCGATTCGAAAGCAATTTCATTTCAAATTCTTTCAGTCGATACTGAACGAATCGAAATTATTTTTTCAGTGTTGTGGAAACTTATACAAATGCTTTAAAATACTGAAAAAATAATTTCGATTCGTTCAGCATCGACTGACAGTAAAAGAAATAAAATTACTTTCGAATTGAAAAAGTATTCGATCACGATTGCCAGAATTAGACGCCAGAACTGAAGAAAATGAAAAAAAATAACCATTCACATTTTTATGTTTTAGTATTCGTGGAACCAAGCCTTTTTGGAATGCAGTTCCCGGGATATGACTATCATAACACTTGAAAGTTTAGAAAAAATTTATGATTTTCGGAAATTAATGAATAGTTTACCTGCGTAAGTTTATTATTTGCTATTTAATTATGACACTGTGTATAATATTTTAAGTCATGGAAATATAACCATATACGGACACCACTACGTGATAAAAGACCAAAAACAAAAAAGACACGTGTCTCCCAGTTTTGCCCAAAGTCATGCACTTTTTTTATGGGCCCCCAAAGATTTGGGGCCTCGGTGTCGTTTGTGAAAAAAAAGTGATCATTTTGTCAGGCTCATATCTTGTAAACCGTTCGGAATTTTGATTTACTCTCTGAGGCTAAGTTATAGCTCTTGTCATAAAGAACATATAAAATTAAAACAACTTCATCTTTCAAAATCGCACAAAACTTTGAAAAATTCGATTTTTTTTACCTTTTTCCACTGTTCAGGTCCATAGGTAACAAACCGTTCAAAATATAAAAAAATTGCATGACTTTGGGCAAAACTGGGAGACACGGGTCTTTTTTTTTTTTGTCTTTTATCACGTAGTGATGTCCGTACATGGTTATATTTTTTCGTGTTGCACTGTGTAATTAAATAAATAAATTATTTTTTTTAATAGTTCAATTAGGAAACAAAATTATTGGTTAGGAGCTGTTGGTGATGGATTAACCTTTGCCTGGGTTCCATCCGGAAAACCTTTATTACCAGGTTTTTCAAAAAACAGACGAATAAATACCAATTGTTTACAATTGACAGGCCGTTCAAATGACGATACTGAATGTCACATTGCTAGTAATGGATATATATGCGAAGAACGGGTTCCATCGGAAAATTTCTGCAATAAAATATACAATATTTTCTTAAATATAAAGCAACTGAATTAGTTTACTGACAATATATGGAGTATTATCAATTGTTTTTAACTTCTTGAAATAAAAAAAATTTAATTTTCGCTCAAAATGTTTATAAATGTTGTTTTTCATTATTTTCCTCTTTTCAGAAAAATAGTACAACTATTTCCAGTGTTTTTTAAGGCATTCCATTACGCATACGACGTAAAAAACTACTAATCGATAGTTTAGTATAAAAATCCGTAACTGGATTTTTTTTGTAAGTTTGCAGGAGAAGGAAAAAACATAATTAAATCTGTAAAATTTGAAATAAAAAAGGCAACAAATTTTACTCTTAATTTTTTTTTTTCTTAATTTTGAAAGCACAAAAAGCGCTTTAAAAAAAAATTAAAAAAAATCCAGTTGCCCCACTTTTATATTAAGCCATCGCGAAATTATGCATAATAAAAAAAAGTAATTAAAAAATTATTTTAAAACTTATTTACGAATAATTCGGTAAAATTACACCAACTGAATTTCACAAATTTCAGAAGAAAAAAGAGCACAAAACCTAATTTAATCACAAGCAGAAAATTTCTAACGATTTAGAAAGGATTTATTTTTACACAATAGATATCATAATATTGTGCACATTTTTCAATAAAATTAGTTTAACAAATGAGCTTAAAGCACTTAGTGTAAAATCTTTGATTATGATTTTTAATGCACAGTGAGGGGTACTTAAAACGGAAATTTTTAAAACAATGAATTACAGTGCAACCTCGGTTTACGCAACCAATATAAATTAAGATATTGAATTACTGTGGTTGTTGCGTTAAATTAGCTAAAAATTTCTTTGCCTATTTTTCGAATAACGAGCTTATGCCAAACCAAGTAGAAGCTTTATTAAAAAAACACATGTTAGCTTTTAAAATAAAAGCATTTATTCTGATTAAAAAAAGAGTTTAAATGAAATATAAAATACATTTATTAATTTATGTAAATTTGGAATGCCAGATATAATCAAGTTGAAGATTCATGTTTATAACGAAAAAGTGTGAAATTTTCTAGCGCGTTTTTATATGAAATATCGAAGCGACAGCTCTTTCAGCTCTTTCATCTCTATCATCAAAGAGATGAAAGAGCTGTTATTCTCATCCGTCCATTGAAGACAAACTTTAAAGCTTTCGATAACAATCTGACATAAATTGGACTTAAAACAACATTTTACTGCATGTTAAAATAAATCAACACACAAAATGCCTGTTGTGTTTGTATTGTGTTAATATCGAACCCACTTTGGCAGGTAAATACACCATGTGCACGTACGTTTGTAGTTTTGAATTCATAAAAAAAAACTAAAGTAAAAACAAACCGAAAGAGAAAAAAACAAAACTTTGCTTGTTAAGTTGCGTTAATTAAGATTTTTTTGAAAACCTGCGTTAACAGTCACGAATGTTAAGAATTTCAGGTGTGGCGATTATCGAGGAGTTCTGTCTATCGACGGTTCCATTAACCGAGGTTTCATTGTATATTGTTATTATCGAAACCTTTAATAATAATGTAAGTTATAAAACGGAGTAATTGGAAGAATAAGCTCTTGGTTTCCTCATCACGGCAAAGCCAATATGCAGAATGTGTGCATTACACATATTAAATTGTTCACAACATTTTTAATGCTGTTGTTCGCTCAATGCTACTTGAGTTTACCCTGTCCTCAAATAAGAGTTCATAAAAATAGCTAAAATCAATTTCAAAATCAACAAAAAAATATTTTGAAAATTATAAAGAGGTTAATGCAATGGGCCACTTTTTTGTGCCTTTAACAAATATTTAAACTACTGTTCTGTATTTTGGTTTCAAAAATATGGTCAGCGTTTAGAACAAATAATAATTTATGTTTCATTTAATTACTACTCACTTTTGCGATTATTTTCCGAAAACCTTATCTTGAAAAATATTTTCAAACAAATTTTTGAAAATTCAAAAAAGTTTATATTTTATAAATACCAATAATTATTTTTCAATACACAGAATTTTTATTTAAAACAAGACAGATTTGCAAAAAAGGAGTTAATTAAGGTAAGGAGTTTTTATAAATTTTTGGTTTAAAAAAGGATATAGAAGTAAATGCTGGCAAACTGATTCAAGTATACCATATTGATCCTTATGAACTTTTCTATGATAAAATATTTTGTTTTTTAAAGTTTTGATTTTTATTTTTTCGTTCAAAAATTGCAGTTATTTTTTGATTTTTATTTCTTTTTATTTTTTAGTATTATATCTTTAGTCGCATCACCAATGCTGACCCTAGACTACACACGTTCCCACGACAATCGGTTCTACGTACCGGAACGGCTCGGGGTGTCAACTCAGCAACACCTGTTCTTCAAATCTCGCTGCTACAACAACAACATAGACTACACAAGTTCAGTGCTCAGTGCTGGCACTGCGTTATCGAAACTTGTGGCACACTCTATACAAGTATACAGTGCAATCTTTTATTTTAAATTTATAAGGAAAGAAAATATCTACACGTACAAAAAATAGAGAAAAAAATTGTTCCTCTTTTAATTTTTGCATTAACATTTTCTTTCATTTTTGGTAGGATTCGACTTTCATGGGTCCATTGCTGATTTTAATGCGCCATAATTGGTGATTCTTTGCATGCTCCTAGAAACCTGTTCCAGAATATTTATTTATTCCGCGGCAATTTTTTGTTGCCAACTTTAAAATACCGCGGCAGAACAGAACGTTTTTAACATACGCTACACAGTTTTAAAAACTTGAGCAAATATCAAATTCGTTTTGAGTTTTACTCTGTACACAGCGTAAATAGCAGGGTATTCATTCGATTAACCGTTAATCGGTTAACTGGTTGATTGCTACCCGATTAACTGATCGGTTAATTTAAAATTGGCTTTTTTCGATTAACGATTAAACCGATTAATTTCAGTCGATTAACCGATGTAACAAAATTTTTAATTATTTGTAGTATTATAACATATATTTTTGTGTTTTTAATTCTTTGTTTCGTCTTATACACAAAAGATATTTATTTAGAAAATATTTTTCATACAAAAAAAGAAAGTGTTCAGTGATATTCGTTTTGAATAAGTGTTTGCTGCCAACAGCATTTTGTTCCACGTGATTTGTATATGTATGTGTTTAGTTATTTGTTTCTTCTCATATCTAATGGCGTAATGGAAGATTTCATATGTTCAGAGAACTCCAGGAAAAGGACAGAGATTTTCTGTATTATGGGTTGCTTTCGATTTCTTCAACGTCTACGATAAATAAAAGAATTTTTTCTAAGTAAAGTTTTATCAAAACTAAAGAAAAGAAACGCTTCAGTCCTTAACATTCAAATCAAATTGTTTGTCTTAAAGATTTTTTTATAAGCTCTCCTTAAACTATTGAAATAACTAATAATATGATCTCACAGTTTATTTTTTATTTAATACATAATATTTATTAATTAAAAATATGTCTTACATATTTATGAATTATTTATTTGTTTGCTCGTTTTTGTTCTAGAATTGTTAGGTTTGTCATGTTATTGTTTTTTTTTTACTAATAAACTACATATAATAAATAAATTATTCATTTTTATTTATTGAAATTACATTCAACATTATTTTTATTTGTTCGAATTTATTCTATGAGTTAACAGCCTGTTTTTAGAAAATGAAAATATTTGTTCGTTCGTAAAAAAACGAACGAAAACTGATTTAGGTTTTCATAAAATTAAAACACATTTTAAGTGAGTGACTGAAAAAGCTTTCATTTTTTTCCACACACGTTTGGTTCTTATAAAATGAACATCTTCGTAATAAATGAACACAAATGCCAAAATAAGACGATAAGTAAAAGGCATTCGTTTAAAAAAATTAATGAAATAAATTGAAAATAAAAAGGATATTTTACTGAAAGGACCCTAAATTATTTACAATATTATTAAAGGTGTGTGTATCTATATATATATATATGTATATAGAATTGTAACATTATTGACTCATTGATTCATGATCGCACAGCCTAAACGCCTGAAGCTAAAAACTTGAAATTTGTACCGGTGGCTGGACTCTTCCCAAATAGATCCACTAAAACGGGATTTTTGGAAAGTCGAATGTTTAGGGGGTTAAAAGGGTGAATTCGGTAACCTTATATTTCCAAAACTAAGAGAGATACAATGATATGTAATATATATCGTTATCTTTAAAAAAACAAGTGGACGAGTGTCTGGTACTTTTTTGAAATTCTCCTCTTTCAGGGAGTAATTTGGTTCTTTTTTTCATCTTTTAAGCCAATCAACATAGAAATAAAAGTTATATCACATTCGAAACTTATCTAAAAAATGCAAAATCAAATTTGGTACTTTTTCAAACGTTTAAGGGGCGAAAATCGTAATTTCTTTTTTCGTACTTTTTTTAAAAAACATTTTTCTCCATTCCCACTACAATATTGAAATTGTTAATAGTTCAACGGGGAGAAAAAAGTATCAAAAAGAATATATACGAGAAATTAAATGTCTTTCTTTTACTCTTGTGTTCTGCGTATGGTACTTTTGGAATTTGTTATAATATTGAAGAGACTCAAAATTAAGCTGCAAGGTCCTGAGTGGTTGTCATCCCATAAGATAAAAAATGTTAGTAGCAGAACTATAACCTTTGGCACACAAATATGATCATCAAAAAGGACCGGACAAAGTAGCGAATTAAATGCTAGCATTTAAATAAGTTAAAACCTATAAAAATAAACTTTCGCATAAAAATATGCTTTCGAAAGAAAAGGAGACGTTAATAAAGTAGCGGGTTAAATGCTACTAATTACATAAATATGTATTAACAGGTTCAAAAAATTCTAAAAAAAGTATGTATGTATGTGTGTATGTAGGTTATTCTGTATGTTTTAAAAAATTAGTGCTATTACGCAAATACCTTCACCATTTCTATATGTTGATGTGTAGCAAAAAATCGTCTTCATATATAGCGTTTATTTATTGCAATTCTTGTAAACATTTTAATTCAACATTTTTAGTTTTTACAAATTTACTAACATTTTCAATAGTAGTTTTTGTTTTTTAAATTTATAATTTATTTTTGTAAACAAAAGCCAGGGTTAACCTTCAACACAAAATCTTTATATGCAAGAAGCATGAGAAGGTACGAAAATAAACTCATTGGCAATAATGTTGTTTAACGATAGAAAAAAGCTCTATTTATGTCAAACATGAATAGACGAAAGCTTTTAAATGTTTTTTAAAAACCAATTTTAAAACGTTTTCGTTTTAATACGAAAACTTCAAGTGAGAACACTATTGTTTTACAAAAACAGGCTGTAAATTTCAGTTATGTATTTTATAAAATAAAAAAAATGTTGAATATAATAAAGTTGCTTATGAAAAGAAATAATTCCCAATATCTTTTTATTGAAATTACTTAATTTATAAAAAAATTTTATTAATCGGTTAACCGAACAATAACAAAATTAACCGATTAAACCAAAACCTCGGTTAATTAATCGAGCGATTATCCGATTAAAGCAAAATCCCGATTAAATGAATACCCTAGTAAATAGCAAAAACACGGCCAGTGAACAACAAATTTTTTTTTATTATAATTTTTAAATCTCCTGTATTAATAATCGATAAACTATAAAAAAAACTTTATTCATGCCAAATTACAAAGTAATATGACTTTATTTAGAGGTGGCGCATCAAGGGTAAAGTTTGTAAAATAATAGATTGTTTTTCAACTGCCTTTAAACTCTTATACATTTTTATATGCGCGTAAAACGAAGTTGGGGATTCCATTTGTGTTAATAATATTATTTCAAAACTGTTTCTTTCAGCTTCTTCATAAGAAAGTACAAGTGTTTCATGTAAAAGAAAAGCTGGTAAAAACAAAGAAAAAGTTAAGTCACCGATAAATTTTTAATGGTATTTCTAAATGGTTTAAAATAATAAAAGTTGAAAGGTGAATCCTAGCAAAATTGAAAATGCATAAAACTGTTAATGCGTTACCAACACATAGTGATATTATTAAATAATAGAAAATACCCTTAAATCAAATGCATACATATGTGAATAATTGATACTGATATCGAACAAATTTGAAATAAGGCATCGATGCCAATATAAGTCATCAAAAAATTATAGCACGATTGATTTCATATTACAATAAGTCAAAAAATAGAAAGAAATTGCGCAGTAAAAACAAGAAGCAAAAATTTTTAGACCTGAAAGGGTACTCTTCATTTTAGTACATTAAGGTAACTCTTTGTCGAATCGACAAAATATTCAAAAAGTGTTCTAGTGGAACGAATTTTAAAGTAAAAAATCAACAAAACATTTTTTAATTAAGCATTTTATTAAAAAATTTAATACAAAATAGCATAAAAAATACAAGTTTTTTTTCTCTCTCAAAATTTTAACCGAGCTTGAAACCTTTTTTGTGTTTTCAAAATATTTATTTTTTTAAGGCTTTCGTCATCAGTGAAAAAAATAGCGCAATTTGAATACACATAAAAAAGTTATACGATAAAGAGTAAATGAGCTTCGTCGATTCGACGAACAGTAACCATCCAGGGTTAAGAAGTTTTAAAAAAAGTTATTTATCGTCGCAACATGCAAGTGTGCTTCCATAAACATATGTAAATGAATTACTAAAGTACCTTATGCGGAGGAAAAATTGTTAAAGGACCAACGAGATGAACGTATGTATCCACATAACCGATGGATAGGATAAAAACAAAATCTATTCGACGTAAAGAAGTTGGAAAACAATTATATAAAGCATTTGATAAAAACATAGCTACAAGAGATTCTTCGTCTAGGTCAGTATCACATTTATCAAACAGCTGTGATCAAGTGAGACAAAAAATCGGATCGAACTTATTTTTGCCTTAATTAGAGAACAGAAAACCTCATAAGAAAAATAAAACCGGAAGGAAATAAGTAGAGGCAAAAGTTGCAAAGCCTTGCTATGGGTGTCGAAAACTCATTAAACGAAATATTTTGAAGTAAAAACGCCGGGAAAGAAAAACAAATTGTGCAAAGAATTGAACTTTACTAGCAATGGAAAACCTTTGAAGTGCATTAATTTTGACGGTCATCAGGTCATTTTGGAATAAAAACCTCACCCACAAAAACGATTTTCTGAAATCTCTATTACATTAATTTTAAATTATAAATTTAAAAAATTTTACGAATAACTTAAATGAAAAATGTTGTTTAATTACACTGGCCAACAACCAAAAAAATAACAATGTTCTGCCAACTGATTCTTGTAGAGGGGACTAAAAAAATTTATACGTGTATCGGCGATTTAAAAGTTTACATCTGAAACTCATTTTACGGTCTATTTAAAGTTGCACCCTGGTGTAGTAAAACACGTAGAAAATCGTGTGATAATTAGGATTTTGGTATAAAGTATCTTCAGAAGATTTATTCAGAACATTACGAGCAACATTTTGATGGTATATATTAACCTTCAAACTCTTTGTATTATTTAAACATTGAACTATTTTAAATCAAATTGTTTATATTGTCATGTGTGATATAGTTAAACAAATAAAAGTGCTTTGAGCCACCTCAAGACCTTGACCTTGGAAGCTTAGATTTTTTCTTAATTCAAAATACAGAAAACCCAAAATTAATAAAAAATTTGTTTCGCCGCACCCTACTGTACAGTGCCACCCTTGTGCACTGAAATTGCGTAGTGTATGGTAGGCACAACAACACGAAAAGAAGTTTATTTTCTAAAGTTATCATTTAAACAGTAATACTTTTGATTCAGTAAAATTTTCTTAAATAAGGAAACATTTAAATTATTAAATAAAGTGCGTAGTTTTTTTTATTGAAACTTAAACCCCAAAATGATTATTAATGTCTTAGTAAAATTACTAAAAGATATTTTTTGATTGTTATCTTTGAAAAACATTATTTAAATAACCAAAAATTTATGGAATCTGTATTAAGTTTAGAAATATAAAATCACATGACTGTAGCGTAAACAGTTACTCGAGAAGTTTATCTAAGATAAAAAAATTATTTCAAAACTTGAATTACCCCAAATAAAAAACAAGTTAGAGTGCTATATTCGACTGTGCCTAATCTTTGATACCCTCCACCGACAGGAGTGGGCTCTATATGATATCTACATTATTAACTATTATTAACTAATCTTCACAAAAACGAACGTCAGCATTGGTTGCGGCTTAGACCTGAATAAAATTATTGAGCGACAATAAGAAAATTTTATTCGTTTCTTGTTAGAACTTTGAACTGGCTTGAGTAAAATATCATGATTCGTAAAAGTTTTAGCCGAATCAAAATAATTTTTAGGAGCGTAATTTGTATTGGACATATGGTAAATTATGGACCAATCATCCCATAATTCTGAAGACTGATTTCTGGTATAACAAAAAATAAATAAGAATAAATTTCAATGCAGCAGAGTTATTAGTTTTAGCGTTAACAGTAAATTTCACAAATTTGCATGATATTTTTTCTGGCCATATGAATTTAAGTAAGAAATTTTACCGCAATATCTATATCTGTGATGGTTTTAGACGAATTTAATTATTTTCCCAAAGTGGGCTTTATTGGGGTTTAGGCGCAATAAGTTGTTTTCCTATAGTAGGGTTTATATGGGGCCTAGGGTAAATTATTGACCAATCTTCACGAAATTTGGCGAAATTTATCATCTCGTCCTATAAAACTGTGACGTGCCGAATTTAAGTATACTAGCGTTATTTATGGCGGCCTTAGGCGTACTAAACTGTTTTCCGGGAGTAGAGTTTATATGGGCCCTAGTGTAAATTATGGACCGATCTTCAAAAAATTTTACAGTATGATTTCTGGTCGTATACAACTGTGCCGTACCAAATTTAATTATGATAGCATTATTTATTACGGTTTTAGGTTTACTAAGCTGTTTTCCGGGAGTAGGGTTTATATGGGGCCTAGTTTAAATTATGGACAGATCTTAAAAAAATTTTAGAGTGTGATTTCTGATCCTACAAAACTATAACGTACCAAATTTAAGTATGCTAGCGTTATTTATTGCGGTTTTAGGCGTACTAAAACGTTTTCCGCGAGATATGGGGCCTATGGTCAATTATTGACCGATCGTCACGAAATTTACCAGTATGATTTGCAGTCGTACAAAGCGAATTCGTGCAAAATGTTATGGCATTCCGTGCATTTTTCCACCATTTATGTTAGTTTTTGTATCAAAATTATCAATTTTTTTAGGGTGGTGGTTCCACATTTTGATTTTTCAACTAGCATAGTGTAATTAGTGTTTTACCTTTTGAAAGAATGAAATGCATGCAAAATATTTGTTTAATTCTTTTTTATTGAAATATATTTAAAACTAAATCACAAACACCATTAACATTTATTTCAACATATTTATTCAGACTGAATGCTCAATAATATTTTAACATCTGTATAAAGGGGAATCTTGACGCCATTATGGACTAGAAACGAAAGACCCGATAAAATCTCCAACCAATTCAAACAACAACTTCACTTACCCCAAAGATTGATTCAGTTCTTTAGTAATCTGCCTATCGTTTGGCCTTTAAGAATTTTAAACCAAAATATTTAAAATTTTTTTATTAAAAGATTTTTTTTGTTGTGCTTAATTCCCTTATTTTATTAATTGATAAAAAATATACTGAAATTTATTGTTTGAGGATAAGCTGTTCCTATGCGCATTTCACTGGTTGCTTAGGCCAGATCATCAGGAAACGTTCTCCTAAATAATTTTAGAAAAGCCAAAGCTATCAGCAAACAAGACTACAGAGGGAATGAGAATTACCTACATACCCTCAAAAAAGTCCTATTTGCAACGATATCAAAGCTTAAACAAAATACCAAACAATAAAACAGTGATGAGTTTTTATCTTTTCTTACATTCCCCACTACAACCAGTTCCCACTACAACCAATTTTTTTATTTTGTATTAAAAAATTTTTTGACCCAAAATAATTTTTTTTGAAGTTTTTGATATTTTAATTGCGCTTAAGTTCGTCAAATTTAATTTTCGTTAAATTATTTTTATTGAATTTTTTACAACATGAAATGAATTCAAATTTTTTTTTGATAGTCCTGGACTGAACACGGGATTGAACTCGGGTCAAATTTACATGTTTCGAGAATAACCACATTCCCATTATCAGAATGCTTTGCGTTCTGCCGTTTGCGTCACTGTGGCGCCTGCCGGTCTATAGTCAAACATCAATCTTTAACCAATGGGATTGGTGGATCGAAATTTGCTGTAATTTAGAATTTTTAAAATATCAAAAACTTCAATTAAGACCAACAGTTCAATGAAAAAATCACAAATGTTATTAAAATAATTTTTACTGTATGTATTTATTTTTTTAACTGAAGTACAAACATGTTAATTTTGAAAATTGTTTAATAAATTCGAAAAATTTTAAAAAATTTTCTTTGATTACTTAATAACTGCTGTTATTTTTTCTGTGTATACACTAAAAAATATATATCGATTTTGGGTTTATCGAACTGCATCAAATTTCAAATTTCAAAAAATGTGCACTTAGCTGCTTTACCAGTGAAAAAAAACGGTAACGTTTGTTTTTCAGAAATAAGCTTGAAAACTTTAGGAAATTTATGATGGAAAGACTTAGCACAGATTAAAAAATCAAAGGTGTTTAGTTTTAATTTGAGAGTCAGCATTCGATTATTTAGAAAAATGATCGTATAGAATAAGGTGCGATGAAGCCCATTTTCACCCCGATAGTCACGAGAATAAGAAGAATAATTGTTGAACATCAAATGCACATATTTTTTTTGTACCATATTTTCTCGAAAACGATGAACAAGGTGCAGTTTATGTGAATGAAATTTAATACCGGAAAATAATTGAAATTTTTTTAAGGCCCGAAGTAGAGAAGAATCCAAAATTATGGTTCCAACATTACGGAGCCACAACTCATCAAACTATGGTTCTTTTTTTGGCGATCTAATAAAATCTCGTTTTACTGATTTAAACTGGCGTTCGTTCGATTTAACGGCTCCTGATTTTTTTTCTTTGGGGCTACCGAAAGGGTATGGTATAGCCAATAAGCCAAGAACTATTCAACAGCTTATGGTGAATACCCGAGAAGGAGTGAGGGCGCTGAGACCTGAAATTCAAAGAAACGTTATGGAAAATGCTCTGGAAAGAGCACGTTTGGTCGTAGCAAACGATGGGCACTAGAGATGAGCGATATTTCTGTACCTGTGATTTAATCACTGTTACTGAAAAATCACGAATCACAGTTGTAACCAAATTTGTCAAGTAACAGGTACTTGCCGAGGCGTTCTTTTTGTTTTTTGTTACATACACAAATTTATGCTATTTCACTGTTTGTATAGGTAATAGCGTTTTTTAAATGCAATAATGAATAACGTTGGTGTCCCTTTCATTCTGTTTTCTATCTTATTAGTATTTTTTAAGCCAAAGTTTATTTGTTCAAGTATGTTTATATATGCAAGTAAACAGCTTTGAAAGCTCTTACAATTTGTTGTTGTTTTTATGCAAAGTACTTACAAAAGCACTTTTGCGAAAGCTCGCGCATTGTACATTTAGATTGGAAGCAATTGCTATAAAAGAACTGAAAACTGACAAACCGTGATCACAAACACAGTTTTAAGGAGCAGTGATTTTTAAACCACGTTCACTAATCACGATGTTCTTTAAAAATCACGGGATCGCTCATCTCTAATGGCCAGCATTTGAAAGATATTCGTTCTTATTATGCGAGTCATTGTCGTGGGTCAAACTCGTGGTCGTTTGATTCGATATAAATTAAAGTTTAAGACAATGACAATTTAAAATATATGGAAAGTGTACACAAATACGTCTACGACTATCATAATACCAATTTTTAAAAAACGACTGCTTTTCGACTTTGATAACGACCCTCGTAATAAGGCCGGTAATCTTTAAAGCATAATCTAAGCCTATTTCCAAACAATAAACTTAATTTTAATAGGCGCCAACGTTAAATATAATTAGAAAGAAAGAATTTATTGATTTAATTATTCATAACGTTACAAATGTGCCACCCTGTATTATATGCGTTTATGCTCCTAAGTTATCTGTTAATGCAAGCCTTGTGAACAAAGTACAGGTCGCATTTTTTACAATTATTTAATTGTCATAAAAATATGTTAAGAATCGATTCACAATTTTACATAGCACGAATACAAGATTATTTTCGGAATAGAGTGAACCATCTTATTATGTTGGTATTTAATTTTGGTCGAAACATATTTTATTTGAATGCTAATCATCATACCAAATTTGATTAAAATTGGCCCATAGATTCCATACAAATGCCACTTCCTTAAATAGATTTTAATGCCATCTCGAAAATTGTCTCTAAATACTGTGGTGTAGGGTATCATATGGTCGAACTTGAACGACTATACTTTCTTGATTGTTTTTCTTATTGTTGGTTTGCTGACTGGTTGGTTATTTGGTTGGTTATTATTTTGTATATCAGTTTATCCGGCCATCCGTTTGTCTGTTTGTCTATCTCATTCAGTGGGTGGTTGTGTAAATATGTTGTTTATTTTGTAAATTGTTGTCGGTTGTTATTTGGTTTTGTTTTCCTTGGCACTTTGTTTCTTGTTGTTGTTTTTTTTTGGTGTTAATATATTGGTTAGCTTGTGCTAAAGTTTGTATATATATTTTTTTAAAGAATCCAATAAAAATTTTTTTAAATGACCAAAAAGTTATGGCTCCCCTGGTGTGCATTTAAAATGTTGCCGCCAAATAAAACATCAGACACTACTGACATCCACCAGCACTCTTTTGGCTTAAAATTATTTAATTTATTGACTTAATTAAGTTGTTGATCTATACATTCATTCAAAGAGACTGGGCTTGGTTAGATGGTGGAAATAAGATAAGGATATCCTTTATTCTAAAAGCTCATATTTCAATAAAATGACAATATGATTTATTTTAAGAATTTCATATACATATATACATACATACATACATAGCAGATCATAGCAGGCAGTTCTGATAAGTAGCCGTAAAAACAGGGAAACAATAAGGCTGAATATGAATATGCTTGAAATATCTTGGTGTCATGATTGATACACGTCTATCTTTTAAGGACCATTTGCGGTATATGGGGGCTAAGGCATCGAAGACTTGCTTGAAGTTGTCCCGAATCATGCCGAATACAAGAGGTCCGAAGTTCCTCCAGAGGAAATTGCTCAGTAGTGTGGTAAAGAGCATTTTATTATACGCGTCCCCTATATGGTCGAATTCTTTTATGTAAGTTTCATATGTGAACTTAATATCTCCTGCGTACAGGCTGGCTGCTCTGCGAGTTTGTAGCGCATTCTGGACTGTTTCAGACGAAGTGGCATTCGATATTGCCGGTGTGATACCCATAGATCTACAGGCCACGCTGGTACTATTGATGGTACGGTGGAATTGTGTATGACAAAGTGACAGACGCGCTGGTTGACAACTGATAAGGGAAGGTGGACGTATCTACTTATTCCCGACATCCGTACTTGATTGGGGAGAGGACATGGTGACCTGAACTACTACCTTACACAGTTCTTGAGTGGTCATGGGTGCTTTAGGGGTTACCTACACCGCTTTGGACATGACAGTGTTCCGTTCTGTCCTAGCTGCGGCGGTGATGTTATTGAGTATGCCCAACATGTGTTCTTCGACTGTCCACGATTTCGTTATGAGAGGGCTAATTTAGAGGGAATGTTGGGGCATACTGTTGGTACGGGAAACATAGTTTCGGTTATGTTGTCCTCGTCGGATAACTGGTCGTATGTGTGTAATTTTGTCAAGTTGGTTCTATTGGAACTTCGTAGGTTAGAACAGATTCGAATGAGAATCTAACTTAGATCGGGGTTTTAATACCCTCCACACCCAGCGATGGATAGCTTTGAGGTAGTTCCTCGAGGTCGATTGGGGTTTTGTATCGAGGAGTTTTAGCGTGGTTAGAGTCCCGCACCCCCGGCTAATCGGGTGCCAGAGTCTTTCGATGATTTCATCTCGTTAAATAAAAAAAAATAAATAAAAATAGCATACATACATAGTTACTTTTATTTAAGTTTGCTATTCGTATTATAAATTTTATTTTAATACAGACAGTTACAATGTCGAAATTTTAATGCAAACTCAAATGGATTTTAAAACTTCCGCTTTTAGAATACATTTTTTCTTATTTACAAGAAACCAGTAAAGATTTTTGGAAGTTCGGCGGGAATATATCTACATCGAAAAGACAAAACCAGCCATCCGTACTTAAATCAAGCCTTAGCGGTTAGTACGAATTTCCTTTAATCAAGTACAGAATGCTTGATTCAAGTACGGATTATTCAAGTGCTAAATACTTAACTTGGTAATTTTTAATCTCCGTACTTAAAATAATCCGAAAACGAGATTGACTTAATTAAAAGTGATAAAAAATTTAATCTCAAAGTGTGCTTGATTCAAGAATTTCTAAGTTGGTTTAATCCCGACTCGTACTTGAAATAATCCGAAAGTGAGATTAGTTTCTAAACTACCTAAACACTTTCCCTAGAGAACCAGAGATAAAGATAATAGTATTATTTACTTACCCGTTACCAGTGTGGCCATTTTGGCAGCTAAATTTAGCATTAAAAATGTATATATAGCAGAAAAATTTTCATTGAGCACTTGGCATTTTATTTAGCATTTTTGGAAAATGTTTTTAGCTTTCTTTAGCATTATTTATTTTAAATATTTGGACGAATAGTTTTATTGATTTTACTTAAAAAAATTTTATATATTATAATACATTTTGACTAGAAATAGTTGTTCCCAAAATGAAATTTCGTATGAAAATGGATAATTCTTATGTTTAGAACCCTGTCTTGTTAAAAAAAAATAGAATATTCAGGTAATATTAGAAATACCCTTATCATGTCGACTGTAAATATTATTTGCCCTTTGATATAACGATATAAAAGTACAAAGAAATTTCACTTTGTTATTAGATAAAAATTCAAACTGCTCAAAAAATAATTATTTTAAGAGTCAACCTTTCTTAAACTATAAAAAATAAAATAATCTAAAAAACTTTGTATATGGCTATTTCCACAGAAATGTCAACCACGTGTGAAAAAATAAAAGTTGAAATCCCGTTTCTTTTTTAATGTTTTTTTAAAGAAAAACACTTAAAATTTATTAAACTAAAGAGTCCGAAACGTATTTTTATTTCCTCTGCCAATTATTTGACTTCAAAGTTGTGCAAGTGCGTTGGTCACCTTTTTTTGAGTTTTAAATGGTTTTTTCTCTTAATAATTTACTTCCTTAAGAGTGGTGATGGGAGAAAACTCTTTTTGATAAACAATTCTTACAACAATAATAAATTAACAAAAAATAAAAATATCTAAATATAAAGATCAGTTAACGGTAAATTTTCAATTTGTTTTCATTAACATTTTAATGTCACACTCGTGACCACAAAACATCATAAATTGCCATTTCTTCTGAGTCGATGGTCGCAAGTGTTTCAAACTTTTAACGTAAATCAAGTTCAATGATATTAATTTTTTGAATCATTAAATTGGACCATATCGTACACTGTTATATTTTTTATAGAACCTTAAACTTCGTCACGTTCGTCACCTGATATATAATTATCGTAAGTGAAGAATTTTGCATTGTGGTTGTTTTTTTTTTTAATTATATATTTTACGTAGATGGATTTATTACGTCAGAAAAATAAAGAAAAAGCTCGACGGTATAGAGAAAAATTAAAAAAAGACCCACTTAGATTGCAAACAAACCTTCGAAAAGCTAAAGAACGGTCGCAAAATTATAGAAAAAAATGTTTGCAAACAGCAAAAGATAATAACAACTTATTAGAAGAAAGAAGAGAAAAAAATCGAAGAAGACAACGAAAACATCGCGAAAAAAAGAAAAATCAAGAAGCGAACATCAGTGCAACGTGTAACGCGTACAACTGTAGGCAAACGTTAGGGAAAGCTTTGAATAAAGCTGAAAGGTCTTTACTAGCAGATTTGGAGAAAAGAAAAGAAATTGTGGATTTATTGCATAAAAAATATGGTTCACGTGTTACGTGTGTTGCCTGGTTTAGTGGCGGCACAAAATCTTATGCAATAATAAGTGATAGACTCACACATAATAAGTTTGATGTTTGTTGCTTCTTAACAACTCTTGTACAGCAGATAAAAAGTGAATGTGGCCAATTTCAAAATATTTATATATTTTCAGATGGAAGTGGATCACAGTTTAAAAACAAATTTATTTCCAGAAGTTTGCCTGATTTCCTCATAAAATTTGGTTGTAAAAATATCGAGTGGAACTACTTTGCAACGTCTCACGGCAAAGATGCAGTTGACGGGGTAGGAGCTGTTATAAAAAGAAAAGTTTGGCAGATGACAAAAACAAAAAATATTGTATTGCAAAATGCCTTTTCGTTTTGCGAATGCGCTCAAAGTCATGTTTTTGGGATACACTTAATTTTTATTTCCTCAGAGGACATAGAAAGTTTTTCTGTACCTTTAGTCGAAAAATGGAAGGATAACGTGCCAAATATTACTGGAATACAAAAAAAATCATTACATTTCGTGTAATGAAGGTTTTGAAATACAAATAGCTTTAACTGCATATTCCACAAAAAGTATTATTTAAATCAAAAAATCATCCAGCCCCTATTCACAAAGTAGACAGCAAGACAATTATAAAAAACTTGTATGAAAAAGAGCTAAATTTGAATATTTTTTTCATACGAAATTTTCTCAATTGCCTTGTTGTCTTCTTTGGGAATTAGGGCCCTATTTTTTATTATAATAATATAATTTACAAAATAAAATCATCAAATACAATTTATCACCTGTTGTTTTTCATGAATTAAAAAAAACAAACAGTGATTGAAAACAAAATTGAGTACAAGTATCACATGGTAAACTATGTCACGTTACATCACGTAACGTCACGAACCAAACAACGGACTGTAGGTGATAATCAAGAAAAGTTTTATCAATTCAAAAAATTAAAAAAAATCACTTATTATGTTGGGAATTATGACAAAAAATATTTGCAAAATATTTCGACAAAGTTCGCAGAGTTTTGTACTTTTACTAACAAGGAAAAAACCAACTTCTATTTTTGTCACGCCACGTCACCGCCTTTAATTGCTTATATTTTCTGAGCTGCATGTTTAATTATTATTTTTCTCTTTTACCAAATGTAAAGTTTTTCATGCTCCACACAAAAACAAAAAGAAGTAAAAAAATTTTTAACGCTTTCGTTGGTTTTTGTCTCATTGAAGCGTGCGACTGTCACGTATGTGACTATGGAATTACCCATATCATAGAAATAAATCGTTTAAATTTTACATATATCAGAAGTTTGCAGGCCACCTAAATTTAAAATTTAATCTCAACTACCTGTGCTACATATTTATATGTATAATTTACCAATAATGTAGCCACTTTACCAAAATCTAGCCATTTGCTTAAATATAACAATTTATTTCAATTTCATTACAAAATTAGTCACTGAAATGTACGAGTATTTACTGCGTGTTTAATTTTTAGAATTTTGTTTTTGTTTTAAATATAATTTTCTATGCGAACGTTGACGTTTGAAATCGATTAAATAAAATTCGAATAAAATTTTATACTGGTAATAAATTTTTAGCAGAAATCTTTAAAAAATTTTAGCATTTTTTCAAAATCATTTTAAGCATTTTTTGGCCACGTCTAATGCAAGACTTAGCTGTAAAAATTTTTTAAAACCTGACCAGACTGCCCGTTACACATGCTTGTTCCACTTTTGTGCTGCCCTTTGTTTACAGAAGAATTGTCAACAACAAGAAACCTGCAGCATGCCCGATATGATTTTCGTAATAATTCTACTTTGAAAATTTTTTGTATGTAACTAAATAATTTTAACAAATAGAAGATGGGAATTATTGCTTTTTATTTTACTTTTAAAACATGAAAATAATCTGTATTTTTATTCTTGTAGTGTTGTTGTTGTTTCTTAACATAACATGCAAATCGTTTTTTAATTTCTTTTGTAATTTAATTTGTTGTAGAAACAACAACAAGTTTCTACAACAAATTATTACAAACACATGGGTATGCACACAAATTGGTTATCGAAAGTTCTCCCATTTTTGATTGTTTTAAGTATTTTTTAGTGTTATTCGTACTTAAATTATTAAGAACAACTCGTACTTAAATAAGAAGAAAAAACTTATATTTAGTACGAGTTGTTTTCTTTCTGTGTACTGTTTTCTTAAATAAACGAAAAGTGTTGAAAATCCCGGAAAATGTCTGTTGAATTTCCGACAGCAAATATTTTTAAAATTTACGATAATTTTAAGCAAATTTTACAAGAAAATTAAAGAAAAATTAAATTTTGAAATGGTTCCCGTATATAATTAATATTTAGGACAAAATTTCGAAATTTTATAAATTTCCGGGACTTTAAATGACACTAGAGGTTATCAATTCGGTTGCATGTTACAATTTTTTAATGTTTCTTGCCGCATAACTCCGTCCGAAACATAAATCTTTTAATATCTCCGACATAAGTATGTATGAATATGAATTTCAAAATCCTTTTTGCCTTTTAATAGGGGGTATCATTCGATTGTATTTATAAAAAAAAATAAGGAAATTGGACGTGCTATTTGTTCGTCCGGAAAATTGTATTTTTAATAACTTCGCTATTTAACAACCTATTTTTTTAATTCTTTTTGGCTTTTAATATGGTCTGCAAACAGGTTGTATATTTTAAGAAATGTTGGCAATCGGACGGACAATTCGTCTGCCTGGAAATTTTATTTTTGCACTATTCCGCTATTTATAAATCAATTTCCAAAATTCGATCTTGCTTTTTATATAATATACAATTCTTGGAGATTTGCACATTTGGCTTTTTCAAAATATTTGCATTTTTCTTTAACTTTAGCTTTTTTTTCTGCGAATTTTATATTCTTTTCTGGTTCGCATCCATAAAGATTTTTTAAACTATTGGGAAATTTCTAATTTTAAGTCGGAATGGGGACTAAACTTCAACTTTTTTTGCCCTGGGGGCTAGTATAAATTTTGACATAAGCTTAGAAATTTTTGACAACCACAAAATTATCATAGGCACACTCCAAGTTCGTGCCACTCAAAGTCGTCTACAAGCAAAATTTTGACACTGTTGAGGTGAATAAAATGTCACTAGCCCTGGGGCAAGGCGAATTCATGTATACGGTAGTGTCGATACTACAACAAGTTACAACACCGAAAACACACCAATGTATTTTTTTGTTGCTTTCGTTGATCGATATGTCAAAAACAGACATCCTCAAAGTGAGATGGACGACAATATTATTTCTTACACGACATGTTAGGGACAGCAAAAAAAAAATCGTAAGCGACATTTTCGAACAAGTATGAAAATCGTAATCGACACAAAGCAAGATAATGTCGCTCTTATTTAAAAGATTAAATACGTAGACGACAATGCACTATAGGTAATTTGAGCTTATTTTTTGGTATAAATTATTTACAACCAAACTTTTAGACCGATATGGCTGGAATTTGAAATTTAAGAGTTTTTCTTGGGCAGGCACGCTGAGGCTTTTAATTTTTGGAATAGTTGAATTTTTACGAAAAAAATTTTAAAAAAACTCGAAAAACTAATGGATATTTTTTTTGGAAATTCGGCACGATGAAAGTACGCAAGAATTACGCAAAATGACATATAAGCCATGCAGACAAAATCAGTTTTGGCTTTGCATGAAAATGTCGTAATTTTTTTTTTGTGAGCCTTGTGCCACCTAAACGATACATTTTTAAAAAAGTTTGTACCTTTTTCTTTAACGAAGCCAAATCTTGTTTTGAAACATTATTCAAATCAATTATACTGATAATAAAATTGTAAACAGCATCAGTTTTTTTCTTTTTATTTTATTCACAAATCCAAACATAAGAAAGTTTGATATTGTTACGTTACTGCCTTTTCAATAACGTTTTTGGTTTATTTCCTTTATAATAAACCTCTTGAGGTCTTTTATTGCAACTTTAATAAAATAAATAAAACACTTTAAACTATTCACACAACTTTATTTAGAACTTAGTCACTTTAACAACTTATATATGCAATCTACACACTTAAACGTTTGTACTAATACTGATTAACGATGCCCACCTTATCGAGTACTTATACTCTGTTCGAGCGCTGACATCTAGATGGCTCTAGAACATTCGACGTTTTCGAAATGTCTTTAATATTTCCGAACTTTCTGGACCATTCGAGCTTTTATTAACAGCTAATATCATTACGCATTAACACTATAGCCTTATTTAAATTGAGCTATTATACATCATAAACCAAAGCATACTTTAAGGATTATCAATAATTTTAACATTATTATCGAATATTCGAGAAATACGGTGGGGTTGAAGTACAATTATGTATTATAATTTTAACATTACATTTGTACTAGAAAATTTGGTACAGTGATTTTTACATTAGAAATATGCAAAACTAATACAATAACAATTTAAACTAATAAAATTACTAACAAATACAAAACAACTAATACATACAAGATAACTAATAAATTAAACTAATTATTAACTAAAGTTACTTTCGTAACAATATATTTTTAGCTGAGGCTGTCTGAAAGAAAATTATATCAGTCAAAAAACGAAAAAAAAAAACGTAAAATAACAGAAAATAAATTCAGAATTTATTTATTAACACTTTTCATCAAGGGAAAACACGGCAGTCCACGGCCAACGTTATCAAAAGCTTTTGCGAAGTTTATTAGCCTAGCCCCTAATGTCGAACGATATCATTCGCTTGCTAACAATTTTCCGCACGGCAAGTCGAATGCAAGCGACTGATAACGTAACAGTTTTCATACAAATATTATGCGACCACAAATGTCATAATCAGTCTCTTGTATTGAAATTGTCGTCAGAGGCATTTAAGTTTTCGATCGACATCGAGAGCCAGGCTGTTAATTTATGGGAAAAGTCATTTGTTTGAGGTTAAATTAGAATTACACGCTTTGTTAATAAATGCAATCAAGTCCACCAAAAATTTTGTTTTTTTTTTTTAATTATTTACTATCCACTCTCTTCTCCATACTACGCACGATTTCCTTCTTTTTGTTTAATAACTGATAAAAAAAACTTTTTAATTTATATCAAAATTACACTTTTTATGCTGCACTGTGAACGTTGCTTGCAAATTTCTAATTCGACTACCCATAATTCAGCTGATATTTGTTGTTTACAAATACCTAATATGCAGTTATTTTCTTTGATATGTTCTTAATCGAACGTCATTAGCAACACTAATTAGGCCAATTATATCTACTATACAATCAGTAGCATATAATTTATCACGTTTTTTAGCAACTACATATTTTAAGAAATCTTTCAAACCTAAATATTCGGTTATGAATTCAAAAGAACATTATAAAAATTAAAATTCCAGAAGATTATACGTTGGTATCATTTGATGTTGTAAATTGCTTTACAAACATTTCAACGAAAATTGCTTTGAAAATTATCGCAAGAGATTTTAACCAACATATTAGTAAAAATACTTATATTCCAAAAGAATTGTTTTTGGATTTACTTAATTTTTGTCTTAATGAATGCAATTATTTCTGCTATGAGGGAAGGATACTACGTATGAAAAATGGACTTTTTATGGGTTCTACCTTGGCGCCAATTTTGGTAGAAAGAGTACTTGAGGATGTTGTTGATCAGACATTGTTAAATCTTGATTTTTCTTGTTTATTCTGGTATTCATATGTTGATGATCATATAACAGCAATTCCAAATAATAAGGTACATAATGTATTAAATAAATTAAATAAATATGATGATAAAATAAAGTTTACGGTAGAAACTGAACAAAATAATCAGTTAAACTACCTTGATATTACTATTCACCGTAAAATTAATGGAAACATCATAACAAATTAGTACCATAAATTAATTGCATCAAATCGCATTTTAAATTACTATTCAGCTCATCCATTACATATGAAACTAAACACGGTAAACAATTTCATAAGAAAAGTTTTTACTTTATCACATAAAGTTTTTTGGGCAAGAAATTTAGTAAGAATTAAAAATATTCTTTTTAAAAATAATTATCCATATAAAGTTATTTATTGTTTAATTAACTCAGTTCAACAACAAAAGCGTATACATAATAATAATAATTTAAATACAACAGGAATTAGTTACGCGTATTTGTCCACTAATGAGGATAATATACTAACTGATAATGAAACATCACCATCTCTAGTTAATTTTGCATCAATGACGTATGTTCCAGTTTTAACTGAAAACTTATCTAAAGCATGTAAATATTTCACGCCAAATGTAAAACTTGCTATGAAGCCATCAATAAAAGATAATATTAAATTTTTTTTCAAAAATCTAATATATAAACTTAAAACTGGACTAAAATCTGATGTGGTATATAAAATAAACTGTAAGAATTGTAACGTGGTTTATATAGGAGAAACTACTCAAAAATTAATTAAAAGATTAAAACAACATGAAAATTATTGTAAAAGTTTAAATGAAAAAAATAATTTATCAGCACTAGCTAAACATGCTACATCAAACAAGCATGAGTTCGATTTTAATAATGCAACAATTCTGAAACAAGAAAGAAATAAATGTAAACTACAAGTTAATGAAGTTAATCAAATTGTAAAGTATGAGCAACATGCATGTAATTATAAGAGTGATAAAAAAAATTATATTAATAAAAATATTGTAATTTAATAACTCTTTTAAAAAAGTAAATTATATACATATATAGTAGTATAGTAGGTTTTATTTGATTTAAATGTAATTATTGAAAATTTTATGAAGTTTTAGATTTTATTTTATTAATGTAATACACATTTTTTCAATCATATAAATTAGGTAAGATTTTTAAGTTTGTTTAATTTTTTTAAATTTATGTATATATGTAATAAGAATTATTATTGTTATTAATATACATAGATCCTGATTAATAAAGAACTGATTATTTTTGAAGATGAACTGTTAGTTCGAAATATATCGATCGAGAGAGAAAAAAAATACAATGATGTGTTTTATTTATAACGATTAAGAAGAGGCAATACAAAAGCATAATGAAACATTATTATTGTTAGTGCAAAAAATTACTTTTGGCAAAGATTTCGGGTCAAATTACCTATAGTGCAATGTCGTCTACTGAGTCGTCACCGGCTGCGTGTACGACAATATCATAAAAAATTATGGTTATTGAACATACACTAAATCATATTTTTCATTAATTTTAATTGTGCTAAAAATAATATTTTACGTCTTATAAGCATAAAACCACCTCAAAAAAACTGCGTCTTTTCTAGCTTCTCTCACTTCGAGGAATAATTTTCACTCTGGCTTACATTGTTGTTTGGTTTTTTCCATATTGTTATTTTACCGTAATTATATTTTTTAAACTCGTTGCATAGAAATTTATCTCTCAATAGAATACATTATTGAAGACTTTGTCTTTCATATTGTCGTCAAAAGCTTGTTATACAAGACACTGTCGTTTGTACTGTGCCGCATAGACTCTGAAAGAAGACAACTCCTAATACCCCTTTCCGGCTCGGCAAGTTAGTTGCGCAAGTCACTTGCCGAGTACAACAAGGTCTGTAGTCAAATTTTATTCCTTAACCCGACCTTACCGCTGACATCTACAAACCAAGAGTTGCGCAACAGACTTGCACAAGCAAGTTGCCTAGTCTGAAAGAGGGCTAAAACAATGTGGTTTATACTGTCCCGCACTTTGATGGAAGACAATATCCCCTTTATGCTTTGTTCGCACGACAGCGTTTATTCTTAATTCGCTCTCTCATTCGTAATTCACAGCCCAATTATGATCCAAATTACATAATTCGCCATACAACATTTTGAGAGCGAATTATCTCATTTGTACGTAATTCATTTTGAATTGCCATTGTCGTCACTAATTTTTGTCGAAGGCTGTCAAAAAAAAAAAAAAAAAAAAAAAAAAATAAAAAGAAAAATAAAAAATACAACTTTAAACAGTTGCTTTTGGTGAAATTTAAAACAACAAATGAATTTACAAAATTGAAATTGATAAAAAAATGAGACATTTTAAAATGTTACTTCCTTTTGTTTTCATTTTCAAAGCAAAACAATGTTCATAAATGTAAGAAGAAGATTTGTTGAATTATGAATGTGCCGTGCGAACAGCATAATTCGCATTCGTAATTCAAAGAGCGAACAACGTAATTCAACATGCCGTGAGAACATAGCATTACTGTCCCACATAGAATTTGATAGAAGACAACTCCTAATACCATGTTCACACGGACAGCAATATTCGTGTTTCGCTCTCCCATTCCTGTTTCGCGCCCCAAACATGATTGAAACAACATGTTTTGCCATACAAAATTTTGAGAGCGAAACAGGTCGTTTCATTTTGAAAAATGTTGCGAAACAGGAAAAATATACTATCATCTCCAATTTTGATAACAATTATCGTTAGTTTATCTGAACTAGCTCTCAAAAAAAATCAAAACAAAATAAAAATTCATGTTAAATAAAATAAAGTGAAAATAATTAAATAATAATATTAATAAAAGTTTTAAATAATATATTTTGAATTTTTACTTACATTTTAATCTATTTTAAATAAAATCACACTAACAACACAAAAAAAATGTCAACATGAAACAAGAATGAATCGTATGAACAGCGTGTTTGGCAATCGAGTTTCAGAGAGCGAAACGAGTGGTTTTTATCGTCGTATGAACATAGCATTAGATAACGTCGTTTAAACTAGAGATGGGCAATAAATATCGATATATATACTTTGAGGTCGCTGATTTCAAATTTATTATCCGTTTTTCTCTATGAGATCGCATTTTTAAGTTACAGGTACTAATCGAATTTTTGAATTTTTTCCAAAAGTTAAACGTCCAAAGATCATAACTTCACTCTTCATGAGCGATTTTCAGATGTATTTGTTTTTTTTTAAGATGTAACTTTGAAAAACAATCAAATTTTTGCAAATCACAAAAAAAATACGTAAAAAAAAATCCAAAAAATTACAATTTTTTATTTTAAAAATCATGAAAAATCCAAAACATAAAAAGTCAAAGTCTTATTACTTTCACGTAAAGTCACATAACCTATGAACAAAATGAGACATGGATCATTCAAGTCGATGAACGCGTTTGGCTTTTATTCACAATTAAGTAAAGGTACCTCAGAACGACAGTAAACATACACACATTAAAAAATGTTATCTTTGTATAGAAATTGCGATTTTTATCAATTTAATTGTCTCAGTAAATAAATCAATAGTTGTGCACCGATTACAATAAAATAAGGCTCATTTCATAAGAAATATGTTAAGTTAACTGTCGGAAAAGTTTGGTATATACATAGCTGATTGATTTAAAGATTTTCTTCTCCGATTCTATAGTATTTGTTATTGGACTTTTATTTCTTACATGTGTTATCAAATCGTTTATTGTATTTTTAAGGAAGTCATTCAGTTTTAAAATATCCTTGATTTTATATAAATTTTCCCTGTGAAATTGATTGTCACTTACTCATATCTTAAACCCTGCTGATGAAATTGGTTGCCGTATTTATAATAATTCGGATGTTTCGAATAGAAATTTATTAATCTACCAAATCAATCAGCTATATACCAAACTTTTCCAAAAGGATGAAAAATTCTAATATTTGTAATAAAGACAAGTTCCAGTTAGCTTTTAAATGTAACAATACTTTTAATAAGTTATTCAGTAAAACAAAATCAATATTGAAAACTGAGGAAAAACCAAATGTAGTATAAAAAATCAATTGAAAAGGTGACAATACCAACATATGCCAGAAGGTATACGTAGACACAACTAAAACAAAACTAAAAACCAGACTTCCATCACATAAATCTGATATAAAAGCAATTGACAAACCTCTGGAGCACAAAAAACAGCACTTGCGGCCCACTGTGCAGTTACTGGACATCAACCAATTTTCAATGGCGTTAAAATATTAGTAGAGGAGAAGAATTATGCAAGGGGATTTACTTTGGGGATGCTACACATACTTGATTTTAACACAAATGAGAGATTAAACTATAAAATAATTACAGAAAACATTTCAGCTCACACATACAAACACACCGTACAAAAAACCGAAAAATGGGCGAATGGTAATCCAAGAGTGATTGTCGAAAAACCAATGCACCCACAAAGAGTGTCTGTTTGGTGCGGTTTATGGGCTGGCGGCATCATCGGGTATTTTTTCCAAAATGAGGCCGGCCAGGCAGTTACTGTGAATAGTGTCATGAGATGATAACGCGATTTTTATGGCCCGATTGGACGATATGCATGTGAACGATATGTGGTTTCAACACGACGGTGCCACTTGCCACACAGCTAACGAAACAATGGCTCTTTTGCGCGACAAATTAAATGGCCGTGTTATCTCACGTGGAGCGATGTCAGTTGGCCGCCAAGATAAGTGTGATTTGATACCTGGACTTCTTTCTTGTCGGTTATTTGAAAGAAAAGGTGTACGTCGATAAGCCAGCAACAATTGAAGAGTTAAAGGATGACATAATTCGGCACATTAACGGCATAGAACCTCAATTATGCCTCAGCGTCATCGAAAATTTGGACCATCGGATGGAGGTGTGCCGCCGATATTTTGTTCAATACATAATTGAACCATACCAATATTATCATAATAAAAAGAAATGACAATAATTTCCTAAATAATTTATGTTTTATTCAAAATCAACATCGGCCCTTAAAATTTAACCACCCTTTATAAAAAGACATCAGTTGACAAAAGCTTACAGCTACAGTGAAGTGGAATTTTTGTTTTTTTTTTATTTACAGTTTTCGTTTTTCTAAATGTTTTTGTTAATTTTTCAATAAATTATGTAACATTTTTGTATTTTTACATTGAACCCCTGAAGATAGTCAACAATGTTGACCGAAATATTCGGATAATAAAAGAATAAATTTAAAACAAAATATATTTATAATTTTTTTTTTTTTTTAAACTTCAACAATATCTCTGAAACTACTGGGCAAATTAAAAAACAATGTAAGCACGGCTTAAAGATAATATTTTTAGCGAATTTTGGCTTTTTTTTAAGTGAATATGGTGCACCGTTTTTAAGTTATTGCAATATATGTAGTGAAAGTGTTTAATTTTGGAAAAACGGCTTATCTCGAAAGTCGAGCTGATAAAAGAAAACTGAGTGCAGATTTGAATTCATCGTCCCAAATAACCTTAAAAACAACATTCAGTTCTTAATCAACAAAAAACCTTGTTCCCTTGTGTAATCGATATATATCACCGATATTTAAAATACCCATAAATCGATACATCGAAATTTATTTACGACCATCGAATTCGATATTTTCAAGAACTCTTTATAAAAAAATTCAAGATTTTAACGGTTGCTCAACTGCTTACAATACTGTTGTTTTTGAAGAATGGCATCATGTTTTTTAACTAATATTAATGGCTAATAAATCACTGAGTGTTTAAACGCTGGTTTAGTTGAACTAAACTTAAATTTATATGTAGTTTAAACTCAACAGTTGTAAATCAGTGTCCCATGTATTATATGTAATGTAAAAAGTAACATGTGGCAGCACTACGATAAATGTTGACAAATTCATATGGTTTGTATTGGTAGTTTAAACGCCCAATTTTATGCGTTTAAATATGGTTTATATGTTTTCTGATTTATACATTTGTTGGCTTAAACACATTTTAAACCAAAAAAAGAGGTAAACTTGCTCTGATTTATTAGCCCTAAGAAGAAGAAAAAACGGCGCTTTTCCATTGTACATTTTCACAGACTAGACAGTCAAGGCGAAGAATCTTACAACATTTCCTTAATGTGGTTTTGGTATAAAAATAGTTGGCTTGTGAAAAGAATAATGTCTTCCTAGTGGAAGTTTTAAAAAAAGCCAATAACGAACCTGCTTCCTGCAATTTATGAAAAAGTCATACAAAACTTTTAGAAAGTAAATCAGACCCTGTAAAGTTTAAGCTGAATTGCATAGTTGGGGGTAGAGAACTAAATAAATCAGCATTGCACTATCACTAAATAAAAAAAAATTAGTTTGCACTATTTTTTACCAGCTTTAGTGATGATTGGTATTTTTTTTTCACTAGCGCTAAAAAAATTGAGTGGTATTGCAAACGGTGATTGAATGAAAAAAATCTGCACTCAATTCAAATAGTGCAAAATTTGAACTTGAACTGAAAAAAGCTGCATATAACCAAACTTTCACTAAAATTTTAAAAATGTAATTTTGTATGTACGTGTTTTTTGATTGTTGTGATGATATGGATAAGCAAAGGAAATTAAGCAAAATGAAATGTTGTCAATTACGGATCTCCTGGTTTTAATCATGAAAAAGCAAGTTTTTTGTTTGTAAATTTAGTGCAAAATTTTAAGTTCAACTCAAATGAGTGAAGAACAAGAAAGTTGCAATAAATTTTTTTTTAAATCACACAATTTTTTAACTTCACTATTACTCATGTTTAGTGAGACTGCTAATTTTCATTCATTACTCAGCATCAATAATATGATTCCAATAATTCTGCACTATCATTAACTGTGAGTTGAAACTGCAAAGTTAGTGCACTACCCCCATCTTTGCTGAATTGTCGAAATTTTACGCCTGTTCTTTCGAAAATTGCTTTAAAATATTTCATCTGCCAGGCATGCTTAGTATCGTAGTAGATGTAGCTGTGCTGGATAAAAGAAGATTGACAGGAAACATAGAGTGCTCCTGATGTCTATATAGCATGTGTACTGGTTTGACAAAAACAATCAAAAATATTACTTGCTAAAGTTGGCACTATTTGTTGTGCAATTAAAATTTTAAGGTAAGTTGATACTTCCGTGACTTATGCTGGCCAAACACTACACAGGTTCAGTGCTGAAGTGTGTACAGTGCATTTGTGTAGTGTTTTGGCTTTTTACGCAGTAAACTGACTATAAATCAAAACGATGTGCAGTGAACGTGTGTAGTGTATGTTTAAAACGTTCAAGTTTGTCTTGTTTTAAGAGATGACATCAAAATAATAAGCGCGGAAAAATATTCAGTGTTTATGTTCTGTAGCTTCCGCGGCGGGATACTTTTCGAGTGAAATGTGAGAAAGGAAACAAAAATGCCATAAATTGAAGTAAACAGCGGTTTTTCTTACTTAACCCAAAAATAATTTAAGTCGAGCTTAAAATCGAAAAACTTATATTTAAGGTAATATGAAGGTGCTGAAGGCAGGAAAAATAGTAGTTTCCATCTTGGCCATCTCCGCTCAAAAATAAAGAAACAAATTCAATCTCTATAATATAATAAACTTTAAATTTGTATACCGTTCGAGCGCATAGAATTAGTTAAATTTTTGGCGAGTTGCCAACTATTTTACCACCAATTCTGGTCGGAGAATCTATAATCAAAATAGATGAAACTGCCAAAAATTTAGGTGTAATATTCAACAGGAAACTAGACTGGTCTAATCACATAATTGTTATATGTGGTAAAACATATGCGATGTTAAGAAACCTTTGGATGTCGCAACATTATACACCTTTTGATATTCGAATGTTACTAGCTAAAACATATTTATTGCCAACGCTCTTGTACGGTTGTGAACTATTCGCTAACTGTGATACATTAAGTATGAAAAGGCTTAATGTAACGTACAATAATATTGCCAGATATGTTTTTGGCCGCAGTAGGCGAAGCAGAATCTCACAGTACTCTAGACAAATATGTAATATACCATTTGATAGCCTGTTAAAGCTTCGAACATTATTATATTTTCATAAGGTGATTTACACCAAACAGCCTGAATACCGATACAATAGAATAATCTTCTCAAGGTCTGACCGAGGAAACAAAGTAAATACCTTTCGCATTAGAAAAGATATATCGAGAAGACATTTTTTCTACACTGCTATCAATCTTTGGCGCCAACTTCCCCCTAATATTCAAATCATTAGCAATGCAAAGCATTTCAAAATTGCAATATTTAATCGTTTAGGATAACAAAATTTATATAGCTTTTACATACATAATGTTTTAACTTTTATTTATTTGATTTTAGTAATATTATATGCTTTCTTCTTATTTAATTTAAAAATCATAATTTTTTAATGTCATTTAATATTTTTCAATTCTATCTAATTTAAATTTCTTTTATTTCTTATAATTAGTATTAAGTGATTTTATTTTTTTACCAACAAAAATCATATTGTGCCATTATCTCCCCAGTACTATTAGATAAGACTAGTTCTTGTTGTACTGTATTGATTAAATAAATAATAAATAAATAAATAAATAAAATAACGGTCAAGTAAGGAAATTTCTCGCCAATATACTGAAAAAGAGTGTCTGTAAAATTTTTATGAGAAAGTTCCCGCTTTGAACTGTCAAATAAACTCACGCATAAAAACGAGGTGAGAAAAAATTTTAACACAAAAAAATTTATTAAAAATGCAAAACGCAATGAATATTAACACGGAAGAGATAAGTATTTTGTTTTTGGTAGATTTTTTTATTGTTTAATTATTTTTCTTTTAAAATTTTTGAAAAATATACGAATGTTTTCAAATTAATTTTGTAAGCAACAAACATTAAAGTCGCACTTTACATTTTTTGGTATAGCCGATGTTTGTATTTTCGACGCCGTCGTTGAAAATTTTTAAATTTTAGTCAAATTTGGTCGCCGTCAACGATATGTTTGACGGGCGTTCTCAACATCTGCAATTTGATATCGGCTTCGAGTGGAATATTATGTAATTTATAACATGGCGACGTAATCTCTTTTAATAGTTTTCGACATGAGTTACAGACACAATTTTTTCTCACTTTTCGAGAAACGATGGAATATTTTGTTTCACATGTTTTCGATGTGAGGAGTTCTCACCAAAGTTACAGAACATGGGTACAGAACACGGTTTTCAGAATTATGCAAAGAATGGCCTTAATTCTATGTATGTCCATTTGTTTTGATTTTGAGATGTTGATGCCATATTGATGAATTTTAAACGCTCTTTTCATGGTTCTTAAAATTTCTGAAAAAATATGGACCAATTCCAATTTTTGTACATAATGACCAATTTCAAAAAGTTCAGTACCTGGCCCATAGTTCGATCTAGAATGTTTTTTCCGCTCTCCTGAAAAATTTGATTTTGAGACAAACGGGGTTACCCATGAAAACCACAGAGTTACGGCAGCAATAGACTTATGAAAGTAAATTTGAATTAAATAGAAACAATAAAAAGTTAGAATGGTGTTACATGTTATATGTTTGTACATAAATATGTATTTAGGTATGTTAAGTTTTTAAATCGATATGTTTTATTAATAAATATCGATACTCTTAAAAAATATCGATGCAATATATATCGATATATATTTTTTTTTAATTTGCCCGTCCCTAGTTTAAACTGTACCGCATAGATTTTGATGGAAGGCAGCTAAGAAGACCATGTCAGTTGAACTGTCTCACATAGGGCTTGATAGAAATGATTGCAAAAATTAGCATGTTATGGTGTTCAAGGTCGTGAGCTTTTGCTATTCAGAAGTTATTTTACCAATAGAAAACAATATGTTCAAATAAACAACGTAAAAAGTTTTGTTGGCATTGTTGATTATAGAGTTCCACAAGGTAACGGATTGGGTCCACTATTGTTTTCAATCTATTTGAATGACTTACAAAATCTTGGTTTATGGGGTCATCTAAATATGTTTGCAGATGATGTTTGTTTATTGTATCCTTACAAGAGTGATTTAGTATTAAAGGCAAATATTGAAAGAGATTCCGCTTTTATTTTTGAGTTTGTTCGGCTTAATCAATTTATACTTACACATAAAAAAGTGTTTTATCAATTAAAAAAATGGTGTAAAAAGTATTTTAATTTAATAAATGTGATAATTGAAACAATAATTTTTTTAGCTGAAAAAATTTAAAACTTTAATTTTGATTTGATTAACATTTTAGTTGTTTTGAAATAAATTTTCAATTAAAATTTTAATTAAATAACAAAAAATATTAATTGACTTTTTTTCGTTTAAAATAAAATAATTTAAACATGTAGAATTGTTGTTGGGAATTGTCAATATTTATTTGAATAAATTAACACATTGTTTAAAATTTCAAAGTTTTTTGATCCCTTTTTTAATTAAAATTAAAAATATCATTTATTAAAAATATTTTTTCAAAATTTTAAAATTTTTAGTAATCAATATAATCATTTTGGTAATAGGTGAAAAATCAACAACTTGTTTGCTTGATATTATGAATTTAGAACAAATTTGGTGATTGGAGAAATTTAATAATTTTTTCTGTGTTAACACTAGGAAAACTAAGCTTTTTCGTGTTGAACCGCATTTAAGTAGTGGAAACTTTGCAGTAAATGTAGACGGTGAAATAATTCATGAAGAATGTTCCACTACACATTTGGGAATCACCTTGCAATCCAACTTGAATTGGGATCTGCATATAGCAAGTTTAAAACAGAAAATAGCGCCTGCAATAGGCATATTATATAAGTTAAGTCGTTGGCTTAATGTTAAAGCGAAATTAATGATATATTAAGCATTAATTCAATTGCATTTGAATTACATGGCTATTATTTATGCCTATAACAAAAGAAATGTTCAACTTAAATCTCTTCAACGTTTACAAAATAAGGCGCTTAAGATCGCACATAATTTGCCTTTGACCTATTCAACAATCTCATTATATAGGGATATATGAAGGACGATCCTGCCATTTTATTGTTTATATAACTACCAAGTCTTAAATTATGTTTTTAAATCTATTCACAACATTGGACATCGGACCATTTCTTTTCAATAAATTATCAAATGCATTTTAGTACTCGCAATAGTTCTAATTTACGTGTTCCAAGATGTAGATTAGAAAAATCCAAACAACGCATTGACTACATGGGAGGTGTAAAATTTAATGAATTACCCAATGAGTTAAAGTCCTGTAATAGAATTCCATTGTTCAAAGTATCGCTGAAAGAATATTTATGTTCAACAATGGAAGCACTTTTGATGTAAGTTTTTATATTTATTAAAACTAGAGTTTGCCAAGTGGTCGAAATTCGACCATAATTTTTTATGCAAATATAAAGAAAACATACATATAAGTATATATGAATTTAAATGTTTAGATAATTCGGTTTTTTCGCCTTTGGCGAGGTATCAACCGATTTGGCTAGGTACCAACCTCCGAACCAAATGTTCTCTTCTACTCAAGTCCGTGAATTTATATGAAAAAAATCAGAAAGTACCAATTGAAAAAGAAAAAGTACAAAAATTTCGCCTCTTAAATATAGTTTCTCAATCACTCAGGACTCTGCATGCTGAATTTTATGTTTCTATGTTCAGTATTATTAAAAATTCAAAAAGTAGCAGTTAAAGAACAAAAAGTACCAAAGCTATTCCTTACAGATTCTTATCCACTCAGAGCCATGCATGTTTAATTTTATGTTTCTAGGTCCAATACTAACGGAAATGCAAAAAGGACCATTTGAAGACCAAAAAAGTTCCCTTTTATAGATTCTCACCCATTCGGAACATTGTAGGTTTAGTTTTATGTTTCTAGGTCCAATATTGAAGGAAATTAAAAAAAAGTACCAGTTGAAGAACCTCTCCCTTACAGATTCTTATTCCCTCAGAACAATGCATGCTTAATTTTATGTTCCTAGGTCCAATATTAACTAAAATTCAACAAGTACCAGTTGAAGAACAACAAAGTGCCAACATTTTTCATCTTATATGTTCTCATTCACTCAAGACCTTGCACAAATAACTTTTTTATTTCTGAGTTCAATATTACAAGAAATTTAAAAATTACCACACGCAGCACAGAAAAGTAAAAGAAAGTAATTAAATTTCCCGTATTTCCCCTTCTAAAAATTTTTTCGCTCCGTTGAAGTATCAAAAATTTCAGTGTTGTAGTGGGAGACCATAACTTATTGCGTTATATGTCAATATACAGAGAAAAATGCTTAAAAAAAAACGTTCCAATGGTTACGATTTTATCCCTTAAAACGTTCGAATTTCGAAAAAGTACCAAATTTATATTTGTATTTTTTTAGATAAGATACGAAGTTGGAATAGCCTTTATTACTATACTTATTGGTTTAAAAGCTAAATGGGAAACCCAAAAGTTCCAAAATAGAGGTTAAACCCGTTTACTCTCTGAAAGGGCCGAATTGCAAAGAGAACCAGACACCTGTCCGCTTATTTTTTTAATGAACAACGATAAGTATAAATTTTTTTTGGGTTTCTATTAGTTTTGGAGATATGAAGTCACCGAATTTTTACCCTTTTTACACTCTTAATAAAATATACATTGTGCACTTCTGTAGGTAAATGCCTTTTAAATGTTGTATTTTTTGTTTAAATCGGTTGTCAAACAGAGACGGAACGTGTTCTTAACCTTTTTGCCTTTGCCGATTTATATATAGATATTATTTGAAACATAACTTTGTTTTCCTAAAATTATTTTTTTTTCCTTTTTTAAAAATCAAATGTAACTATTTTAACTTACCTAATTACCTTGCTTTTGTACAAAGTACAAAGTAGTTTAAGAATCTGCCAACGCTTTCTCAATAATGCCTAAGGGTTCTGAGGAAAAATTTTTTGATTTAATTAAATTTTGTACAAATAAACATTTAATAAAAAAAAAAAAAAAAAAAAAAAAAAAAAAAAAACTCTTAAGACAATGTCGCTTGAACTGTCCCACATAAATTTTGATGGACAACACCAACCAAGACGTTGTCGCTCATACTGTCATACACGACGATTTCCGCTTAATTTTCTTCTAGAAAACCTAACCGATAGGAGACAACTCGTGCATATATCATCGACGAAGATGTCGTCAACTATAATCTGGCCAACTAGGGAACTTCTTCGCTTTTCTATCACTGTGTTGTATTATTGCCTATGAAAGAGTCTGGAAAATTAGAAGCTCTGGTTTCGTATATTTTTTTTACAGCTACGTTAATAAAGGTCATTAAACCATTATTTTTAATTTTCAGTTTGAAATTAACAGATTAAACACTAAATTTTCCCACTCTACCAATTGACCAGCAGTAAAGATATTTATGTTCTTTTTAAAGAATTCCTTACACAAAGTCGACAAACAAAAAACTTTGTTACAACACACACGACATATATGAGTGTTAGAAATGTTTATTATCATTACACAATAATAGCTACAACATCAGCTCCATTATCTGTAACAAAACAACACAAAACTTTTACAAAATAACCTCTAAATGTTTATCTTAATTTATCTACTTCCGCTTCCGCGTTTAGAAAGAAAGTAAAACAAAAGAACAACATTAAAGGGCAAGTAGTTTCATCATTCTGTATGTGTATCTTTCTATCTGCGTCATCACCACTAACTATCAAAGTGAGTTTATTTGTTTATTTGGCCACATTGATGTACAAGTTGTGTAGTATTAATGCAATAAGAGAAGAATATTTATCCTCCAGTTTTATTGACAATAAAATGTAATTTCTTTTGTCTGTTTGGGAAAGATCTAAAAATAAGAAATCAACTTGTGTTTTCTTCATTTCGTTTTATTGTTGTTGGTGTTTTTTTTTATTTTATTAATACATTTTTATATTGTTATTTTATTTGAGAGCTTGTTACTTTCGTTAGTCGGTCACCACTAACAGCACTTAGAAGACCACAACAAAACGTTGCCATGTTAAGTCTAGGAGTGAGTTCATTATCTTGAGTTTAAATTTTATTTCATATTAAATATTAAAGTTTCAGTAATTTGGTGGTAAGTTTGATATAGTTTGGCGTTTGCAACGGCAAAATTTAAATATAATAAGTCAATTCACAATATATCCTAACATGTCATATTGTCAAAATGTCCTAATATTTCACAATGGTTTAAAAATATTGTTGTTGGTTTGTTAACAAAAAGTGTCTTAAATAAATAGAACGTTGCTTGCTGTGTTTATTGTGCTGTCGTTATTAATCAGAAAAGTCCAGCGCTGAGCGGCTGAGCCGTACAACAATATTTTTAAACCATTGTGAAATATTAGGACATTTTGACAATATGACATGTTAGGATACCTTGTGAATTGACTAAATATTCCGTTCTAAGTAGGGTATTCATTTAATCGGGCTTTTGCCTTAAACGGTTAATCGCTCGATTAATTAACCGAGGTTTTGATTTAATCGGTTAATAATCGGTTAGTTTGGTTATTGATCGGTTAACCGATTAACAAAGTTTTTTTTTAATAAATTAAATAATTTCAAAATATAAAAATGCATAAATTATTTATTATTTGGAGTTTATTTGTAAAAAAAAACCCAATAACATTTGTTATAATTATAATATAACATAACAATTCTTGAACTAAAACGAGCAAACAAAAGAATAATTCATAAATATGTAATACATATTTTTTAATTAAAAGTATTACACAGTACAACATTTTTCAGTTAATTGATTGCCAACTCAATTCTGTGAACTGTATGTGAAATTAGACCCAAAAAGAAGAATTTCTGCATCATTCGTTTTGTTTTCTTACCTGCGATTTGAAGTTAGTATCGATTTGAAGTTAGTACTATCGTATAGGGGAATTTATCACGTTTTAGGCCCTGTTGTTTGACATAGCTCGACAACCCCTAGCCCAATTTAGTTGAAATAAATTTTAAAAAATTAAGAATTACAATTCCCTTAATCTGTTCATATATTGTTTTCCTATACAAGTAACACTTTCGAAGTTAAAAATGAATGTATGAAGGGAAAAAATTATTTTTTGCCTAAAAATTTAAATTTTTTTTTTTAAAAATACATAAAAAATCCAAAATGGAAAAAAGTTTCAAGTCTAGTTATTTTTTCGCAAAGTCACATAACCTATGAGCAAAATGAGACAAAGATCATAAAAATCGATGCACGCGTTTCGCTTTTATTCGCAATTGAGTAAATGTATGAATTTCAAAAATTTGCTCGAGATATGCACAACATTATTTGGAGAAAACATTGACACCTTTTTCATGATTCTGAGAATTAAAAAAAAGGAATAAACAAAAGGTTATTTGATTTTTATGATTGCGGTAATAAATGTACGTGGACAATTAAACGGAAAGTGGACCTTTTTATTATTTGGGTTTTTCCGGTGGCTACCTATATGATTTTTTTACAGAAATTGCACCCTCATTTAAGGGTGGTCATTATTTGGAAAGTTTTGCACAGTTTGAAACGTACAAGTGCTGAATCAGGTATATAGCCAGCCGCCCTTAAAATATGCGCCCATTTATAAGTACCTGGCAGTAAAATATTCAAAAATACGTAGTATTTATAGGTGTGCATTGATCGATTTTTGGCATTCAGCCAGTGCCGACGAACGCGAACAGTAAAAGTGATTTTTCTCCAGTTTTTTAAAAGTGAATAACAACAAAACATAAAATATATCAATATGGAAAACAACAAGTGCCCATATTTGGATGAATATATTTACGTTTGTGGTCATATCGTCCGAAAAATACAGAAAAAAGATCGAAAAAATTTGTTTACTGAGCAATTCAAAACCGCGTATTGTAATTATTTCGATGAAGCAGATTTAAGTGGTGCAAATTTTACGCCGAACACAGTGTGCAACAGTTGTTATACTACCCTTCTAAAATGGATTCACGGAAAAAGTAGAAAGTTATCTTTTATGAAGCCAGTAATTTGGGTGGAAGACACAACTGGACATGATGAATCCAGGTGCTATGCATGCATAAATTTTCGTCCTGGATTAAACAGACAACAATTGAAAACAAAAGTATACACTGCTGCATTTACTGCCACACTTCCAGTGCAACGCCCTGCTGATACCGATGCACCTAAACCTCCGAGTGCGGATACTGTGTCCCTGCTAGCCGAAACCGTTTTCACCAATCCGACCGATTTGGATGATGCTGATTGGATACCCGATATTGAAAAAAGTGCACCACAACCGCTACCACAAATCGAAATGGATTACATTGTGGCCAAGCTGGGACTATCACAACACGACTCCGAATGGCTGACATCATTTTTGAAGAGAAGAAAACTCACACAGCAAAATGTCAGCGCAACATCATACCGACAACGCCAATCTGATTTTCAGAAATTTTATTCCGTTGACGAAGCAAATATGTTCACGTACTGCCATGATATCCCAGGTTTAGTGAAAAAATTGGGAATGGATTATATCGCTGGCGACTGGCGTTTATTCATCGATGGTTCAGTTACTAGTTTGAAGGCTGTGCTGCTGCACAAAAAAAATAAAAAACCATGCATTCCATTGGGATTCAGCACAACTATGAAGGAAACGTATGAAGCATTGGGCGAAATTTTGAAGAAAATCAAATACGATGAACACAAATGGAATATTTGTTGCGATCTGAAGGTGGTCAACATACTACAAGGGATTATAGAAAAGGGCGGATATCCAAAATACTTCTGCTTCCTTTGTAATTGGGATTCACGATACAAAGGAAATCAATATCAATGTAAAGATTGGAAAGGAAGAACTCCCGAGCTCAACAAACAATTAAAATTACGCAATGAACCTATGATAAAGGACCTGGATGATATTTTGTTGCCACCGCTCCACATGAAACTGGGAATAGCTGGGAAATTCGTTGAAGTGGTGGTCAAAAAAGTTAACGGCGCCTTTGACTGTTTGAAATCCATCTTTCCGAAACTCAGTGATGAGAAAATTAAAAACGGTACGTATCGTACTCTGTATTTCAATATTGTCATATCTAAATTTGTTAATTTCTATACATTCGCATTACCAATAATTTTTTCGTTTTTCTTATGTATTTAAAACAGGTATTCTCAATGGACCTGATATTCGGAAATTGATCAAAAGTGATTCTTTCACACATTTGCTTTCAGAGCATCACGACCACCAACATGCATGGAACGCATTGAAAGAAGTAATAGAAGGCGTTCTATGAAAGAACCGTGTCCAGCGAGAAGAGATACAGCAACGAGTGGACAGGTTGCTGTTTTATTTCGAAAAAATCGGTGCATCCATGACGCTGAAATTGCATTTCTTGCACCACCACCTCGATACTTTTTTGGCACAATCACCTCAGGAATCAGACGAACAAGGAGAGAGGTTCCACCAGGTGACCATGCCATTTGAAAAGCGGTTCAAAAGCAAAAAATTGGATGCATTGCTTGCGGAGGTTTGTTGGTGGAGTTCCACAATTATGCAGTTTGAAGAAAGCACCGAAGATGAAGACATTGAAATTGGTGGACACAGTGAAAGAAACACGCCCTTGAATAGTATGTGTATCTCGGATGACGATACAGACTCAGACCATGAATATGAACAACCTACGAAGAAAACAAGATCATCAGAACCACAAGCGTCAACTTCTACAAGGATGGATATTGCCAATAATTGAAAAAATGTTCTAAATTTTGTTTTTATGCATATTATAATTGCGTATTAATTGCATATTATTTTATTTTCATTAAGTTTTTATAAATAAAGTTTTTTTTTGCATGATAATTTTTTAATTTATATTTTTATTTTTATTTTAAGGGTGGTGGCTATAACTGATTTTTGAAATTCATACCTTTACTCAATTGCGAATAAAAGCGAAACGCGTGCATCGATTTTTATGATCTTTGTCTCATTTTGCTCATAGGTTATGTGACTTTGCGAAAAAATAACTAGACTTGAAACTTTTTTCCATTTTGGATTTTTTATGTATTTTTAAAAAAAAAAATTTAAATTTTTAGGCAAAAAATAATTTTTTCCCTTCATACATTAATTTTTAACTTCGAAAGTGTTACTTGTATAGGAAAACAATATATAAACAGATTAAGGGAATTGTAATTCTTAATTTTTTAAAATTTATTTCAACTAAATTGGGCCAGGGGTTGTCGAGCTATGTCAAACAACAGGGCCTAAAACGTGATAAATTCCCCTATACGATAGTACTAACTTTAAATCGATACTAACTTCAAATCGCAGGTAAGAAGACAAAACGAATGATGCAGAAATTCTTCTTTTTGGGTCTAATTTCACATACAGTTCACAGAATTGAGTTGGCAAATCATGTGTTGTACTGTGTTATGTATTAATTAAAAAATAAACTTATTAAATAATTCATTAATTAATGACGTGCAAAACTCCCAATCTTTATTTATGATTAAAACACTGAAATTTATTGTTGTGGGAAAAATAGTTTATATGCGCATTTCGCTGGTTGCTTAGGCCAGCTCGTCAGGAAACTTTTTCCAAATACTTTAGAAAAGCTAAAAATATTATACAAGTACTACCATAAAGTGAATAAGAATTTTAAACACTCAGGTCTTACTTGTAACAATATCAAAGCTTCAACAAATAAACTGTTAGATCATTTTATTAGTTATTTCAACCCGTTCAGGGTCAAAAATAATTTTTGGGGAGATAAAAATCTGAAAATTTGTATTAAAGGTAATGTGATGGCGCTGCAGCCGGGAAAAATAATAGTTTTTGCCTCATGCAGCTCCCCTGGTTTTGAGGGAATGCCGAATATATCCAAAATGGACCTTCAAATATCCACAAAAGAACCCACAATTTATTTTTGCAATATTTTTTTTTCAAGAAAATACTTATTTTCGCATGTATCAATACTTAAATTTTTTTTTTTTAAATTCGCCTGATGCCCGAAATTATTCCTAAATCTAAGCTTTTTACAAATTTCCAGACTTGGGTACGACAATGCACTCAATAATAAGAAAAGAAAGTCAATGTCTACTATAATAACAATTTAAAATATCAAAAGTGTCCCTCTTTCAGATAAAACAAAAAAAATATAATTAACTGTTCATTTTTATACAGTGAAAGTGCGTAGAAACAGAGTACAATGCAATGTCGAATATATTCGACAAAAACACTGAAAGGGTTAAGTAGATCTTATAATATAATCGTTTATACAAATAATTTGGATTAAATGTTTAGGATTTAAGCGTTTATTTTCTTTAGTTTTGACAAAACTTGTCTTTGAAAAATTCTTTCATTTATCGTAGATGTTGAAGAAATCAAAAGCGAACCAAAATACAGAATATCTTATTTCTCAGTCCTCTTCCTGGATTTTTCTAAACATATAAAAATTCCATTATGACATTAGAGTCCTGTTTTAATTTTATTAAATTGTTAGCACTTCTAATTGTACTTACCGAACTTCTATTAAAACAAATAACTAAACGCATATATAAGAAGTACTTGAAACAAAAAGCTGTTGACAGTAAACACTTATGTAAAATAAAGAGTTTGCATGAAAAAATATTTTCTAAGCACATACCTTTGTATATGAGACGATTAATTTTTCGAAACAAAAATTCAGTCAGCATGGCTCGATAGCACTTGCCATTCACCGTAACAGCCGTTCTTTGTGCATGTCGAAAGAGCGTGTAAAACGCACATAACAGTACATTTAATTGGATGGAATAGTGATTCGTTAACGGCTGTAAGATATTCTTCGCTTCAAAAATACTCGTTAACGTAGCCCATTTACCAGAATTAAGCTTCGTAAAATCGACGAAGTGCTTTATGAACTACGCAAACATATTTATTTTGTAAAGTGCATTTCCACAGCTCGGAAGCGTTGTTCTACCGCTAAACGATTCATGATGACCTGCCAAATCTTACTGAACGGAAATGTCAACACAGTTTGACATTCTCAGCTGTCAAAAAATAGTTATGGATCACCCACTTTGGAAAACACTTCTGCCGAGAACAGGATATTCGAAATTGGCTTGCATCGTTCTCGGCCTTATACGCGAAGTCCATAAATATTGATGGAAAAAGGTCATAGCTTACAACGAACAATACTTTAGGTAAACCCATATTATACTACTATTGCTCAAAATTTTCAAAAATCCTGCATTTTAAACACATAATGAAAAATATACTAAAATGCCGTTTTATTTTCTGAGGAATATTCTGCATTTATTCTGCCTTTTACATTTCTTTATGTTTTTTTTCGGAAAAATATGTGTAATTATAAAAGTGTTGCGCGTTCTTTTCTCCTGATGTTCCCCTTAAGAAGAAGAAAAAAAGAAAATTCGATATGTTCAACACTAATTTTAATTAAAGTGACAGGAGTGCAGCACTAGATTACCAGCTGGTTTTGGAATTATTTCTGAAAAAATATACGTATTATTGTTTAATTGGTCTCTCGTGATAATTATATAGTTTTTGCATTTTTGTTCAACTTAGAAATTAGCGTTATAAAGGAGCTTACAATTTTAAACGTTTATTGTACTTTATTGTTTTATGCCGAAACTTGTGTTCTTTTTGCAACACTTCTTAAAAATCAGGTTTGCTTAAAAAAATGTTGCCAAATCACATGTAACACTTATGACACAATTGTTTTTTTTAGAAAAGAAAACGCCAAATGTTTACAATATTAGTGGATGGCTGCCTTTGTAAGCGTCTGTGTGCAACGTCAAAGCAGTGTTTTAAAGAAGCAATTATACTTTACTGCACTGACAGTCAATTTTAATATTGCGATAGTTTGCATCTCGGCCGCGAAATTGAATACTTCAGGAATGCCAGACTTTCACTAGATTCAGACCGTGAATTTCACTAGATTCAGACCGTGAATGAATGTATGACGCATATGGAATTGCTACGAATAGTTTATCCTGTACTGTAATTTTAGGACTTTAAGTCCTGTTGTATAGGAATAATAATAAATAAATAAATAAATAAAAAAAGTCGTATTTTTAATTCCTTTTAAAAGTTGCTTCCAAAAACACAACAGATTCAAACGATGATTTTTTCCCCATGATTTTAGGGTGGATTTTTTCCCGTTATCGGTAATTCTTCTTTAATTACTTATTAATAAAAGTTTAAATGTAGGGATGTTGCCACATTGAAATAAAAAATAAAATGAAGCAACATAACAAGTAAACGAATGAATGCAAAGCAGAATATAAAAAAGATACAGAGAACAGAACATTTGATTTGTTCTCTACCCCGATTACGTTTCACCAACAAACACCAAAAATCATGTCTTAAAAACATGGAAAAAATCAACGTCTGAATCTAGTTTTTCACAAAGGTTGTGAATGCATTTGGAAGTATAAACGAGAAATTTTTGCACTGCAAAGTAGGCAACCCCAAATTTGGGGCTATTTATCATAATGCAATATGACCCCATTGTTTTAATGAAAAGTTACCCCACCCCAAAAAATAGCCCTAAAATAAAATGAAATATGACCCTAAATTAAGGGTAATTCTTTTTTATGAAAAATCACCTTAAAATTTAATGAATTTTAAACCCAAAAAAGTTAGAATTAAAAAAATAAAATACAAATAACGAAAAAATTGCGGTTGGGTTCATGTGGCCAAAACTTAAAATTTCGAATTTCAAAATCCCATGTTTAAAAAATCCAGAATTATAAAATCCTAAATTTTAATATCTCAAATAAGTAATTATCAGTTTTGGTTTTAAAAATCGCACGATATATAGCATGGTTTGGCCTTCGGCCGGGTGCAAGAATTTTTTCCTCTATTATATGTGGCTATGGCTACTGGCATCGCTAACTAAAGCTTCACTACAAAGCCGGCCTTTGGCCGGACTCTAGAATTTTCTCTTCTATGGTATAACGAGCACTGACTACGCTTACTAAGGCTTAACCGGGCAAAAGCATTTTCTCCTCTATGGCATAAAAAGCACCGTCTTTGCTAACTTAAGTATCTCTGCATGGCGGGCAAGGAATTTCTCCCTAGACATTTTTATAAAATTGTGTAAAATTTTTATAATTTCTTTGGGGTCACTTTTAATTTCTTAAAATTGCATTTTATATTAGTAAATGAAAAATAGCCCCAAAGTAAAAATTGTGATTTTATTTTCATTTCACTTAAAATGCAGCGAAAAAATTAAAAAAAAATGGCCCAAATTATACAATTTTGTAAAATGTTGGGGCTGGTGGCATGTCATAACGTCCGTGGACACTGTGTCGCTCCAAAAAGAGTCATAGTGTCCATGAACTTTATGACACTATTGAAAATGTCATAATGTCCGTAGGCATTAAGACACTTTGCAAATGGACATTATGACATTTTCAAAAGTGTCATAAGGTCCATAACTACAAAAGAAGTTAAATTCAAAAAAAGCTACATAAATATTTAATATATAAGGAAAACGCTTTTGGGCGCAAGGATTTTCTCCTTTATGGCATAACAAATACCGGCTTCGCTAACTAAAGTTTCACTGAACAGCCGGCCTTCGGCCGTGCGCAAGGATTTTCTCCTCTATGATAAAACAAATAATGTCCATGGACACTATGACACTTTTTTTAGCGTCATAACATGGAGACTGTGTCACTGGACATTACGACATGCCACCGTTGCACGTTGGTCAAAAATCCATTTTTTCTAACCAAAATGTATTTTTTTTTATTTTCTTCTCTCGCCAACAGAAAATTTGTTTTGTATTTAAATATATACCGTTATTAATTGTTAATGTGTATAGCGACAAACACAAAACCTTTTTATGTTGTTGGAGAATTGAGTGCGAGCAGTGCATTTTAGGTGTTTGGTTAAACAGTATATTAGCAATATAAGAAAAGAAATCAAATTAAAATTTTTATGGATAATCATGCTTAATGTAAGTGTTTGTAATATGTTTTAAGAAATGTTAAACAAATATTAGCATTTTCTAAGGGCATATAAAAAAAGGTTAAAATATTTGTTTCCCGAACAAATTATAACTTAAAAAAATGTCCGGTGCAAAACAAAATTCCAAAAGTTGTAAATAGTCTATAGGTTATTATTCTTTAAATATTTGCGTCAATTATTTCCAATTCTTTGAAATAAATTAATTTTTGTCAGGTAACCTTAGCATCAAAAACTCCGATCTTTTTCAAAACTGGCTGCAAAATGCCACCAAAGAGTAGAAGAAGAAAGCTCTTTTAACTCATGTTATAAAAACAAATGGAGAAAATAACCCTTCTGAAGATTATATGAAATATTTAGAACAAAAAATTCGAGTTTATTGTATTAAGTTGGGGCAGAAGTGGCGGGAAAGCCACACTTGCTTAAAATATTTTAAATCCCGAAATTGCAAGTGGCTGGCATCTGAAACAAATAATGCAGAATACGTTACTTCCTGTTGGGTGCTTTGCAGAGGACGCTGCTGAATGTAAAAATAAAATTTACAAACATGACAGATTATTTCATGCTCGCAGAAACAGTCGCATTAACAATCTAACTGATGTATTTAAGAAAGCGTTAGATACATCAGATCCCTTAATATCGTCCTTACACCTAAACACATCAAATAAAGCGCCAAATACTTCCATCGGAAGTTATAAAACTATTAACTTGCGAAGATCCTGCTAAGCAAATATCAACTGCACTGAATTCAGAGGATGGTGATATCACCGAACAAGAAGAATTTGCATTGTATTGTTCCAAAAAAAAAAACATGATAATGGTATTAAATATATTTTTGTTAAAAACAAAGAAATGATTCTAAAAACCACTTTAAATCCCTTGGGCTTAGTTAGAAATAGCTTTCTAACATTATTTTTATATTAAATGCCTAAATTTGATATATTCGATAAACTGTTGTTATGGTAATTAATAATAATTGATTTATTAACAAAATAATATAATATATTAAAAAAAAATAATTTTGGCCAGAAAAATTGGATTATTGACCAATGTGCGTTGGGGCTATTCTTCAATTTAAATTTCTTTTTGGGGCCATACTCCTGGGGTAACTTTGCGCACCACCTGCAAGCAACATGCCTTTCTAAAGGCAGCCTATATGACAGAGTGTAATAATCTTTACAAAATCAAAACTTTTTTTTTTGATTTCCTTTCTTCTGTCCAAAAAAATTCAATTAATTCTTAATAGTTATTTAGCTTAAACTATTTTCACACCATCAATATTAAATGAAAATTTAAATAACTGTTCGGGCTAAAGTGTGTCATAATTTTCGTTACGAACAATTGTAAACGATAATTTCATTAAAGTCATTCCATTAACCAATTGTCGTTGCCACTTTATAAATAAAACGAAAGCAAAGGAAAAAGCTATGAGAGATGACTTTTACTCAACTTTTATTTTAAAGGCAAGGAACAATACAGTAGTAAATAAAAAAGATTTATTTTATGATACCGACCGTTTTTATTATGTTGATTATTTGGTTATTGTTAAGTTTAATATAAGACTAGAGTTTTCTTCCTAACGCGCTTTCCAAAGGTGTTTTTAAGAAATGCCATCAACATCGTTTCCATCATCATTATTATCATTGTTGTGGTCTATTTTCCCTTGAAACGATGAAGACTAAAAAGCAGTTTTTGTTGTGTGTTTTTTTCTTCTCTCCTTAGAATGACAGTTTTACCAAAATGCCGTGGGACTTAATAAAATTGTAATTCAAGTGGAAAATCATCATTCCATATGAAAAGTAGATTTCACTTTTGTAGCTGCTTTTTTTTTTTGTTTGTTGCTATTTTACTTACGTAGACAATTGCGGGCACTGACTTTGTCTTATAGCTCGTATTGTAGAACAAAACATAAAGTAAGTGCCAGCCAAATGAACAAACTGACATGCAGCCACATGACTTTCTCTCCCACATAGGAAATGTGTTATGCTCTGATTCGAGTTGTTATTAAAAAAATTAAATGAATACTAAGTGGAAAATAATTTCAAGAATTATATTAATTTAAAGCAAAAAAAAATCCAAAATATGCAAAAACTCAAAGTGAAAACAAACTGTTGGGTTTAATGTATTGTTTTATTGCTTTATTTCATTGTGCCAGAGCAAGTGGTCTGTGGCTAAAAAGCCACAGCTACAGCTACAGCTACAAGCAGAAGTAGAAATTTAAATTTAATTTCCCAAAGGTGTCATTTTTTAATACACAATGTAATCAGTATGATGTTGGTCCCGTTTCTTTTTTTTAATCCTGCTGGACTTTTAATTAAATAAATGCATTTTTTTATCAAAATTTTATTTTCAAGTTATATTTTTTTAGATTGTTTGCTTTAAAATAAGAAATTAGAATAATCTAAATTGTATTTGTTTTTAAATTTGTAGTTTTTTTCTTTCCGAATTTTCATTGCCAATTAATCGCTTTCTCATAATATTTTGATCGATGTTGTTAATTTTTCAACTTAAAATTTAAAGCGAGAATGATTCAGTTTTTTGAGTTAATTTCAAAAATAAATCGGCTTATTAATTTGGCAAATATAAACTTAAAAATTGTATGCAAAAATTACTGTACTTAAGTGTTCTGTACTTTAGAATTATGGAAAGCCCAAATGCTTTTAGTGTTTGTGTAATAAATACCTAAAAAAAACCAGTAAGAGTGCTTTATTCCCATTTGATAACATCCACCGATTGTTAGAATATTTCAGGCCCTTAATGTGATCTATTAATGATTAAAAAATCTTTATAAAAACGAACGTCAGTAAAATTTTTTGCGCTTGAGATCTATGTTACATAATTGACCGACAATCAGAAAGTTTTATGCTCGTATTTCTAGTCAGATAAAACTTAATTTGAACAATTTTGAGTAAAATACCATCAGCCTTATTACGGTTGTCGTTGTCGTCAACGACCGTGTCGTTTTTAGTAGTAGATTAAAGAACGAAGTATGTGTGTTACTTTAATCTTTTACAAAAAACGATACAGTCGTTGGCGACAACGACAACCGTAATAAGGCTGCATGATTCTAAACAGTTTTAGTCGAACTCAAACGGTTTTCGAGAGGTGAATTTATATCACAAAACTCTGTATAGTGATTTCTGGTATTAAAAAACATAAATTAGAACAAATTTCGGTGTTGTAGTGAAATTTGTTATAGCGTTTTAAATTGATTTTCAGAAGGCTGCTTAATATGGGACATAAGGTAAATGATGGGTCGATTATTACAAAATTGCATGGTAATATTTTTAGCCATATGCAGGTAATTTGGACCAACTTTTACCACAATAGATGTATATTTTGCTATGGTTTTAGGGGTATTTAAATAATTTCCCAGAGTGTTCATTATATGGGGAATAATGCTAAATTTTCACGACATTTTCTACTGTGATTTAAAGCCTTATGGAACTACGAAAGACCAAATTCTGCTACAAAAACATTACATTAAAAAAGTTATGGCTTCAGGCTTACTAAGCTGTTTTCCGAGAGTAGGCCTTACATGGGACCAATGGTAAATTATGAACCGATCTTCATAAAATTAAACAGTGTTATGCTTCGTCCTTTAAAACTATGTGAATATTATTACAATATCATCATTTATTGCGGTTTCAGGCGTTTTCCGAAAGTAGGCTTTGCATGGGGTCTATGGTAAATTATAGACCGATCTTCACGAAACTTAACAGCATGACTTTCAGTCATATAGAACGAATTTGTGCCAACTCTAATATCAATCGGAGCATTATACCACCATTTATGTAATTTCTGCAACAAAATGATCTATTCCTTAGGGTGGTGGTCCAAATTTGGATTTATAACTCGCATTTTGCTGAACCGACTTTGTTCGATTTCAATCCCAAACTGCTTAGGAGCAATTTGCTACCAACATTGTTCTTTTCTTTTGATATTTCAAAAGTGAGCGTGTTTTCAACAGATGGACAGACACACGGACATAAATCGACTTAGAATTGCTCAAGGAGTCGGAATATATATATTATTGGGTCTGATATGTATGAAAAAAGTTTCACACGGAATGACAAACTCTGTATACCCTGAAGTACAAATTTCGTTTATTGTAAAGGACATATTCAAAAAATTTTATATGGAAATTTGACGGGTTTAACTCTTATATAATAAAAATATTTTTTATGATAAATGTCTCAAATAAAAAAAAACTTTAAACTAAAGTTTCTAGTTATTTTTTTTTAATATGTCCCAGAATTACTTTTCTTGTTTTGTGTTCTTAATTGGTCATTAATATTTTCATATTAAGTGCAAATAACATTTGTCTTACAATAAACCTTAAAATAAATTTTAATGCTTTTATCAATTAACAAAAGGTATTTCTAATTTGGTTACATTTTTGCACCTATGGTTACTTTTTCAAAAATTTTGGTTGTAAAAATTTTATTAGTCGTGGCAGCACTGATAGCAACGTACTCTCTCTCTCATCATACCAAGTATGACCGTCTAATAGGCACTTACCCAGCAAACATTTTCAATTTGAAATCAAATTTTTCTGTAACGACAAACGCTTGATAATGATTTGAAAATCATTGCATTCTCAACAAAAAGGGGAAATTATTATCAAATTGAGAAATGTATTTATTTTCAACTTGATTTCAAACGTTATTCTCAAATGTTTTTCAAATGTGAATTTTAATACAATGTGGAACATAAATGAAAAATATTTTTTTTACTTAAGATCGTTATTTATTTAAAGAAACTATGAGCTTAACATTTGGTACCATAGCTAAAAGATGAAATAGTATTCTTTCCGTCCTCTAATTCTTGCAAAGGTGGGACTCCTTTTTATTTTGAGAATTGCCACGGCGTAGCACCGCGATCGTACAACAAACTTATATTTTCTTCACTTTCCCGTTCTATTCTTACACACATTCTTACACTTTGTAATTAATTTTTTACTCACAAATAATATATATTTTTTAACAAGAAGTTAAGGTTTTTAAAGGCGAATTCTCTTCACGTAATATGTAATAATTTTTCTTTAATTGTGTAACACATTTAACTTTAATCGCCATTTTTACTGTTTACATTTATTATTTGATTCGGTGCTGTCAAGTTTATTTTTGATTTGAGAATAACAATTGCAAACAATTTGATATAATACATTGAATGCAAAATGTTTATATTCAAATCATTATAAATTTTAAGTCAAATGTTAAAATCAAACAATTGAAAAAGGTTTGAAAATTTTGTTTGTTGCCAAATGATAAAGTCATTTCATATCAAAGGTTTGACTTCGTGTTTGTTGGTTAAGTTCAGAATTTTAGAAATTACAAACGAAATGACAAACTTATACATATATACAAATTGCAACTGTGTTGAATTTTTACGAGGCAAAAAAAAAAAAAAAAAAAAAAATCAGGGATAGAAAATTGAAATGTTGTTCAAAAATTTCCGCTATTATTGTTACCAATAAAAAATTAAAAATGATAAATAGAAATTTAAAATTTTGTTGTAAAAAAGTATGAAAAGTACGATCGTATCAACTTTTTTTTTACCCTTGAATGAAATAACGAAAACATCTGTTAAAAAATTGTATACAAATTATTAATATCTTAACCCTAGGATTACCGTCTTGGTCTGGCCAGACCAAATTTGTATTTTGCTTGCAATATTTTTCGAATGTGACAAAAAATCAAAAAAACTGGGACGTGAATTCCATACATTATATGTGCTGAATTGAATGAAACTTATTTGGATACGATTGGAGCAATTTAGTGGGGTGAAATTCCATATTTATGTAAAAATCTATGAAATTACCCTCTTGGTCTGACCAGACCAAATTTTTTTTTGGGCTGCAATATCTTTCGAATAGAAAAAAAATTAAAAAAAATAGAAATGTGAATTCTATAAATGATATGTTCTGAATCGAATGAAGCAAGTTTGAATCCAATCAGAAAACTACGGCCCATTATGCGCCGCATAGTTCAATTGAACCACAAAAAACAAACGCAAAACTCCTTTCAGCTGTGGTTGATGCGAAAAAGCAATGGGCGGAACTAAAGACTACATATTCGATGACTTGCATGTGAAATAAAATAATTAAATAATAAAATGATATAATAAATTCAAATAATCTAAAATAATAAGCATTCGTTCAATAAAAAATATATTAATTTACTTTTTATTTAATTGGGCTTATTAGCGGTTCTAAATCTGGCCAGACCAAGAGGATAACTGAGTGGTAAAAAGTTACCGAGAAGCTAAGGGTTAAAACAACATAACAACTTAAAAACAACAATAAATTTAAAATATTAAAACTGAAATAAATAAATAAAGAAAAGTATTCGAAATTCCTCTCCTATCAAACCTCTCCGAAAAAAATTTCTAAAATAAACCTATCATTAAAATGAAAAGAAACCATGCAGAAGTTTAGCCTATAGGAAAAAAACACCAAAGGGCAAGTTAAACTCTTACAAACCCATTCAAACAGATGTGTACTAGTACTTTAGCTGGAACGCTTTTTCAATCGTTAAGCTGTTCGCATGAGTGTAGATTGTTGTAGTAAGTTACACACAATTGCATTCATAAAGTATGGCAAATAAACACTTACTGTTGCTTTTTCTGTTATTGTTACTGTTCTAACTATTGGTATTGCTTTGAGTTCGTATACATTATGAGCACATTGTCTACATATAATTCCACCTCTATATATAGACACTTCATTTTCACTTACTTACACCCACACATGTACAGAATCACACAAGCTGGCATCCATTTACGGAAAACGCAACTGTGCACTTACGTTTAATATTTTTTGCACGTAACCCTGAGGGCATTTCCTGTTTATAGCCAGGACTCAACAACAAAAAACAATGTGTGTGCCTATACTGGTCTATACACGTGTTCATGTGTCAGTATGAGAGGGGGTAAAGTGAGAGGTAAATGTGAGAAAAAAATTTATATATACCGTATGGGGGCTTACATGATTTATGGCATAGGGTATATATATGTATGGGGATAGGGTTTGTTTTTAAATAAAAAACTGTGGCAATTTTAAAATTAATCAGTGAACATTTTTATTATTATGATAACTTTTCCAAATATTTTTGTATACGGAATTTGCCAACAATTGAGTATATCAAATAACAAAACAAATTTAATTTTTTTTTATTTTTACTTTGCGGTGACACCAAAGTGATCAAAAAAAATTTAAGAGTAAACATATAATACACAATTAAATGAGAAGAATACTGCAGGCAAGTTGCTATTTTGGGCATGCAGTCATATACGTATCTCCCATATGTAACGTTAAAATAAGTGGTTTTTTTGGCAAATAATTTGAATTCATTTTGAAATATTTGTAAAATAAAAACTATTATTGGCTTTCACCTTTCTCCTTCTTTCTGGAAATATATGGATTCCGCGCCAAACGAACTGCTATTTTTTTTAAGGCCAAGAACGAAATAAGCCAATTTTAATTACTCTGTTTTTAAGTGAAGCGACTTTCAGTGAAAGCGTTCTGCATCGATTGGAACAATTGGTTGTCAACTGGGCATGATCTAAAATGTAAAAAAGGTAAAGAAAAACTACACACTATTTTTTATATCCATAATCGCACCAAACGTTGTCATAATGGGTTATTACGCGTTCATGCCTGGACGCAATTTCAGAATTTTTTTCACTTTAAACTAATCAATAGTGTCTGATACATGTCAGTATTAGCATTTCTGTTCCGCTCAAACCATCTGCCATTAACTAAATTTGCACCAGTAAACAAATTAATAATATTAAACGTTTAATTCACTTGATTAAAGTTTTAATTAAAACGGCTTTTATTTTTGATTAATGCTTTAATTGGTGAAACACTTTGGAGAGTTTTTTCTGTGTAGTCACTGTTATATAGACAGATACATAGTCATGAGTCATATAGCTTTATATATTCATACATATATAAATTCGTAGTGTTGTACACTCAATGAATATTTTGTTCATTTAATTATGTAGGCATATTGTCATACAGTCTAATAAAACCAATAATAGATTATATATTTATATACATATGAGTGTATAATATATTATAATAATCTATTATTCCATAGGATCATATAACATATAGTTGTGTATCCCTGTTCCCTTCATTTGGTGAAGTGAGAAAATTCACTAAATTCTACATCACTAGGCAAACAAATAAATATGCAACGGTTTTTTTTATAGTGACGCGTTGAAATTAAACACTGTGAGAGAAAACTGAAAAAATACGCAGAAAAAAGGTAAAGCCTGAAATCATCATGTTTATGTATTTATTCAAATAAAAGGCGTTCAAAAATTTAAAAACCATTTAATTTTAATAAACACAAGAGTTTTTTTTGGATATTAAGAACTATTTTTTTTTTCAGTTTATTACAAATAAGATCCGGTTTAAAATGAAAAATTATGTCGGTCAAGTGAGCGATTTACTGGCTCCGAAGGCTCCCAAAATTCTCAATCACTTTTTTAATAAGCTGCTGTCAATGTTTGATATCTGGTCGATAATGTTGTTTTTAAGCTATTGAACTGTTGTGAGACTATTGTTGTACACTTTCGATATAAAAAAACCTCACAAAAAATAGTCTAAAGGTGTAAAATCGCATGATCTTGGTAACCAATTCACTTCTCCTCTATGAGAAATAGAGGAGAAATAGACAAGATCTATTGTTTCTCTTGCTGTGTGGTAAGTGGCACCAGCCACATATTCTCTACGTCTAAATCATCAATTTTTTGCTACAAAAAGCTTCGGATCATCTTACTGTAGCGACTTCCATTATTTTGCTTAAATTTAAAAAAAAAAATTTCGTGAAAGTGAAAATTATGAAATGAAATGACAAAACCAGCGATGATTTATGCAAAACGTGTTGCATTTTTGAGCATCATTAATATTCAGAGTTGATTTATTAAAAGTTAGCAGACGGATAAAATTCGTAATGAATAAACTCTGTGCTAACAAGCTGCTAAGCTTAAACGGCATTTTAGTTAGCAGCTCGTTGTACGTAGTGTACAAACTATGGCTAAATTTTTTTTATGAATACGGCTGTAAGTTTTTAATTGGGTTCATTTAAGCAGTGATTTTAAGTTATTTTAAAGGTTGAATAATTTAGCGTTATTTTAGAAAAATTTATGCCGCGCCTTATGCGGCCTCTACATGTTGCAACTGACCGTACAATTGAGTTGAATAAGCCAAATTTATGAAAATAAAATTCTTTCGATTTTTTTTTCAACCGAAGATCAACCACACCTCTAACGTTATAATTGGTTGATCAACTTGATAAAATTGTGCAATGAGTCGCAACGTGGCCCCTACATGTTAAGAGTTATGTTCGAACTAGTAATAGCCTCACACATTAAGTTTACCAACAAAAAAAGCGCTGCGCATATTAGATTATTAATCTATAATTACCTTTTATCGGGGTACCCGTGTCCCTCATCTTTATTCTAAGAGTTACGCAGAAGTGTGCCTCACTATTGTAGTTTTGGTAATATAAGAAAAATAATTATTACTTTGTATGGGGAGCGCCTTTATCCCCCATCATATACCTCAAATTTGGTGAAATATACAGTTTGTTCTAAGAGTTACCCAAATCAAATTTAGTGATCCTCACATTTGCAGTTGTAAAGATATGAATTTATCTGCGAAAACAGGCGTTTGGGTCCCACTTTGCGACCTTAATGTTTGGTGTTTACAAACTAGCTATAAGAACATTCGCATAATATTCTAAATTTACAAAAGCAAAATAATTTAACAAGGAAAAACTAATTTAAGGACAAAACACTTTAATTTTTCTTTATTAATATTCATTGCAATTTTCATTCTGAATAAATTTCTTATACAGCAGAAACTCGATTCTTACACACACTCGCTACTAAGGGTTTCGTCAAACGAGTTCAAGATTCATAAAGGGGAGCCGCAAGACTCCGTTCTTTTCCCTACTCCATTTCTTATTATTATTTATTTTGCAGATGCCAGCAAGCTTTGCCACTCGTATTCATCTGATTATAGACCAAACATTTCCGATGTTGGTGCTTTAATGGTACGCTTGATCGACACCTTGATGTAAACTCGGAATGGGGTTGTGTGAATTAGATCGATTTTAATGTCCGAAAGAACCAGTGTTGCGTGATAACGCATGAACGCGTGAGGTCAAGGTGCCTTATCTGTTATATAGATATCTCTGGATGTTCTGGGCATTATAATACAATGTAATAAACAATGGGCAAAACATATATTCCAGGTTTCAAAAGCAGAACTCAAGTGCCTCGGTTTTTTGAATACTTCACTTTATCTGATATTTTTATACCCTCCACCACAACTGTGGTGAATGAGGTATACTAAGTTTGCCATTCCGTGTGATTATACATCTAAGACCCCATAAAGTATATATATTCTGGCTCCTTGAGTAATTCTAAGTCGATTTAGCCATGTCCGTCTGTCTGTCTGTTGAAAACACGCTCACTTTCGAAAAACGCAAAAGAAAGGAACAAAGTTGGTCTCAAATTGCTTGTAGTTATCCGAAGCAGCTTGGGATTGAAATCCAGCAACATCGGTTCTGTAGAATCAGAACTATGAATCAAAATATGGAACCACCATCCTAAAAAAATTGATAATTTTGATACAACAACTAACATAAATGGTCGAATAATGCACGGAATGACATAAAATTTTGCATGAATTCGCTTTGTACGACTGCAAATCATACTGGTAAATTTCGTGACGATCCGTTCATAATTTACCATTGGCCCCATATAAACCCATTTCACGGAAAACAGTTTATTACGCATAAAACCGCAATAAATAACGCTAGCATACTTAAATTTGGTACATTACAGTTTTATAGGACCAGAAATCACACTGTAAAATTTTTTTACGATCGGTCCATAATTTACACTAGGTCCCATATAAACCCTACTCCTGGAAAATAGTTTAGTACGCCTAAAACCGTAATAAATAACGCTATCATATTAAACTTTGGTGCGTCACAGTTTTATAGGACCAGAAATCACACTGTAAAATCTTTTGAAGATCGGTCCATAATTTACACTAGGTCCCATATAAACCCTACTCCTGGAAAATAGTTTAGTACGCCTAAAACCGTAATAAATAACGCTATCATATTAAACTTTGGTGCGTCACAGTTTTATAGGACCAGAAATCACACTGTAAAATCTTTTGAAGATCGGTCCATAATTTACACTAGGTCCCATATAAACCCTACTCCTGGAAAATAGTTTAGTACGCCTAAAACCGTAATAAATAACGCTATCATATTAAAATTTGATGCGTCACAGTTTTATAGGACCAGAAATCACACTGTAAAATTTTTTGAAGATCGGTCCATAATTGATCCTAGGCCCCATATAAACCATACTCTCGGAAAACTGTTTATTGCGCCTAAAACCAAATAAAGGTTACTTTGGGAAAGCAATTAAATTCGCCTAAAACCATCACTTATATAGATATTGCGGTAAAATTTCTTATTTAAATTCATATGGCCACAAAAAATATAATGCAAATTTGTGAAATTTACTGTTAACACTAAAACTAATTACACTGCTGTATTAAAATTTATTCTAATTTATTTTTTGTAATACCAAAAATTAGTCTTCAGAATTTTTACCATTTACCATAGGTTCAATACAAATAACGCTCCTAAAAATTATTTCAGTTCGGCTAAAACTTTTACGAATCATGATATTTTACTCAAGCCAGTTCAAAGTTCTAACAAGAAACGCATAAAATTTTCTTATTGTCGGCCAATAATTTAATTCAGGTCTAAACCACAAATAATTTTAATGCTGACGTTCGTTTTTGTGAAGCTTAGTTAATAATAAATATCTATTTATCATATAGAGCCCATTCCTGTCGGTGAAGGGTATCAAAGATTCGGCACAGCCGAATATAGCACTCTAACTTGTTTCTATTAATACCATCTATATCTGGCCGCGAATATAATACAATTCTCATGTGTGGGCTGGTCCTTCAAAGTCTATTTTGGAACTCTCTCGACCGCGTGCAGAAAAAGGCGAAAGATATCGTTGGTGACAGTAGGGTTTGCAATTCTATTGACTCCCTTGAGCACTGTCGCAATGTGGGTTGTATTTGCCTACTTTGTTGTTACTATAATGGAATGTGTTCTGATGAAATTTGTAATCTGGTTGTAGAAATTTATTCGTTTGTGCGTAATATACGTTTTTCCTCAAGAGCCCACCGTTTTGTGGTAGATTTTCCGGTGTATCGTACAACGAATTATAGGGAAAATTCGTTTTTTGGCCCGACTGTTCGTATATGCAATACCCTTCCTGCTAAAGTCTTCCCTCTCACTTTCGACATGAATAAGTTCAGCTCGAATGTCCACAAGAACTACTAGCTCTATCCTACTTCCCATAACCTGTTTTCCTAGTTTCAATACAATGCAATGCATTAGTAGAAGTCATTCAAAAAAAAAAAAAATTAATTTTGATTGTTTGTTGGCCACTTACACAATGCCTTTATGTGCATATTTCGTGTTTTGAATTAAATAAAGTTCAGCGAAGTCCTGCAGTATTTTGTAAAGGATAACGAGTAGAATTCAATTTGTGTTAGTCTTGTATTGTGTGCAAAATGTCAAAGAAGATTTTTACAATTCCAATCCCAATAAAAAACACTGATATTTTGAAGAAACTAAATGCGGGGTATTCTATCAAACCAATAATGGTATTTACCTAAAACTTTACATATCGCACTTAATCAACAAGTGGGTATGAACACAAAATTTAAAAACTTTCAGTGGAAGCGAAACAATTTGTATTTTTATATTAGAGGCATATGAAAAAGAATTTTTAACTCAACCGTTTCAGCAGGAAATATTTTTTCCAAAAAGTGAAAAAATAAAAAGTTAATACCCTCTTGTTGATCAAGTGCGATGTGTATGAAAATATCAAATAAAAAGTCCTGTTGTCAAAAAAATGCATTTTAGTTAAATGAAAAGTAAATTTCCGTACTTGCAACCACCTTAAATCTTCCACTGAGTCACGTTTTTATTGCGAGCATGCATCAAGTTTTTACTGAATTTAAAATTTTATTACACCGCGTTTTTAGGTCAGTATATTTTTCAGTTAAAAGAGGAAACGTTACTTACAATAATGTTACTGTAATATACCGAAAAGTGGCAACCAGGGCTGTGGAGTCGGAGTCTGAATTGTAGAGTTGGAGTTGGGGTTTTTGTACCGGAGTCGGAGTTGAAGTTCCCACAAAAACTCGAGACTCCGACTCCAAAATGAAGAGTTTAAAGTCAACTAAGGACCAGTCTCATATACATAAAGCATAAGGGTTAGAGTAGGATTCGGAGTTCGAGTCGGAGTTGGAGTCGGAGTCGGATTCGGACTTAACCCTAATCAATCAAGCAAACATTGTAACGAATCCAGTCAAAATGTGATTACGAGGCATATACAAACGATTTGCATATCCCATTCTTGTTTAATTTTCACTTTAACCAAGCGAGAATTTTTTAGCGATGGGCGTTACAAGTATTTTTGTAGACAACTACTGCAAGACTTCTTGAACACTCGAAATTAAATTGCAAGAACCGCTTTAGCAAGTTTTAATGGATGCGTTTCCAAATATCGTGAAAGGAGCAAACTTGTCCTTAAATCAAAAAAAAAACATTAGGGGCATTCCATTATACAATTTTTTTTTCTAGTTTACTAATATCTCCCTTGAAGAATTAATAGGTAACGTTACCGTATGTGCCTGGTTAGCACATTATGACAGATTTAAGCGTATTTATGATTCATAAGAAATTAATAAAAAATAAAAATACAATTGCAACTAAGAATTTGAAAATCTTTAACAAAATATATTAAATGAGGAATTCAAAGAGCAGCAAAAAGTATAACTTATATTTAAGAAAGTTGCAACATTTTAATATTAAAAATGTGTCTGGAAGGCACATGCTGACTGGATAAGGGTTAATGTTGGAGCCGGAGTTGGAACTATTTTTTGACGACTCCACAGCCCTAATGGACAGTGAAAAAAATCGGCAAATCGTTACCTTAGTTGGAAAAGTGCTAAGTCCATTTTTCAAATTATTCAGGAGACACAGAAAAATGTGTAATTTTTTTTTTTTTAGTAGACTTTAAATTACCAGTAGTCGTAGGATTTTAAAATAAATCATTTGCGGACTTATAGGCTTTTTTTGACTTAGCACTTTGCTCCTTGAAATTTCATTATTTTAGTAGGAACTTAGCATATTTTCTAGGGAGATCGATTATTCGACTTTTTTCAATAACCTGTTTTCGAATATTACGAATAGTTGCTATTTTAAAAAACCCGGTTTTCGGTAAAACATTTTTAAAATAACCGGTTTTAATTCGAATACATAAAAACACTAAAATCAAACAAGTTTTTGTAATAAAACGTTAATTTGAATAAAAACAAAACATTTCAAAAAGGTGCGGAACCAACAAAATACATAGATGTGACTTTAGATATGTTCAGACATAACAAATATTTGATGATGAAATCCAAGAAAAGTATTGCCAGTAAATTGATCAAACTTTAAACTTTTTTTTAAACATTTCTATTTATTTACTAAACTTTTTTGTAACAGGATAATTGTATAATGTAATTTAAAAACTATCAAATGTTGTTTGATATAGACGAACGTTTTCCAAAAGCAAATAAAAAATTATTGGAATTTAATAAATTTTAATAAAAATTTCAGTAACCTAACCTATGGGCCTTAAAACGGCTTACAAGTTTCTACCAATTTTATTTTAAATGAGTTTTAATTTGTTGGGAGTTAAGCATGTTTATATGAATCAGTAGGATTCAACCATATTTTGGAAAGTTGCAAAAAAAATCTCTTAAATTATTTTAAAAGTATTAGAAAGACGAATAGTAATATGAACATGCTTTTTGTATGAAATATTTGCCTATTCGTCAACCACAATTTCAGACCTTCCATGACATTGTTTGATTTATTAAATTTAGTTTTTTAGCTCTTGGTGTTTTAATAAACAAAACTGATGAATTTGTTCAATATCGTTGATTCCGCCGGAATGTTGTAGTTTTAAGCATGAAGATATGCCAGACCTTATTAAGATTTCTTAGTGCCTTTACAGGCATTCCGTCCTCGACAACACAACGGGCTAATATTTCACCCAATGATTCATTTTCGGCAGCGTCTTTAAGTTAAGTATTATTTGTTGTCTCTTTAGAACTACTTCGAAAGAAGTTGATTTTTATTTGGAGTACATTAATGTCAAGCATGCGGACTAATTAAAGGTGATTAATAAATTGTGACGTGGAAAACCCTTTACAACATAAATTTTAGGGTACTTCAGTCACTTAACTTTGTCTTTTTAATTCCGTTCAAAATATCTCTAGAGTTAATACTACATAAAAATATATTTATTATTTCTCGCACAAATTACTACTTATTTTTTAACTAACAAAAACATTCGCTTTATAAGAGGTTTGTATTGACATTGTTCAGATTGTTTTTTACTTCTGTTATATTTTGTTTTGACATTCTTTGTAAAAAAGTTCAAGTTTGTCCAATACCTATTCTATTAGGAAAATACTTAAATTACGGGTAGATTTGCAACAAGAGTAAGTAAAATGTATATAAATTACACATTATAAAAATAGCCGGCTTATTATACCAAAATAACCGGTTTATTCGGTATTCGAAAAATGGACATTTTAAAATAACCGACTTGGACAAAGCTAAAATAACCGGTTAAAACCGGTCGAATAATAACCGTCCGATCTCCCTAATATTTTTCTTAAATATGTTTTCTTTTATTTCTGGAATTTAATATAAGGAATTGTTCCTTATGAAGCATAATTCGTTTCAGCGGTGTTCGCTGTAACCAAAAAATCTCAATAAAACTATTAAAAAAGTCAATGTATTTGGTGTTTACAAGAATGTAGTTATTTTACTGGTGTTGATAAACAAAATATTTATTGGTTAACAATAAATAAGAATAAGAATTATTAGTTTAAAGAAAAGGAAATAAATAATAATAAAAAGGTATATATTTGCGATATAGGGAACATCCAATTGCTTAAAATTATACGATTATGTTTAATTCAATAGTGTATTTATTTTAAGCGGCAGCTTCCTATGTTAAAAAAATAGGTACAGAAAATTTAGAAAAACCAATAATAGATGAGGTAGATCATCATAAAAACGGTGATGGTCCTTAGGAAAGGTCAGTTTTAAAAATTGCAGGTCTTCATATTTTCTTACCGTTATTTTCCTTCTTTCGTTGTAGAGTGGTTACAAACTCGAAAAATGAATAGACATTATATTTTTTTTATATTTTTATTTTTTTTCTGTGGTAATTTTTTCCACTTTTCGGTGAAACGAAGTTAATACTTTATATCACAATTTGGTGTATATTTAATTGCACGAATATCCGTTACGTCCAGGCCAATAAATAATACAATATAATAAATAGTTACTTTTGGCATCAATAAGCTGTACAATTATGGTATTTTGCAATATTCTATATTTTTAAAACCCATACATAATTCGACTGAAGACAGTAAATACTTAAGATTGTATTTAGATGTGTAGTTATAACAAGGACGAAAAAAATATTGAAAATAACCAAAACTCTCAATGCATGCAAAAGTATTTACAACTGTAATCACTTGATATAACGAATAATATGATATGTAAAGTAGATATTTAATATTACAGCTATTGCCAAATTGCTGTAATTCTTTATAGTCCAACTTGAAAAGAAAAGACTTTATTAAAAAAAAAAAAAATTTGTTCCTTTCAACTGGACTTGGCATATTTTCTTAATTTTTAAATTTTTTTTTGACTTAGCATATTTGCCTACCACTGCATTCCAGCAAGAAAAAAACAAAATAAAGATAGATATTAGGAATTATTTCTTTTTCATAAGCAACTTTATTATATTCAACCTTTTTAATTTTTCGAATTTATTCTATGAGTTAAATTTCAGTTATGTATTTTATAAAGTCATTTCTAAAAAAAAAATTTAAGGAATAGAGCTATTACAAAAAGCTTTATAAAATACATAACTGAAATTTAACTCATAGAATAAATTCGAAAAATTAAAAATGTCAAAATAAAGATATTATTTTTGCTTGTAAATGATATATTTTGAATTATACTAGCAAGCTACATCAAAATCTCCATTTCGACGAAAAGTGGACTTAGCACTTTTTCCGACTAAGGTAACGATATGTATATTGACATTTCTTAATTTGTTTTTCCTTCTCCTTTTGTTTACTTCCTGTTTTTGAGATAAGACACACTTTTGCCAATTCTTCTTTTAATTATTATTCTTAGACTTCATTTGTATCCAAATAAATGAATAACGAAATGTTATTTACATAAAAACTTTTTCTGTAAATTGACGAGTAATTTCCAAACGTGATAGCTATTACTAAGCAAAAAAGTTACAGTCATAGTTCAGGGGGTAAAACCGCACTTTTGTTTCCTTTCCCACAACTTAATCGAAAAGTTTCTCGACGCGTTAGTTACAGAACATGGGCACTAGACTGTCCCACGCTTGTATGGAAAAGGAAAAGTATAGTCCAATTCTTTATCCACAAGCTTGATTTTGTTTCTTTTACTAAAATATATGTGTATACCAAAAATTGGCACAATGGGACAATATTTAGAGGTCGCGATGAATTGCGACTTTTATGTTTCACATCTTATATAACATGCATTCACTACTGACTTATCATTATTGTACTTGTTAATGTATTTCTGACTGTGTATTTTTGTTTTACAGAGTATTTATATAATTACGTCATTGGAGATATCTTTTTCACATATTTCTTTGATCTTTACTAGATTTACATTCATTAAAATTAAAATATCTTGATCCTTTTATATAATTATTTAACGTATTTTGAATGCAAGATTACAAGGAACGAGTTTTTGTTAGCTAAATTTAGAATTTCTTATTTTTTTCTTGCACTTATTTTCCTAATATCGAAACAAAATTTCGTATTAATAAGGGGCATCCCCTGATTGTTGATTTAAAAGCTAAACAAAGAGCGAAGTTCAGTGATAATAAATACATTAAACGAGAAGGTTGTGTGCGATTTTTTTTTTAAGTTTAAGCCATTTTGATTGGAAGTTTTGTCAAATTTCAGTGATTTATAATAATGTAAGTAGTGAAAAACAATAATAATTTTTTAAAACGTTTATTCACTTTCGTGCTCTATTGGTTAAGTTAAGATAAGAAATGTCTGCCACTAAATCCTCGAGATTTATGAGAAGCTCACCAGGAACGTGGCTAATTGGGAATCAAATTGAACGTTTTAGTCCGGCAAGACTTCCATCAAAAGGCGATGTGCTTAAACTGTTCAATTTTTATCACTTGGGAGAAAAGAGAACTGAAAAGATTAGTATTCGAGAAACGGCAAATGCAGTGATCGAGATTTGGGAACGAGGAAGCCTTCCTACTCAAAGGATTAATTCGATCGTAAGAATAATTCGTAAGCTTTTAGGTCAGTATAACATTTTGAAGAAGTGTCGGAAAAACAATCTCAAAAGCAGTCGGGCAAAAGAAGTCACATTCAAAGCAGATTTAAATAAAATATTTGACGCAGCCACAAGATGCATTTAACAAAATCAAGAATGAGGAGGACAAATTGTTTCTTATAATGCAGAGGGAAAATAATATGAGATGTAGCATGGCGGGAATAGACATGAAGGTAAAGGGGAAAGAAGATCGCAAGCGAAAGAAATAAATGGAATTAGAGGCAAGACAATTGCGTAACATTGAAAGTCAAAGAGCTAGTGAAGAAGTGGTTGGATTATCTACACTGAAGGATAACGTGGAAATTTCCGACAGTGAGTCAGATTCATCACATGAAGAAGTTAAGTATCGCGAAAAACGAAATACAACTAAACCAACAAAAACGAAATCTGTTTTTACAAACGACTTTATTGGATCTATTGACCGTGTAAATTTTTCTGATCGGAATACCATGTATGTTGTTGGAGCTGCAGTTCAAGCGTTAGGTACACCTGTATCCGAAATTGCGTGATCACGTACTACAATACAACGAAAAAGAAACGATATCCGAAGCTGATAAGGACTCATTTTCTTTGCAATATCCAGTCGTATTACACTGGGACAGCAAATTGTTGCCCGATATTTCTGATGAAAACAAAAAAGTCGATAGAGTTGCTATACTCATCAGTGGCAATGGAAAAGAAAAACTTTTAGCAGTTCCGAAGATCGCAAAAGGAACCGGTGTAGAACAGGCTAACGCCTGTTTGGGTGTCTGTAACGATTGGTCAATAAAAAAGCAAATTCGAGGACTATGCTTTGACACTACCGCCTCCAATACTGGTTTATTGCTAGGTGCATGTACTTTAATATAAAAAGGATTAAATAAAGTTCTAATATGGATTGCTTGTCGCCATCATATGTTTAAGGTCATGCTTTCTAATGTATTTAAAGAGTATTTTGGCCCAAGCGTTGGACCCGACGTGCAACTATTTAAAAGATTTAAAAATCAATGGCCAAATATTGATAAAGAAAACTTCAAGGTCGGAGATGATACTCTATTCCATACGAGAGACTTGCTTAAACTTCAACAGCAAATGTATGAATATTATACCGAGGCCATCAAAAGTTAACAGCCAAGGGACGATTACCGTGAACTCCTTATGCTTTGTCAAAATTTTCTTACTGGTGCAAATAAAGCAGGAACAATGAAAGTTAAATTTTATGCACCAGGCACGTGTCATCTTGCTCGTTGGATGACGAAGGCGATCTATTTTATAAAAATATGTATGTTTCAAAATCAATTTGATCTCACAGACGAGGAAAAGAAAGCTGTTACCGAAATAAGTTTGTTTATAGGTCTTATATATGGTCGATACTGGAATGAAGCCCCTTTATCAATAAATGCTCTTCTTAATGACCAAAATCTCCTTAAAGAACTCGAAACCTATCCCAATGAAAAAATTGTTAAAACTGCTGTAAAATCATTTCATCGACATTTATGGCACTCTTCTGAATATTTAATCGGGCTTGCCTTTTTCGATTCCAGAGTTGCATATGAAACTAAAAAAGCAATGGTGAAAAATCTCCAGCTACCACCAAAATCCACTTGAGTCCTATGTTACCAGAAGGTCAACAATTTTTTTCAATTTATTATTCGATGATGGACAAGAAAAGGCACAGTCATTTCTTTCAAAGGATCCTACAGAGTGGGAAGACGACGCAATTTTTATTTCGATGAAAGAAAAGGCTAGCCTTTTAAAAGTAGTAAATGACTGTGCAGAACGTGGTATTGCTTTGGTGACCCGATTTAACAGCTCAATTACGAAAAATGAGGATCAAAAACAATATTTGCTTAGATTAGTTGATCACCATAGAAAAAAATTTCCCGGGGTTTCTAAAGCTAATATTGCAAAAATGGCTATCTTAAATGTAAAAAAATAATAAAATATGTAATAATTTATACTTAGTATACTGTTTTATTAATTCTTTATTTATTTGTTTTATGAAATATTTTTATTTTTAAATTAACAATGAATATCAACCATAATAAATCAATATATGTTATATTTCTATCTAACCCCGAAAAATCATTAAACTATCGCAACCCGTAAATATTGACCGATTGTATTCAAATTTGGACTGAACATTTTTAAGCACTATTCGAATAGGAACAGCCTTGTGGAGCGCGAATATTCGATACTTTTGTATTTTGGGCCTCCCTAATGGGCACTGTAATCATATGATTTTTAAAGATTTCTTTATCAAAATTACCGGTAAAACTCTATAAAAGTTAATATACCTAAACGTATTTAAACCTATTCCCAGTCTTTGTTGTTTTTGCTGCTGCTGGTATAAAGTTTATATGGAAGAAAATGTGTTGTGCTGCTGCATAAATTTTCTCATGCGGTTAGCATCGCATCATCTAGCAGAACTGAGAGCAAAAATGTATACAAATAGAAGAAAAGAAAATAAATTGCAACAACAAAACAGAGAGAAATAAAACAGTGAGAATGGGTCTAGTACCCACATTCAAAATGGGTTATTTTTTATGATGTGTGATAATGCTAATGTGTGTGTGAGTAGTAAAAATAATAAGCGTAGGTGTGCAGCTGCTGCAAGTTTTTGATGAGAATATATGAATAATGAAATTTTGATTTTTTTTTTTAAACTTAACCAGAAAACAGGAAAATATATACTAACTATTTCCTGGGGGCAAAATATTTCATTCACGATGTATAAAATTTTCTTGTTTTAATTTTTTCAGAAGGGTTCGATACGGCTTAAGAAAAAAAAAACATCAGCAACAAAAGTATCAAAGAGAAATGGGGTGTAAAATATAAGAAATTCACTTAAAAAACTATTAAAAAAAAAATGTGAAATATTGTTTAACCTCATGCCACATGTATGGAAAATAGAATGTGTTTAGCAGGTTGGCTAAAGCAACTAAAGACCAGATGCACAAGAGCTTTTGCCACAGCAACCACTATTTAACAGCAAATAATAAATAAAAATGTATAAACAAAAACTTTCATCATGAAATGGCCTAAGAAGAAAAATAGTAAAACTTGTTAACCACTTATAAAATAAATTAATTCAAACAGCTGCTAATAATGTAGAATTTAATGAAGGGGTAAGTATTTTTCTTAAATCGCATATCTTGATGCGGAATTTCTGAAAAAGGGGCTTAATTTTTTATTGATAGTTGAGTTCTCAAAATAGTTTTTTTTTAAGGAAAACACAGAAAAAAATAAAAAATTAACTTCAATTAATATATTAGTTAGAAATTTGTACTGCTAATTAAATTTCGTACTGACTCTCTGGCTGCAAAGAAATTCATCATATTTGTTAGTTTGAGCTTTTCTTACTGTTGAGTTTCAATTAATAGATTTTAGTGAAATTTATCACTTTCACTACTGTATAAATATTATATATTATATTATATATATTATATATAAACAATGAAAATATGTTTCCATTAAACACAGTTAATGGAAACAATTAAAGTTAAAACTTTAATACAACATAAAATATAAAAAATATTAGAGTTTGTGTGTACACTCATAGAAAAATGCATCTTCATATTGATGATGCCCTAACGTCGGAATTGTGACATCAAATTTATTACAAATGGCACCAATGAGGCAAAAAGTGATATCAATCTAATGATGAACGTCATCCTAAAATTTTGTCGTATGCTATGCGTCTTCTATGACTACAGTGGCATCAATTCGATACCATATTTTGTGTATTATTAATATTATTTGCATGCTTAAAAAGTAAAATGAGAAGCAAAAATTCCCAAATTCTATTTATTTAAATTATTTAGTTAAATACATAAAATTTTCAAAGTAGAATGATTACAAAAATCATATCGGGATGCTGCTGTTTTGAGTTCTTCTGTAAACAAAGGGCAGAATACAATTAAAGTGAAACAAACATGTGTAACGGGTAAGTAAATAATAATATTCTCTTGCTTTGACTTCAGTTAATCCCAATGACTAAATTTAATGACAGTTTATCATTAAATTGAGCCTAATGAGTCCTTTTTACGATGTTACTGAGTAATCGCACTGATGAGATGTTTTATTACACTGATTCAGATGCGTCATTTCTGTGATGCCGATTTTTACCCTGATGACATTTTGGGCAAGTGATGTTAAGGCTGACATCAAAAGGATGAAAAGTGTCATGGGGTCAAAAACGAAGACACTTGTCATAGAACTGATATAAAAATACATCAGCGTTATGGCGCTTTTTCTATCAGGGTATGTTTTCATATTTGCATAAATATATTTGGATCAATTAAAAAAATTGTTTTAACAATGATAAATTGATTTAATTGAAAACTTTTTGGTGAAAATATTTTCTGTGTGTATATTTGCAAATTTGAAAACATATACACAAACTTTTTTTTTTTTGACAATAGTAGTACAATAGTATCGTGGTTATTTTATTGAATTATTTATTTTTTTACATCAAAGTTCATTCATTAAATCTAATTTTCATAAAATTATTTTTATGAAGAAAGGAACTTTATTTACAACATGAAATTAATTAAAATTTATTGATAACTTTTCATTCTTGACTGATGCTGGGATTGAACCCACGTCCAAGGACAGGTTCAGAGATATTTGCCATTTAACACTCACCGCCATTGACGACGTTAGGCAGCCAGTAGTCAAGCATCAGAAGTAAGGAAGAACATGAAAGTCAATTAAAAAAAAAATAGATAATCATTCACAACAAATTTCGATCTACCAAGAAAAAAACACAATTTTTTTGAATAAAAGCTTAATATAATTCCCCTTTTGATCCTATCCGCAGCATAATGAGCTATTAACTTTACACTTTTTATACTGATATAGATTTCTCTGTTCCTATTGGCAAAAAGAATAACTTTAAACTTAATTTTTCATTTTTTTAATATACTAAGAAGGGTATTCATTCATTCAGGCTTTTGGTTTAATCGGTTAATCGCTCGAGTAATTAATCGAGGTCTTGGTTTAATCGGTTAATAATCGCTTAATTTTGTAATTGGTCGGTTAACCGATTGATAAAGCTTTTTTTATGAATTAAGTTATCTCGAGCAAACAAAAAAATAATTCAGAAATATGTAATACATATTTTTAAATTAATGTTTATTATGTATTATTTAAATAATAAACTGTAAGATCATAAAATTTGTTATTTCAATAGTTTAAGAAGATCTTTTAAAATTATCTTTAAGACAAATAATTTGGTTTACATGTTTAGGACTTAAGCGACTCTTTCCTTTAGTTTTAATAAAACTTGACTTGGAAAAAATTCTTCCATTTATCGTAGATGTTGCAGAAATCGAAAGCAACCATAATGGCTTTATGTCACAATCCAAACGGACATAAAGCCATAATTTTGATATGGCCTTAAGTCTCATATCAATTTGAGTGAAATGGGACATAAAGCCATTATGGTTTAAAGATTTCAAAATATCTGTCCTTCTTTTCCCTACGGCCATTTTTTTAGAAGAAAATCCCTACGAACTATTTTTTTCAATAAAGTTTATGGGTTTAATATACTTAATCGTCAGCACCTTATTAAATTTGAAACACATTCTGCACGGATATACGATTGAAAGCAGTTGTGCTACTCTTATGTTATTGATACCAAACGGAAGAGAAACAAATATTGAGTTTAACCCAATTAAAAACTCAAAATTTGAATTTTTTTGACTTAATACATTCTTACTAAACGTCAAAGATTAATGAAACAAGTAATTTTAAATATTTTTTAGACATAAATTGACTCTTATTCGACCTATAAAATTTTTTAAATAAAGAGGATTATTATAAGCTTTAGGTCTTTTTTTTTTTTTTATAAAAAATATTAAATTTATTGAATCCAATATTTCGGCATTCCGTTGTGCGCCTTCTTCAGCGATTTTTTCTTGAATATTTGACAAAAAATTAACAAGTTTTAACAAATTTAACAAATTTAACAAAATGTCATATTTCCAATATGTTCATGTATAAATTCGATTCTTAACAAAATAACAGAAAATTCAAAATATAATGTAAGGGTATCTCTTCAAAAAATTAAGAATAAAATTAAGAATATTAAGTTAAATGATGATGAGAAATTAATTTCTTTAAATGTAGTTTCATTATTTCCAAGTATACCTGTATATCTTGCTATAGAGCTAATAGAGGAACAATGGAATAAGTTAGAGGAACACACTAATATAGATAAGGATTTATTTTTACGTATTCTGAAATTTTGCATAATTGATAATAGGTATTTTCAATTGGATAGTAGTATATACATATGTTCAATTAAAAGGACTTCCTATGGGTTCACCTGCATCTCCTATTGTAGCAGATATTGTTATGGAAAAATTAATAGATACATGTATAAAACAGTTAACTATTAAATCTAAAATTATGACAAAATATGTGAATGATTTATTTTGTGTAATTAAAGAATCAGAAATAACAAACATTTTAAATACATTTAATTCTTTTCATGCAGATATAAAGTTTACAATGGAAAAGGAGTTTGAATCAAGATTGTCTTATTTAGACACTTTAATAATAAGAAAAGAAAACAGTTTATTTATTGATTGGTATCAAAAACCAACATCGTCTGGTAGAAAAATTATTCATTTTTCAAATCATACAAAAAGAGTTATAATTAACACGGCTAAACATTTTATAGAAAAGGTATTGACAATAAGTGATACATTTTTCCATAGGAGTAATAAGGAAACATTTTTTAGAGCATTAATGGAAAATAGTTTTCCAAAGGAAATTATATCCAATTTATTATTAAAATATAATAACCATATAATAAACTATTCCAACAGTAACGCAGAACCGAAAATTTATAAATCAATAACTTATGTACCAAGATTTTCAGAAAGATTAGAAAAATCAAATATTTATGATACAAAAATATATAAAATTGCACATAAATCTTATAACACAATAGGTAGATTTTTCACTAGTATGAAGGATAAAATAAATAAGTTGGAAATGTCAAATGTAGTTTATAAAATAACTTGTAAGGGAAATGTTAATGGACAATGCAGTAAAGTGTATGTTGGTACAACAAAAAATAAACTTAAAACTAGGATAGCAGGACATAAGTCAGATCAAAAATATAGGAATATTTCATCACAGAAAACAGCTTATCAACCCATTGTGCAAGTTTAAACCATTATCCTGATTTTGAAAATATATCAGCGTAGATTTATATAAGCGTAGATTTATGTTAGAAGTGTTGCAAATTATGAAGATTCCAACAATATCCAGAATTAATTTTAAGTCAGATACTGAAAATGAAGCCCAAAATTATAGACATTTAATTTATAAAAATAGAAACGGAAATTAAAAATTTATTTAAACTGTAATAGATGAGGTTTAAATTGGAAACCCTTTTTGTATTTAATTGAAAATATGACATTTTGTTAAATTTGTTAATCTATATATAAATCGGCAAAGGCAAAACAGTTAAGAACACATTGGCACTCTGTTTGCCAACCGATTTGAACAAAAAGTACACCATATGAGAGGTATTTACTTACAGTAGTGCACAATACGTATTTTATTAAAAAATGCGGGGGTAAAAAGGGTAAAAATAAGGGATCCAAAAAAAATTTAACGGACTGTTTAACGATTTCAAACATCAACGTTCGCATTTAAAATTATATTTGAAACAAAGACAAAATTCTAAAATTTGCTTATATTTTAAATTTGATTTTCTATGCGAACGTTAACGTTCGAAATCGAGGAACAGGATGTAATACTTATCGTTGTGCTTTAGAAAAATAAGAGGCCTTTTTTAAAATTCGGCCCTTTTGGGTACTAAACGGGTATATCCTGTATTTTAGAACTTTTTTGTCACCACATTTAACTTTTAAACAAGCAAACATAGAAATTAAGATTATAACAAATTCGTAACTTATCTAAAAATATAAATTTGGTACTCTTCCGAAATTCGAACGTTTTAGCTTTGAAAATCCTACCTATTTTTGCCACCTTTTTACAACATATTTTTCTTTATGTATTGACACATTCGTATTAAATTATGGATTCCCACTTCAATATTGAACTTTTTGATACTTTTATGCGGAGAAAAAAATCATCAAAAAGGGAAAATACGGGATATAAATTTCTTTTTCTTTTCCGAGCTGCATGTGGTCATTTTTTAATTTTCTATAATATTGAACGTAGAAACATAAAAGTATTGGAGTGAATGAGAACCTGCAAGAAGAAAAATGCTGGCACTTTTTTGCTCTTAACAGATACTTTTTGAATTTTCATTAAAATTGGACCTAGAAACATAAAATTAAATATGCAGAGTGATTGAGAAACTTTATCTTAGAGAAGACTTTTTTGTCCTTTTTGGTTTTTTAAATGGTAATATCTGATTTTTTTTTATAATATTGTAATGTAAGTAGAAGAGTACATATAGACGGAAGTTGGTCCCTAGCCAAACCGACCCACTAACACGAATAAAAAACAAATGCTTGAAATATGTAAATTCATTTTTACTTATATGTATGATTTCTTCATATTCGCATAAATAATTATGGTCGAATTTCGACCAGTGGGCAAACACTAGTTTTGTTAAATTTATTAAAAATTGTTAGTTTTTTGTCAAATATTCAAGAAAAAATCCCTGAAGAAGGCGCACAACGTGCAAAAGTGCCGAAATATTGGATTCAATAAATTTAATATTTTTTATAAAAAAAAAAAAAAAAGAAAAAGAGCTAAAGCTTAAATAAGAGGATTAATTAAAAATTTTTTAAAAATATTAATTCTTTGTAACCTAATAAACAGGAAAAGTGTCAAAAAATTTCCCCCCAACTGTCAAAAAGATTCCAGTTTTTATACCCTCCACTATTGTGAACTTTTTGAAATCGAAATTTATAACACTTTTTGATTTGTTTAATAATGATTTTTATTGCAATAAAAACATTGTTTTTTTACCGAATAATTCATCTTATTAACCATCTATTTGCTTAAGAGCATTTCGAATCTATTATTATTGAAAATAATACAATTTGCATTTGTTTCTCCAACATTTTCTGCTTTAGCAAACAATCAGTTTAAATGGTTTATGATATTCACTTTATTTGCCGATGATGTAATTTCATGTACGTTAACAAGGAAAATGACATAAAAGAATTTTTTTTTAACAAATTTATGCATAAACATGATGCAGTAAAAGAGGTCCTTAACATATGACAAATACGAATGGAGTCATACAATAAGTGCTACTGCACTAACGTATAATAAAAATACTTAAATGACATGAATATTCAAAAAGAGAAAAATGAACAATAAGTAAATCCTTTTCTTACTTAGCTACACATAGACATTAGACAAAAATTAGAAAAATTTTGCAGAAATAAAATGTATAACAATGAAAGAAAGATAGGACTATGATAATTCCAATTTAATTGGAAGTATCCTGCTGATGAAAAGCAAAAAAAAAAAAAAATGTTTATGTTACAAACAAATTATGCAATACTTTGATGCATAAAAAACTATAAGATTTCTCATGTTACAAGTTGCATCATAAACTTTGCATTGAAAAAATGATTTTTAAGTTTTACTGCTAATTAATGTTTTGTACATGTTGCAAAAAAAAAATACCCAACAAATTTAAAGTTCGATTTTCTCATATTCTCATTTCATATTTTTTTTTTAAAAAATTTTATATTGATTCTAAAATCGTTACTTAGCTTAAAAATTTAAATAATTAATCAATCGCTTAAATTCAAATATTATATTTTTGCATAGTGGAAAAAAGTTTTTGTTTTGAGAATTTTTTTTTTATTTTTTTCTCAAAATTTTCTCAAACCTATAAAACAATGTATTTTCTTAAAAAAACCTCTTTAAAAATCAATTAGTAAATACAAAATATATAAAATAATATATATATTATACAATTTAAAATATGCAGTTTACATTAGAAAAAAAATGGATAATAACTTGCATAAAAACATTCATCAACTCGAGAAAAAACTGTATCCATTTGAGAAAACAACCCTTTTTTAATCATTTTACGAGTGTTTGACATTTTTAAAAATTAGGTTTTGTTTAAAACTTTTCTTTATTCTAAATAAAAACTCAAATTGATATCGAATGTAAATTTTAGCTTTTTATCAAACCTCAAATGAATGAAATTTCAGTTTCTTTAATTCATATTATAATTCATATATTCTTTAATTGTATTCATAAATATTAAACCAAATCACTTTTTATTTTAAAGTTGTGTGTGCTCCCGCAATTTTAAACTATTTTGAGAATAACTCGAAAATAAATTAATTTTTCACTTTGAGATAACGTTTCCATTTTTAAATGAAAATTTTTGATATTTTTAAATTATCCGTCAAATAAAATTTTCATTAAATTATTTTAATGAAGAAAGGAATTTTGCAACATGAAATGAATTAAAAATTTTGATAATGTTAATTCTTGACTGAACGGGGGATTGAACTTGGGTCGTATTTACGTGTTTCGAGGATAATCACATTACCATTTGTTAAAAAAAAAATCTAATATGCTACAATTAATTTTAAAATATTTTTAAGAGAATTTTGCGTATAAAATTAATCTGTTTTCAGATTGATTGAAATTATTTGAGGTCAAGTGGTTCTTTATTCTTTCTCTATGCTTAAACTGTTTTTAAATTAAAAGTTTAAATTTGGGGCGAATTTTAAAATATATTTTTTTTATTGTTGATTCCATTTCGGCTCCATGAAATAAGTCCCCAAGCACAAAATGAAATAAATCAACAATTTTAAAAATCAAATAAAACCCCAATGGAATGAAATAACGCCCAAAATAGAAATTAAATAGTGCTCCAATTTTTCGGGACTTAGCGAAGCCGGTGTTTGTTATATCATAGTTAGCGATTCGGTGTTTTTAAATTCGGCATTTCCGAATTCGGGATTAGAAACTTCGGAACTTAGACATTCCGATTTCTGAAATTCGGAATAAAATAAATAATCCTGATTTGGACATTTCGGGATTCTGAAATTAGAGATTTTGATACTTTCTCTTTTTTATGTACACATGGTAAACTTATGCGTTAAATATAACAGGATATAATTTGCATTGTTTAAAATTTTTGAATAAATTGAAAAGTGATTTAAGTCACAAATTTTTTTTTTTTTTATTTAATTTTTGACTTTTGGGTAGCTATTTCAATTGAAATAAGCCCCCAGTACCAAAATGAAATAAGTCCCAGGAAAAAAAAGAAAAAGGCCCCAAAAACGTTGTTGTTGATTTCTTTAAATTTTTTTGGGGAAATTTTTTATGTATTTTTGGGGGACTTATTTTGTGGGGACTAACTTCATGGCGCCTTCCATATCGGCTAACATTTTGATAACAATTCGTTTTAAATGTGCTATTAAATCATTCTTAGTTAAAGGTATGATTTTCGCAATATATGAGGGCGGATCAATAAGTCCGTGACTTTTTGAATGAAACACAGTTTTTTTTTTACAAAATAAAAATCATTTTTCAACATGATCTCCTTTTAGCTCAATACACTTAGTCCAACGTTTCTCCAATTTGTGTATCCCTTCCAAAAAATAGGATTTTTCGAGGTCCATAAAAAAGGCATTTGTTTGACAATAATTTCATCGTTGGAGCTTAAACTCTTTCCAAGGAGCCATTTCTTTAGGTTCGGAAACAGGAAAGAGGTATGTGGTGGATGAGGTACCAATTCGTCAAATTATTCTCAGTTTGAGATAAACTCCCCAGCAAAAACTAGGTAATGACTTGAAATTACTGAACAACTTACTTTTCAATGACTACTTCATACCATCTACATTACATAGAAGTAGTTAAGTAATGGTTGACATATAATCTGATACATAAGCACTTGTTTATGTGTTGATTAACGAAATTTATAATTAATTCATAATAAAGTACATTTTAGATTTTATTTATTTAAATCAAATACGAATTGATTTCAAATACATTTTTGTTCTTACAATTTGTTTTTTTTTATTTGTTATAAATGAATATGAATTTGAATATGAAAAATGTAAATTCTTAATTGATTTTGATATGAATTTAAAAATTAAAATTTTGAATAAAACCTACACTGACCAATCAACTAAACGATAATAAAACGATATCGTCTAGGTGATATAAATTATAATATATGATATCGATCTTGTGTCATAAACGATAATATTTAAATTGTAACTTTGTTTATAATATCGTTTTTCCATGAAAATATCATATCGTTTTTGAAATCATATCGTTCTCTGGTGTATTGGGTATGAATATGTCCTTGATGCAGGGTAGTAAAATTTTGCATTAGAAAGCAAATTAAATTAAAGACACAATTTGTTTGACAAATTCAGTTTTGTTGATAACAATGTAAAGTGTCTATTTGTAGGCAAACGTGGTAATGACTTATTTAACTCCCTATTTGTAAGTGAATGTAGTAATGACTTATTTAACTCACTATTTGTAAGCGAGGGTGGTATGTACGTGCCTCCAATGACATCACCGTGTTAAAATAATGAGTTAAAATGTCAATTTATAAGTAGTGAAGAGAAGTGATATTAGCTTTTTAACTCATTACTTTGCAATGTAAGTTTTTGCTGGGTCTTATCATTTGATCTCAGTTTGAAGCAAAGGCTATGCAACCCTTGGGGACAGTGATAGGTTTCTAGAGGGTCCACGAAAATTTTTTTAATTAAAACTTAAGAAATAATTTTTTTTTGTTTCGAGTTACTATTATTTTTAATTTGCAAATACTATATTATATATATCCAGTTGGGGTTGAAATCTCTTATACTTAGATGCCTTGTACTGAAATCTCTTTTCATTTGTGGTTAAATTGTAATTAACATGAGTTTAATTTGTGATCAAATTATTCGCAAATGAATAAAAAATCGTCCACAAGCTGTCCCAATTTGAGAAAAAAAAATTTTTTAGTTTAAGATTTGTTAATGTTTTTGTTTCTAAATAATAAAGATTTTTTTACAATTAAGAACCCACTGACAACTACATGTAAAAAAATATAAATTTACGGTTTATTGTTGTTGTTTTATTTAAGCGTAAAACTTGACTGTTTATAATTCCTATTCGCTTAACAGTTTTATTTGTAAAATATCTTTAATTTTTTTAAAATCTTTGGAAAAAGGTTTCCTGATGATCTGCCATAAGCAACCAGTTAAATGGGCGTATAAGCCAGATAATTCCACCACAAATAAATTTCAGTATGTTTACTAAGTGTACTAATTGGGAATTTATCACATTTAAACGAAATCTTGAGAATGCATTTCGTTTAATTCAACATGATTCCAATTAAAAATCAAATCAATATGTTCGCTAGGTACTCTTTTAACCAAAACATACACATGCAATATTTAGAGTTCGTTGCATATATTTTTGGGTATATTGTCTATTTTCAATGGCCTTTTGTTCTCATGACAATAAAAAGAGATCAACTGTAATTAAGAAGTAACATTGTATAACTAACTAACATGCATTTCAAAAACAAAATTTTGAAAAAGAAATGCCATTTAAACAAACATTTGCATACGGACTTTTTTTAATACGTATGTTTGAACATGTTCAAAAGTATCCTACGGCTCTGAGGACTTTTCGCAAAATAATGATTTATCGAGTTGTAGAACTTGTGCGATATGACCTAGGAGAAAGTCATTTATAAGTAATTGCATGTTTTTAATTGGTTTAATGTAGTCTATTCCTTACAATAACTACTGTCAGGTTAATTAAGCAACTGTCAATTGTCCTTTTCTCAGTACTCCTCCTCAAATATATGATTACTTGACTCATTGCAATCATTTAGTTTTAATCGCTGGTACTTTTATTTACTTTGTCCTGCAAATGAGAGGTAAATTGTTCGACCTTAGGTAGCCAGGAAATGAGTTAGCATAAGACTACTTTCTGTTGATTACCTGGTAATGCTAAAATGATTCGAAACTTGACACATTTGCTAACTATTTTCCCCTAGATTCATGATCAAATAAACAAGTTATGTGTTTTGGTAAGTTTATTTTGTTAAAGTTTTTTATTATAACAATTGTGATTTTTAATTGAACTGTTGATTTTTAATTGAAGCACTCGGACAACAAATACAAAACTACAGCAAAAATTAAATAAAACAAAAATCAAATTTTTGGCACTGAACGTGATGAAATAAATAAATTTTTAGCCAACTTGTATTTCATTGTGGTCAATATCGACTTTAATTTTAATTAAAATAATAAGAAACTGAGGTTTTGGATATTTAAATTAGTCTTAAGTTCATCAAATTAAATTTTCATTAAATTATTTTTATTGAAGGAGGTTGATCCTTGGGTGTTGTGGCTATTCAACAAAAGTTGCTGGAATTAATGGCGGTGGATGTTAGACAGCTCCGCCTGGTAAACAAGGGAAGAGTGTATAATCTAGCTGGATTAAACTTTCTGCCTGTGTGTAAATGTGCCTCGCACATTCGAGGGTAGTTGGTCAACACAAACATAGTTTTGTTTAGAAATATCAACATTACAGATAATAATGTATATTCTAACCACAACAATAACAACAAAAACGTATGAAATACCACAAACAACTTTAGCGAAAGTTTATTGAAAAATATACACAACGTCTTAAACTACACAAACAACGCTTACAACAACTCGCACAATATCAACACACGCACAATAATAAAAACATCCCATACATACAATAACCCACAAAACGGCAAATAACACGAACAACATCTATACAGATAATACAAACAACAACAACACATACAATATGTATACAAATAATCAAACAACATCTTTACAAATATCACCCACAACAACACAAATTATATATATACAGATAGCACAAGCAACAACACACACAATTTGTATACGAATAACACAAACAACAATACACACGATATGTTTATACAATATGTGCATGCAAATAACACAAACAACACCAACTCGAACAACACCAACACAAACAACAATAAAGGTAATATCAACTCCATTATTACGACTAACTCACAGCCAAAAAACCAAAGATACCGGCACAATCCAAGGTATCAACACAAACAAACATACTCAATTGGCATTTATAAACTTACACTTATCAACGAATTCTATAGTGATCCTCGATATGTAAAACCAAAAGACTATGCGTACAACACAAGGCAATGAGCAGAGGGAAGGTGCAAAGCAGAAAGATATACCAACAACTACGAAAAAAATCTTTGATCACCACAAAACTCAAACATATTTAATAAATTACCTTTACACTTATTAAATATCTCAAACCCACACAAAAGAACATCACATCTCAAAAATGACTTAATCAACATGCAATGAAAACGACAAGATTGTATTATATTATTATGTTATTATATTATTACGGCCATATTCATAAAAAGTTATAATTTTAAGCTTATAGTATCTAATAGCTATCAAACGCTTTTTGTCTTATATACCCCTTATTTGTAATAAGACGTACAATAACAGCTTTTTAACTAAACAGTTTTTTGCGATTTTGTGTTTAAGTATGGCAACTTCCTTTACGTTTTGTTGCCAATTTATTGCTAGTGATGCATGAGACGTCTATTCGGTTCAAATGTATTCTATAATAATATATATTTTTTATAATCTTAGATACTAAAAATTATTCTACGCATTTTTTTAGTTTCTGAGAAAATGTTGTTTAAATATACGATAAAAATGTATTCAAATAAAAAGTTTGTTTACTTTTTATTAACATCACTATTATTATGATTTGCAAATATTATTTTTTTTAAAATTTTTGAAGAACAATTCGTAGTTTAAAACAAAAAAAAAAAAAAAAAAAAAAAAAAAAAAAAAAAACACATTGCAGTAATTTTATTAATAATTAAAGAGAATATCATACTATAATATCATACATATTCATTTTAATCATATAAACATTTTATAAAATATGTATATAAGGATATAACTTTAAATTGGTTGTTAAAAATAAAAAAAAGGTTTAAAATGTATTAAAAATGTCCATATTAATAAATATAAATTTGTTTTTTAATTTTTTTTTTTTTTAATAAAATGTAATTTTATTTTTGGTTTAAAGAAGGGCAAATCCTACAATAAATTGTTTTACTTTATGAATGGTTTATTAAAGGTTTCATAAACTATTTTTCGTTAATGAATACAACTTTAGGAATTTTTCCTTAAAAGCGGTTATTTATCATAAAGAATTTTTTATGAATAAGGCTGTTAGATTACTATTCTATACTGTATTATTCCAATTTATTATTTATTTTATCCTGCAGATAAGCCAAATGGCTTCGCCGGATTAGACCTAAGACTTTTAATGTACATATTGAGAATATTAATAAAAAAAAAAAATTATGTAACTAATTGAACTTGAACAACTTTCTGTTGATACAAATAAAATAACTGTTTTTTTTTTTCTTTTATAACTTGTGAATGTATCAAGCTCCAATTTTTAAGTCCAAGATAAAGTTTATTGGTTTTCCCATCGATTACATCGGAATAAGTAAACTATGATGGAACTTTGTAAAAGAAGGAGAATAAATTTGTTGACCAATTTACTTTCCCCATTACCAAGTATTGTATAAAGTTATTATTAAACCTATGACCCCTTATCTGTACTACGAAGTTCATGCCTTCTTCTTTAGGTTAATTGATAATGTAGAAAATAGGAATGTATTAAATTTTAATTTTTAAATCCAGAAAAATTTAAGTTGATTACCTAGGAAAAAATGATTCCGTGAATCAAATATTATTTTGAACAGGTTAAGCTAAATTTTGTAGCATAAGGCAATAAGCCCATATGCATTCAGCGCTCTTTAAGGATATTAACCCATATGCACTCATTGTCCCGTTTTTAAAATGGTGAGTTATTGTCCAGATGCGTAACATTTTTAATTAAAACTGATTTTAATTTTGATTAATGCCTTAATTGGGGCAAAATTAATTGGTGCATAAGTAAAGTTATGATTAATTGAATGATTAACTTTTTTCTTTTCGGTTTTATTTAAATTTAGATTAGAATTTGGAAATATTTTTACATTATGTTTTGAAGGTAATCGGCCTTATTATATGTGTCGTTGTCGTAGTCGAAACCAGTCGTTCGACTACAAATTTGTTTATTTACCTGACTACTGCGGTAAAATAGATCATCTTTCGATATGATCTTTTTGTCTGAATAACCGAATGCTGACTTACTAAATTAAATTGAATAACTTTGATCCTTTCTTCTGTGCTGGGTGTTTAAATCATAAATTTCCCAAGTATTTCAAAGTTTATTCTGAAAAAAAAAGAAAAAAAAAATAAAGAAATTTTTTCACTGATTAAATCATAACGTTACTTATGAGCCACCCTATACCTATAGTTGAAATGTTATTCCATACACAATTCAAAACAAGTGTAAATAATTTTCAAAAACTGTAGTTTTTATTGCTGGCAAAATTTCCTAATAAATGTCTCATTTTTTTTTCCTCAGAAATGTTCTACAACAAAACGTACGTGTTAAAAAGCCACTTTTTAAAATATCATCCTTTTTCTAAGACAAAAAAAAAAAAAAAAAAAATTGAAAAAGATCTGTTTTTGGAAAGTTTTTTTTGGTCAACATTTTGTGGTGTTTAATAAGGGGTTATGATTCATTTGCATTGTGGACTGACTGCAATTGCAACAAAGTTGGCTACAAATTTTCATTAAGGACTTTGGTATTGCTTTGTTTGTTAAGGATTTCTTTCTAGTCAATTGCAGTAAATATTTATGAGACTAGAATATTTATGATGTTGACGGTAAATATTGTTATATGCATATCTTAAGATATGGGCAATTTAAAAGTGAACTGTAAGCATGTATATATTTCTAAGTATTTTAAGGACTCTTAGTTTAAAAAACAAATGCTAGAGCATAAGATAATTGTCCTTTTGAATTCGTTTTCTGTAGTTTTTTTTTTATATAAAAAGTACTTTCTTAAAAAGTTACTTTATATAAAATCCTATTAGTATTACAAAAAAAAAAAACATACTATTTTTATTATGCGTGGGTTTACCTTTCAATCTTTTTGTTTCAAATACGTCTTTAAATGTATATCTTTTCTTTATCCAAGATACAGTAAAGGAACAAATTCTTCATACACCCCTTATTTTATGTGTTTTAATGTATTCGTAAGGAAAACTTATAGTTGTCCAATTCACAAGCTCTGTTGTATGTCTTATCATTAAAAAAAAAAAAATACGATTTTTGTGTATGCACTTGCGAATAGACAAATTTGTTTTATCGTTACTTCGCCGTATTCCTAAATGTCAAAAGTAGGATATATTAATTCAATGTGCGTTGTCAATTCCATAGATTACATAGATATGAAACTCGCTTGTCAAAAACCTAAGTCTGTTGTCAAAAAAAAAAAACTTAAGTGATGAGAGTGTTATAGTAATAATTTTATCATTGTGTGCCTATGAAATTAATATTCCCCACATTCCCAGCAAAGACAAATAAAAGGTCTGAAAAATAATATCGATTTTATTTTAATTTTATTAAGAAAATCACAAAAACTTTTATAAATGCTATTAGTTTTGTATGATATTTAACCATTTTGCTGCAATATATTTTTCAGAATAGGTCTAATTAAATATCATTATAATTTTCACATCAAGCTTTATTGTTTGCTGGGAATGTCTCACCACTTTAATGAGTACATAATACCCTACACCAAACACAAATTTTCGAGAGTGTACCATATTTGAGATTAATGTGCAATCATGGACGCGCGAAAACAAAATTATGTCATTAGTTTAAGATTCATGTACTTATACGAGTTCTTTGTGCCGAGTATTATATAGATATCTACATCTGAATAAGATTTTTAGGAAAGCGTTTGTATGGGACCTATGGTAAATTCTGGACCTATATGTCATGACATTGAAGTTATTGTCACCAAATTTCATGTCAATACCAATATTTATAAGGTTGCTAAGGCATTAAAATCTACATATATTGGGGGACGGTATTTCTATGGTAGCTGTGTCAAATATAGCCCGATTAAAATTAAATTTGGTTAAATGATTAAGGTTGGAATAAAATATTTCTGGGCCGAGTTCAATCGAAGTACCAGCATAATAAGATGGTTTATATGAAGGAAGAAATTTATATGGGTGCATTATGATGGAATGGGCCGATTCCTGCTATACGTCCTTATGAAAATTTAATAATTTGTACCAAATTTCATCAAATTGTTTCTAAAATTTTGAACTTTAATATGCGTATCCTGAATCTTTCGCGTTGTTAATCATATAAGTGCATATAATAAACATAAAAATCATTGATTAATATGCTATTATAAAATATATTAATATATTTAAGCCAGGTGAACGGACATCGTTAGGTCGATTCAGGAGGTAATTCTAAGTCGATCGGTATGCTTACATAAGGGTCAAAACCCAATATTTTTATGTGTTACACATATCAGCACAAGTCCATAATACCCTCTTCACGTATGGCGGAGTGAGTAAACTTACTGGTTACCATAATTCCAAATTAGATTTTGGTCAACCGCTGTTTATTAAAGGTGTAAGTTTTATATTGTATAAGCTTGAGATATAGACTGCTGATTTACCCAGAGAACCACGCCTAAAGAACAAGCTCCTCAACGCGCATACAAACAACCCACGTAAACACTTAAAAAAACGCGAATGTAGCTTGTTTTTTTTTTGGGAGGGGCAAAAAATTTAAATTTCTTATTAAAAATTGTAAAGAAACACATCAAAAAAATTTTATAAAAAATTTGTTTTTACAAGTGTGTTGAATTCACATAGTTCCTATATGTGTGAAGAAGTAAATCAGGGGTTTCCATTTCTTTGCACAATTGTGCACACCACTACTAACACATATTTTTATACTCTTCAATTCAGTCGTCGATGTGACTTCGACAAGTGTGCATGTCTAGCGGATGCTATATTATTTTGTTTCAGCTTACACTCAAAAAATATTGTGCGGTCAAAAATGCTTTTGGTAACATCCAATGCCTTGCGTGCAATTTTTATTTATTTATATTTAGAGTTTAAATTTTAAGACTTAAATATAGAATAATGTAACATTTCATAAGTTTACATGCAAAGCAAAGAACTTTGTAAAATGGTAATTATTTGAGATTTAAAAGCAATTTTTAATATTTCAGATAAAAAATTTCAAAATGTCTAACAGTCCTATGTGGAAGAAGCTGATAGTCACATTTATTACAGGTTTTATTTTACATACGTATATGGATTCGGTTCTTATAATTTTACAGCACTTTTTTATTTTTTTCTTATGCAATATTAAAAATTATTATTATAAATTATTATCTGATCACTAATTCCACTAACACCGTGGTAATAGTTATAAAAGAGATTACCCAGTTTTTTTGTTTAAAAATATTAATGTGTTCTTATAAAAAGAATTAAAAACTCTGCTAATTTTTTTATTGAGTGTGATTATACATTATGCTGTTAAAAAAATTATATATTTATTTGATGATACGTCATTTTTAAAATAACTTAATATTATATAAAATACATATGGAACGTGAATCCTAATCAACAAAAATTTCAAATTTTCAAATAATATCTACATTGTTTTGCATTTAAGCTAACGATATGTGTTTTGTTTGTGAAAAAAATTCTTTGATGCTTGTAAAAGGGCCCCTTTTTCTTTCGTAAAAAAGACGTACCTAAATGCAGAAATTATTAAGAAAAAAAATTGCCACAAGAATTTGTTGGTATTTTGTGCTTGTAAAAATAGTTTTGTTTCTGTACCAATCGCGTCGGTGGGTTTTTTTTTCTATGAAAACAATTTCTTAAGTAAAAATATTTAAAAAATATGTTAAAAAAAGTATTGTTTTCCTACAATTTATGTGGAAACCTATACACATAAAAGCAAATGTGACAGCATTTAAAATTTTTGGGTAAGAAGATGTGTTTTATTGATGTATCAATGAAACTTTATTGTTTCGCACTATTTTTATTGCTTACTTTTTTATGCTGCAATGATATGACCGAGTCCAAAGAGTTAACATTACTAATTTATGGTATTTATTTAACGTAACTTTGACCTGTTATAATGACTTTATACATTTTTGCAGGCAACCTCAGGTGCGCATTTGGTATTCTGCAAAAAGTTATGATATACCATTAGCTAGAATTAAAATGTATGCACAGATGTTTGAAGTATGAGTAACCCAACGAGTGAATACCCTTTCTATTTAATTTACCACTATGAATACCCTAACTTTTTACTAAAATAACTTTTTCACGTTATAATTCTCATGTAATTTATTTTATTTTTGAATAAATAGACCAGGGAAATCTATTTCTATGCACAATTGTGTATACCACTACTAATACATATTTTTGTTTCAGGTTAACAGAAAAAACTTTATGATGGCACTTAAAAAATATTGTGCGGTCAAAAACGCTTTTGGTAACATCCAATGCCTTATATGCTATGCAACATTTAAGGAAGGAACGGAATATGTTATTAAACGGCATTGCGATCGTTTTCATAATAATATAAATAATTTAAATGATAAGGGAAGAGAAGACCTGTTTTATAAAAATAAAACAATTTTTTTTGGAAAAATTGAAAAAATGGTTGTTAGAAGAGGAAATTTATGAACCAAAATCAGTTCCCAAATTGAAAAAAGGAGATTTCAAGTTTAGTAATATTGGAAATCGGTATGAAAGGAAGACCATTGTGGGATGGTGTTTTTATCAAGCAATTGCTAAAAAAAATTTGGGAAAGGCTTAATTATAATACTAAATTTATATAGTCTCTTCCCCTGTCCAGTCAAACTGTAAATTAGGAACATGTGTAGAATCTGCAATTAGGGAAAAAGTAATTAATTGCGAATTTTTTTCAATTTGTTTAGACGAAAGAACTGAAATAAATGATCTGTGTGAATTTGTAATTTGTATTCGATGCGTAGACAGCGAATACACTATTTTTGAGTCAATGTTTACTTTAGAAACATTTTATGGAAATGTAACTGGTACGTTGTTGTATGATGTTGTCACAGAAAAGCTTCTTTCCATTGTAGACATAAACAAATTTGCTGGAGTCTGCACAGATGGAGCCAATGTAATGTTGGGCAAATATAATGGGCTTATAGGCAAATTAAAAAAAACACGAATTTGCAGGTCATAATAAATAAAATTCGAGGCGGGCATCAAGCGCTTACCCACCGAAAATGTGTAACCTTTTTAAAAACAAAAATGCTTTGAATTGTGACCTGAAAATGTTTACAGAAGTTCGGTGGCTAAGTCGCGGTGATTGCCTGAATAGACTTTATGATTTGAGAGAAGAAGTTCTTCGGTTCCTAGAAACTGATAAAATAGAAAAAGTTTTATTACAGTGTTTAAAAGACAATAATTTTATATTAGACTTAGCTTTTTTGGCAGATACGACAAGTATGTTAAATGAACTTAATTTCGAATTGCAAGGAAAGGAACGCAATATATGCGACTTGTCAAAAATCATTCGCAATTTTAAAACAAAACTTTATCTAATTTTTCCCAAATTAAAACTGGTGATTTTTCCAATTTTCCAAAAACTTCACTTGTTTATAGAAATCTTGAAATAGATAAAAGATATGAATATGCTGAAATATTTGAAACACATTTCAATAATTTTCAAGACAGGTTTCAAGATTTTGTAATTTTACAACCGCTATTAGATCTTTTCGAAAACCCTTTTCGTTGCGATGTAAGCAACTACGAATTTGATATTCAATCAGAACTAATCATACTACGAAGCGAAGTAAATGCTCCAGACGAAAATAATATTGTAGAGTTCTGGAAAGATTTGGATGGCGAGTTCTATCCTGAACTAAAAAAAATTAATTTAAGTTCCTCTTTATTCGGCACAACTTACCTATGCGAACAAATTTTTTCGGATATAAAATTTATTTGTTCCAAGCAACGTAATAAATTAAGTTCATCCCATTTGAAAAGCATTCTACTATTACGAAACTGCCATAAAAGTATAAATTTAGAAGATTTTATTTTATAAGTTGTATAACACAAGTAAACAAAATTAAACATTTTTTGTGTTGATAGAACATTTTACCAGTTCTTTACCAATTCAATGTCGCTGATTTTAAAACTGCACTTTTTTCTATCAGCTGTGATTTGCGTGCAATATTTATTTTTTATGAATTTTTAAAACATAAAAATCTTTAATTTTTTTACAATTGTTTGATAAGATATTTGAAATTGATTTAGAGTCAAAAAGCTTCCGAATAAAAAAAAGTGCAGTTTTAAAATCAGCGACAATGAATTGGTAAAGAATTGCTACAAATTTTTTATCAACACAAAAAATTTTTAATATTGTAACTTTGTGTTATACAACTTATAAAATATATTACTAGCATTTTATTTCGGCCGTAAATGAATGCATTCTCTCAATTTTTTTACTCTCTGGCACTCACTACTACACAACCAAAAAATTTTTGGAAATCCCTGCAGTAAATATACATAGTATAGAACAGTCGTACTAAAATTTTTCTATTTTCTCAGTTTCTAGGAACTGAAGAACTTCTTCTCTTAAATCATAAAGTCTATTCAGGCAATCACCGCGACTTAGCCACCGAACTTCTGTAAACATTTTCAGGTCACAATTCAGAGCATTTTTGTTTTTTAAAAAGGTTAAAAATTTTCGTTGGGTAAGCGCTTGATGTCCGCCTCGAATTTTATTTATTATATCTTCTGCTGTCTTCATAGCTGGGGTATCATTTATGAATTACGATGCAAGAGCGGTCTGATGAATTATGCAGTGAAAATTATGAACTGCAAGTTCGTGTTTTTTTAATTGGCCTATAATCCCATTATATTTGCCCAACACTACATTGGCTTCATCTGTGCAGACTCATACTTCAAACATCTGTGCATACATTTTAATTCTAGCTAATGGTATATCATAACTTTTAATAAAATACCAAATGCGCACCTGAGTTTGCCTGCAAAAATGTATAAAGTCATTATAACAAGTCAAAGTTACGTTAAATAAATACTAATTATATTCCTATTATTTCGACCTTTTTTCAGTTAAATATTATATTTCAATATATTTTTATTAAGCTTTAGGTCACTCTTTTATAAAAAACAATTTAAATATTATTTATTTTTCGATATTTCGATTTCCGTTGGAAATCTTCTTCAGGAAATTTTTAAAATAATATAAAATTAAAAAATTATTTTTACAATAAATGGAAAAATAACATATGGAAAAATAAATTTAAAATTTCAATTACAAATTTAAAATAAAAAGAGGAAACCAAACAAAATTTTTTAAAAATATTTAAAACCTAAAACCTTTTTTAATTTCCTTTCTGTCAATATATTTATTTTTATCTAATATATATTTTTAGTCTGTGCTGTGCCATCTGAACTAAATTTTATAAATAATCAAAGACAAGTACCTATTTATAATTTTCCCTTCCATCAACCTATTTATTTTAATTCAATAAATGTCTATAAATCTGAGCTAATCCCTCAGTATCTTTTTTAAAATTAATCCATTTCTCAAATGGAACATTATTAATCTGTAACATTTCTAGCATATATCTACGTTTCTTAAAATTTTCTATGTTCAAAATAGATGTGTTTTCAAAATCAGGATAATGATTAAAATCCCTGCAATGTTTTGACAATGCCGTTCATTGGGCTGAATTATAATTTCTATACTTTTGGTCATGTTTATGTCCTGCTAATCTAGTTTTCAATTTTGTCCCAGTTGTTCCTACATATATTTTCCTACATTGTTCATTATCATTCCCACCACAATGAATTTTATAAACTAAATTAGACATATCCGACTTTTGTAATCTATCCTTAGTTTTCGTGAATAATCTCCCAACATTATTATTCACCTTATGTGCCATTCTGTATTTCCCTCTGTCATATATATTTGAGTTTTCTAATCTTTCCGAAAATCCAGGTACATAAGTAAATGTTTTATTAATTTTTGGTTCCAAAATTTCATCCATATGACGAGATCTTCTTATATTATATTGTCCTATTAATTTGCAAATAAGCTTGTTAGGAAAACTATTATTCCTCAAAATATTTCCAATAATCACCTTATTTTTCCTATGAAATCTATTATCACTAATTGTTAATATCCTATATATTAGATTCCTAGCTGTATTAATAATTATTCTCTTCGGGTGTTTCGAGTAATAATTTAAAATTCTACCTGATGAGGTTGGTTTTTGATACCAATCTATCAATAATCTATTTCCTTTCCTTATCACCAACGTATCCAAATATGGAATTAAATAATTCAATTCCCTTTCAATAGTGAACTTAATATTCTGATCAAATGAATTAAATGTTGATAGCAAGGTATCTATCTCATTCTCATCAACTATAAGAAATAAATCATCCACATATTTCGTTATTATTTTCGGTTTAATTATCAATTTTTCTAAACATGTATCTAATAATTTCTCCATCACAATATCAGCAACAATTGGAGATGCTGGAGAACCCATAGGTAGTCCCTTTTCTTGTGCATATATTTTCCTATCAAATTGAAAATATCTATTATCTACTATACAAAACTTTATAATTCTCAAAAATAAATCCTTATTAATATTTATTAACCCTGAAATTTTATCCCAATTTTCTTCTATTATTCCAATTGCCAAATTAACCGGAATACTAGGAAATAATGAAACAACATCAAGTGATATTAGTTTTTTATTATTCTGAATTGTTACATTTTCCAACTTATGTTTAAATTGCACAGAATTAATAACATTATACTTAGAATTCTCCGTCATCTGCTTAAGTATATTCGTAATATATTTACATAGATTATGTGAAGGTTAATTTATGGACGAACAAATAGGTCTTAAGGGAAAATTGTCCTTATGAATTTTCGGTAATCCATATAATCTTGGTGCTACAGATATGGAAGTTTTTAGTTTGTGTCTTTCAACTAATGTTATTATTTTCAATTTAAAAAGTTCTTCAATGAAATTATTGTTAATTTTCTCAAATCTGCTTGTCGGATCTTTTTCCAATGTGTGAAAAGTCGTATCATCACTTAAAATGTTATCAATTCTTAATATATAATCTCTTTTATTAATAGCTACCGTTGTGTTACCTTTATCCGCTTTTAAAATCATTATTTCCCTATTATTTCTAAGAAATTTTTCACTTATTCTTACTTTATTCATCGTAAATCTGTCCCTACTATCCAATGACATTTTTTTTCAATATTTTTCAAGAATATTTTCTAATAGTTGTATAAATTTTCTTTACAATTTACTTCATTGCTAGCCAAAGAATAGCTTAAGTAAGCCTCGTAACAGAAATATAAAAACAAATAATTTCTGATAGTGCATAGAAAATATTCCTGGAAAATATTGAAGGAATAAGACTATTAAAGTATGAAATCTTTATAAATTGTAATTTGACTTAGAATACACATTCGAATTAATATAACAGTTTATTTTTTTTTTTTTTATTATTATATTATTATTATAAATTTATATAAAAAAATAGTTTAAAGCCTCCGCACCAATATTGGCATTAAAGAGGCTAAAAGGCAACTAGTGTTATTCATTATTTATGTTAAAATATTAACTTTTTAAATTAAAAAATTTATTATTTACAGTTTTTATTTTACTATAAAATTTAATTTATATCACAAAATATTACTAATAAAAAAAAAAAAAAAATTAAAACTCAACATGAGAACGAAAATTCCCAGATGCTATTTTTAAGCAAAACACAAAAAATATGAAAAATGAAACAAACAAAGGCAAATTGTTTAAATTTAGTTATAATTTATTATGTACATCACTCTTGGTTTTTATTTATTTTTTCTTCTTCTTTAATAAAATTTGTCATTCACATTGCTTAATATCATAAAATTGAACCAGGTATGGGGGTTTTAATTTGAGTTGATATGGTTATAAATATTAATTGATAAGAAATTTTAATTCAAATCGTTCTTATAAAAAATATTTTTTGTTTTTATTATTGTTGCTTGGAAAATATTTCTTGTATCAGTTTCTTTTTTTAAAAAAAGTTTTCTTAAACAAAATACATTTTATATTGACACATATTGAAAGAGACACGGTACTTTTTAAATACTTTCTTAAAAGCGTTTTTATCTTATATAAGATGTTCTTATATCCGTTATCTACTGTACGAAATTTTTTTTTGTTAGGACCCCTACTAAAGCATTGTATTGTATTGGAACTTGGAAAATAGGTTATGGGGAGGAGTATAGAGGGAGTAGTGCTTGTGAACATTCCTCTAGAACTTATTCATGTTGAAAGTGAGATGGAGGACTTCAGCAGAAAGGGTATTCCACATACGAACAGTGCAGCCTAAAAACCAAATTTCCTTATTTTTTTTGCCTATGCTAATCCCCCGAGGCTCTACGCTTGTCTGCAGGAGACCAGAGTTTCTGGCGGGAATCGAACTCGCAACCCCGGCACTGATAGACTAGCAAGCTATCAGATTGCCTACCGGGGCGACCAATTGTAATGCGTTATACGATGCATCGGCCAATGTATATTTTCCCCCCGCTGATTTCTATGTCTATCGCCAATATTTTTAGTTATATAGTAAAATATAATTATTTTGAAACTTTTTCTTTAAATATTCTTAACTATTAATTTTTTAAGAAATAATATAAAAAATTTTCCTGATATCTTTACTAATTCTCTAAAAACTAAAAATAGTAGGGTGTAAGTAGAATTTTTTCCTTAACTGTATAATATTGTTTTATATATTTTTAATATTCTTTTCTCTTCTCTATAAAAACAATAAACGTGTAAACGCCCTTTTATAATTTGCTTAGTATTTGTCGTCATTTCAGATTTTTAAACAGCCAAACCCAATTCTTGTATCTTTATCTTCTTAAATATGTAAAAGAAAATGCTTAAAGATATTCATAAGTATAAAAAAGGGTGTTGAAAAAGAAAAAGTTAATTTATATTTTCCAGTTACAACTTAACAAAATATAAGATAAATATTTTACTAATTGTTGGAACAAAAAAAAAAAAATATTTTGTTATAGAAAGAATTGACATTAAATTTTTTATACAGAAAATTTTAAGCGCTTTCTTTTATGCTTATGAATTTTAAATTTAATACGAGGGTTGTCATTTTAAATTATTGAAATTGTAAATGTTTCAAAACTTAAAATGAATTTGCTTTCAGCCGCCGGATGATTGTAATGTCCTGCAGGCGGAAATATCTGCAAAATGGCGGACGACTGACTTGCTTAAATATTATCGCATCGCATGGACATATGTATCATAACTGATAGCAAGCGGGCGACTATACGATATCTAGGGTAACTGAAGTATGTCCTGTGTCTTTAAATGAGATTGCAAAGATTTCGAAAGTTACATAAATGTTGTTGCGTTATCGCCTTTTCAATAACGTTTTTGGTTTATTTCCTTTATAATAAACCTCTAGAGTGTTTTTATTGCAACTTTAATAAAATATATAAAACACACCACGTTTAAGACTATTTACAATTTACACAACTTTCTTCACACTGTTCAAGTCTTGGCCGTCAAGTCTTGAGTTTTTGAAGAGAAAGGAAAAGAAATGGCATTCTCTTTTCCATTCTCTTCTTGACTTGACGGCTAAAACTTGAACATTGTGAACGAGCACTTATCTACATTAACACTTATGTCTGAATTCAAATTAAGCTATTATACATTAATAAACTAAAGTATACTTTAAGGATTCATCGGATATTCGACAAAAAATTACAGTGGGGTTGAAGTTCAATTATGCATAACAATTTTAACATGACATTTCGTCCCCTTAATAAAACAATAGTGTATACGCATGTACACCATTATTTTTACATAACTGATTCTAAATGTGGTAAAAATTTGGTGAAATTCTACTTCCACAAAGTGGGTCAAAATATTAATTGAAATATTATTGTATAATTGCGTGTTTGAAATTTTTCATTAATAATTGTGTAAGTGCAGGTATGGTGTTTTAATTAGTTGTTACTCTGAGTATCATTTCAAAGAAAAATAGGGTATAAAAAGCATACACTATTTTTATTATTCACTATATTTATCATTTCATAACAAAATAAAATCGAAAAATTACGTATATTGATATACACAATTTTGTAATAATATATTTGGTGTAAAATATTCAAATAAAATAGTGTATACAATACAAAATAAAATAGTGTATTATGATTTTCATATATATTATAAAACAAATAAAATAGCCTAAGTGACATCATGGTACTTTGAATCCCATTTATTTGCAATTAAAGCACTTGTAAATTAATGAAATATCATCTCCTAGTAGCCTGATGATTCCATCACATATTTAAATGACCACAACTCAAAAATATCGATTATTTTCTGAGATATTAGTGTTTTCTCATTTGTCTAATAACTCAAAAATTTTAAACTCTATTATCTCGAAATGGCAAAAAAATTATACACTATTGTTTTATAAAGGGGACGATTTGTACTAGAAAATTCTGTACAGTGGCTTTTACAATAGAAATATGCAGAACTAAAACAATAACAATTTAAACTAATAAAATAACTTATAAATACACGATAACAAATAAATTAAACTAATTCTTAACTAAAGTTACTTTCGTAACAATATAGATACCAGGGCACACGGAATGTCAGGTTACATTTTTAAGCAAAATGGTGGCTTTTGGCCCACCCTGTTATTATACTTATTATCTCATGAATTATTTTTTGGTTGCCCGTCGCCGGTAACAATAATTTATATAGTTGCAGTAACTAGTATATGTGTGAAAATTATCCTTTAAATACACTTTAGTTATAAAAGCTAAATATTTCACGTTTTTAGAAATTGTCCCGTCTTCTTTTTTCGCCAAAAAGTTCCAGGCTTACACAAAATTATTTTTTTTAACCAATAGTTGCAGAGTTTAAAATTTTCAGCCATGTTTCAGAAACTCCTTGTTTTCCAAAAGGTCTAATTTTTGGAAAAAGTCATATTTTCATAAAATATCCCTGTTTCTATGAAAAGTTTTTTACGTACACAAAAAACTCATTAAAACAAATGTAGTTTTTATTGTATAAAATAAATATTTAATTTATTTTCAGACCCTCGCATTTACCCACAAATACATTTTATGTTGCCATCTTCATTTCCGTTTACAGCTTAAGTTTTGTTAAATATTTCCTTTTTTATTTTTATTTGCTGCTATAAATCTGTGTATCAGCAGCAAACGTATCACAAGGATTCATCTTGTACTTGTGTCTGATTACAAGGGTGTGAGATTGTGTGTGTTTAAAAAAGTACCCAGCGGGAAAACTCAGAAGTCCTTCTTACTTCAGGCCTTATTGAAGGCCTGCTTAGAATTTTTTTTGATCCAATTACCATTTTGCCTAATGCCTGGTACTCTGTTCAGTGTTTCGTGCGAAATGTAGTCAAACTCAATATAAAAAAAATTTATGTGAAATACAAACGATAAAATGTTGATAGAGTTGTACTCTATATTACGAAAAACATTCGAAATGTTTCTAGCAACATTTTTATTTTCCGTGCGAAACAAGTGCAGCTCATATTATTTCGCACGGAATTTTAAGCAACAGCTTATCATTTTTTGTATTTTTTTATTTTGTATTTGTAAAATGATTTTTGAAACAAGCGTTTCACAATGAAAAATGCAGAAAATTGTGGCATTTTATTTAAAAAAAATGCAATTTGGTGTTCGTTTCTTAAAGTTGCTTCGCTCTCTAAAAGGGTGGCTTGTTTTATTCAAAAAATGCACCCTTTCTAATGGCATAAGGCATTGCACTTTACGCCCCGTATAAATCGACAGTGTTGATAATGCCCTATAAAAAGATGGCTTCTGTTTTTATATAGGGTTACCAGACGAAGTTGGGAAAAAATCACCTCTAATCAGGACAGTAAATATAACTACAATTCGTGTTGGAAAATAACCAGCCAATTATAGGGGAATGTAAGAAAGAAAATATTAACAGTTTATTGTTGTGTCTTTGTTTAAGCTTTGATATTGTTATATGTAAGAAATTCTTATTCACTTTATGGTCGTACTTGTATAATATTTTTAGCTTTTCTAAAGTATTTGGAAATAGTTTCCTGACGAGCTGGCCTAAGCAACCAGCGAAATGCGCATAGAAACAATTTTTCCCACAACAATAAATTTCATTGTTTTTAATCATAAATAAAGATTGTGATTATTAGCACATCATTTATAAATGAATTAATTAATAATAAATATTTCATTCCCGAAAATAATTTTTGATGTAAAATTTTAGTAGTTATTTTTTCTATTATTTAATAGTAAAAACATATCAAAGTATAACATTGTTAATGATAGGTTTTCAGTGATATAAAATTTAAGTGGACTCGGTGCTACAAAATAGTTTTTGAAAAAAAAACGTCAAATCAAGAAATCTGAAAAACTTGGAATTAATAGATCAACAATCTGGCAAAGGTATTTTCTTGTTTACATATTTTATAAAAAACAAACTAAAGAAATTGGAATTTAGTCATTCATTTTGCTTATTTATTTATTTATTAATTTAATATCAATCTATTAACAAATTTTGGTTTATGTATATTATTTTTTTATATTTTGAAGAACAAACTTTTTAATTTATTACATATTTTTTTTATATTTTGAAGAACAAACTTTTTGTCAGCTGTTAAAAACTGGGCGGTCCAATTTTGTGTTTTGTTCTCGTCAAATAAAAAATTGCATTATTACAGGAACGGCAAGACATTTTATACATGTACCTTTCAACAAGGTGGTATTTTTTTGTAGAAAAGAAAACACTATTAATAATAAAATTAAATTTTTTTGTTCAAAAGTTATTTTCGGGAATACAAAATTTATTATTTATTAATTCATTTATTAATCACATGTAGTCAATTCACAAGGTATCCTAACATGTCATATTGTTAAAATGTCCTAATATTTCACAATGGTTTAAAAATATTGTTGTACAGCTCAGCCGCTCAGCGCTGGACTTTTCTGATTAATTAAGACAGCACAATAAACACAGCAAGCAACGTTCTATTTATTTAAGACACTTTTTGTTAACAAACCAACAACAATATTTTTAAACCATTGTGAAATATTAGGACATTTTGACAATATGACATGTTAGGATACCTTGTGAATTGACTAATGGTAAATTCCAAATTTTCATTTATGACAAAACCTCTGAAATTTATTGTTGTGGGAAAGCTGGTTTTTTTTGTTTTTTGATTTGGGAAATTATAAAAATAATATTGTTTAACTTTTTTTAATGACAATTAAAAAAACATGATTTTTGTTTACCTTTGCAAAACAATGTTGTATACTTGCAACTAATAAAAACGTTAAGTTTTGAAAAGTCGGGAGATAGATAATATTGATACATGCCAAAATTTTCGTGTGAAATAAACAATGTTGCTCAACATTTTTCGCAAGTTCGAACAGAGTACTAGGCTTAACTGATAAAGAAGGCCTCCTAGAAGACCTCGGCTATTTTATATAAAAGATAAGATGCATATTCCACACTGGCTTCTATGAGAAGGGGGAAGAAAAGGAGAAGACTTTTTTTTTTGCCAGAGCAAAAGTAAAAGAATAATTTTTTTAATCCATTATGTACCTGCCAAAGAAGCGAGAGCGGAAGGCCTACCCTGCAATGACAACGTGTGTAAAAAGGATATGGGTATAGAATGGAGCGAGAAGGCCTTGTATATCCAAAAGAAGGAGAACAAAGGCCTTCTGGAATTCATCCGTACTCCTTCTTTTTCCCGCTGGGTATCTGTATAATTGTGATTATGTTTGTTTGTTAAATGTGGTTGGCAGTGCGTTTTGTTTTGTGAAGTTTCCACCTTTTTGTTGTTTGTTGTCTTTTTAGATGTTGCTACTTTTTATACAACAGATTTGTTTATTCTTAACTTGTTGTTGGTTTTTTATTTTTCTTACTATTTATCCTTTTTTTAGCATCCTCTTTTGCAGAAAGAAAAAAGTAAAAATGTAAAAGAAACTTATCATGCCAAATAACCTGTAAACAAGTTTCTTTTGCAACTTATTTATCTTAAAAATCTTTGTAGTACGCATTTTGTATGTAACGGTATGTGTGTGTGTGTGTACGTTTAAGTTTCTTAGTGCTTATGCGTTAATATAAATAAACTTTTCCCCTTTTCTATATCCTTAAAATATCTAGCTGTAGTTATTATGTGCATGTGTTTATTTCTTTTTGTAGTTTTAAGTATTTTTTCAGTTCCTTTTTTTTTGGGTAACTAAAGCCATTAACTTGATAAAGATAATTTTGTTTTGTTGCTTAAAGTTTGTTAAGAAATTAAATACAAACGAAACATCAAATGTAAACTGAAATACAAAGTGTTGAGGAAGAAATATTTATTATGGTCTTGAAGTGAGCAATAAAAATCATTAAATTTTGTCTAAAATATGCAAAACTATGATTGCTAAATTTAAGATTCACATTTCAGTTTCAAGTAAATACATAAAAAATTATAGTTCGAATAGTTTGTGTTTTTAAAGTTTCTACATAAAATAGATAAAAATAAAGCTTTTTAAGAAGAACATGTTAAATAAATATTTGAAAAATGTATGTAAATTACGATGTAATAAAAAATAAAGCTTTGAAATTATGTACATTCTTAAAAAGTAAATTTTTTACAACTTGTAATGACAACAAAAAAAAATTTATGATGAAATTGACATTAAACTCATAATTTTTTTAAAATTTATTTTAAAAATTTTTCATTTAAATTTTCTTTTAACTTTTTGTTACAAAAAACTTATTTTTTCAGAAAAAGCCTTCTTCATTAGCGTTCCCAAGTCTTTCGTGGATATTTTTTAACAAAAAAGTACTAACATTTTTCATTTTATAGGTTCTCATTCACTCAGGACACAAGTACAATATTATAGAAAATTCATAAAGTACCAAATGGAGAACGGAAAAGTAAAAGAAAGAAATTTAATTTCCCGCATTTCTCTTTTAGATACTTCATATTTTTTTCCAATTGAATGATCAAAAATGTCAAACGTACATATATGTCAATGAATAGAGAAAAATGGTTTGCTTTAAATAAGTACCAAAAATATGTATGTCCGATTAACGTTCGAATTTTAAAAAAGTACCAAATAAATATTTGTATTTTTTATTTGTTATTTTTTTTCTATGTTTATTGATTAAAAAAATAAATGGTAGACAAAATTGATCCAAACTGCAGGCTTTACCCGTTTATTCCCCAAAAGGGCTGAATTTAAAAAAAATACCAGACACCTGCCGTAAATTTTTTTTAATGAACGACGATAAGCAAGAATTTTTTTTGGTATCTTTTTTAGTTGAGAAGATATGAGGTTAGGGAATTTACCCCCTTAGTGGATCGATTTAGCGAGAGCCCAACCTCTGGTCCAAATTGCAACTTCTAAGCTTCAGGCGTTAAGGCTGTGCGATAATGAATCAGTCAGTCAGCCAGTAACGTTACAATTTTATACAATTCACAAATTGTGTCATATTGGCTTTTTTGCTATAATTTTATAAAGGTGACATTCGTAAAACTACAGCATATACAACAACATGATACAATAGAGCACTTTGTGAATTGCCTCATAGATTATACTTTATACAAATAAATTCTTAATGCCCATGAAGTTTGCTCCTATTAATACATCACAATAATGGAGAGATAATTATGCGTTTGTGCTGATGCTTGTTATACTATACAATTTTGAAACCTTGTGCTCATAGTACAGGTCGCAATTTTGGATATACCCTACAGGAAATTTGTGTCAATTGCTCTTAAAGCACTTATACCGTGATCAGTGAACAAAATTTTATAATTTAAAGGATCGACTTGTGATAGGTGAAAACAAGACCTATCACTTAGCTGGTGATAATGTGTTTAGAGTGTAGTTAGTCCAGAGGAAAGGTAATTGGCACAAAACTTTTCATGTGACTGGATTTTGTGCGGGTAGTGGCTGATTCTCTCTAGTTCTATTACATTATATAAAGGGGATCTATCATATTGACATGGTTCATTTGTGACCATATCTGCGACAGGCATTATTTTAACCGAAATTGGAAGATTATTTCAGTGACCTGTTACAAAGTGTCAAAAATGTGCCAATTAACCCCCTCGTAGGACATCGCCATGTTAAAGTGACTTGTCAAGTGACAAGTTTAGGGTCTAATTGTAGAAATAGGGTCTAATTGTCGCATTACCAATACTAGCATTGCTTGGCTTGGTAGGTCAAAAATCACTTAAATGCAAATCAATCTCATGTAGATGAAGACATCTTAATAATATTCAGCACAAAGAACTTTTACACGAATCTCCATTTCAAAAAATCTTAAGAACAGAGGAGCAACTTAATTTAAAATTTTTCAAAAAAAAATACTTAATGAATTTTCTTTAGAAAGAGAATTTTATCGATAACTTTCCTCGGAAAGCTTTCTATAGTATGTCGATTTACAGAAAAAAGACGAGAGGGTGCTTTAATACCATGTGAGATAAGGCCATGATGGCTTTATCTCTCATTCAATAGGGAGATAAAGCCTTTTTTCATTTAAATGGGAGATAAAGCATCATGGCCTTAGCTTACATTAGCAATATTAGAAAATGGATTTATCTCTCATTTCAGTTTTGTTTTCCCGGAGACACTAAAGTTAAGTACTGAAATCTGGCTTGGCATACTAAAGTTTTTCTGCGTGGCGGCCTGCGGCCGTGCTTACGAGTTTTCTCCTCCAGTAGGACACGGCAGGTGGCTTCGCTGAATAAAGTTTTTCTGCGTGCGTCACAAGAATAAAAAAATGTCTTTTCCCGGAAACACTAAAGTAAAGTATTGGAATCTGGCTTCTGAAAAAATATGACTTAATCTCCCATTTGCGAAACAAAAATATGGCTATATCTCTCATTTCGCAAAATTTTAAATATGACATTACCTCTCAATGATTGGGCCATAAAGCCATTATGGCTTTATCTCCCATTCAATTGAGCAATAAAGCCTTCATGGCCTTATCTCACATGGACACTCTTGGTTTTTATACCCTCCACCACAACTAATCGAGAATATGGTATACTAAGCTTATCATTCCGCGTGAAAATTTTTAATTATTCATCTCAGACATGGGGTCTGTAAAAATATATTTATTCTGGCTCCTTAAGCAATTCTAAGTCGATTTAATCATGTCCGTCTGTTGGAAACACGCACACTTTAGAAAACTCAAAAGAAAAGAATAATAATAATAAATAATTATAAATAATACTCTTGTAAAATCGTTTATTACGCGTAAAACCTTAACGAATAAAAAAAGTTATGTGATTGATAATTAAAAACAAGTTAGAGTGCTTTATTTGGCTGAGCCGAATCTTTGATACCCTCCACCGACAGGAGTTGGCTCTATAAATGCAATGCATAAATATTATTGACTAAGCTTCATAAAAAAGAACGTCAGCATTAAAATTGGTGTAGTGTGTTGGTCACATTTGTTCATTGTAGTGTGTTGGTCACATTGTGCATTGCTCAAAAATGCATTTGTTACACTTCAAAATAATATAAACAATAAGTATTCATGACCTACAAATTGTAACGGCGCGAGGAATCAAATTGCACAAATTATCAAAATTCAATAAGTACGAATTAGTAAAATGCTGAAGTAAGAATAACTTGCCACACTCTACGCTGAATGTAAATGTAAACAAATAGAATTTATAATTAGGTCATAAGTATAGATATGTAAAGATTTTAGATTTAAGAACTCATATAAATAGCTGTAAGATGAATGAAAGAAATCAGAATAAATTGGATAATCAAAACGGCTTGTTAGCTGTAAAATATTCTTTATTTTATTCTCTACAAAACTGCGGCTTATTAGCCATACCCAAGTGGCGTGCTCGCCTTAATAATAAGCAACCCATAATCCCTCCAATTAAAACAAAACATCCTTCATTACATTGGTTGCGGTTATTGTATTAAATTATTGGCCGACAATAAGAAAGTTTTATGCGTTTCTTGTTAGAACTTTGAACTGGCTTGAGTAAAATTTCATGATTCGTAACATTTTTAGCCAAACTAAAATGATATTTAGGAGGGTAATTTGTATTGGACCTATGGTATATTTTTGGACCAATCATTCCAAAATTTTGAAGACTGATTTCTGGTATTACAAAAAATAAATTAGAATAAATTTCAATACAGAACTTTAAACTTTAGCAATTTTAGAATCTTACCGCAATAAATATATCTGTTATAGTTTTAGGCGAATTAAATTATTTTCCCAAAATGGGCTTTATTTGGTATTAGGCGCAATAAACTCTTTTCCGAGAGTAGGGTTTATATGGGGCTAGGGTAAATTATGGACCGATCTTCACGAAACTTGGCAGTGTGATTTCTGGCCCTATAAAACTTTGGCGTACCAAATTTCATTATGATAGCATTATTGGTTACGGTTTAAGGAATAATAAACGGTTTTCCGGGAGTAGAGTTTATATGGGGTCTTGGGTTAATTATGGACCGATCTTCACGAAATTTTGTAGAGTGATTTGTAGTACTATAAGACTGTACCGTACCGAATTTAATTATGATAGTAATATTTATTACGGTCTTAGGCGTACTAAACTCTTTTCCGGGAGAAGGGTTTATATGGGACCTAGTGTAAATTATAAGCCGATCTTCAAAAAAATTTTACAGTGGAATTTCTGGCCCTATAAAACTGTGACGTACCAAATTTAAGTATGATATTGTCATTGATTACGATTTTAGGCGAACTAAATTGTTTTCCGGGAGCAGGGATTATGGGGCCTAGGGTGAATTATGGACCGATATTCACGAAATTTAACAGAGTGATTTGCAGTATAAAGCAAATTCGCGCAAAATTTTATATCATTCCGTGCATTATTCCACCTTTTATGTTAGTTTTTGTATCAAGATTATCAATTTTTTTAGGGCGGTGGTTCCGCATTTTGATTCATAGTTCTGATCCTACTGAGCCGATGTTGCTGGATTTCAATCCCAAACTGCTTAGGGTAATAACAAGCAATTTGAGACCAAGTGTGTTCTTTTCTTTTGTGTTTTTCGAAAGTGAGCGTGTTTGTAACAGACAGACAGACAGACGGACATGGCTAAATCGACTTAGAATTACTCAAGGAGCCAGCATATATACACTTTATGGTGTCTAAGATCTATAATAAAAAAGTTTCACACGGAATGACAAACTTAGTATACCACTAGTGGTGAATAAGGGTATCAATGTAGTAAATAGCATAAGTAAACGTCACCACTAGTGGTGAATAAGGGTATCAATGTAGTAAATAGCATAAGTAAAGGGCTAAATGAAGGATTCAGTGGTGTTGCTGGTATCTTTTATGATTTTTCAAAGGCGTTTGATCTCGTTAATCATAAAGTTATTATTCAAAAACTTATGTTTTATGGAGTTGATAGATAAGCTTTAGCTTTGTTAAAAAGTTACCTGTCAAACAGAAAACAATATGTTGAAGTAAATAATCATAAAAGTACAATTGGACTTGTTGAATATGGAGTCCCAAAGGGAAGTGTATTGGGACCATTATTTTTTACTATTTATCTAAATGATTTTCAAAACCTACAACTTTTTGGGAAACTCATTATGTTTGAAAATGACATAAGTATAAACATGAAACTTCTTTAAAAGCTCATATGGAATATGATGCAGCAATGATAACGGAGTATGCGAGGATAAATAAGATGTGTTTAAATGAAGGAAAAACATAAGTTTTAAGATTTAGGCCGTATATGGTTCATGATCAAAACTTCAGTATGTTTGTGGATGGTGAACTTGTATACACCTACAAAGTAACCTATCGTGGGATATGCATATAAAGAATTTAAAGTCAAAAATTGCATCTGCTACCGGTTTGATTTATAAATTTAAGAACAAATTTATGTTAAAACAAAGCTGATAATTTACCAAGCCTTTATTCAAAGTCACCTTAATTTTTTGGCGTTTGTGTACGTGTGGAAAAATGCCATGAGCTGAAATCACTTCAGAGATCTCAGAATAAAGCGTTGAAAACTGTATGCAATCCTCCATTGTCTTTTTCGACCTTATGTTTATCTAAAGATATGACTGCAGGAATTCTTCCCGCAACTTTTAATGTATGTTCATAAATCTTTGCACGATATTGGTTATCATACTATTCTATTCTCCAGGAATTAATTTGCCTTTGATACAAGAAATGCGAGTAATCTAATGGGGTTTTCTTTTCTACAAAAAATACCACCTTGTTAAAAAGTTCATGTACAAAATGTCTTTCCGGCCCTATAATAATGCAAATTTTTATTTGACGAGAACAAAACACAAAATTGGACCACCCTGTTTTTAACAGCTGACAAAAAGTTTGTTCTTCAAAATATAAAAAACAATATTCATAAACCAAAATTTGTTAATAGATTGATATTAAATAAATAAGTAAATTAATAAAATGAATGACGAAATTCCAATTTCTTTAGTTTGTTTTTTATAAAATATGTAAACAAGAAAATACCTTTGCCAGATTGTTGATCTATTAATTCCAAGTTTTTCAGATTTCTTGATTTGACGTTTTTTTTTCAAAAACTATTTTGTAGCACCGAATCCACTTAAATTTTATATCACTGAAAACCTATCATTAACATTGTAATGCTTTCTTATGTTTTTACTATTAAATAATAGAAAAAATAACTCTTAAAATTTTAAATTTTTACTGTCCTGATTAGAGCCGATTTTTTCCCAACTTCGTCTGGCAGCCCTATATATAACCAGAAGCCCTCTTTTTACAGGGCATTATGCGCCCCATACACGGTTCAATTCAGTTGTCAACTGAGTCTTTCAACTGAATTGATACTTGGCCACACACTTCTTCAACTGAATTGAAAGATTTTAATTCAACTGTCAAATTTAGTTTTTTTTTACAATTTTACAAAAAATTTACAAAATTAAAACAATGGATGAAAATAGAAAAATAATTGCATTAATGGTTATTGCAGAATGCATTAAAAATATTTCACTTTTTCTTTGCAAAAAAAATTACGAACATAAATTTTGACAGCTGATCAAGAGACTTGAGCACACACAGTACAATCGAATTGAAAGACTTAGTAGTCAACTTGAAAAAATAAAAATCTTTTGATTTTTCTTCAACCAACTCGACAACCGCCAAACTAATCAACTGACAAGGCCATACACGCTTTGATTTGGACAACAACCGACTCAGTTGACAATTAAATTGAATCGTGTATGGTCGGCTTTATCAACACTCTCGATTTATACGGGAAGTAAAGTGCAATGCCGTAGTCCATTAGTAAGGGTGAATTTTTTAGACTAAAACAAGCCACCCTTTTAGAGAGCGAAGCATTTTTAAGAAACGAACACGAAATTGCATTTTTTTTAAAATAAAATGTTACATTCTTTTGTAGAAAAGAAAACACCATAAGAGTAGTTATTTGCCGGTTAGAAAAAACAAAACAAAGAGTGGAACATATGGGTAGTTTAGAATATAACAAGTTACCGGAAGCAATGAAAAATATCCAAAGAATTTCCGTCTTTAAGAAAAATATTAAAGAATATTTATTTCAATATTTAGAATTGCTAAAAAAAGTATTTTAATAATATTTAAAATTGAATCTCATTTTCTTTTTATTAAATACTAGCATTTAACCCCCTTTTTCTTATGTGGACATATTTTTACGTCAAAGTTTATGTTTCTAGGTTTAAACCCGCTACTTTGTAATGGGACGATTTGTACCTCTAAATGTTCGTATTTCGAAAATTTTTATTTGTATTTTTTAGATACGTTACGAATGTGATATTTTTTTATTTCAATGTTTATTGGTTTAATAGATAGATGTAGTGGCAAAAAAGTTTAAAGATACAGGTTTACTCCCCAAAAGGGTATAATTTCAAAAAAGTACCAGACACCTAACCGCTTATTATATTAATGAACATCAGGTTAGGGAATTTCCCGTTTTAACCTCTTTTACCCTCTAACCATAACAATTTCCAAAACTCCCATCATAGGTAATCGATTTCGCGACAGGCCAACCTCCCGGGCAAATTTCAGCATTTTAGTTCAGGCGTTTAGGTCGTGCGATGATGAATCATGCAATAACATTACAATTTTATATTATATAGGTAGATGAAGAAAAATGTTTTGAAAAAAATAACACAATTAGGTACGATTTTCACCCCTTAAACGTTCGAATTTCGAAACGCATCAAATTTGTATTTTTTAGAGAAGTTACGAATGTGATATATTTTTTATTTTAATGTTTATTGGTTTAAAATATAGATGGTATAGCAAAAAAGTTTTAAAATTCATGTTTTACCCGTTTACTCCTTATTTCAAAAAAGTGCTAAACACCTGTCCGCTAATTTTTAATGAACAATAATAGGTTTAAATTTTTTGGTATCCCTTTTAGTTTAGCAGATATGAGGTTAGCGAATTTCCGTTTTCACCGCCTTTTTTTTATTGAACCACAATAAGTATTAAATTTTTTTGTATCTCCTTTAGCTTAGCAGATATGAGATCAGCGTGATCGATTTGGCGAGGCCTGCCTCAGGTCCAAATGTCAACTTTTTAGCTTCAGGCGTTTAGGCTGTGCAATGAAAATAAATAGATGAAGAAAAAATATCTTGGAAAAAGTAACAAAATTACGTACGATTTTTACCCCTTAAACGTTCGAATTCAGAAAAAGGACAACATTTTCACTTGGCATATTTTAGATAAGTTACGAATTTTATATAATTTTTATTTCTATGTGCATTGATTTAAACGGTAGATGGGGGACAAAAAAGAACCAAAATTCAGGTTTTACACTTTTACTCCCTAAAAGAGCCGAGTTTCGAAATAGTACCAGACACCTGTTCTCTTTTTTATTTAATGACTAACAATAAAAGCACAAAATAAAGTACAAAAAAGTACCAAAAATTGCCTCTTACAGATGCTCATTCAACGCTTTGCTTGTTTAATTTTATGTTTGTAGCTGCAATACTAACAAAAATTTAATAAGTACCTGTTGGCAAATAATACAGTACGAAAAAGTACCAAAAAACCACTCTTACAGATTCTCATTTACTTGGGAACTTGCATGTTTAATTTTATGTTTATAGGTCCAATTTTAACGGAAATTCAAAAAGTAACAGGTAAATAACAAAAAGTACCAAAACGCCCCTCTTACAGATTCTCATTCACTCAGGACATTGCATTTTTAATTTTATGTTTGTAGATCCAATATTAACGAAAATGAAAAAGGTACCAGTTAAAAAACGAAAAAGTACCAAGAAGATCCCTCTTATAGGTTCTTGTCCACTCAGGACATTTAATGTTGAATTTTATTATTTTAGGTCCAGTACTAACGGAACTTCAAATAGTACCAGTTAAAGACCAAAAGGTACCAAGAAGCCACTCTAACGAATTCTCATTCACTCAGGACCTTGCATGTTTGATTTTATGTCAATAGGTCTAATTTTAACGAAAATTAAAAAAGTACCAGTTAAAGAATGAAAAAGTACCAAAAAGATCCCTCTAACAAATTCTTATTCACTCAGGACTTTGTATGTTTTGTTTTATATTTCTAGGTCTAATACTAACGGAAATTAAAAAAGTACCAGTTAAAGATCAAAAAATACCAAAAAGTACCCTCAGAGGTTCTTATCCATTTAGGACATTGCATGTTGAAGTTTATGTTTCTAGGTCCAATATTAACGATAATTAAAAAAATTGTCAGTTGTGGGACCAAAACCTAAAGTAAGAAATAAAATTTCCCGTATTTCCCCTTTTTGGTACTTTTTTCTCCCCAATGAAGCATTAAAAATTTCAATATTGTAGTAGGAGCCCATAATTTAATACGTATATGTCAATGAATAAAAAAAAATGTTTTGTAAAAAAGTACCAAAAATAGTAACGGTTTTTACCCCCTAAACGTCCGAATTTCGAAAAAGTACCAAATTTTTATTTGGATTTTTTAGATAAGTTTCAAATGTAATAAGGGTTATATTTCTATGCTTATTAGTTTAAAAGATAGATGGGGTGACAAAAAAGTACCAATATACAGATTTTACCCGTTTACTCCGTATATCCCCTTTATGGTACTTTTTTTCTCCCCATTGAAGCATGAGAAATTTCAATATTGTGGTGGGAGCCCATAATTTAATACGTTTATGTCAATAAATAAAAAAAAATGTTTTATAAAAAAAAGTACCAAAAATAGTTACGCTTTTTACCCCTTAAACGTCCGAATTTCGAAAAAGTTTCAAATGTGATATAACCCTTATTTCTATGTTTATGGGTTTAAAAGATAGATGGGGTGACAAAAAAGTACCAAAATACAGGTTTTACCCGTTTACTCCGTTAAAGGGCTGAATTTCCAAAAAGTACCAGACACCTGTCCGCTTATTTTTCTAAAGAACAACGATAAGTATTACATTTTTTTTGTATCTCTTTTAGTTTAAGAGATATAAGGTTACCGAATTTACCCGTTTTTGCCCTTTTTTACCCCCTAGACATTCGAATTTCCAAAAATCCCGTCTTAGTGGATCGATTTGGGGTGAGACCAACCCCTGGTCCAAATTTCAAGTTTTTAGCTTCAGGCGTTTAGGCTGTGCGATGATGAATCAGTCAGTCAGTCAGTCAGTCAGTCAGTCAGTCAATCAGTCAGTCAGTAACGTTACAATTTTATATATATAGATTATGTAAATATTATTTTTTTTTATGTATAACTCTATAAATTGTAACATTTGTAGTTCTTTGCCAACTGGCCTCAATAATGTCCTATGGACACTGAAGCAAAACCTCCTTTGCCAGAATTTAAATTTTAAATAAAAAAAAATTTAATAAAAAAAAAAAAATATTTAAAAATTATTCTAAATAAATAAAGATACATATGTATACTAACTCATTAGCTTCAATTGTTTGCTTTATAAACGTATTTATAATTTGTTTTAGAAATTATTAATGAAATAAATAATAAAAAATTAATTCGTTATTGTTTCATAAATCTGTAATAAATATTATTCAAATTAAATACTCTGATTTAAAAAGCTACATATATTGGAAAAAAAAGAAATCAAAACGTATTTGTCATCTACATATTCCATTGCGAATATTGGACAACTGCATTAAAATTTATTTATTTATTTATAATTGTATTAAATTTAAAATTAATGTTAACAAAAAGTTAAAATGAAACTGTATTTAAACTGAATATTAATGCTAAACATTTTACTACTATGTTATAACAAAAAAAAAAAAATAAAAAAAAAAAAAAAAAATTAAATTACAAAAAAAACAAGGCAGCAACAACTCCAGCAAATTCATTATTTACCCCAACTGTAAATAAAAACTGTAAATTGTTAAAAAAAAAAGAAAAAGAGAAAAGGAATTTTAATAATACTCCTCCTGCTAACTGTAAAATGAAAAATTAATACCTCTGAGAAAATTTAGCATATTTGCAAAAAGTACAAACGAAAAAAAAAAAAATAAAGAAAACAACAAAAAAATTATTTCAATGAAGAGTAGAAAAAGAGAAAAAATTGTTAATTCATTTGCATTTAATAAAAATGGCTGGTGATGGTTGTTGTGATTCGCACTGCGTATAAAAAGAGGTACAGTGGTGCTAAGATATACAAAAACAAGTAAGAAATTATAGTTGGTCAAGCACGACCTTTTAATACCCTTCACCACAGTATATAAAGACACATTTTCGAGAGGGTGCAGTGACATAGAAGCAATCGTTAAAGTTATTGTGGCTAAATTTTAAGTCAATATTAACATTTATAAGAAAGTTATCCCAGCCAGTTAAATACTCCGACGTTGTCTGAATCAGACATTTCTTGACTTCATTCTTAAAGACTTCGTTCAGATTTCTGGCCGACATTGATTATACGTAATGTCTGGCCGCTTTCTGATCGTTTTCGCATGGATATATCGAAGGGAATTAATGTACCGATATGTCTAATAGATTTTTGATTAAATTGATTTAGATGTGTCTAAGTTGTTATGTGAGTTTCTTTTTTTTTAATAATTACAATCCTCATTAAGTTACAGATATTTTTATTTTATATTTTTTATTGTTTAAAAAAAGATTAAAAAATGGTATGTAACATTTTTAATTTTTAACTTTTATTTTCCAATAAGATAAAAGAGTTTTAACATAAATCTGTGCGGTCATTAGATTATAGTTTTATTCCATATTATTTTAGCTTTTTGTCACAAAAAAATGAGAGTGTCGGGTAACACTTCAGAATTTCCCATGCCTTTTTCACTAGATTTCTATCAGAAATGCCGGCAAATAAATCAGAATTTCCCACGACATGTCTGCCAGAATTCGCGTCAACCACTGCATACATTTTTGGGTTAGAAATCTGACAGAATTCGCAATATGATTCCGAATCTTTTGTCGACGTTTCTCTCAGATATCTGAAAGATGTCGGACAATTTTGCTGTCTGTGATGGGATTAAAATATATTTTCGGGATAAGTATTTGTATGGGAGCTATGGTCAAATATGAACCGGTTCAATAAAATTTTTTTTAGATGATTAAGATTGCAATAAAATAAGTTTGAACCAAAGTTAATTTAAATATGTACAATTATTATTGGTGTTATTTTATTGAACTCTGTATGGTTTTTAATCCAAATATTTGATATTTTATTCAGGCTAACTTTCATTAAATTTAATTTTCATTTTATTATTTATATGAAGAAAGGAATTTTACAACATGATATGAATAAAAATGGCTTGATAATTTTAAATTTCTGACTGAGCGGGGAATTGTACCCAGGTTTTCACGGACAGGTTGCCCTGACATAATTCGATTGTAACCACACAATCTCCTCAGAGGAGCTTGCTATTTAAAACTCACATCCATCGAAGGCGGCTGGGAATCAATAGCCAAACATCAGTCTTTAAACCAAATTGGTAGATCGAAATATTTTATTTGATTTACATGTTCCTTATTTTTTTTTTTTTTATTTATTTATTTGCAATCTATTTAAAAACAATTAAATAATGGGCAAATTTCATAAAAATTTAAAAATTACAGAAGTGTTAAGTTCCATTGAGCTTAACCAGTATTTAATATTACGTGTCTAGCTACTTAAGTTGTTCTATTTCAATGATTAGAATAAGTTTGCAATTAATAATAACCAGAAATATAATGAAAATAGATCAATATTGCATATATGACTTTACAAATTTTGATTAGGGTAGGAAAGGAAGATCTAATATATGTCGTCTTTTTAACCGTCTAACTTCGTTAGTATCGTCAAGGAGAGTTATGGCAAGGATATTTTCATGGTAACTGAGTCTGTTCATATAATTGCTGCTATATCTTTTAATTTCTTCTTTGACTTTGGGAATGTCAAGGTCGCTATGAATGTTGTTATTTCTAACGAACCAAGGTGCTTTTGTTATGAGTCTTAAAGTTTTAGACTGATATTTTTGGATAATGTCAATATTAGAGTATGACGCAGTTCCCCATAACTGAATGCCATACGTCCAGATAGGCTTCAAAACCGTTTTATATATTATTAATTTGTTATTTAAACTCAATTCTGAGTTTAGACCTAATAGCCAATACATCTTTTTTGTTTTTATATCAAGCTGTTTTCTTTTCAACTGCAAATGCTTTTTCCAATTTAAACGTCTATCAATATTTAGACCTAGATATTTTACATGATTTGATTTAGGAATCAGGGCGCCGTCTAGATAAACAGGAGGGCAGTCACCTTGTTTAAGTGTATAAGTAACATGCGTTGACTTATCAGCATTGACTTTTATGTTCCATTTTTTTAGCCATTTGTTTATTAAGTCCAGTTGCGATTGAACAAGTGATGAAGCTTCAGATGCCGATTCACTAGTTGCAATTATTGCAGTGTCATCCGCATATGTGGCTGTCATGACATCACTTCTTGTCGGTAAGTCTGCAGTGTAAATAGTAAAGAGAATTGGACCTAGTACACTTCCTTGTGGAACACCTGATTTTACTGATCCGATTTCTGAGTTTTCATCGTTGACATTGACATAAAAACTACGATCATTCAAGTAAGATTTGAGTAAAACGTAAAGTGGAGCTGGAAATATCTGTTTTAATTTGTATAACAGACCATTATGCCAGACTCTGTCAAAAGCTTGCTTGACGTCAAGAAATACTGCTGAGCTGTATTGTTTTTTCTCTAATGCATCTCTTATGACTCTTACAACTCTGTGACACTGTTCGGGGGTCCCATGATTATTTCGAAATCCAAATTGATGATCGGGTAAAATTTGCAGTGATTCAAGAATCGGAGAGAGTCGTTTTTTAATTAGTCTTTCAAACAATTTAGAAATTATTGGCAACAGGCTAATAGGCCTATAAGATTCAGCAGAATGTTCTGGCTTATTCGGTTTTAAAATCATTATTATTTTTGCGTGCTTCCATTGTGTGGGAAAGTACGAAAGTCTTAATACAGCATTGAATAAAGTTGTCATATATACCATAGCTTTCTGCGGTAGGGCTTTAAGGACTTTAGAATCTATAAGGTCATACCCAGGGGATTTGTTCGTATTAAGCTTTTTAACTTCCGCCAGTACCTCTTTAAGCCTGAAAGGTTTTATAGGTCGACTCATTTGGCATGGAACGTCAATAAAGTTACTTATTTCGTTTGCTTCTTGGGCCGAGCAGAAAGAAAAAGGTTTGAAAATGCTTTCGAGAAAAGTTTTAAAGGTTTCCGCTTTACTTTTGTCTGACCTGCACCAAACGTTGTTGTTATTTTTTATTGGAATGTTGCGGGTCTGGGATCGTTTAAGATATTTTGTAGCTCTCCATAAATTGTGTTCATTGTTGTTTGCAGGATCTAGTTTTATTAGAAACTTGCGTACTGAATTATTTTTTAGCTCTTTAAGTTTCTTCTTCACATGACTAACTGCTCGATTAAAATTACGTTTATCAGAAGGATGTCTGGTTCTTTTCCAAATATTTCGCAGTTGCCTTTTCATATTAATTAGTTGCCTGACTTCCATTGAAATTTGTAATCTTGAAGCACAGTCATTTGTTTTTTGAGGAGTAGAAATCGATGCAGCTTCGTGGATGATTTGAGAAAAATTTTCAACCGCCTGTTCGATTTCAAGCCCAGTTTTGAGTGAGACGTTCAAATCAATTTTAGTTTCAATAAGGTGTTTGAAAAGGGTGACATCATTTTTCGAAGAAAAGAGTTTAACATTGCTTAGACGAGTTTTTACGTTGGTAGTGAAATTGACAATAATAGGACTATGGTCGGAACTTAAGTCATCGCTCGATACAATCTCTAGAGCAGTTTCGGGAATTCCTTTGTATATGAAAAAATCCAAGAGGTCAGGGATTTTAGAACTGTCACTTGGCCAATATGTAGGTGTGCCTGTCGATAGAGAGTTGTATTGGTTTCTGGATACACATTTAAAAAGTTCTTTTCCTTTCGGATTAGATAAACGTGAGCCCCACCAAGTATGCTTTGCATTAAAGTCGCCACCTACCAAAAATCTGTGTCCAAGATTTTTGAAAAAGTTTTCATATTGCTCACATAAAATGTTGTATCTAGGTGGAAAGTAGACGGAATAAATTGCTACACTAATGTTATTGCAAGTTATCTTAACTCCAGCTGCCTGCATATATAATTCGGTTACAGACTCGAGGACCTCGTACTTAATTGTAGATTTTATTAAAACAGCAGCACCAGCATGTGCTCTGTCATTTGGTTGATTAGCTGTTATTGCATCATAACCTCTTATTCGTAAAAAAGATTTGCTAGTAAGATGTGATTCTGATATTAATAGAATATCTATAAAATTATTTTTGAGAAAAATTTCAACTTCATTTAAATGATTTAGAATACCATTAGCATTCCATTCTGCAATATTAAGATCTATTTGCATAGTTTGGAAATAAGCATTGACATCATGTTCATTAAAGTACTAGTGAGCTCTATTTGTTTCTCCAGCATTGACTCTATTTTCTGAAGTACATTATTTACTCCGTCATTTGTACCAGCAACTTGAGCATATGTTAAACGATCATTCTGGGTTGGAGGTGTGAAAAAATAATTGTTATTATAGTTTTGTGGTTCTGGTACATTTCTGAAAATTCTATGTTCTTTTTTATTAATGAGCTTTTGGTAAACTTCGCACCCTTTGTAGCTCGCTGTATGATTTTTTAAGCAGTGTACACATTGAGGTGGGGTGTTGGGAAGCTTTGAGCATTCAGCAGTTGAGTGTGTTAGACCACATTTTACACACCTAAACGGTTTTCTGCAATACGTTTTCGTATGTCCGAATTCTTGACACCTAAAACATTGAACAATGTCGTTGAATTTTTTCGGAGCTTCGACTTGAATGATTGCATTATCAAATTCTCGCAAGTTGTAAATATCTTTATTGTTAGAATTGGGATCTAAGTCCACAAAAAACATTGGGAGCGGTTGTTTTGAAGAACGACTTATAATGTTGCGAATGCTTCTGACTTGGTGTCCTAATACCAAAAGTTTAGCCTTGATATCTTCAACTGGCGTTGAGGGATGTAGACCTTTAAGCACTACAGTATATGCACGTTCTTGTTTGAGTTGATATGTATGATATTTAATGTTCATATTATCAAAATATTTCACAACTTTTCTGTAACAGTCAACTGTCTTGATATTTAAACGAACTTGTCCGTCCCTTAATGACTTATAATAAAAATCGCTACTAGGTATAATTTTACTTATTTTAATGACCATTTTACCAATATCATCAACATTTGGAATAAATATTGGAGGAGGTTTAGGTGGTTGTATTTCTTTTGCGGACACGTCATCTTCTTCGATGTCATCAGCAAGAGCAACGAAGCGGTTTGAAGTCGATGGACGCACATCGAGTTGTTGGCGCTTTGGAGAACGTATAAGGGGTGACTTAGAGGCCGATCTCTTACGATTACTTACGCACTGCCAGCTGGAATCATCATCAGAACTGCTATCACTTAAATTGACTTGATTGTTTTGCAAACCGTTTTTTTGTTGTTCAGTGACTTCTTTGTTATGCATGTTGATATTTAAACAAAAATGCTATGCAGCTTTGTTGTAAACAAGAATGCAGATCAATTGTACGCTGATACGTACATTGAGTGCACAATTGTTATTGTGTGTAAAATTTTTTTTTTTTTTTTTTGATCTTTTGTTGCTTTTTTTTTTTACCGAAAAAATACCTAAGTTATTTTTATGGTTTATTGTTTTTGGTTTTAACTGTAACACTTTTTATTATTTTTAAAGAAGCGCAATTAAACTTATGAGACGTTTAACTTCGATCGCAGTCAAATTAACAATTGTTTAAATTTTTTTAGAAAAATATATTCCAAAATATATGTACATAAATTAACACCACCGGTCAAGATACATCAGTCATTAATGAAATGGCATTATTGATTCTGTTTTTCATACTTTTTGTCAAAAATTCTTCTTGAAGTCAAAAGTAAATTTTTCCTAATTTTAATGTCTTTCAAGGACAAATGACGACAATGAGCTTGTGCATTAGCTGTTTAACCATTCGTATTTTGGTTATTTTATTGAACTGTTTATGGTTTTTAATCTAAATTTTTAATATTTTATTTGGACTAAAGCTCATTAAATTTAATTTTCATTAAATTATTTTTATGAAAAAAGGAAACATGAAATTAATAAAAATTTATTGATAATTTTTCATTCTTGACTTAGCTGGGAAACCCCTCTGAGCAGATTGTGTGGTTACAATCGAAACATGTCAGGGCAATATGTCTTAAATATGCACCAATAAAATAATATTGTTTATGGGCACAGAGACTTTCCGGAAAGATGTTTGTATTGCGGCCATGTGAAACTATGGACCGATTAACACCATTTTCGATAGGCTTTGTCCTTATGACAATTGAAATTGATATGTACCAAATTTGATAAAATTATCCTAAAAATTGCGACCTGTATTTTGCGCACAAGCTTACAAGGACAGATATGCAGCAAGCCATCCGGCCAGTTGGACGAAAGAAAGTGTGTCTGTTAAAGTGTCTGTCGGTATACCAAAAGGTAGGTCTAGGATCAATAGTAATATTTTTTAATGTTATGGACATCAGCTGATCAGTACGCACTATAGCTCAGCACAATACCCTCTCCACTATTGTGGTGTGTGTATAAAAATATAGGATATATGCTCATATGTGAGGGGAATTCTCTTAGAGGCACACAGAAAAAAGTGTTTTATCAATTAAAAAAATGGTTTAGAAAGTATTTAAATTTAAATAATGTGATAATTGAATCAATTATTTTTTTAGTTGAAAGAAAATTAAAAATTTAATTTTTATTTAATTAACATTTTAGTTATTTTGAAATAAATTTTCAATTAAAATTTTAATTAAATAACAAACAATCTTAGTTGACTTTTTTCGTTTAAAATAAAATAATTTAAACAATATTTATTTAAATAAATTAACAGAGTACAGGCATCTCTATACCAACCCCATTTCTTCTTTCGTCCCTCTCCTAAAAACACAAGAGTTGAGCATAAAAAGATGAAACGTGTGAATACAGACCAGAGATCAGCAATGAGTAGTGAAAAAGTGAGTAGAGCCGAATCATGACTCATAATTTCTTGTACTTATACGCACTCCTACTTATTGTAATTCGATCGAAACTCATATTCACTCAGAAGATTGATTTCACTCATCGTACTCATACTTAGATTTAGATTCAACAGAACTCAATGTGCATAAATATCAATAATAATAAAAAAATTTAATTTCCCCAAAATGTTTCTGTATAAACTTACAATTTTATGCTTTTTTATATTTTTATACATTTTATACTAGTTAGAAACTGTTAAATGACTAAACTTGTAAATATACTTGGATGAGTTAAATGAGCTGAATCAATGTGAGTATTATAAGTATTTTCCTGAAATTACAAATCAAATTGAGGTCATTTTTAAATGTGTGAGTATGAGTCGACGTCACACTCATATTTGTGAGTGTGAGTGAATCAGAGTAGTTGAGTTTAAATGATTTCTACTCACTTATACTTAAAATTTCATGAGTCAGTATGAGAAGCGAAAAAGCGATTCATTGCTGATCTCTGATACAGACCTAGAATAATTTTTGCTTTTTTAATAAAAACTTATTACTTTCTTAATATTTCTGTATAGAATTTGTCGCTTCTTAATTTTTTTATAAAAAAATAGCCGCTTTATTAAATTTTCCATAAAAATATTTGTCGCCTTGATCTGGTTTTTTAATTGCCTCTGTATGATCTTTCTATACAAAATGGTCACCTTTATTAGATTTCTGTAGAAAAAGTGGCAAAAACAAAAATCTTTCGATTACTAGAGTTTTCTTATTTGTAGATTTTATGATGCACTGTTGTTTTTCTCATTTTGTATGACTTACTTTTTATTTGCTACTACAGAAATATGTACTTTTCGCTTCTGATATAGCAGTTGTTTAAGAGCTTCTTGTTCTTGTAACTGCTGCAAAGTGGCTGTAAAAATTGCAATGCATAACAGAAACTATAACGTAAAAAATAATGCAAAACAAATTTTTTTATTCTCTTTAACTGGTGCGGCACACAGTGGTATTTTTTTTTTGGCAGAAAGTCTATTTTTTTACAGGTTTTTTTGGTGGCATGTCATAACGTCCAGTGTCATAGTGTCCATGGACGTTATGACACCCCAAAAAGTGTCATAGTGTCCATGGACATTATGACACTTTCAAAAGTGTCATAACGTCCGCGGACACTATGACACTTTGGAAATGGACATTATGACACTTTCAAAAGTGTCATTAGGTCCATTATTACTAAATAAGTTAAATACAAAAAAATTATCTGCATACACGCAGAGAGAAACATGTTTCATTATGGTCCCAACCAACAAAACTATTTTTAAAGAAACTAGTTTAACCATAATATGGTTGTCGGTGACAATGATTTTTTTAGATGAAACATAATATGGTAAAAAAATTTTTAAAAATGGTTTTCCTGCTTTTTCTCTGGGAGTAAATATTAAATATATAACGAAAACACTTTTGGGCGCAAGGATTTCCTCCTCTATAGTATAACAAATACCGGCTTCGCTAACTAAAGATTCCCTGCACAGCCGGCCTTCGGCCGGGCGCAAGGATTTTTTTCTCTATGGTATAACAAATACCGGCTTCGCTAACTAAAGCTTCTCTGCATAGTCGGCTTTCGTTCGGAAACAAGGCAGATTTTAGAAGCTTTATTTAGCGAAGCCGGTGTTTGTTATACCATAGAAGAGAAAATCCTTGCGCCCGGCCGAAGGCCGGCTGTGCAGAGAAGCTTTAGTTAGCGAAGCCGGTATTTGTTATACCATAGAGAAGAAAATCCTTGCGCCCGGCCGAAGGCCGGCTATGATCCCAAATTTGTTTACATTCTTGCTTGTTGTGGACATTATGACACCTTGCAAAGTGTCATAACGTCCGCGGACGCTATGACATTTCTTCGATGGACGTTATGACACTTTTGAAAGTGTCATAGTGTCCATGGACGTTATGACACTTTTGAACACTGGACGTTATGACATGCCACCGTTTTTTTTAGAAATCTAATGATGCAATTCTGTAGAGAAATGTTTCATTAGTAGAAAACCATGATTTGTTTTCGAAAAAAATAAAATTTTGTATAAAAAAGAGTGTGGTAAAGTTATCTAAATATTATTAAACGAAAACTGATGAAAATGTTACTACATTTCAGTTGTTTATACAATAAATATGGTTCAACTACCAATAGTTTTACAGCATTTTTATTAAAATATAGTATTTTAAAATTAATAGGAAAGAAAAAATATTTTAATATATAGTTTAACTGAGCAAATCAAAATGACTGCAAAAAATTTAGCATTTGCAGTTTTCATTAAAAAAAAAAAATAAGTTAGCTCGGTCTACCTCAATGTTAGTACTACTACTAAATGAAAGTTTGGAATATTTTCTTTCATTTCATGTAAAAAAAATTTTGCGACTTTTTGCGATCGCTGAACAAACTTATAAATTTTGTGATAAAACTCACGTATTTTTTATGAATATTTACCATAAATTGCAATGTATATTTACAATTAAAGGTTTTGTATACTTTTAGGCTTTTACTTTTACTTTTTAATAATTGATTGACAGCAATATCGAAAAAGTGCATAACAAAAAAAGAAAAACAAAACTTTGGGCCAAAAATAAATTTTGGGTTCTATGGGCGGTGGGTAGAGGGCGTGGCCAATTTTGATGAAACTTAATATTTTTCTTAATTAAGCTAACCAAAGGCTCTGTGCCAAATTTCAGCATTCTACGAGCACTCCATATATTTTTTGCCAAACTTTGTATGAACAAATCCCTCTGTGCGGCACGTGACGGTTTTATAGCTGTTAGTAGATGACTAAATATTAGAAAAGTGTAAAATGATTTAAGAAAAGTTAGACTATAATAAATGTTTAATGTAAATACTATTGTTAAAAAAAATTTGGATTTTAAAAATTTTGTAAATTGATTACGTCATTGGGAGCGCCTTTGGGTGCCCCGGTAGGCTGGTTGGTAAGGAGCTAGTCTATCAGCGCTGGGGTTGTGGGTTCGATTCCCGCCAGATACTCTGGTTTCTTTCCTGCAGACAAGCGTAGAGCTTCGCGGGAGTAGCATAGGAAAAAAATATTATACGGGCATGGTCATCGGTTTTTTTTGACAATATTAAAAAAAAATTTGTTGCCTTCCCTTTAATTTATATTTTCTACAGACCTGATGTAGACAACAACTCAAGTAGCTCTTGTGCTGCATTAAGTATTTTCCTGTTTTATAGTTATTTTGCTCCACACTTTGCTACACCAGCATGCATAATTTTACCATATATTATTATTTTTTAATTTTTTTATGTTGCTTTTTTTAACCGTATTTTTTATGCAAGTAAGCAAACGAGAGTCTTTGAAAAAGAGGCTAAAAAATGCCGAGAAAAAAAAATGGAAAATATAGAAGAATTGGCGAGTTTAAAAAGTAAGAACAGCAAAGTGTTTTGTTTACTTTGGGGCTTAGAGGTTAAATGATTAATGGGGTGTTAACATTGCCTACCCACTAAGTGTTTCCATAAATCATACAAACACAACAACAGCAGTAACACTAATACAAACACAAATGAAGTGAAAAGTAGAAAAGAAAACTATAAAGAGCAACACAAACTGCTGCTCACTCAAGGCAAAAAAAAAAGGAATAATAATAAATGCAACAAAGTTTAAGTTTAAGCCTGTTGTTTTGTTTTCTTTGCAACACTTGCCACTTGCTGTACCAACTGCATAAACAATTATTGTACTTATTCTTAATAATTTTTTTTTCTATTGCTATTGGGAATATTGAAAACTAACAATACAGTAAAGAAGCAATTAAAAAGTGTTAACAATTGCAAAAGCTACTTAAAAATTAAAAATCAAATGGGAAAACTAAAACCATAAATGCTGGAAAATAAAAATAAACATTTTTGTTGCAAATAATTTGTATATTTTAAATTTTTGTTTTATACAGGGTTGAATAATGCAAGGTATAGTCATTAGAAATTTTGTTCTCAATTTTAAAACCCATGTAATGCCAAACAAAAGAAAATAACGAAAAAAATTAAAACAAGCGTCAAAAATCAAATAAATTAATTTAATTTTTTTAAAAATTTCTTAATATACAACTTTTATAATACCAAATTTTAATCAAAAATCAATTGCAAGTGGACAATATATTGAATAAACTTTCATTTTATAAAGGGTCCGCCAGTGTTACTATATCGTGAATAGTAACACTTAGCTCATGTCTGATTTGACAGATAATTTGTTCCTTCCGCTGAACGAATATGGTTGTGTATACGCTTGAACAACGCTGGGAAATATTGCGAGATTACTTTGAAAATGATGGTAATGTTGCAGAATGTGTGCGAAAATTGCGTACGGATTTTGGAAGAAGAGAAGCACCGTCAGCTCCGTATGTTCGTTATCTTGTGAAAAAAGTGAAAGAAACTGGCATCCTCATCGAGAAGCCAAAGCGTTAAAAGCCAAAAACAGTGCGTACACCCGAGAATATTGCTGCTGTGGCAGAAAGTGTGCGTGAAGCGCCATCAACATCAATTCACCGTCGTTCTTAACAATTGAATATTTCGGAGACATCATTGAGACGAATTTTGCATAAAGACCTTGGTATGACGCCATACAAAGTCCAATTGGTTCAGGAGTTGAAGCCAACTGACCATCCAATGAGTTTTCACTTCGCTAAGTGGGCCTGCGATCGATTTACAGAAGATGCCGATTTTGCCAAAAAAAATCATCTTTTCAGATGAAGCTCATTTTGATCTTGGCGGGTATGTAAACAAGAAAAATTGTCGCATTTGGGGCACAGAAAACCCGCACGCATACATTGAAAAGCCGATACACCCAAAACGAGTCACTGTTTGGTGCGGATTTTGGTCCAGAGGCATAATTGGGCCATTATTCTTCGAAAATGAGCAAGGAGTGGCCGTTACAGTCAATGGCGATCGTTATCGGGTCATGTTGAACGAATTTTTGTTCACACAAATTTAAGAGGAGGATATTGGCAACATTTGGTTTCAACAGGACGGCGCTACGTGCCACACAGCCGAAGCTACTCGATGTTTTGCGCCCTGTTTTTGAAGATCGCATTATCAGTTGCAGAGCTGATGTCGGAGCTGCGATTTGACACCGTTGGACTGTTATTTGTTGGGTGCCGTCAAAGATAAGTGTTACGCCGACAAGCCAGAGACAATTGACGCTTTAAAGGACAATATTCGTGAAGCCATTGGTGAAATACAGCTGCACACAATCGATAATGTGCTTAAAAATTGGACCAATCGTATAGGCTACTGCATGGCCAGCCGAGACAGCCATTTTAATGAAATTATTTTCCATTATTAACCGGAAGGATTGTACTTTTAAATAAAAAAAAAGAAATTTGAGAAAATATTCAGTAGTTTTTTTTATAGCATTTTCAAAAAAAAAAAGTTATTTGGCGGACCCTTTATAAAAAAGTTGAGTTGCAATATGTAAAAAATGCTAAAATATGTTAAAATTTAAGCATTTGCAATTGAGTACTGTTTCGTTGTTTGACATTACATGGGTAAATAATGACAACTCTCTCTAATGAACCTACCTGGTACTTATTATACTATGGTTTTATAAAAACAAAAATTTTTAATCCAAATTTAGATATTTTTAATTAGGCTTAAGTTCATTGAATTTAATTTTCATTAAATTATTTTTATGGAGACAGGAATTTTACAACATGAAATTAATTATTTAACAGTGCCAGACAAAAATTTTCTTCATCACGGGTTCTGTTCACTTATATAGGTGTTTATCTCTCATCTAGTTGGGTAAGTGCTGCAGTGTCTCTTCTCCTTAAGCGAGTGTGGCCGCCATGATTTAAAATATTTCGAGCTAAAGGATTTGGGTGTTGTTCAAGTCTTTTTAAATATTTTACTGCATATTTTGTAATCATAGTTTTTACTAATGGCACGTTGAGATCCTTATAAATGTTTGAGTTTTTAACATACCAGGGGGCGGCTGTGATTATACGAAGAAGTTTATTTTGGCGCCTTTGAATTTTTTCGATATTAGAGGCCGAGGCAGTGCCCCATAGTTGAATACCGTAGCACCAGATAGGCTTTAAGATAGAGTTGTAAAGTAGAAGCTTGCAATCGAGTCTAAGAACAGAATTTCTTCCAATAAGCCAATGAATTTGGATGGCTTTTAGTTTCATTTGAGTTAATTTTGCCTCTATATGGCATTTCCACGTTAATCGCCGATCCAGATGTATACCGAGATATTTTACATGCGAATGTTGAGGAATAATTTGATTATTGATTGTAATAGGGGGGCAAGATTCCCGGCGCAGGGTGAATGTTATATGTACGCATTTTTGCTCATTGACCATTATCCTCCATTGTCTTAGCCATATTTCTAGTTGAAATATATGATGCTGTAGGTAACGAGATGCTTCATAACGGTTTTCGTGGACGCTTAGAAAAGCTGTGTCGTCTGCAAATGTTGAAGTTTGGGTGTAGTTGTTTGTTGGCATGTCCGAAGTATAAATTAAGTATAATAGAGGGCCCAGGATGCTGCCCTGTGGGACTCCAGCGGCAATCGGCTGAGGTGAACTTAAGAAATTTCCTTCTTTAATAATAAATTGACGACCGACTAAGTAGCTTTCTAACAGTTCGTGTGTGTTTGCTGGTAAATTTTGCTTCAATTTGTGTAATAAGCCTTCATGCCAGACTTTGTCAAAAGCTTGCGAAACATCGATGAAGAGTGCTGAGCAATATTTTTTTTCTTCAAATGTTTTTCTTATGACATTTACTATTCGATGAGTTTGTTCAATTGTGCTGTGTTTTCTTCTAAATCCGAATTGATGGTTTGGAATACATCTATTTTCACTTAAAATCGGTGTTAATTTTGAAACTAATAATTTCTCAAATAGCTTTGACATATTTGATAATAAGCTAATAGGCCTATAAGACTCAACTTTCGTATGATCTTTACCTGGCTTTGGTATCATGGTAACTAAGGAAACCTTCCATTTTTGAGGAAAGTATTCAAGGCGTAAAATAGCATTAAAAATAAAAAGAATAATTTTCTTTGCTACGCGAGGTAGCTCTAATAGCATTTTATTGCTGATCTTATCAATGCCAGGTGCCTTCTTAGTGTTTAAGTCACATATAACCTTTTCGATTTCTCTCATCTCAAATCTTAGGGGAATAGCTGCTCTAGCAGCAACAGGTGGTAAATCGACCGCAATATTGTGAGATATATTAGGTGTAAATACGTTTTTCAAGTGACTTACAAACAGATTTCTTTTTTCAACATCATTTCTTGCCCAACTTCCATTCAAGTTTCTTAATGGTGGTTTAGAGACAACTGGCCTTTTGAGGTTTCTAGCTGCACGCCATAATGAGTAGTCCGATTGTGGAGTTGCATCAAGTTCCTTAAAATATTTTTCCAGAGAAGCCGTTTTCTGAGTCTGCAATAACTTTCTTAATCTTTTTGTACACTCTTTTAGCAAGTTCTTAAGTTGAGGAGATCTGTGCAATTGCCACTCTCTTTGTGCCCTCCTTTTTTCAGACAAGAGACGCTCGACATCTGTGGAATATATTTTAATAGTTTTTGTTTTTTTGGGGGCAATATTGGAATGTTGAACAGCTAGTTTCAGAAAACTGTCAAAATTATCAATAGAGCGATCTACATGCTCCGGTGTACTGAGTGGAATATTTTCTGTGCAATGGGCACTGAGATATTTTTTATATTTTAACCAATTTATTTGTGTGGCTGACATCGCTAGGTAACCAGTCGGAGATACAATTCTATTGGGGTTCATTATAGTAACAATTGTAGGTGTGTGGTCGGAAGATAATTCTAGGGAAGCTTCAACGTGTATCGTTTCTGTGGGGATGTTTTTAACCACGCCAAAATCGATGACATCTGGAATTTTTTGCGGGTCAGCAGGCCAATATGTTGGTTGGCCGCTCGCGACAACATTTAAATTCATTTTAGAGATTGTATTAAACAAAACACGACCCTTTGGTGTTATTAGTCGTGACCCCCAGAAGGTATGTTTAGCGTTATAATCGCCAGCGGCCAGGAAACAGGGTCCTAGTGATTTATAATATTCACAATATTGGCTTTCTGATATTGAAAATCTAGGTGGAGAGTATAAAGATGAGATTACAATGCTACGATTCAGCTCTTCAACACAAATGTTCGTTGCTTGGAGATAATCCTCACGATGATCGCACATTAAGTAGTGTTTTACTCGATTTTTTATCAAAATGGCAGAACCACCACAAGCTCTATCTCGAGGGTCCTTGGTATCATATAGTATATAACCATTGATGTTAAACGTATTTCTTGAGGTCAAATGAGTTTCAGAAACCATCATGACATCAATTTGTTTATTTTTAAGAAAGTATTCTAATTCATTTTTATGTTGGCGGATGCCGTTCGCGTTCCAAAAACAGATTTTTAAACAGTTCATGGCTTGTTAAGTACAGATTGCAATAACATCGATTGCATTCTAAGAATTTCCTGCATCATATTACCCATTGTGTTCGTAAAATTAGTTACTGTTTGCACTAATGTTTCCATGAATTAATAACCAACAAAAGCTTACATTGAAAAGTAATGAGCTTAAAAGCTATTATAACTACTCTTCATTACTTATACATTGGCATTTTAACTCATTATTTTAACACGGTGATGCCACTGGAGGCAAGTACTTACGATTGTTCCGGATGTCGATAAAAAATTCCGTAGGACGTGTAGAAACAATTTGATAATAAAATTGTTCTTTTCTTAAGGATCGTTTGGAAGAAAACGGGATTTCAACAGACCGACAAAGCTAAATCAAGTTAGAATTAGTCAAAGGTTCAGAATATGCATTTAGAAGACAGTATGAAGTCAATTTTTCCGCAAAAGAGACGGAAAAGGACAATTTTTTTTATAAAAAAAGTTTTTGTTTTTTTTTTTTGTAAAAGAAAATCGTAAACGTGACAGTTTTTTTATACAACAATCGTTTGAGAGAATGTTTTTTTTTTATATAAAAGTCGCAAAAGCCCAAATTTCTATAGAAAAATCACAAGATATTCTATTGAAAACTCAAAAAAACGACAGTTTCTTTTTGGAAATAGCGACAGTTTTTTCTGTAAATAAAAGTTTTAAAGCGACATTTTTTCTAAAGAAAAATTTTAAAAATGATAGTTTTTTTTTATTTATTTTTTTAAAGTATAACATAAAGAAAAAAAAAAAAACAAGTTAGATTTAAAATAATATTCGGCTATGCCGAATCGTTTATACCCTCTTCTGACAGTTAGAATATTTCAGGACCGGGCTTTATACCGGACCTATGGTAAATTATGGACCGATGTCCACGAAATCTGACAGTGCGATTTCTAGCCATATAAAACCGTGACAGACCAAAATTTATTACAACAGCATTATTTGTTACGGGTTTGTGCGTACTTAAAGGTTTTAAAAGAGAAAGGTTTATATCGGGCCAATGAAGGAACAATGCTCTTGAAATTTCAGTTTATTTTCTAGTGATAAAAAACAATGACGGACCATATGCTATTAAAATAGGTTTTAGGCGTTCTAAAGAGTTTTCCGAGAGTGGGCTTTGGTCAATAATGGACCGATCTCCACGAATTTTGTTGGTATGAATTCTAGTCATATATAACTAATGTGTACAAAATCTTATATTAATATGTGCATCCTCAATTTTTAAGGGTGGTAGTTCCACAATTGGTTCATAACTCTTATCCTACTGAGCCGATTTCGTTTTTAAAACAGACGGGCAGACAAAGGGACAGGGCTAAATCGACTTAGAATTACTCAACGTCCCAGAATATATACATTTTACGGCATCATAGATGGAAATTAAAAAAATTTCACACGTAATGACAAACTTAGTATTTACTCTCTTCAAAACGAGGATATGGAGGGTTAAATAGTTGATCCTTATGTATTTGCATTTGTGGTTGATGATGCTGTCATTATTTTTCTTCTACTAGCTCTAGTTTTAAAGATATCATGACACGTAATATTTGCATAATTAAAACCATTTACTGTATTACTCAGTATTTCGCAAACCGTCCTTTAAACCATGAAATACTTCCTGGATTATTAATCTTCACAAAAATATTTTTCAGTTGCGAAGAGTACCATTATTGAATATATCAGGATATCATGTTGTGATTGCAAGGCTCTTAAAATTCTTGTATTTTTGGCTTAGTCCTTCAAAATGTTTGCCTGGTTTTTTTTCACCACTTCTGGTTTTGGAGATATTGTATTATTGAGTGTATTAATAAAAAAAGTGCTTTAGATTTTTTTTAACTCCATCCAACATACTTTGTGTTTATCATTAATAACATAGTAGCTACGAATAAAAGAAGTTGTACAATTAATTCCCAAATGATTCCCAAAGGTCCTATATAAACCTCCTCTCTGAAATCGTTTTTAGACGAACAAATCTCATATAGATGCTCTTATCTGGATACGATTCAGCACAGAGAACTCTTACATAAATCTTAGCCTCATAACATAATTTTATTTTTCCGGGTTTAAGATTGGCCATGGGTCCCAACTAGGGTACACTCTCAAAATTTGTCTTTATATACTGTGGTGCAGAGTATCATATGTTCGGGCTTGACCGACTATATTTTCTTACTTGTTTTAATATGATGAAGTTAACAAAATATTGTCTATTTGTTTGTATTTCAATTTACTTAAATAAATCTTGTATAGAAGATTGTCTGTCCTTTTAAGATTTAATATATTTTTATTGTGTTAAAATCCTTAAGTACAATTTTCTTCATCCTTAGAAAACAATTGTGTTGAGTGATTTTTTTTTTTAAACAGCAATTTATTTGTTTCTACCAACTTCAATTGAATTAAATCCATATTATCAATACTTGAATTGAATTTTTTGTTGTTGCGTTTTTTTTTGATGTGGTCAAGCCATAAATTGAATTTAAAACCGAACCGAAAACAACAAACAGTTTTTGAAAAAAAAAAAATAACAAAATAATAACATCATCAGTACCAATAACAACATTAACTACCAGAATAGGATTTTAAGGATACAAAAAAAAAAAAAAATAATAATAATCCTTACAAACATATTTATGCTATCAAAATCATTTGATGAGATTAGATTTTGAAGCACTCCGGAAAAAGTTTTAGAAGTATTGGAAGCCAAACTCTTTGCTAAAAAAATGGGGAAACCAACATTGATAATATTATTATGTTTAAAAAAAACATTGGGAGGAAGAAAACCAGTTGATGAGGAAGGATACAAATAAAATATTGTTCCTTTTTGCTATAATGCAAGTATTCTAGGAAAAATACAATTTAAAATTATTTTTCTTTCAGTTTTCATCTCTATTTTACGTTATTTTTTTTTCTGCAAAAATTTATATTTTTCCAACTTTTTTTTTCCACATGAGCTGCTTAATTTTACTTTAAACGTTTTGCCCTGTTTCGCTGCAAACTTTGTGTGTTTGTGTACTTTAGAAGTCCACTATAAAGTAATTATGGATCTTTTTTTTTTAAATTTTTTCATTTAATTATGCCAAGCTGGTTTTTACCAAATCCTCTGAATAAAGAACAAAAACCGTCAACTTAAAAAAAAAATTCTTTATGTTTGAAGTGGCTGTGTAAAGTATTCTCTTAATCTTTATGGCATTTTTCTTAGCCTTTTTCCTCTACAGTCACCGTCAACGTAAAAAGTGAAAAAAGTCTTTGTTTAACATTTACACAGAATAACGAGGAGAGGAATTAAGAAAACAATTTCAAATAAGAAAAAAGCATAAGAGTAGTGAAAAATGAAAGAAAAAACTTATAATTTAGTGCTTAACTTTTAATGCCACAATAATGCAAAGAAGCTAAAACAAAAAGCTCAAAACCAGAAAAGAAACTTAAGCTTAGGAGACGAAAATTAAATTATGGAAAGCAAAAGTTGAATGTTAGAAACACTTTTTTGCTCTTCCGGTTCATTTTAGCAATTCTTCTCCTTCTTTTCGTCACAACAGCAAGACATTTTTAAGTTAATGTGCAAAAAGTCTTAACACAGATCGAACTAATTTCTTCGACAAAACTATTGATTATAAAAAATTTTTTCGTTAAAAATTTATAAGATGAAAATTTTTCTAAAGAAAAAAAAAAAAAAAAAAAATTTGCATTCTCGAGTTTTCTTTTAAAAATGTTTGCCATCTGGTTTATAGAAAACTTGATAACATATGGATTTTTCTCACAGAAAAATCGTTGTCATCTATATTTTCTATAGAACAATTGTCGGCATCTCGATTTTTCTATAGAACTATTGTCGTCATCTCGAATTTTCTACAGAAATATTGTGTCCATCTCTATTTTCTTTTTTATTAAATAGCTAAAATTTTACATAGAAAAAATAAAGGTTCTGACGATTATTCTATAGAAAGATCGAACTGGTGAAAATTTTTCTATAAAAATATCAAGATGACCACAATATTTTTATACAACAAAATCGAGATGGCAAAAAATTTTCTATAAAAAATTGTGGCCATCTCAAAATATTTTATAAAAAAATTGTCAGCATTTGAATGGTGATCTTTCTATATAATAATTGTCGGAATCTTTATTTTTCGATAGAAAAATTTTAGCTATTAAATTTTTTTCAAAGAGAAAATTATCGCCGTCCAAATTTTGTTTCTAAAAAAAATTGTAGCTGAAGAAAAATTGTCGCCGCCCAAATTTGTCTATAAAACAAATTGTAGCTGTCAAGATTTTTGTGGGAAAAAATTGTCTCCAATGAAATTTTTCTAATTGTCGTCATTAAAATATTTTTTATTAAGCAAAAATTTTCTTATTTTAAACATTCGCCAAATCAATTGTTCTGTAAACAAATTATCGCCATCTCTTTTTTACTGCAGTCAATTGTCGCCCGTTTCATTTTTTTATAAGAAAATTTTTCACCATATCGACTTTATATATAGAAATTTACACCTTTTTGATATTCCGATAGAGAAATTGTCACGATTTTTCCATACAAAATTTGCAACATTTTTCCATAGAAAAATTGTCGTCATATCGCTTTTTCTATAGGAAGAGTATGGCTATTCGATTTTTCCATAGAAAAATTTTAGCCATTTCGAGTTTTCCCTAATTAAGATTTAAAAAAAAAAATTTATAAATTCGTCATCTCGAGTTTTTTTTACAGAAAAATTTTTGTCGTTAAATTTTTTATATAAAAAAATTGTCGATAACTTGGTTTTTTGTAAAAAAATTTCGTCATCAAGATTTTTCAATGGACAACTTGTCAGCAATAAAATTTTTCCATAAAAAATTGTCGTTATCAATATTTTTTTTATAAATAAATTGTTGCAATATAAATTTTTTAATAAAGAAACTGTTGCCATCTACATTTTTCATTAAACAAAATATTGCCATCCCAATTTTTCTCTTTAGAAAATTGTCGCTCGTTTGTGTTTCCTTTAAAAATTTTTAAACGAATTGATTTTACTGTAGAAAAATTGTCGTCATTTCCATTAATAAATTGTCACCATCACAATTTTTCCTCATTTAATTTGCAACCATCTCGACTTTTTCCATAAAGAAAATATCGTCATATCGATTTTCTATAGAAAAAGTATCGCTATCTCAATTTGTCAATAGAAAAACTGCCGGTATCTCAATTGTTCCTAAGGATATTGTCGATATATTGATTTTTCTATAAAAAAAATCGTCCCCATATTGTTTTTTCTAAAAAAATTAGTTTATAGAAATTTATTGCTCGCCTGAAGTAAAGTTAAAAATTGGCGCTCGCTTGGTTTTTCTATAAACAAAACATCTCTCCTTTGCTGTTTGAACTGAAAAATTATGGTTAGTATGAATTTTCTATTGAAAAATTAGTGATTGCTTGATTTTTCTATAGAAAAATTATTACTTGCTTGATTCTGCTATAGAAATATAATTGCTCGCATAATTTTTCCATAGAAAACATTTTCCTCTTTTAATTTTCCTGTAGAAAAATTATCGTCCGCTTGATTTTTGTAAAAACAATTATTGCTCGTTTGTTTTTACTTTATAGGAAACAAATTTTAGCTTGATTAATTTTTCCATAAAACATATTGCACTTCGCTTGATTTTCCAATAAATAAATAAAAGCATTATCATCCGCATGATTTTTCGTAATAAAAAAATATTATTGCTTTTTGGTTTTTTATAGAAAATAATTTTTGCTTGTTAAATTTTTCTATAAAAATATTGTCCCTCGCTTGATTTCTAAAAAAAAATATCGCCCGCTTGATTTTTCGTAAGAAAAATAATGATGGCTTTTTGTGTTTTTTTTTAGAAAATTTTTGATTGCTTGATTTTTCTAAAAAAAAAAATTTTCATTCTCTTAAATTTCTATATATATATATACATATATATATATATATATATATATATGTGTGCCCTTCGATCCTGTAAGGAGCATAGGTCCTTATAGGATCGATAACTTTTTTCTATAGAAAAAAGTTTTTTTTTTTTATTAATTAAATACAATTACAACTGAGTTATACTCATTTAGTAATATTACTATAAGAGAAGATTAAGTGATGAGAAGTAATCCATTAACTACCCTCAGATATTTTTTTTTTTTTTTTATTCAGGTCTACGTTAGTATGAAGTTGAAGCTGTATAGCATGCTTTTGTGCGAAAAATTTTGTTTCTTCAAATACTGTTTTGATCTTTAGGTCTCTATGTAAGTCATCATTACGGATGTACCAAGGAGCATCTGCTATTGTGCGTAGTATTTTATTTTGGTTTTTTTGTATTGTTTGAATATCACATTTCTTGGCGCAGCCCCAAAGCTGGATACCATATGTCCATATTGGCTTTATCGTTTGATTATATAAAAGCAGTTTATTGTTGAGAGATACTGGAGAGTTACGGCTAAGTAACCAATATAAGTGCTTAAACTTTAGTTTCATTTCTTGTGATTTTTTCTTAACATGTTCTTTCCACTTTATTTTTGTGTCAAGAGTCATGCCTAAGTATTTTGCTGTGTTAGCATAGGGTATTTGCGAGTTGTTTAAAAATACAGGTAGGTTTTCTACTTTCTTTTTGGTAAAATTTATATGCGTTGATTTACTTTCGTTGAGTTGCATTCTCCATTTTTTTATCCACGAAGATGTTTTTGTAAGTGCGACTTGCAGCTTATTCACAGCTTCTTTCTCGGTTGTGCCAGTCGAAAGTATGGCTGTGTCATCTGCAAACGTTGCTATTGTGGCTGTATTTGATACAGGAAGATCTCTTGTGTAAAGTAAATATATTATTGGTCCAAGGACACTACCTTGGGGTACACCCGCCTCAATATTTTTTAACTTTGAGTATTAATGATCTAATTTAACACGAAAATGTCTATCTGAAACGTAAGATTTCATAATTTCGTAAAACTCTTTTGGTAAAGACGTTTAAGTAAAAGTTTTTCAAAGATTTTAGACATAACTGGCAGTATTGATATAGGCCTATAGGATGTTAATTCATAAGGTGGTTTTCCAGGTTTAGGAATTACTATTACCTCAGCTACTTTCCATTGCATTGGAACGTAACGTAGACGAAAACATGCATTTATAATATGCATTAGTTTTGTAAGAGCTTTGTCCGGTAATTTCTTAATAATTTTGCCAGTTATTAAGTCATAACCTGGCGCTTTCTTGGGGCTTAGGTCTTTATCAATAATGTATTTAAGGTCCCCCATTGTAACTGGTAGAAAAAAGTAATTGGTTGCTTGATTTTTTTATAAAAAATTATCGCTTATTTAATTTTTTTTTAGTAACGTTATCGCCTGCTGCTTTTCTTACCTACGAAAATCCTATGCAGAGAGGGCTAGATTTTTTCCAAAAATGCTTGGCCTTCTAGATTTACTCGTATTTGGTTTACATTTTCGATTACTCTGCATTGTTGAGTATTTTGGATCAGTGTAACTGTGCCTTTTTTACAATTAATTTTTAAGTACTTAGTTTGATATAAAAAAAACTTAAGCTGAAAAGGTCACAAGTTTAAAATTTCTTTACTTCGAAACAATTTCTATATAAGATTTGCGCCAACACATGCACAGTTACTAACTAACACTCTCTTAACTGAAGTGTTGGAGGAATGTGAGCGTGTCGAAGATTTCGTTCTCATATAAAAAATAAAAAAAAAACTGAAACGAAAAACTTTATTTTATTTGAGTCAAACACATGAGCGATAAAAAAGCGAAATAACACGTAAAATACAAAGTAATTTGAGACAAATTAAGTTCTTAAATTTTTGCAATTATAAACTTTTTCGCAATTTTTTTCTTTTTGCTTCTTCATTTTTTTTGTAGGTGTTTTTTATGATGAAGAACGGTTCTTGGCTGCTGTGTTGCTTTTATTTTACATTTATAATAGTGATGTTATGAATATCGTTTTTAAATAAATCGAATACAAATATCTGCGACAATATTGGCCGAATACGAATATCTAATTTGTAATTTAGCGCAACACGATATTTCCAATTTGATTAAAAAAATCTGCTGCTTGTGTCGAGAACAATAAGTTAGAAAAAACTGTCACTATGACATGCCGATGACTGAATTTGAAGTTATCAACCTCGCACTATCTCCTATCACTTCTTCCACTACTGAACATTTTTAAATTTGTATACGAGTAGGTTACATTATTATTATACCCTCCACCACCACTAGTGGTGAATGAAACTGTAAAACTTTTTTCTTATATATCTTAGACCCCATATAGTATATATGTATATTCTGGCTCCTTGAGTAATTCTAAGTCGATTTAGCCATGTCCGTCTGTCTGTCCGTCTGTTGAATACACGCTCACTTTCGAAAAACGCAAAAGAAAAGAACAAACTTGGGCTCAAATTGCTTGTAGTTATCCTAAGCAGTCTGGCATTGAAATCCAGCAACATTGATTTTCTGGGATCAGAACTATAAATCGAAATGTGGAACCATATTCCTTAAAAAAATTTATAATTTTGATACAAAAACTAACATAAATAGTTGAATAATGCACGGAATGAGTTCGCTTTATACGACTGCAAATCATACTGTTAAATTTTGTGAAGATCGGTCCATAATTGACCATAGGCCTCATATTGACCCTACTCGCGGAAAAAGTTTAGTACGCCTAAAACTGTAATAAATAACGCTATCATACAAAAATTTGGTACGTCACAGTTCTATAGGAAGAGAAATCACACTGTAAAATTTTTTGGAGATCGGTCCATAATTTACACTAGGCCCCATAGAAACCCAACTCTCGGAAAACAGTTTAGTACGCCTAAAACCGTAATACATAATGCTATCATAATTAAATTCGGTACGGTACAGTTTAATAGGACTATGAATTACACTGCTCAGATGGGTGCATAATAAGCCCTAGACCCCTTATAAAACCTACTTCCGGAAAACAGTTTATTGCGCCTAAGCCATAACAGATATAGATATTGAGGTAAAATTTCTTCCAACTACGATTCATATGCCCAGAAAAAATATCATTCAATTTTGTGAAATTCACTGTTTACGCTAAAACTAATTACACTGCTGTATTGAAATTTATTCTAATTTATTTTTTGTAATACCAGCAATCAGTCTTCAGAATTTCGGGATGATTGGTCCATAACTTACCATAGGTCCAATACAAATTACCCTCCTAAAAATAATTTAAGTTCGGCTAAAACTGTTACGAATCATGATGAAATGCCAAATGCCAGTTCAAAGTTCTAACAAGAAACACATACAACTTTCTTATTGTCGGCCAATAATTTAATTCAGGTCTAAGCCGCAACCAATTTTAATGCTGACGTTCGTTTTTGTGAAGCTTAGTTAATAATATATATGTTTTTATCATATAGATCCCACTCCTGTCGGTGGAGGGTATCAAAGATTCGGCACAGCCGAATATAACACTCTAACTTGTTTTTATATACAGGCGATAAGTACCGCGAACCAAATGATCTTTTGTACAGCCTAAGCGTTTACTGAAGTAGATTAATAAATAAAAACAATTATTTTACACGGTGAGAGATTGTAACCTTTACCTTAATTCATCAAAATAATTCCAAGGAATTTCATACTTACCAGTGTGAGCAGATCTTAAAATTGTTTACAGCTAAGATTATAAATCGCTTCACTTTGCGTTGAAAAAAATATTTCATATAGAATTTTTTGAATTTTAAAAAATTTTTAATAACATATTTTTTAATGAGGTGAGGTGTTTTTTTTTTTTTGTCTTGTATTAGACAAGGTCAGAAAGTGGTTCAAAAAATTTCAAGATTTTTGTTAAAAATTTGTTAACTGTATGAAATTTTATTAAAAACTAAATAAATCTAAGAAAGTCATTTTTAATAAAACTAAAATAATTGGTAATGTTTTAATAAATTTAGTTAGGATTTAAAATATATTATAAAAAATATTTTAGTCCAGCTTATTTCTTAATCATAATTTTGAAATCATCAAAATTTCGTCAGAATAACATGCGAATGTGGCTTTTCATAGCAGTTTTCTTTTCTTTTTTAGCAGTTTTCAGCAAAAGTTTGTTTCAGATATTTTGTTAAAATAACACGAAATGACCAAACACGTACACTAGACCGGGTCGACCTCCATACAAAAAAAAAAGTTGTGCCAGTCACCCCCTAGAATGAAATTTATGCCAATGAAGTTTCTTAAACAGAAATTTTTTTTTTTTGCCACGCCCCAAAATACAGCACTTTTGGTTTTTTATATGTAGCGCTGCCATTTAAAGTCCGATCTTATTATATCACATATCGTTGTTCATGGGTTGACAGTGGCTTCATTTTTGCCTTTGGTGACTTTTCAATCCGACATCAAACTCTGGGCGCCACTTATGCCATCTCGGATACTTCCCCCAAATGTAAAATTTTTTAAACGTGCCAAGAAAGTCCTTGTAAAACTAAGTATGTCTAGCTTAACTTAAGATTAAAATCTCAAAGTGAAGTAAGATTTGAAAATTTGGCTTTTAAATAACTTGACAAACGTCAAGTAGATCGTTAGTCGCAAATATGTGTTATATTTGTTAAATAGTTTTACATAGGAAAAATGAATAATGTATTCAGCTTTAGAAACATTTTCTTGATATGTTTTAAAAATTAGACAATAGAACGGAATGATCTTAGATATAATAAATACCATCAAGAATTTGAAGTTAGACTAAAAAACCACTAAAAATAAATTCATATGCCGTATATTTAAAACAAAAAGGGCTGTAATTTAGGGCGTGGCAAAAACCATTTTTTAAAAGTTTTTCAAACTAAACCTTTTATTCTAGAGCATGAATTATGAAAATTTTTTTGGTTTGTACTGGCTTCTACCTGTTTTAATGTAATATGTATGTGAAAAGGAAAAAGGGGCTCAATTTTGAGGCGTGGCATAAAAGTGAGTATAATAAAAGCTAGACATACTTAGTTTTACAAGGACTTTCTTGGCACGTTTAAAAAAATTTATATTTGGGGGAAGTACCGGAGATGGCATAAGTGGCGCCCAGAGTTTGATGTCGGATTGAAAAGTCACCAAAGGCAAAAATGAAGCCACTGTCAACCCATGAACAACGATATGTGATATAATAAGATCGGACTTTAAATGGCAGCGCTACATATAAAAAACCAAAAGTGCTGTATTTTGGGGCGTGGCAAAAAAAATTTTTTTCTGTTTTAGAAACTTCATTGACATATCTTTCATTCTAGGGGGTGACTGGCACAACTTTTTTTTTCGACCCACCCTAACGTACACTATAGAATATTTATCTTGGAGTCAATAAATTAAATTTTTACATAACAACACAAAAATTTTTTTCCAATTTTTATACGTAATAAATATATGAAAAATAATTTTTACAATCAACATGATTGGGGCATTTCCCAGATACCCTATATTTTAAATTTTTCTACAAAACCGGTAAGACATTTCTTAAGTTAAAAATTATACATTTTGTTTTCCTTAAGTTATATTTTTATTCGACCTTTAAAATTCAATATTAAATGAAAATACTCAAGCTCAAGGTCTGTTGTATGTAAAGTTTTTCTTTCATCAGGGAATGTTTAATTAAAATTTACATTAACTACAATAAAGGCGTTATAGCGTTTCACGTTTCAGCATCAAAAACTACACATTCAAAGAATATCGAAATATTGGAAACAAATAAAGAAAAACTTTACATACAACAGACCTCGAGCTTAAGTATTTTTATTTAATAATTATACATTTTCATACGAAATTTCTTTTTGAGTGAAACTATTTATAGTCAAAATTTATAATAAGTTATAAAAAAATTTTCAGTTAATCAATAAACCTATTTCTCCAAACTTTTAAAGTAAAGCCTGGTTCAGAATTTCATGCGAAATGTTGTCAAGCTCAATATAAAAAAAAAATTTTCTGTAAAAAAATGTTGATAGAGTTGTACTCTATTTATATTACGAAAAAAATTCGAAATGTTTCTAGCAACATTTTTATTTTCCGTGCGAAATAAGTGCAGCTCATATTATTTTGCACGGAATTTTAAACAACAGCTTATCATTTTTTGTAATTTTTGATTTTGTATTTGTAAAGTGGTTTTTATAACAAGCGTTTCACAAAAAAACGTCTTAAATTAATAATAAGATTAATTTTTTTTGTTTTTTGATTTGAAAAATTATAAAAATAATATTGTTTTACTTTTTTTGGCAATTAACAAAAAAAAACATGATTTTTGTTTATGTTCGCAAAACAATGTTGTATACTTGCAACTAAAAAAAACCTTAAGTTTTGAAAAATCGCGAGATAGATAATATTGATACATGTCAACATTTTCGTGTGGAATAATTAATGTTGCTCAGCATATTTTGCAAGTTCGAACAGAGTACTAGCCTTAAATCCTAGTACTCTGTAAAAATCTTTGAAAAATGTTCAGCGACATCTATTATTTCATACAAAAAATTTGACATATATCAATGTTACCTATCTCGAGAATTCACACAATTTGACGTTTTTAATCTTTCAAAGTATGCGACATTGTTTTGCGGTCGATTGGCCGGTGAATCGTACAACGCATTACAGGGAAAATTCGTTTTTTGGCCAGACTGTTCGTATGTGGAATAACCTTCCTGCTGAAGTCTTCCCTCTCACTTACAACATGAAAAAGTTCAAGTCGAATGTTCACAAACACTACCTCCTCTTTCCTCCTTCCCATAACCTATTTTCCTAGTTCCAACACAATGCATTGCATTAGTAAGGGTCATCCCCTGAGTGCTAATCCCAACAAAAAAAAAAAAAAAAAAAAAAAATATAAACAAAACCCACATGTATTTTACAAAAAAGTATTATTTAAAAAAAAAAATTAAATTAAAATGAAAGTAAATAAGGTTGAAAAACTGTTACCGGTTGTGTTATTTATGATTTTTCGTTCTCATTTAATATAAAGTGTAAACTTTTTTTCATTTTCTTAAAATTCCACGAGAAATACTTGCTGCTTATATTATTTCGCAGTTGTAAAAAAATGTTGCCAGAAACATTTCTCAACCTTTTCACAAATTGAACAGAGTACAACTCTATCAACATTATTTCATAGAAATTCCGTACAAGTTTTTTCATATTAGTTTTGACAGCATTTCACGTGAAATGTTCAACAGAGTACCAGGCTTAACGCTAAAAAAGCTAAAAACATTTCATAAAAATGCTTAATAAAATGCCAAATGCTAAATGAAAATTTTGCATCCAAACCAAAATTTTTAATGCTAAATTTAGCTGTTAAAATGATAAGACCGTTACTCTGACACTTTCACCTCAATACTTTCAGATATCGTTTCTTTCCCTCTTTTTACGCTTTTACTTAGTAATTTAGCGTTTTTAGGAGAAAATATTTTTACAGATGCTGCTGCCACCTATGCCGGTGGTTTTGCACATACTTAATTAATGTTTTTTTCCCTTATTTTCCATAACTTTATTTGACTTAACTTTGTTTTTCGCAGTGTTCAATAATCGATATCAAACTTTTTATCTTCCCAATCTAATTGTTGCATAATAAGCAGAACGAAAAGATCTCTCCGAGTTTCTTTAAATATCTCATGCATTTCAGTTATATTTTCCAATTTATTGCCGATAGATTATAAACTTGGTTCAATTCACCGCAGCGAATGCCTTTTTAATTTATGTAATGGGATTGGAATTATCTTGATATTTAGTTAACCCATTTTCGATAACTTTTTTACGATAATTAGGCAGTTGCTTCAAAAGATAGTATCGGATGTTTTTTTTCGCTGCATGAGAACTTTCGATATTTATAACTATAGTGTGACAGCTGTCAATGCCAACAGTGTTGACATTTCTGCTCAGTAAGGTTAAGCAAGTCATCATGAACCATTTAACGCTAGAAAAACGCTACCAAATGGTGGAAATTTACTTCGAAGAGAAAAATCTTTTCGGGAAATTCATAGAGCACCACTTCATTAATTTTTTATGTTTTATTTATAAAGCTAATTTCCAGTTAAATGGCTTAGGCAATAAGCAAAATTGCCATAATTGCAGCGAAGATAATCATCAAGTCGTTAACGAATCACCATTTCATCGATTAAAATTGAATGTTTGGTGCGGCTAACACGCTCTTTCGAAATAAGCAAGGAGCTGCAATTACGGTGAATGTCGGTCGCTATCGAGCCATGCTGACTACATTTTTGAAAATTTAGTCGTTTTCAATTTATTCATCAGACCTCAAGCCGAAGATATAATTTTTTAAAAAAATTAAATTTTTGTCTCTAAGAATTTATCAGCTGAACATCAACGACATTTGGTTCCAACAGGACTTGCTACAGAAGTGGTTCTGTGCACTGCCCCCCCCCCCCCAACTTCATGCGACTTAACGCTTCTGGATTACTTTTTCTGGCTGGTTTTTTTCTGCCGACAAACCAGCAATTGACGCTATACCGCAAGATTTATTGGAAAAGTAGTAACAAATTGGACTGATCGAATGGATCAAGTAACTCGTAGCTGCGGCGAAATATGCCGGAATTCATATATAAAAAAAATATATACAATGTAATTATCCAGATTATATCGGGTGATTCATCGTGAGGGTTTATTTATAATGTAAAATAAAACACATACATTTGAAAGTCAATCTTAAATTTATGGCATTTACTGTTTGAAAATGGTATCATGTAAATATTGGCCATGACTACCCCTGAGGTGGTCAATTCGGAAGGTCGACTCGTTCGAGCATAGCGACTGGTATCTCGCGAAAAACACGAGTAATGTTGGTTCGCAAAGCGTCAATCGTCAAGCTGGATTATTCCTGAAGACCTCCGACTTTACACTTTTGGGTTTTTACAGTTTTGTTTGCTGATAGCTTTGGCTTTTCTAAAATTATTTAGGAGAACGTTTCCTGATGATCTGGCCTAAGCAACCAGTGAAATGCGCATAGGAACAGCTTATCCTCCAACAATAAATTTCAGTATTTTTTATCAATTATTTATAAAGGGAACTAAGCACAACAAACAAAATCTTTTAGTATATAAAAAATATAAAAAAAAATTTATTTCAAAAATATTTCTGCCTTGTATTATTATTTTAAGTTCTCATGCAGCTAATAGAGACACGCTATATATTTTAGGTTCTAATGCTTTAAACACATTCGAGACAGCAGACTACCGATTTCAATATGTCAACAATAGAATACATGTGTTTATATGGAAATGATTATTTTAACGACGACACGGCAAAATGGCTGCAGGTTGTTGTCTATGCTAATTTTGTCGTTGTAGTCAAATTAAACTAATTTCTATTTTTGTACGCTACAAAACAGAAAAAGTGCTGCTAATATAATCAAAAATTAGAAGAATTAGTGCTTATAATATATAATAATAATTTTTTGGTTAAACAGCAAAGAACCGGATTGAAACAAGAAAATAGCGCGGCTCACCACCAAATCTATATTATTATTACTTTTTAGTATCCTTAAAAGAAGTTTTAGCAGTATGGGTATCATTGAAAAATTTAAAATGCTTTTCACATGGTGTTTAAAGCACACCGATTTATTAACCCATTAAGAGCCCATTTCAAATGCTCATACTTCTTGACTGACTTTTTTACTAAATTTGCTTTATCTTTAAATTATGTCGATATAATAATAATATTTAACAATAATATACACATGTTACCAAAGTTATTAGGACTTTGATTAATAAAGTTTTTCTCTATTGCGGGTTTTCAGCCTTCCGGAACACATTTCAAATATTTACATATTACTATATTTCACTATGTAACAAGTGCATAAACTATTACCACTATATATTTTAACTCAAACTTATAAATAAATTGTGAAGTTTTCTAAAATAAAATTTTTTTAACCCTAATAACTTTAAAATTTTATATGATGGAGTTTCTAAAAATATAGCATACAAAAACTTGGGGTGTTCTCTATAACATATTATATTTGAGGAAATATTATTATACATATCGACAAAATTTTAAGATAAATCCTCTTAAGGGGTTAAAAAATCGGTATATTTAATACATCATATGAAATGTGTTTCGAAAGACTTTATTATGATACCAATACTTTAAAGATTCAGATTATATTTTTCTTCCTATACTATTGATAAAGTGCTCTGAAACCTTTACGACCTATAATTCATAAACTTAGTGCGTTGAACCAAAAAACCAAACGTTAACCAAATTTTAGCGCTTCTGTGCCGCTCTAAACGTTAACTCTAAGTTAACTTTTCAGATCGTAAAAGTACTGATTTGTACAAACGATAACAAATTAGATTAAATTTTAAGCTGAAAGATGAGAGTTTAAACAAAATTGAGAAATACATTAAAGAAAAACTATCGGCGTTGTATTATTGTATATCTGAAGTTGCCATCTCAAAAATAAAAACGAAACGTCACAAAATTTTCGAGGCTTTGAAGAATACATAGGAAAAAGCATACAGGAATCAGTACATAGACCAAAATATGCCGATCTTAAAGCAAGTTTCTACAAATGTTTTCTTGAAGCATCGAAAACGTAATTGCGCAATCACTGTTCTAATTTCAATATCAATAGCTAAGCGCGAGTTCGTGTAACTGCAACCTGAAAAGACAATAATGTCAGTAATGGATGGCTGGCAAATCTTGAGAAAATACCCAGAATTCGCTATCTGAAAATTTTTGAAGAACTAATTTTCTGACAAACGTCATATGTAGCACCTAACACATAATACATGACTGATTGCATAATTATTAATTATAAATTGTAGCCGGTACAAATTAGATCCAAGTTTCTTTTTTGTACAGATGAAAACTAAGTCATTGCAAAAAATATAGTTACTTATGTTTATTATTGCATTTTTTACAATTGAGAAAAGTTAGTAAATAAGACGAAAAAGTTAACAACCCTTAGGACATTTCAGTTTACTTTTTCGCGATTCTACTGTATATTAGGATTTTTTCATTCAACCTGCCATGAAGATGATATTCTTTATGAGTTCCAAAAACAATAAAATTAAAATATTTTAAATGTTTTTTAATAAATTCATTTGTTTTTACGTTAAAAAATTCATCATAAATAAGTATTTATATTTTTGTAGGCTTAAATTAAGTTTGTGTACGAGTCTGCAATTATGCATGTTGTTAAATTTATAAAAATTAAAAATGATAGTGGCACCACTGAAATATAAATACATAATAAAAAACACAGCTGTTTATATTTTTTCAATTGTAGCTGTCGTCTTCAAAATAATTCAGTAGCTGATTACGTGACTACAATTACAACCTGCAGCATTTGTAGTCGTGCCTTCGTGTTGCCTGCTGTCTTGAATGTGTTTAATGCATAAGGCTGTTCTATAAAAAACGGTCGGCTTTAAAATTCTTCTATGCAAAAATTGTCGATTTTACCATTTTTCGATAGAAACGAGGCCAATTTTCGGATTGTTTGAGTTTTTTTTTTGGAATATATTAACAAAATATTCGCGAAGTGTTCGCTTGAGTTTGGCGAATACGAATGCGAATATCGTAAAATGAGCGAATATTCGGCGATGCGAATACGAATATTCGTTACATCACTAATTTATTGCGCAAGTGTATCTTTAAAAGAAATCTTTTTATAATTCAAGAATTTTGGATATTTAGAACATAAATCAAATTTCATTAAACGAGTAGCTCTTAAACTTATGGGAAGAATATATTTAATTTAGACTTTTCGAAAAATAAAATTATTTTAAATTCTTTCTTAGTTCTTAGAGAATGATATATTATATATTTTTACTTGTTCAGAACGGTATGACTATTTTATTCCTAAAAAAGTGTCTTATAATCCGGAAGCATCCTTCTAAAAATTTCTTTTGAGACAGCAGCTTATCCTCGTGCATAAAAAAATCTACAAATTACGAAAAAGAAACTTAAGTAATTTGAACTTTAAAAAACAAACACTCACAAAAAGAAAAAAGTTAAAACAAGTACGGAAATTACTGCCAATGATGGTGATGGCCATTATCATGATGATGGGAATGAAGTTAAGGATGTTGAAGAAAAATGCAACAACTGCAGCAGCAGTAACATTTTAGCATAAAACAAAGAAAAATTAAGAGAAAGAAATGTATCCTGGTTAAAGGGCATGATTACTTTTTGTTGCTCAAATTACCGTTCTTTTCATTTAGAGTTGGTAAATTCTAATAAAAAAAAGAATAACAATCTCTTTTTATAAGCTGGTTATTGTTAAAAAATTCATATTTTAATAATTAGTTTATACTATAAGTGTAGTAAAGCAGTTTCTGCCAGTTAAAATAATAAACAAATTCAGGTTCACAATTTCAAAAAAAAAATATTGATTCAATCTATGAAAAACACCCACTCCCTTATATTGTAAAAAACTTCAGCTCACTTAAGGTTCAATTAGACGTGACATAACCATAACGCCATTGCTGTAACCATGAACATAGAACCCAAATTCAATTGGTTTTTATGGTTATGGTAACGTCGCAATGGTAACATAGCGCTTACATTTGACCGTACTGGCAAGACAGGAAGAAAATACATATTAGTTGCCAAGAACACTACTAACTGTCTAACTGTCTTCGTGACGTAGGTGCCCAGACAGTAATTAAGACAGTTTACTTTTAAAAAATGTCAAGCGTGAATGTTTAAGTTCCAGTGAAAAATATTAAAAAATAGCATCTAATAACTATATTATGTGAACATAGATAACACTTAACAAAAACATAAAAAATCAAATCAGAAAATATTTATTTATTTTTACCTTTTGATTTTTTCTTTCTTTTGCGAACAAACTTCAAATTACTGTCAGCAAATGTCAAATCACTGTCCAATATTACTGTCTGCGAAATTAGCAAGACAGTATACACCCTGCAGATAACGAGACTATCTATACATGCGTGTAAAGAGTAGTCCATAAAGGAGTAGGAGTACTCCAAAACTAGTCCACTTATATGGTTAAAAGGTGGTCTATTTAACATTACGATGTCCTAGGAGGGGACCATATAACCCACCGAAGTAGTCCCTAAACTAATCCATGGAGTACTCAAGTGGGTTAGTTTTAAAAGTACTCCATATTACTAGTTTTTCACTAATCGCCTTTTATGGCGTGCACTGTAATCCATTATTGCTATTATTATATATATTTAATTGGTATTTTTAATTTTTTTTTATTTTTTTACAAATCTTAAAAAAATTTCCTGTTTCACTTTTAAATAAACAATTAATAATGGACAACATCAGGGCTACCAATGTGTAATACTGTAAACTATAGTATAGTATACCTATACATCATGCAGTTGTTGGCAGCACTGCATGTTAATTTGCCTAATATGGTCCATACTACAGTACATTGGACCATGTTGTAAGTAGTCCATTTAAGCCACAATGGACCAGCTAGTCCAATATTATCTGCAGGGCAAGACAGTTGGAAAAGTTTGCATGTATTAGTGAAAAAGTTTGCATGTTTTGCTACTGTCTTGCCAGTACTGGCAAATTTAAACACCGTGTAAGTCACCCATCATCAAATACAGGGTTTGATATGGGCAATGGTTGAAACAACTGTTTTGTGCCCCCGTGTCACGTCTAATTTGAGCTTGAAAAAATATTTTTTTAAAAAAAATTGTGAAAACGACAACTTTTTCTATAGAAAAATCGTAAACGCCAATCCCACAATGTCGAAAAGAAAATTTATTTCATATTTTTAAGTTGAAAACAAAAACCAATTTTAGTTTATTATTATTGTTTTCAATTAAAGTATACGAAATAAATCATCTTTTTGACATTGTGGGCCAGGCAGTTACGACTTTTCTATAGAAAAAGTTGTTGTTTTCAAAATTTTTCTTTAATTTTTTTTGGATTTCATAATTTTGTCTATTTTACAAATTTTCTATAAAAGAAATTTTCGGTTTCTATCGAAAAATCATCCGTTCAATGATTTTAATATAGAAAAATTGTCGGATTCACAATTTTCTTTAAAAAAGTCGGTTTCGCGATTTTCCTTTAAAAAATTCGGTTGCACGATTTCCTATAGAAAAAAAATGATCGGTTTTGAAATTTTTTTTATAGAAACATGGTCAGTTTAAAAATTTTCCTAAAGAACTATTTTCGGTTTTTTTTATAGAATAATTGTCAATTTTCGGCTTCACGATTTTTCTTAAAAAAATTCAGTTGCACGTTTTTCTATAGAAAAATGTTCGGTCTTAAAATTTTTCTACAGAAACATGTTCAGTCTCCAATTTTTTTATAGAACGGTATTCGGGTTTAAAATGTTTTTATAACAAAACTGTTTTTTTTTATAGAACAATTGCCGATTTTACAATTTTTCTATAGAAATATTGTCGATTTTACAATTTATCTATAGAAATGTTTTCGATTTTACGTTTTTTCTAAAGCCAAACTGTCGATTTTGTCTAATATTGAAAAGTTGCCAATTTTACCATAGAAAAATGGTCGCTTCTACGATTTTTCTATAGAACAATTGCCACTTTTACGATTTTTATAAGAATTGACAGATTCGCAATTTTTCTTTAAAAAAGTCGGTTTCACGATTTTTTATTAAAAAATTTTCTATAGAAAAATGGTCGCTTTCAAAATTTTTCCATAGAAAAGTTTTCGGCTTAAAAATATTGTTATAGCAAAATTGTCGATTTTACGATTTTTCTATAGAGAAATGATCGAATTCTTGATTTTTCTATAGAGAAGTTATCTGTTTCACAAATTTTCTATAGAAATATTCTCGAGTTCACAATTTTTCTATAACATAAGATTCGTAATTTTTGAAAAGTTTATTATGGAAAAATGGTCGGTTTTAAAAGTTTTCAATTAAAAAAGCGTCCGTATTAGATTTTCTCTTTCAAAAATTTTAAGTTCTAACCTTTTTCTTTAAAGCCGACCGGCATTAAAATATTTCTGAGCAAACATAGTCGATTTTACGATTTTCTATAGAAATGAGGTCGATTTACGGTTTTTCTATAGCAATGTTGTCGATTTTACGATTTTTCTTTAGAAAAATAGTCTATTTTACGGTTTATCTTATGGAAAAAAATTTAGATTTCTTCGATTCTTCTATAAAAATGTCGGTTTTACAATTTTTTCTTCCAAAAAAAAAAAAAAATGTAAAATTTACGAAAAATTCAAAAATTTAAGATTTACGATTTTTCTACAGAAAAATGTCGGATTAACGATTTTTCTATCGAAAATATGTCGCTTTAACTACTGTTTTATAGAAAAAATTTCGTCTTTACAATTTTTCTATAAAAAAATGTAGCTTTCGTGCAAAATTTTATATCATGCCGTGCTTTATGCCACCTTTTATGTTAGTTTTTGTAACAAGATTTTTTTAGGGGGGTGGTTCTTCATTTTGATTCATAACTCTAATCCTACTGATCGGATTGAGCTAGATTTTAATCCCAAACTGCTTAGGATAACTAGAAGCAATGTGACACTAACGTTGTTCTTATCTTTTGAGTTTTTCGAAAGTGAGCGTGTTTTTTAACAGACGGACAGACAGGCGAACGAGGCTAAATCGACTTAGAATTACTCAAGAAACCAGAAAATATATTATTTATGGGGTCTTAGATGCATAATAAAACAGTTTCACACGAAATGACAAAGAGGAGGTTAGAAAAAGAGTTTAAAGTCAAATAAGGACCAGTCTCATATACATTTAGCATCAAGTCAGAGTAGGAGACGGAGTCGGAGTCGTAGTCGTGAGTCGTAGTCAGAATCTGACGACTCCACAGCCCTGGTTTTTTCTTTATAAAAAATGTTCGCTTTTAAAGAGTTTTATTTTGAGATTTTCTTTTGATTATAATATGTTTTTGAAAATAATATGTTCATAATATAAAGTTCTTTTATGTGTTTTATACTTTAAATTTAACTTCTCCGTAATCACTCAAGAAAAACAAACCACTTTTAATAAAATAAAACTAATTTTCTTTTTTTTTTCTATTTAGAAAATGTCAAAAAAAAAAAACACATTTTTAATAGTTTATTGAGAATGTACAAATAGAAGCACACAATGCAGGACACGCTCTCCTTGATACAATTTCGATAAAAACCCATTTAATAAGGATGTAAATAAAATAAACAAGAAGAAAATTATCTTGTTTGGTACATGTACTTTTTGCTGTTGTTTGTTTGTTGGTTTGTTTGTTTTTGCTTTCAGTTTCTATTTTTTTTTTTTTATTATTTCATTTAATGTCGTTCTTGTTATTGTACGTACTACTCTCAATTTATTGTAAATTACTTATTGAAGAATCTTCAATATCAAAATGTCTTTTATGTTTGATGGCAACAAGAAAGACATGGGAGAGTGCACTGATGTTAAACATTATCAACCATGGACTGAAATATATACAAGAAACATACACAAACTCATCGTTAAATACATGTAATACAGACACACTTGGCTTTGTACTTATCGGTAAGTGAGAGTGTGTGTGTGAGTAATATCAGCGCGAACATTTAGTAAATTCTTGGTAGATAAGTGTGACTGGGCGTTACTTCTGGTACACTTCCGGAGAATTGAAAAAAGATTTTACACATTTTACAAAAAACCATAGTTGGGGGTAGTGCACTAAATATTGATTTAAATCAGCAGTGCACTATCACTAAACAAAACTGCAAAAAAACTAGTTTGCACTCTTTTTTTTACCACCTTTAGGGATGATTGCAATTTTTTTTATCTACCACTAAAAAAAATTTATGATATTGCCAATTTTTTCACTAAGATTGAATGCAAAAATCGGCACTCAATTCAAAAATTGCAAAATTTTTACTTGCAATCAAAAAAGCTGCGTATAAACAGACTCTCACTAACATTTGAAAAATGTAATTTTGTATGAGCATAATTTTTGATTCTTGTTATGTTATGCATAAGAAAGGAAATTAAACAACATGTCAATAGTTTGCCAATAACGGAATATCTCATGGGTTTAATCATGAAAAAACAAGTTTTTTGTTTGGTAATTTAGTGCAAAATTTCAAGTTGCACTCAAATGAATGTAGAGCAAAAAAGTTACAATAAACTGATGATTGCTTTTCTTTAAATCAAACTATTTTTTTTTTTAGTGAAAAATTGTTTAGTATCACTATCACTCATGTTTAGTGAAGCTGCTAATTTTCAATTCAACACTCAACATCCAAAAATGATTGCAATAATTTTGCACTATCAATAACTGTGAGTTGAAACCGCAAAATCAGTGCACTTCCCCCGTCTATGACAAAAACAAAAAACGTTGCATTCACATTTTTTTTATCGTATGGCTAAGTGCATTTTGTCACTTCTGGACGACAATAGGAAGACAATATTTTATTTTTTTTGAGCAGAACATTGTTTTTGTATTTGTTGAGTTAAAAAAAGATAAATAAAAATATGTGTATTCAAGTTCTTAAATTAATATCAAAATCATTATTTCAAATATTATAAAATGTTTACACGAGGCCGGTTCCAAATTTAGCCCACTTGGCATATAGATGGCGGCTGTAATTTAAACAAATTACTTTTGTAAAAAGTTTTTTTTTTCTTTTTCATTATTTATTTATTGAATCTTCATATATTAAATATGAACTTACAATTATTAATCAAATCTTATACTAATACTTTATTTTTGTCCTGCCAATGCTAGACGAAAATTTTTCTCCTAACGGTTTCGGTTCACATATGTAGATTTTTAGCGGTCTTCTCGTCGGATGAGTCCTGCAGTATCTCTTCTCCTTAATCGAGAGTGGCCACTGTCATTTAAAATATTTCGAGCTAGTGGATTTGGATGCGACTCAAGCCTTTTTAAATATTTTGCTGCGTAATTCGTAATAATAGTTTTTACTAAGGCACATTGAGATCCTTGTGAATATTAGAGTTTTTAACATACCAGGGAGCGACTTTGATTATTCGAAGAAGTTTATTTTGGCGCCTTTGAATTTTTTCGATATTTGAGGCCGAGGCAGTGCCGCATAGCTGAATACCGTAGCACCAGATTGGCTTTAATATAGAGTTGTAGAGTAGGAGTTTGCAATCGAGGCTAAGAACAGAATTTCTTCCAATAAGCCAATTAATTTGAATTGCTTTTAGTTTCATTTTTGTTAGTTTTGCTTCTATATGGCATTTCCATGTTAAGCGCCGATCTAGATGAATACCAAGATATTTTACATGCGATTGTTGGGGCACTAATTGATTATTGATTTTAATAGGGGGACATGACTCCCGACGCAAGGTAAAAAGTGGCCTCAATAATTACTAGGGAGATCGATTATTCGACTTTTTCAATAACCGGTTTTCGAATATTACGAATAGTTGCTATTTTAAAAAACCCGGTTTTCGGTTAAGCAATTTTTAAATAACCGGTTAACCGGTTTTAATTCGAATACTTAAAAACAAAAATCAAATAAGTTTTTAAAATAAAACGTTAATTTAAATAAAAACAAAACAATTTGCAAAGGTAAGGAACCAACAAAACACATAGATATGACTTAGATCAGACCTAACAAATATTTTACGATAAAATCCAAGAAAAGTGGGACCAGTAAATTTATCAAGCTTTAGCTAAATTTTCAACAATTTTGTATTGATTTACTAAACTTTATTTGTAAGAAGATATTTGTATAATGTTATTTAGAAACTGTTGAATGATATTTGATCTAGACAAACGTTTTGCAAAAGCAAATAAATTATAGGAATTTTATAAAGTTATTATTTAAAATATTCTCTCTTTGTTGGTGGTTAAGCTATCTATATAAATCAACCATATTTTTCAAAAGTTGCAAACAAAACCTCTTAGCCAGGATTATCTATTTTAAATTATTTTGTTTCAGCGTTATATATATATTTCTATAGAAACGAATAGTGAACTGAACATTCTTTTTGAGTAAAATATTTGTCAATTCGTCGACTACAATTTAAAACATTCCATGACATTGCTTGATTTCTTCATTTTTGTTTTTTAGTTCTTGGCATTTTAAAAAATAAAACTGGTAGACATTTTTCCCATATTGTTGATTCCGGTGTAATGTTGCAGTTTTCTGCATGAAGAGATGCTAGAACTACTTAAGAGTTTTTAGTGCCTTAACGGGCATTTCGTCCTCGGGAACACAACGGGCTAATATTTCACCCAATGATTAATTTTTGACAGCATATTTTGGCAAAGTATTATTTGTCGTCACATTAGAACTACTTCGAGTTAAGTTTCATTTGGATCACATTAATGTCAAGCATGTATAATAATTAAAGGTGATTAATAAGTCGTGACATGGAAGAACCTTTGTAACTTATCATTTTAGGGCACTTCAAGAACCTAACTTTGTCTTTTTAATCGCGTTCGAAAAAGATCTAGAGATAACCTTTATATAAAAATATATTTATTGCCGTATTCATAAAAAATTTAATTGGATATGAAATCTATTTTAAGGAAAATTTGTATGGAAATTTAGTTTTAAAATACGTTTGAAATCTATTTTATTTTTTATGAATACGGCAGTTAATATTTAGAATACTCTTGCACAAATTACTATTTACTTTTTAACTGCACACGTTTTTGTAGTATTTTGAATAGTTTTTGGTTTTTTTTCTACAAGTACACACGCTTTTATAAGCGATTTGTATTTACAGTGTTCATAACGTTTTTTGACCTTTATTACACTTCGTTTTGACATTTTTCATAAAAAGTTTAAGTTTGGCCAATATTCAATTAGAAAATACTTAAATTGCGGGTACATCTACAATAAGAGTAAAGAAAATGTATATAAATTACACATTACTCAAATAACCGGTTTATTATACCAAAATAACCGGTTTATTCGATATTCGAAAAATGGGCATTTTAAAATAACCGACTTGGGCAAAGCTAAAATAACCGGTTAAAACCGGTCGAATAATAACCGCTCGATCTCCCTAATAATTACGTTACATAATATTTTGAGAGTAAGGTCAACATTGCTTTCTATGCCGGTTGATCAGGGGAATGTGTTAAACTTTGACGAAAGCTTACATTATTCATCTCCCAATTTAAGTCTAAAATGTATTTTTGGTCTCTTCTATCTGTATCAGTCTTTTGAACCTTGTTATATTTTTAGTGTTGTATTTTACTCTTTGTATATAATTGAAGAATGCATCATCAAATTTATTAAGAGCAAAACGAAATTGTTTTTATTGGAAATTTATAAAATACATATTAAACAGTATAATTGCTATTTTTTTAGGTTTTAAATATATTGAAGATTAGTAGAAAATACACTTTCGCCACTTCTGACTTAATACTTTTATTTATGTTCATCCCACACAGAAAAAAGTGTTTTATCAATTAAAAAAATGGTTTAAAAATTATTTAAATTTAATTAATGTGATAATTGAATCAATCATTTTTTTAGTTGAAAGAAAATTAAAATTTTAATTTTGATTTAATTAATATTTTAGTGGTTTTGAAATAAATTTTCAATTAAAATTTTAATTAAATAACAAAAAATCTTAATTGACTTTTTTCGTTTAAAATAAAATAATTTAAACATGTAGAATTGTTGTTGGGAATTGTCAATATTTATTTAAATAAATTAACACATTGTTTAAAATGGCAAAGTTTTTTGATCACTTTTTTAATTAAAATTAAAAATATCATTTATTGAAAATATTTTTTCAAAATTTTAAAATTTTTAGTAATCAATATAATCATTTTGGTAATAGGTGCAAAATCAACAACTTGTTTGCTTGATATTATGAATTTGGAATAAATTTGGTGATTGGAGAAATTTAATAATTTTTTCTGTGCAGAGTTACTTTAAAGAACGTTTTGGAAGTGTCTTTTCAGTTTCATCTGGAATAGTTTCATTCTTATTTCCAAAACGCAGCTTTCACGTGGAAGATAAGAATTATGGACGATTATTTGTTTAAACTTTAGCCATATCAAATGCTTGCAGGGATTAATCGACTATATAATAAAGAAGTGCATGTGTGTTTGATAGATAGACTTACACCACTTTGGCAATTGTATGGTTGAGTGCAAATAGAGATATAAAGGAATGAATAAATAAATGAATGAATGAGTAAATGAATGACAAAGTGAATGGAGTGATTGTTAAATGCAACTACGTTAATACATTGGGCAGATGGAAAGAGGATATTTCAAAAAGAGACTGTATTATAAATTTCATGGAAAAGTAAAAATTCGTTTACCCTTAAAACCTTCTAAATAACTCTTTGCCTTTATATACCCTTTGAATTTAATTGCCAAATGTATATGTAATGCATTCCCATAGTTTCAATATGTATTCAAGCATTACAAATGGGTCAGGCCAAGAAGATAAACTACAATTACACATAAACACATACAGAATCATTTCTTTTTATGCTTATTTTCTTCGACTTCCTACGATTTCATTATGCTTTCTTTTTCAGGGAAGTACAAGCTATTGGAAAAAAAGAGAGAAAAAGTTTATGCTTTTATCGAATGAGTGCAAAGCAAAATAAGAGCAAAAAGTGCTTGTAAAATACGAGTAGCATGAACAAAAAAATCTTTCATATTGGCCGGTTGTCTTTTTTCCTTTAGATTCAATAAATGTTAAAACGGAGCTACGAGTACAAAGAAGTTGAAATGGTACCTTCGACTATGCCAAAACTTGGATATCCTCTATCAAGAACTGGGCGTTTTCAGGAGTGGATCGTATATGGTATCTATAATAAATTATGAACTTTTCCTTAAAATATCTGGCATTTGTAGTTATACAAAAGTTGTGTGTGTCAAATTTTATTACAGTGTTATTATTAATGTTCATAACAGGTTAAGGCATATTAAAGCAATTTCAAGAGTGGCATTTATATGGGTTCTATTATAAAATTTAGAAGTGCAATTTGTTGCCTGATAAAACTAAATTGGGCATAGTTTTATTTAAGTACTATAATTTTTTTAGAATTTTAATATATTTAAGTGGTTTTAGAAAAGACGGTGTACAAAGGACTTATGGTGAATCACAGGTCTATCAAAATTGTATGACAACTTAGGCATTGTAATGAAAATTGGCACAAATTTGTTCTATTTTACTGGAAATTATACCACCAGCTTTTATGTAGAAATGTCGCCACAGATTATATATAGCATTTTTAATTTAAATAAAACCTTTTTCAAATTAAACGAAATCTTTTTCAAATTAAATGAAACCTTTTTCAAATTTAACGAAACCTTTTTCAAATTAAACGAAATTTTTTCAAACTTAACGAAACCTTTTTCAAATTAAACGAAATTTTTTCAAATTAAACGAAATCTTTTTCAAAATAAACGAAACTTTATTCAAATGCAGTTAAACATTTTTCAAATTAAATTAAGCCATTTTAAAAATTTTGCAAGGATTTGGTTTTTTTTTGCATTATGATTAATGAAGAGCTTGTCCACTCGCCGCTTTAGGAATTTGTATGATCATGTCCATAACATAGTTTGCACAATCAATAATTTTGATTAATTTGTCCGATACTTGAATCAATTACACTTACTTTATTACGCTCAGTGGTAACATCACTTAATAATGATCGGGCATGGCATTTTAACTAAGAAAATGCCTTCTCTATCGAGTTCACCATAGGAGAATAAGGTGGTAAAAATTTTAATGTACATTCACTGTTATCCACCATAGCGATGCCTTACTTTCAAAACCGTATTTTTTAAGATACGAGGTTGAGAAAGTAAGGCATCGATATGTCGTATTTGTTGCGATTTATGTATTCTGGCATTATCCATAATTAAAAATGAGTTTTGTGGCTCTGAGCTGCTTTAAATTTTATCTAAGAGCTCCCTTGGAAACGGGCCGAATTCACAGTGGAAAGAGAAATAATTTTATGGTAAACAACGCCAGCATTATTTATCGCAGCAATTAGAGTCACATTTCTTCCCCTAACGGTTGGCACAACAACATACGCTCTTTCACCTACTAAAGCTCGTGCTTGTGAGCGCGTAAGTGTAAGTTAAATCTGCACTCATCTATAAAAATCATTTTTCCAAATTCTGAGGCATACTGTCGACGGTTTTCAATAGTCGTTGCACTATTCATACTGTCCATTTCGATGGAAGCCATTTTCAGTGTAATCTTGAGTTCATTCAGACCATTGAAAATTGTAGATAGAGCTAACGCCACATTGAATTGTTCAAATAATTTTTTTTTTCGAATATCTTTCAAGGTAAGTCCTGGGTTTCTTTCCACAATCGTCTCGATGTTTACCAGGATTTAGGGATTAAATTTTTTTGGCCTATTTTTTCCACGAGGAAGTTCGCAATGGTTTCTTTCATATCGTGAAATTATGGTTTTGGTGGTGTTTGTATTTACAAAAGTTATACGAGCTGCTTCCGCGATGGTATTACCCTCCTCATACCATTTTAAAATCATAAGATTCACGTTTTTTGAAATGTTAGCATATTTTCCTCTACTTCTTATGGGTTTGCTTACTTCGGCTATATCAAAATTACTAATTTTCAACTTTTAAATTTGAATGTGCAATTGATACTACTTTCATATTCAATTGCATTGACCTGTCAAGCAAATATAAATTCGTACAACCGTTGTCAGCAACCAACAACAATGGGTCACAGCGAATTCACAGTAATGGCTCAAAAAAAACTAAAGGGCATAATAAACCACACAAATTGCTTGGCAAATATGCACTTTGTTTTTGCTTCTGTTTGCCAATAAACAGCACAATCATATTTCGTACAAACATTAATTTTTCATTTTTGTTTTGCTTTCAATGAATACTGACGACGATTGTGCTGCGGCAGTTTTGCTCGCTTTTTGTTTAAAACGCAGAAGAAATATAAAATAAAGAAAAATAATTTGTAGTAAAGAGTGCTCTAAATAAAAAGCTGTTTTTTAGTAAACAATGCTGCCAAAAAAATTGAATTAACCGCTGAAAATGATTTTATTGCTTCTTCTTCTACGTCTTTACTCTGCAAAGTTTTCACTTAAATGATTACTTTCAGTACTAGACACCACAAAAAGTTTGACAAATATCCCACATGTCTGCCAAATATTAAACTTGTTTAATATTTCTACAAATATTGCTTCAAATGTTTGTCCAAACAGCAAACACCCCAACTAACAACACAAAATATTTGTACAAACGTAATATTTTGACATGTTTGCCAAAGAATTTGTGTGGTTTATTATGCCCTTAACGCAAAGCAAAAAAACAACAAAAGCCCTACAAAATTTTAAAAATGGTTTAATTTAATTTGAAAAATGTTTAATTGTATTTGAATAAAGTTTCGTTTATTTTGAAAAAGGTTTTGTTTAATTTGAAAAAGGTGTCGTTTAATATACAAAATCGTTGAATTCTTTCCTTAACTCTTCGTGTTACTTATAAGTCTGGCCAAACCTTTTTAAATGCGCTTTAAATGTTAAATGTACACATTTTTTTTAACATACAGCCATGTCACAGAGTACAATTCCGTTCGAAATGATTCCGTTCGGAACCGAAGAAAATATATTTGTTTATTAATAGAAAGTACGTTTTGATAGTTTTTTGGCCTTTAAGAAACAGAAAACTCCCATTTCGTTCATGAAAACAAAAAAGTTTCATTCCGAAATGTTTTTTCGTAATTTTCTGAAGCACAAAAATACGGAATGAATTCTGTTCCCGAACGAAATTGTACCCTGTGACATGGCTGATTGTGTCCATTTAGGGCGGATTAACATTCGTTCTTCACTGGAATACCCATATACCGGTATACGATACATTAGAAAAAGTATATATAACGGTACGATACATTAGAAAAAGTAAATATTCCGATAGGCTAGTTGGTAATAAAGGCCTGCATACTTAATTTAAAAATAAATCACACAACAACAATTAAACGCGTTGAAAAATCTTTTGTGTAGATCTTCAATGACAAGTGCTGTGCATTTCTGTTCATCGCACAATTTAAATAGTATTGTGAGGGTACAAAACTCGAATAAATGCACCACTCCGAGGGATGGGCAAATTGAAAAAAATATATCGATATATATCGTTTTTTAAGAGTATCGATATATATTAATTAAAAATATCGATATATCGATGTATCGAACGTATTAAGCTGAAATTATTACCAAATTTAATAACTTAATATACCTATGTCCATACATATTTACATATGTACAAACATATTACATGTGATTCCATTCTAACTTTTAATTGTTTCTTTTAATTGTCCCTCGATTTCGAACGAAACTTTCACTTGCTTAACTTTTATTTAAAACAAAATTTTTAAGGTAAGTTATGCAACCGAAGTTTTCGTTTGAAATCGAGAGACCGGCAGTTAATTCTACAATAAAAAAATTAAAAATAAGTAAAGAATACAAAAAAGTTTTTATTTATTCGCCAAATGAAATCTAAAAAAATTAATTGGGATTATATACTGCCGTTAAACGAAACTTGTGACACATACTATACAAGTAAACTGTGCAATATTTTATTTTTAATATATAAGAACATGCTCATTACTAACACTCCAACTTTCATGAGTCTATTGCTGCTAATACGCCATAATTAAGGCGGTTCCTAACATAATTCTATGAACCCTTTCCAGAATATTTTTCCGCGCTTATTTTATTGTTGTCATTTCTTAAAAAACCGATCGATGTAAAAGTACAATGGAAAACGGCCTTTATTTTCTTATTATTAGTTAAAAAACATATGATGCAAATCTTAAAAAACAACAGTATTCTCAGAAAAAATTATTAAATTTCTCCAATCACCAAATTTGTTCTAAATTCATAATATCAAGCAAACAAAAAAAAATATTTTCAACAAATTATATTTTTAATTTTCATTAAAAAAGTGATCAAAAAACTTTGCCATTTTAAACAATGTGTTAATTTATTTAAATAAATATTGGCAATTCCCAACAACAATTCTTCATGTTTAAATTATTTTATTTTAAACGAAAAAAGTCAATTAAGATTTTTTGTTATTTAATTAAAATTTTAATTGAAAATTTATTTAGAAACAAATAAAATGTTAATTAAATCAAAATTAAATTTTTAATTTTCTTTTAACTAAAAAAATAATTGATTCAATTATCACATTAATTAAATGTTAATACTTGTTAAACCATTTTTAATTGATAAAACAGTTTTTTCTGTGTTGTAAGCCGTTGAGCAACGGTTAAAATGTTAAATTTTATTAGAAAGAGATCTTAATAATATTGAAGCCGTAGATAAATATCGATGTATCGACATATCGGTATTTTTTACATCGGCGTATATATCGATTATAATTTTTTTAAATATCGATGTTCTGATATATCTTTAATTATTGCCCTTTCCTACCAGACAGTACCTGTTTCTTGCAAACCCTTTCAATACAGTAAACATTTTTTGCCAATACTCCTAGTATTTGAAAATAACATAGTTCAGTCTGCGAGATATTGTGATGTTTACTTGTATGTATTTCGAATGTAGTGGACACAGATTTTAAGGCCTAACTATAATGTGCTTAATGAACCTTAAGCAAATGTGCGAATACACACAATCAAATGTATACAACTATAATGTACTTAAGACACTTTTCGTTAAGTTTCGTCAAGTGTCATTTGCTTAAGGAAAGTGCGGTAAATTTCGCTCTTCCTTAAGCAAATGACACATAATAGATACATATAATTGTTTACAATTAAAAGATGCAACCGCAGTTGCTTTTTTTAGTACTTTTTTATTTTAGTTTTCGTTTACTTTAAAAATTAATAAAAGATAAACATAGATTTACTTGTTTATGGTAATATATTTATAAATTTTACAAATTAAATGATATTTCGTCAAAAATATTACATTTTAAAGAAATAAAAACGAAAATAGTTTTCCAAAAGTACAAATGTTTGCAACTAAGTGTAGAAAGTCTTTAAGCTCAATAAGTACAATATAGCCACCTAAAAGTCTTCAGTAATTTACTTAAGCATTTGACATGCTTTTCGTTGAATTTTGACACTAGCTTAAGTTTGGTTAAGCACATTTTAGTTGGGCCTTTATGGTGTTAACTTGTGTGCGGTATGTGGCGTACGCATACAAATAATTGTTTTGCAATATTATTCGATTAATATACAAAATATTTTGTACGCACATATCCCAAACTCACATTAAAAAGATAAAGAATGTGTGTATTTCTTGTTCCCACTCTCATTGCTGCGCGTATTTTTATTCCCTTGTTAATTTTTGACAGTATTGTTTATACCTTATAGTGAAGAATTTATTTTTTGCTTCTACACGTTCATAGATCTACTAGAATTCGACGTTTCTCTTCACACTTCTCTTCAGTATTTGTTTGTGAGCACGACACTACAGTGGAGGGTTTGAATATTTTCAATGATTTGAATGTGCATTCGAATGCCATTGTGCAGTGGTGCGATTCACTAACTTTTAACGATCCGACAATCGTAATTTTTGTCGACATATATATTCGCTTGCAGTAACGATTGTGTGATTCTGTAATTTATTTTTAACGATTGTAAACAGCTGTAGTTTTTGTAATATCTCTGTCTACAAAATGATAAAATAAACGAAAAGCACAAAAGAGAATAAAGAAAAAACAAATGAAATTGTGCTTAATTTACTATTTTTATATTTTATTTTGTGAATTTTACATTAAGAATTTTGTTTTTGTTCATAATTAACTTTTTTTTGTACATTTTGAATTTAGAATTTTGTTTTTATGTATTCACACATATAAATATGTATGTATGTGTGTAGATTTATGTAAGAAGTCGGGCCTCAACCACTTTAAACATAAAATACACTTTATCGATTAAATACACACAACTTAAATTATTGTCGTTAAAATAACGAAAAAAACTGCTTAAAGTAACAGCTGACTTTAATCGGCAGCAAATATCGTTAAAAATGCTACTGAATAGCAAATTCGATCAAATTTCGTTATATTTATTTTAACGATACGATTATCGTAAAAAATGTTAGAGAATCGCATTTCAGGTCTCTAGTTGATACTGAGCTAGTCTATCAGGGCGAAGGTTGCAGGTTCGATTCCTGGCAAAAGTTATTATCTGTTTTACTACAACGAGCTGAAGGTCTATGTTACTATTGCTAAGTCAATTAAGCTAAAATCTTATTTGTAATTGTATTTGTATCATTTAATTAATAAATAAATAAATTTAAAAAAATATTTACCGTTAGTTCTAAATATAATTCTTTGTTAACAGACAGACGGACATGCCCACTTGCATGGTTAAAGAGACTTTAAATTACTTTAGAACACAGAATATTTAAGCTCTTAGATAAATAATTTTCTTGGTGTTTCGCACAAAATAACAAACTTTATATAAGACTCGTGGCAGTGGAGGGTATCAAAAAAATCTTGCAACTCAGATTTCTTGTTGCCATGGACAGGTCGGTTTTCTTGAATTTTTTGCTTTTAATTTTTTTTTTGCATATTTCTGTTCTTCTTTTTGTTGCAATATTTCTTTTAAGACTTTGTTCTTTTATGCTTGGATCAATATTCAAATATATAAAAAAACATGAAATAAAACCAATAAAGCATAAGCCACTTTTGCAATAGAATACACACATACACATATAAAAATGACATGTGAAAGGTATTGCTTGTATAGAAGTGTATGATTATTAAAAACAAGTTAGAGTGCTATATTCGGAATCTTTCATATCATCCACCGACAGAAGTGGGCTCTATATTGTAAATACTTATATATTATTAACTAAGATTCACAAAAACGCACGTCAGCATTAAAATTGGATGCGGTTTACACCTATATAAAATTATTGACCGACACTAAGAAAGTTTTATCCGTTTCTTGTTAGAACTTTGAACTGGCTTGAGTAAAATATCACGATTCGTAACATTTTTAGGCGAACTTAGTAAGTTTTAGCGTTAATGTATTTCACAAAATTGCATTATATTTTTTCTGGCCATATGAATCTAAGTTGGAAGAAATTTTACCGCAATATCCATATCTGTTATGGTTTTACGCGAATTAAATTATTTTCCCAAAGTGGGCTTTATTTGGTTTTATGCGCAATATATTGTTTTCCGAGAGTAGGATTTATATGGGTCCTAGGGTAAATTATAGACCAATCTTCACGAAATTTGACACTGCAAATTTTATTATGATAAAATTATTAATTACGGTTTTAGGAGTACTAAACTGTTTTCCGGGAGTAGGGTTTATTTGGGGCACGCTTTTATTACACTATTGTGCAAATAATAAAACATTAAGCAAACAATAGTGTTTTTATAAACAAAAGATAAAAATAACAATAAGAAAGAGCGGGAAATTTTTGTATACATAAACCGGCAAGACCGTCAGAAGACGGTCTTCACTATTTCGTTTTAAAAACACAATATTTTTATTTTTTTCAAATTAAATACATTATTAAACTAAAATATAATATGTTATATACTTACCGTAAAATTATGAAGTCGAACGCTTTATTCTAAATTCGTTTTTTTTTTAAAGTTACAAAAAATTAAATTTGCGAAATAATTTTTTATGCAAATTTGTTTACTTTTTGCACTGAATTGATCACAGCTGACAAATAACTTGTCAGAATGTGTTGGGAAGCTTACAAAATGTAAAAAAGTGTTGTCTAAAGACAATTTTCACTATTTTAAAGCTTAAAAATGTATAATACAGAAATGGAGCGCAAAAATCGAAGAGCGTCTTAAGACGGTCTTGCCGGTTAGAAGGTTAAGCGTGCTGTGTGGCATGTGGCACCGTCTTGTTGAAACCACATGTCATGCAAGTTAAGCTCTTGCATTTTGGGCAAAAAAAGTTGGATATCATCTCACGGTAGCGCTTAAAATTCACAGTTACGTTACGATTCGCATAATCTTTGAAGAAGTACGGTCCAATGATGCCACCAGCCCATAAGCCGCACCAAACTGAGACTTTTTCTGGATGCATTGGCAGCTCTTGCAATGCTTCTGGCTGATCTTCACTCCAAAATCGACAATTATGTTTATTAACGTACCCATTGAGCCAAAAATGAGCTTCGTCGCTGAACACAATTTTTCGATAAAAAAGTGGAAGAAGAGCGCGATGAACTTTCTTAGCAGAGCACGCATTTTGATAATAAAATTCAATAATTTTCAAGCGTTGTTCGTTTGTAAGACGATTCATGGTTAAATTATAGACCAAACTGAAGATGTTTGACAGTGAAACAAAACACGAAACGTGCTCAGCTGTTTAAACCAGTGTTGCCAAAAAGATAATAGCTAAAAAATCACACGTTTATATTAGTTGGGTTGTTCACGGAAAGCTGGTTATCAGGTTATACGGTTATTTAGTTATTTAGTTATATTCATAGCAACAAAATACATTTATTTACATTTTTTAAATATATTTTGTTGCTGTTAATATAAATACATAACCATATAACCTGATAATCCGCATTTCGTGAATAACCCAAGTATAGATAAAACTAACGTAACAATTCATACTAATTGATAAAACCTTTTAGGTCATATAATTTTATATGTACAAACAATTAAACAGAACTTTTAAAATAATCTTTTAAAAATAAAATGTTGTTTAAATGTAATAAAAAAAATATATTTCTTAAAATATAAATGTGCTTTATTTAAAAAAAGTGTATTCTAAAAAATTCTTGTGCTTTTTTTTACAATATACTTTGAGCCATGCTACTATTTTGAGTTGTTTCTTCGTCGGGGGAATTTTTAAAATGAAATTGACTATAAAATTGAGTACAGCTTGTTACACAGCTGTCAGTTCAAACAAGTATTGACAAGCAGTTTTTGTGAACAACTTGAAAGTGATTTATTAAACGTGTGGCTCCAGGGTTAAAATATTTTTTGCATTTGTTTCAATTATACGTAAAAATAACATATTACTGCATTATTTTGAGTAATCAGTAAAAATTTACTGGTTACTGAAAATTTTGTCAGTAAGCAGTACGCCCATATATGTGAATTACTCACTAAACATGACTGTTTTTTTTTTTAACTCCAAGGGATACATACATTTTGTTTATTTTTTTGACTTAAAACTTTAAAAAATTATACATTTGACATTATATGTATTGTTATACGATTAATCAATTAATTTTAAATTAATCGAACAATTAATCGTCTAAACTTGTTTGATTAATCGAAAAAGAATTAATCGGCTAAACAGCCTATTAGATAACGACTAACAACATTTTTTTTCCGATAACCCTCACATTTCACTAGATTCCCAACTTGTTTATTGTATCGTTGTGGAATCGTTTCATTTCGGTCTACTCCATTATATTTTTTATAGAATAACAAAAAAATTATTGACATTTACTAAGCCTTATAACAATGGCTTAATACGTATATTTTAATATGTAGAATGGCATTCAGTAAAAAAATACCAAAAAAAAAAATTTTAAAAGTACAATTGTTGCGTTTTGTTATGAACCTCCTCAGTTATTTGTATTGTATTTTGAACAAAAAATTTAGACTATATGGAATTCAGAATTGCATTTTAAAATCAAGAAATGGAAAAGCTGGATCCGCGGCTGGTAGAGGGTGACCCACAAGAAACGAAGGTGCTAAAATCGTACATACCTTTATTATTTTATTATAGTTTTAATATTGGGGGGGGGGGGGGGTGCTTTAAAACCATGTGAGATAAGGCCATTATGACTTTATTGCTCAATTGAATGGGAGATAAAGCCATAATGGCCTTATTGCCCAATCATTTAGAGGTAAGGTCATATTTAAAATTTTGCGAAATGAGAGATATAGCCATACTTTTTTTTTTCGCAAATGAGAGATAAAGCCATATTTTAAACTTTAGTATGCGAAGCCAAATTCCAATACTTTACTTTAGTGCGTGCGTCACTAAAGTTGTGACGCACGCAGGAAAACTTTATTCATCGAAGCCACCTGCCGCGTCCTACTGGAGGAGAAAACCCGTAAGCGCGGCCGCAGGCCGCCATGCAGAAAGACTTTAGAATGCGAAGCCATATTTCGTAAAAGGGAAAATCTATTATTAATCAATGTAAAATGCAAAAGTTCTTCAAAACTGAAATGAGAGATAAAGCCTTTTTCTAATATTGCTAATGTGAGCTAAGGCCATGATGGCTTTATCTCCCATTCAAATGGAAAAAGGCGTTATCTCCCTATTGAATGAGAGATAAAGCCATCATGGCCTTATCTCACATGGTTTTAAAGCACCCCCCCCTTAATATTTGGCCATTTGATAACTTAACTGAAGATTGGGTGCCATATATAATCGACACATAAGACTACTCGAATCGTCTTCATGATTAAATTTAAAATTTATTTACATCCATGTTTACAAACAAATACAATCTTTAATGTAATATGTTTGTTGAAATATACAGTAAATAGTCAATACGTATGTGCTTGATTGTACATAACTTCAAAGTAATAAATATTTTCAGCAACATTTACTATGCTCTTGTAAATATTCCGTTGCACTTATTCTCTACCAACATTTGTGTGCATTATTTGACAACGGTGGCAATGGGAATAAATGAAAATGCTAAAAAGAAAACAAGATTTTTTGATGAGAAAAACAAAATTTAACACGCTTTGAACACCAGCTGACAACATGACAAAAATGCAACATGACAGTGCAGGATGGAAATAACAAAATTAGCAGAAGAACGTCAAGGAAATTTCATTTGATATACAAAATTTTAAATATTGTGTGCAAAAAATATAAATAACTAAAATATAAATGCATAATGAATAACTTTACACATGTTTTTTTTTATATGAATGTATCATCTAAAACTAAATTTATGTTAAAAAATAAATAATAAAGAAAATTTAAAGAAAGGATGACTTTAAAAAAAATTACAGAAAGAGCCGGTGTTGATTGTTACAATACTCCAAAATAACTACACGTAGAGAAAAAAAATTTTTGAACATGGACACCTCCAACAAAATGATTTTTAACGACAAATGTTTAAACTTATGCCTAAATTTAACCATATTATAGTCACCGGCAGCAATGTTATGGTGTACTGGTAGTCCTCCATCACAGTTTCACAACCATATTATGGTGGCCTCTAAACATGTTAAAATTTAATATGACATAAATTCGTTAAAAAAAATAAATAGTATTTTCTTCTTTTCTAAGAGCAACATGCTATGGATGAAAAACAACCATTGAATTATAAGTGTTAAACATAGTTTTGTTATTATTAACCATAACATGCTCGGAGGCAGCAATAATTTCTTCTTGAGTAATTTCATTCAAATGAAAAAAGTGTTCGACACAGAAAAAAATCAAAAATTATCTACAATGTTGTTCATTTTGCACCTGGGTAATTCCTTGTCAAATCGACCAAGAGTGGAACTAGACCCCTTTCGATTTGAATGAAATTTGGTGTGAAGGTTGCTTTCATCCTATAAGGAACATATATTAACGAAAAAAAGTTTTAAATTTTTATTTCAAAAGTTTCGTCATATTCAAAATGTCTTAATTTCTACGAATAAGCCGAATGTGTTGAGTTCAATATCTCAAAAACTACTGCACATACTAAGATGATTTGCATGTAATTTTAAAGAGAATACTTGGGGCTACAAACAATATATTAAACAATTTTTTTTTAATGTAATATCTACAAAATATGGACTAAGTCAAAAATTTAATTTTTTTTTTGACTGATTTTTTTATATAATTCCTCAAACGGTTCTTTAAAAATTCTGAAACTTTGAAGTGGTTTTTTTTCTTTTTTAAGATATGAATTTTTTCTTTTGCAAGTTGTAGGGAGAGTCGAAGAAGAGGAATACCGAACTGCTGAAGAAGAAGGCCGAGGATATCAAGACCACCCACAGGCTGTAGTGCCAATTTAAGTTATTAAGATAACAAAAAAATTAGACTTTTGACCAAAGAAAAATAAATTTTTAAGACACTGTGCGGTGTTTTGTCCAAAAAGATAATCATCCCATATTAATCTCTGTCAACGGTGATGCCAAATAAAAGTTTTCAACATCTATCGGACGATGTGCAGAACCACTCAACCGTGTGCATGTGCCCCAATGGCCTTTCAGCGAACGCATTAGTTTATACATTTAAGTTCATCGGGTCTCAGAAAAATTTTTTGGTATTTTTTTATTAATTAAAAAAATTGTTTGAAAAGTATTCCAGTTTAATTAATATGATATTTAATTATTGGTTGAAAAAAAAAAATTAAAGTATAATTTGGATTTAATTAACATTTTAGTTGTTCTCAAATAAATTTTTAATTAATATATTAATTACATATCAAAAAATCTTAATTGATTTTTTCGCTTAAAATAAAACAATTTACACTTGTAGAATTGTTGTTGGGAATTGTCATATTAAATTAAATCAATTATCACATTGTTTGAAGTGGCAAAGTTTTTTGATAATTTTTTATATTCAAATTATATATATCATTTATTCAAAAAAGAATTCACAATTTTCAATATGTAAAATTTTTAGCAATCAATATAATCATTTTTGAAATAGGTGCAAAATCAACAAATATTTTGCTTGATTCTATGAATTTAGTGATTAGAGATAATGTTTGTTTTTTTTTACAACTCCTGACAGTTTTCTTTGGGGATGTTTGAAAGAAATAGTATACATATATTAACAAGCCAATAACCATCCCGCTAAAAAAAATCAATATTCGATCTGAAATCATGGCCATTACAGCCGACAGTTTCCAAAAAGTTATGGAATATATGTTAAAGACAGCACGCCTCTTAAACCTTATAAAAAAAATTCTCCAATAATATCCTTATCCATAAATCTTGTTTTGTGCCACATTGTTTAATATTTTCTTCTTTTTGACCATAAATATATCATTCAAATCTTAAATCAGAGGCACTTTTATTATTTACAATATTTATAAACGTTTAATGTGAAATAAAAACTCCTCAGTTTTTTAAAGTAAAATAAAGTAAAGTAAAAAAAGGAAAGTAAAGTAAAAAAACTCATCGTACATGTTTAATTTTTTTAATTCCATGGAAAATAAAATCAGTAAATTTTTCATACGTATGACATAAAGCGACAACTCTTTAAAAGAGAAACCCACGAACGGGGATCTTAAAATGCAAATAAAAATATTGGTCTTAAAATATTTTTTATATTTAAGATGAAAGAATTGTATATTACAAACGAATGTCTACTGGTGTTCTACATCTTAGCAAGTTTATATTTTATGCATGTCAATGTAAAATACACATGTATGAGTATGTTGCATTAATGTATGTATGTGTTAGAATCGAAAGGGTGTTTTTTTATAGAGGTATATCTTTGAAATGGAATAAAAAAAGATTTATATTTTTAATTGATATAAAATTTCCAAAGAAATTTCATATAATTAAGATATGACTTCTGGCATGTGACCGCCATGGCTAGCTCGGACGTAGTTTAATCTAGAGGTCCTATTTTCAACAACTTTTGCCAGCAATTGTGACCGTATATCGGCAATAACACGGCGAATATTGTTCTCAAAGCGGTCAATCGTTTTCGGCTTATCACCGTAGACTAGCGACTTTACATTACCCCAGAGAAAATAGTCTAGTGGCGTTATATCGCACGATCTTGGAGGCCAATTCTTGGATCTGAAACATGAATCTATGCGGTTATCATACGTTTCCTTCAATAAATTAATTGTGGCACGAACTATGTGACATGTTGCGCCGTCTTGTTGAAACCACAGCTCCTGCACATCATGGTTGTTCAATTGATGAACGAAAAAAGTCATTAATGATGGCTCTATAACGGTCACCATTGACTGAAACGTTCTGACCAGCATTGTTTTTAAAGAAGTACGGATCAATACGAATATTTACTTTTTTTTACACAAGATATTGAAAATTAAATAATATTTTGAAAATTCCCTACATTTGCCTAAAAATAAAAACGCCTGAAAAAACATTTCCTACTATTGACTCTTAAGCAGAGATGCGCTATAGAACGGAATGGGAATTACTTGGGGACTGCAAGGTCGTTTAAACGATCTTGATTACGTTGCTAATATCTGCCTATTAGATCACTGCTAAAACCAAAACACTGCGAGTTAATGCGACGTCTCAGGAATTATTTACAATATAAAGTAATTAAGCGGATGATTTCAGCCAGTTTTGTTATCTTGGGAGAATAATTTTCAAAAATGGCGGATAAAGTGAAAATATTGACAACCGTGTACAGAAAGCGTGGCAAACTTTCGGTCGTTTAAGACCCATTTGGAATTTGTGTTCACTCTCGCAGCGCACGAAGTTAACAATCGTCAACACAAATGTCAAGTCAACTCTCCTTTACGGTTTCAATGTAATCAAGGTATTCGCAGGATATTGTGAATATTCTGGCCTAGTGTGGTGTCAAACAACGGGCTTTGGGAACATTCCAAACAACAACCCATGGCAAGAGAAATAAAAAGACGTAAATGGCGGTGGATTGGGCACACATTAAGAAGATCAAGGAACGACATCACAAGAAATGCCATAGACTGGAATACGTGGTGAAGGATAATCGATGTAGAAGTGGCCGGCAAATGGGTAAAACCTGGGTCGAAGACAAGAATTTGTTCAATCAATTTATTGAGACCCTATAATCCTTATAAGATCAATATTGATCTCATGCAACTACCCGTTGGCGAACGTCATGTTAAACCACAATTACATTTGCTGGATTTTTTGGCGTCACACATGAATTTTAAAATCAATTGTCCAGAACATCACAGATGAGTCGAATTGGTTTTGTACGGTAGGGGTTTGCGTGGTAGGGAGTCCTAAGACAATATCATCGATATTTACATTTGAGTTTTTATGTGAATTGTCGCTATCTCAGCTTTACATATCCTCATAACAGACAAGGTTGCTAAGTTTTAATATTCTCAAACGCAAAACTCCCTATCTAATATTTTGAAAATTTTACAGGAACAGCAAAAAACTATTTAAAATGATAAATTGATAAATTGGCTTAAACGCTTAATAATTTATTTTTCTTGTAAAACCTACCAGTTGTTTTGACAATTGACAATGTTGTATACTATGCAAACTGCTAGTTAGATCTTTAAGCGTTTATCATCATATTATCTTTTGTAGGTAGGTCCGCTTGTTTTTTGTTAATAAACTCAGTAATTTTGGTCGACAGATTCCAAAATGTGGACATTTTTGTGGATGCAATACATCAGAATCAATGAAAAAAACGATTTGAAATTTTTGGTTAGTTGGGTCGGTTTGTGTTTCAGGTAACGATACACATATTTAATAAAACTTAATTTGTTTTCTTTCAACTATTGACGAATGCTTGTAGTAGACAAATTTCAGCCCAGTATAGCGTTGTATCAAATGATAAGAGACAGTATCAATTACTTAAAACATTCTTTTATACGGTGAATCTATAATAAAAGTGTCTGCAAAAATATCTTAAGTTGTGTCGTTGTCGCGTTAGTTCATCGAAATTTCGATATTTTCACATAAATCGGGCTTTAAAAATATCTAGTTTGTAAAGAGTAATCGAAGATTAAAATATCAATATGACAAAGACGCCCAAAATAACGCCACCGGGTGGGTAGTTTATTGAGTAGGTCGTGTGAGTTACGATGTTGCATCAATATGTTAGCTGCCTAAGGGCAAGTTAAACTGTGTTTTTGGTTTAATATATGTTTAAGCAAGCAATACTATAAATCAGTAAACCATCTCTAAACGCATAAAATTGGGCTTTTAAACTACCAATACAGACCATATGAATTTCAAAATATTTATCGTAGTGCTGCCCCATGCTATATTTTAAACTAAAGTAATCCCTTGATTTACGTCGCCTCGATTAACGTTGTTTCGATTTGCGTAGCCAAATTTTGTATGACTTGTCGCCATTCGATTTGCGTATTCAGATTTATTGTGCCTTATTAACTCGATTTCCGTCGACATTCGATTTACGTCGCCTCATTTGCTTATATTTTATAAACTAAATGCGGTTGAAATGTTCGTTTGGGTTTTTCATGTGTGTGTTGCTATTCCAATCTATACATGAATACATTTTTAATTTTCTTGTCAAACGCAACGGACAGAAATATGAGATCAAAAAAACACAATCACCCCAGTGATGAATAAAAATTCCCCGGCATTTTTCCTCTTTGCCCATTTTTACAATAGAATTTAAATAGGAAAAATAGGAAAAAGGAAAAAACTTCCGGGGAATTTTTATTTATAATTGGGCTGAATATGTAGTGGAAAGGGTATTACGCGTTTGTGCTAATGTTTGTAACACATTAAAATATTGGTCCTAGACCCTACTTTTAGTATACCGATCGACTAAGAATCACTTTTTGAATCGATATAACGATACGCGTTCGTTCGGCTGGCTTGCAGGCTGTGAATGGAAACATTGTACGCAAATTACTGTTCGTAATTTTAGACATAATTTTATTAAATATGGCATACATTCCAATTGAAAGTGATGAGTATCGGTTCATGATTTCACATAGACCCCACACAAGGTTTTTTTTCGGAAATGAGTATTTGTACCCATGAACCCACTTAATATGTTGGTATTTAGCTTAAATTTGGTCCAAACTTATCTAATTGCAATTTAAATCATCTTAAAAAATTATATTGGAATTGCTCCATATTTGACCAGAGTTCCCATACAAATACTATCCCGAAAATCCTTTTTTATAAATGTTGGTATTGACACAAAATTTAGCGAAAAAACACTTTAACGATATATTCTATGTAATGGCAAAACGTGGTATTTGTATGTATATCTAAAATGAACTATAGGCCCCATATAAGCCCCCTCATCTAAAAGTACTTAAACTAATCTCATATATATGAAAATATCTAAATAATATTCGGCATAAAGAACTTTTACATGAATCTTAACGTCATAACATAATTTTTTTGGATCCCAAGCAGGGTACACTTTTGAAAATTTGTATTTAAATATACATTCTTACATGTTTAATTCTGTAAATGTGTTTAAATTCGATTTACGTTGTTTCGATGTACGTCGTAATTTTCCGGAACTAATTGTGATGTAAATCAAGGGACTACTGTACATACAATATATGAGTTTAAACTGCATAAAAATTTATGTTTATCTCAATTAAACCCGTGTTTAAGCACTAACTGATTTATTAGCCATAAGAATACAAAAATATCAAAATTCTTAAAAAATGTAATAAAAAATTACAAAAATTTAGTTTATTCCCAAATATCGACTACTTAGAAACACGTTTATTGGTTATTTAGACCCAGACTTCAAACACCGGAAATAAACTTTAGGAGACCTTTTCTTTATATCTAGTTCTAATTTATATGAACTTGTTGTCTAAAAATAATTCTATTTAACGTCCATATCAAAATATCTTCTTTATGAATTTATGTTTATTATCCCAAAGATTCCATATTATTGCATTATACTTCTTGTATGACTGCATCTTTATACATAAATTTCAAAGCACATTAAATCTAATACTTTCTTTGTTGTTTTTCTTCTATTTGTTGTTGTCATTGATAATACGAGAATGATTGAAATTAATATCAAATAATCCAAGGATTTACCAATAAGCATAACATGTTCAATAACAAAATGTTGACATATACGAAAACATATATAAATAAATATACTTATAAATATTTGTATGTGTGTGTGTATGTATAAATTATCCATCAAATTATATACACAACTAAGGAACGTAAGAAAGTAAGTGAATTTATTAAATTTATAACCTTATTTTGAATTATAAATCAATTTATGTTAAACACGATATTGTCATTATTACGAACATCTACATCATTATAATGTAACTCGATGTTGCTGATGATGTATACAATTACAATTGATGTGCGTTGGTTTTGCAAAAAAGGTGTTTTATATTAATACAATAAATTAAGATTATTATACAGGCAAGGATAGTTAAGTATATTGCAAAGAGAAAGAAGGATTGAGAAACAAGGAAAAGGTATATTTAAGAAAAAAAAATATTTTTTGTATGAATTTTAAGGTGAAAATATGTTGCCGATGCAAAATTTTTATCAGAATTTCATATTTATAGGAAATTTTGTAAAAAATCGGGTCTTCATAGTAAGATTTCCAACAATTTGCTATCTATATAGAATTTTGTAAAAATTAGCTATCTGTAGGAAATTTTTATCAAAATTTTGCTTATTCTTCCAACATTTTCTCAAAAATATTGTAAAAATTTGCAATTTTTAGGAAACTTGGTCAAAGTTTACAATTTTTGTCAAAATTAACTTTTTATAAATTGTGTTCCGCATGGCCATAGACCGACAATCAGTGATGTTATACGTAGGAAAAAATACCTATTCGTAGGAAGTTTTTTTCTAAAACAAATGGGCTAAGGGAAAATAAGGACAGATATTTCGAAATCATTAAAATGTAGGGACTTTTCAAAAATGTCGCAAAACTGTATATATTTGGAATTATCTTTCGATTTGTCACAAAATACTAATTGAATTGTTGATATGCCAACATTACAAATTGTTTAATTTCTTTGTTTGAATGCTTGCCCCCATTTCAACTTTGATTTTGAGTTAAATTTGTGAAACTCTCTTTTACAAGAATCTAATTTGTCTGAGCAATAATAGAAAACTTATCTAATACTAGCATTTAACCCGCTACTTCGTTAGCGTCTCCTTTTTACGCCAAAGTTTATGTTTCTAGGTTTCAACCCGCTACTTTGTAATAGGTACGATTTTCACCCCTAAACGTTCGAATTTCGAAAATGTACCAAATTTTTATTTGTATTTTTTAGATACGTTACGAATGTGATATTTTTTTATTCCAAAGTTTATTGGTTTAATAGATAGATTGAGTGGCAAAAAAGTTTTAAAATACAGGTTTTACCCGCTTACTCCCCAAAAAGGCCCAATTTCAAAAAAGTACCAGGCACCTGTCCGCTTATTTTTTTTTATTGAACAACAATAAAAACTAAATTTTCGAATAAAAAAAAAGTACCAAAAATAGTTACGGTTTTTACCCCTTAAATGTCCGAATTTCGAAAAAGTACCAAATTTGTATTTGGATTTTTTAGATAAGTTTCAAATGTGAAAGGACCCTTATTTCTATGTTTATTAGTTTAAAAGATAGATGGGGTGACAAAGAGTACCAAAATACAGATGCTACCCTTTTACTCCCTATATTCCCTTTTTGGTACTTTTTTCTTCCCATTGAAGCATAAAAAATTTCAATATTGTAGTGGGAGCCCATAATTTAATACGAATATGTCAATAAATAAAAAAAAATGTTTTATAAAAAAAGTAACAAAAATAGTTACGCTTTTTACCCCTTAAACGTCCGAATTTCGAAAAAGTACCAAATTCGTATTTGGATTTTTTAGATAAGGTTCAAATGTGATATAACCCTTATTTCTATGTTTATGGGTTTAAAAGATAGATGGGGTGACAAAAAAGTACCAAAATGCAGGTTTTACCCGTTTACTCCGTTAAAGGTCTGAATTTCCAAAAAGTACCAGACACCTGTCCGCTTATTTTTCTAAAGAACAACGATTAGTATTATATCTATTTTGCATCTCTATTAGTTTTGGAGATATAAGGTTACCGAATTTTCCCGTTTTTACCTCTTTTACCCCGTAAAAATTCGAATTTCAAAAATCCCGTCTTAGTGGATCGATTTGGAGAGTGACCAATCGCTAGTCCAAATTTCAAGTTTCTAGGGTTAGCGGTTTGGGCTGGGTGATGATGAATGAGTCAGTCAGTCAGTCCCTCACGCAACTCTTTTATATGTATAGATGGGCTTTAAAAACTTTTGGGGTAACGGTGACATTATATGAAAAATTTGAATGAAAATTAAGTTTTCCCCCTTTAGAAATTATCACTACCACATAATAATACAGATAACGATCTTAAAACTAAAGTTTAGTAAATCAAAAGATAGAGCGAAAATTTGATTAATTTCCTCACATATTTCACACATTTTTTTCTTCGTCAAATATTTGTTGTCTGAACTAGGGATGGGGAAACTGAAAAAAATTATCGATATATATTGTATCAAATTTTTTAGGAGTATCCATATTTATTAATTACAAATAGCGATATATCGATGTATCGAACGTATTAAGCTTTAATTATTATCAAATTTTAAAACTTAATATACCTATATCAATACATATTTACATATGCACAAACATACTACATTTAGTTCCATTCTAACTTTTTATTGTTTCTTTTAATATCAACTTTACTCCCTGTCCCTCTATTTCGAACGGAACTTTGATTCGCTTAACTTTTATTTAAACAAAACCCAATTTTAAAATTAAGTTTTTAAGGTAAGTTATGCGAACGAAGTATTCGTTTGAAATCGAGGGACCGGCAGTTAATATTACAATTAAAAAAAATTCAAAAAAAGTAAAGAATACCAAACAAATTTTTTTTCGCCATATGAAATCTAAAAAAATAAAAAAAATTAATTGGGATTATATAATGCCGGATTATATACTGCCGGTAAACGAAACTTGTGAAACATACTATACAAGTTAACTGTGCAATATCTTACTTTTAATCAGAGTACGGAGAGTGCTCGAATTAAACTCGCTCGCGAGCGAGTCCAATTCGAGCGAGTTTTATTTTCAACATTGAAAAGAATTATTCTTTACTGCTCGCGAGTTTAAAAAATAAAACTCGCGAGCGAGTTTTATTTTTGCGAGTTGAAAAATATTGCTCGCGAAAAGAATTCAAATTTTAAGAGTCAAAAATAAAACTCAACTCGCGAGTTTTATTTTTGCGTATGAATTTTTTTTAACTAAAAATATATTTTTCCTGTTTATTTGTTTGTATGTGTGGATAAATGTGTGTATGTATGAATATTTCATCGAAACACAACACAGCATTAGCAAATGGATCAGAAGTAAGGTGGGAAAAGGTATTTATTGATACAGCAAATATTACGTTGTGACAAGTATAACTAACCATGAAGAAGAAATAGCAAAGAAAAGGATTCGTTTAAAAGAATGCAATCATGTTATACGTTTCGAAAATATAAAAAAGGCAGTTCATTAATTTCCTATGAATCGTAAACACTTCTATGTAAGTCACTAATGAACGCATACATTTTATTACACATCATTCAAAATTTAACATTTATACGTATTGCACATATATTTTAAATCACACTTATCTACCTGTTTATGAGCAGCATTCGCTTGTGTGCATTTTTTTAGTACAAACATCACTTTTACAACCCTTTCCCACACGTCTTGCCAGCCATTTTAACATAAACATTAATATAATAAGTTTTTCAGACCCATTGCACTGACATTTAAACACTCACTAGGGATCAAACAAACATATCAATGATCACATTTTCTATAAATAGTCGTGATTGTTTACTACCTGCTGATGTTTTCTATAAGAATCAACTAATTTGGTTGTCACAAGACAATTATGTGATGGCTTTTGCTACCCTAAAAAACTCTTAATTCATTTATAACACTGGTCTTCAAAAACAAATGTAAGTCTTTAAATAAAAACATATAAAATATAAAGATTTTGAAGCGGTTAATTTAAATCCGTTTGCAGTTTCAAATTTTTTTATGGGCTTGACTTATATTCCGCCCGAAATAAGGGCCGATTTTTATAAAAACACCAACAAATGATTATTAATAATATTTCCTTTAAGTCAAACGAATAACATTTTTTATATTTTCCACTGTTTCGGACATTTTCAGAAATTAGTGGCGATAAACTTTTTTTTTCAAGCAAAATTAGTACTATTTTTTGTTTTCAAAAATTTGTTAACAAATTTAGAACAATTTTTTTTATTATTTATCAGAAAGCCAGATATATTACGAATAAAATGAGCCATAAACCATGAAAATCGATTGACAAATGTTTATTTTATTTATAATTATTAAAGGCAGCTTTTATGAAAATAATATGTTACCAATCTCAAGCACTTTTATTTAAGTCATTTAAGAACGCATACATTTTATTACACATCATTAAACATTTTGCAGGTTTACATATTTTTAAACAAGAAAACATTTATACATACAAACACACATACATTCTTATCAACATGGTTATGCCCAGCATTCATATGTGTGCATATGTTTTTATAACCCCTTCCTACACATTTGCCTGCCCTTCGTTTCTAAAAATTCATATGTATGTATATTTTTACTTCGCACAAGCAAACATTAATTTTTTTAAACGAGTTGCTCGATTTCAACTCGTATGCGCTCGTTTTCTGCTCGCATAAAATTTGTACTTACGAGTTGAAAAATAAAACTCGTAAGCACAAATTTTAAAACGAGTTGTTATCTGCTTACGAGTCGAGCACAAAAATCTTATGACTCGTAAAAAATTTGTGCTCGCGAGTTTAAAAATAAAACTCGCGAGCACAAATTTTAAAATGAGAGAGTTGACTCGAATTGTGCTCGCGAGTAGAATTTTTTCCTACCCTGCTTTTAATATATAAGAACAAGCTTAAATAAAAATAAAAACATAAACTTTGTTTTATTATTAACATTCCAACTTTCTTTAGTCTATTGCTGCTAATACGCCATAATTAAGGCGATTCTTTGCATAATTCTAGGAACCCTTTCTAGTATATTTTTTCCGAGCTTATTTTTATGTTTTCATCTCTTAAAAAACCGAGACAAAACTGAACTATGTAATCTATAAAAATGTACAATGAAAATGTAAATGGATATATGGGTATTTTTAATATCGGCGATATATATCGATTATTATTTATGCCCATCCCTAGTCTAAACATATCTTTAGTCATACAATTTTATCTTCAATTTGCATTGCCGTACCGGCCCCTCCAAGACTTACCCGATACTGGAGCGCTACATTTCTATATAGGCTATTAACTCAATGAATACACTAACTTAATTTTTATTTTCAAATTCGAAAGCCGTTTTTTGCATTTTTAAATAAATGATATTATTTATGCTAAATTTAAACCAAATTAATATCTAATGAATTATATAATTTTACTAAAATTTGCTGTCAGGCTAATAATAGGATTTTTTTAAAAAAGCAGTATAATTTGTAGCATATATTTTGCTAAAAATTTCATGTATATTAGTATTAATAAAAAGTTGGCTATTTTTGAATATTTTGTAAAAACTTCTTGTTTACTGGGAATTTGTCATAAAATATGTATGCCTACGAATTACTTTAATACAATTTCATTTTTGTCTATGAGAGTGGTTTTTAACAGTATGCAATTTTTTTTTGCATTTGTTATATAACTCTCATGACGGAAATAGGTGGGTATAAGTAAACACTAAAATATACTAAAACTAAAAAATAATATGTTAGGCCTCCTTGCTTATTTCCCAACTTTTATATCCCATAACTTAATAGAGATAGTATTAACAAGAAAGTTGATTTCCAAAAAGTTTTTGTTCGTTTAATCGCTAATAACTTTTGTCTTACTGACTTTTATCTAAATCGCATACTTTACAATATAAACAGCAAATGCTTGAAAATCAACTCAAAAATGTTGCGCCAAAATATGTACTTAATAGGTAATTTTTCCACAGGATTAGGTGGGAGTAAATTGCCATTAAAGAAAGAAGTGTTAAAACTTTTGTTTTATTTTAATTTTCAAAAATGTGCAAAATTAGTAGTTATTCAAGGAAGATACAAAAAATTTAGAAAACAAGTGTTTTCTTAAACTTTGGTGGGCGCAATACACGCCTTAATTTATACTGATTAAACTGAAATTTTTTATGGGTTCCGGCGTTTTAATCTAATTCGGTTACGCTGAATCCAGTGGTGCTAACCGTTTTTTAGGTTAGCTCTGTTTTAGAGTGATATCGTTATTTAAACATATATTTGCGTAACTCAAAATCGGTTTGGCTTATTGAATAAATTCATAAAAAATTTTAAAATGCAGCTATGCTTCTAATATAATCAAAAACAAAGTTCCAAACCAAGCCAGCCATAAAACGAAATATTTGTCTTGGAACCTCATTGGGGTGGATATGTTTTTTGAAAATTATTGGAGGCTACTCCTAGGCAGTTATGGGACATTTTCTTCAATATATTTCTAGTCTGTATTAAACATTTCGGTTGGGATCCCCCTTAAGAAATGCAGTTAGCGATGAGGTAGTAGGGTATTCATTCACCGATTAATTACTACCCGATTAACTGATCGGTTAATTTAAAATTGGATATGTTCGATTAACGATAAAACCGGATAATTTCAGTCGATTAAGCGATTAACCGACGTAACAAAACTTTTATTTTTTGTGATACGAGAATAATAACAAATTTTTTTGTGTTTTTAATTATTTGTTTTGTCTCATATGAAAAATGTATGCGTTTAGAAAATATTTTTTCATAATAACAAAGAATGGATCTTCATTTTAAGGAGGTTTTTGTTTTCAACAGCTTTTTGTCTCACATACTTTTTATATGGGCATTTCCATTGTGACGTGAAGTGATATTTGTACGACAAAATGTAAAAAAATTAAACAAAGAAGTCAAATTTCTAAAAATTTCTAAATAGTGCAAAGTAATAAAGCAGCACTATATTCAGAAAAAAATCAATCCTAATGATTTGAAGATAAATGACTTGCACTACAAAACTGCATAAGTCTGCGGATTGAGCAAGACTTTTTGTATAAAACCTTTTTTTAATAAGCTTTGCGCTTATAAATATTTATTTTCCAAGTTATAAAATTTAAAAATCTTTGCTCGTTTTAGGTACATATGGGATTTTCCAGCGAAAAGTCTAATTTTTGTAATGTAACGCCAGAAAGCAAATAAACTTGTATTTTAGGACCATGTTGTTCAAAAATGATCCCTTTTGTTACTTAATGTAGAGCTAGTTGTGCTTTACACAACATATAAAAAAGTAAATTTTACATATACAATTTTTGATAAACGATTTAAATTACTTCTGGCATTACGTTATAAAACAGAAGACTTTTCGCTGGAACTTCCCATATGTATGTATGTGTTAAGTTATTTGTTTCTTTTCATATTTTCTTATACCAATCTTGCAACAGAATTAACCGAAACAGTTAGAAGAGTTGAAAATTAAAAATAAAAAAGTATTCTAATGACATTATGGAAGATTTTATACGTTTAGGGAAATCCAGGAAAAGGGGTAAGAAATAAGATATTCTGTATTATGGATTGCGTTCGATTTCTCCAACATCAACGATAAGTGAAAAAAAATTTTCCAAGTCTAGATCTATCAAAACTAAAGAAAAAAATCGCTTAAATCCTTAACATTTTTCTAAAAGATTATTTTTAAGGTCTTCTTAAACTATTGAAATAACTATTTAAATTATCAAACAGTTTATTTTTTAATTAATACATAATATTTATGTATTAACTTTAAAATATGTATTACATAATTGTTAATTATTTGTTTGTTTGCCCGTGTTAGTTCAAGAATTGTTATGTTTGTTATGTAATTGCTTTTTTTTTTAAAAATAAACTCCAAAAAATAAATAATTTATGCATTTTTATGTATTGAAAATACTTAATTTATAAAAAAAAACTTTATAAATCGGTTAACCGTTCAATTACAAAACTAACCGATTAAACGAAAACCTCGGTTAATTAATCGAGCGATTAACCAACTGAAGCAAAGGCCCGTTTAAATCAATACCCTAGTGTTGCAGGGTCAAAATTTAAGAATTTCATTAAGCCGCCATATTTGTATGGAAGCATCCTTAATGAATGGTGATAAGGGGTAAGTATGTTTGGAGGAAATATTAAAAACAAACAAACTAATGGAGGTCAGTCATAATGTTTTTCCCTCGAAAGGTGACTCCTAGGTAGTTATGGGCCTTTTACTTCAGTATATTTAAAGAATATAACTCTATCGTCATTCCTTAAGTGGGCTCCCATACAAAACTTTCAATACAGACTAGAAATAGATTCAAAAAAAAGTTGAGTTATGCTTATATATGCTATGCAACCTCCACCATTTTTGAAATAACGGTATATCTTGAAAACAAGATTTAACATAAAAAAAGGTTAGCAACACTGGTTTCAGCGCACCCGAATAAGGTTAAAGCGCCAGGTGCCCCGTTTGCCAGTTTTTTCAATTTGCACATTTATATTTTCCACACACTGTAAAATCATATATCGTTTAGTTAATACACATGTGTCCACTCTGGCGTATGAGTAACAAAAAAATTTTTTTTTTAAATATAAATCAGACGTCCAGTTGTGCTATTTTAAATTTCTTTGAACGCTTATTAATATCAATCTTTTATTGCTGACTAAAGAAAATATTAATAAACGATATTTTTTCATTTATGTTTATATATATATTTTTTTTTTTGTAATAAACAAGAGAATTTGTAGTTGCGTCTGCTGTTGGTTTCACTATTTCCGGTGTATAGCATCTGGCAGAAGGTAATTTCGCAAAAATGATTGGAAAATGAAAAAAAAGAACTTAAGGTGTTAATGGAATATACAAATATACAAACTTACTCATACGTATTAAGAAAATACAGGAAATAAAGTGCTTTGCACATATATGCGAACACGTGGCAAACAGGGTAAGAGGGAAGAAGAGTTCAAAAGCGATTTGTATATATAATTATAAATGGTATAAAAAACAATTTAAACGTTGTTTGAATGCAATTCAAAATATTTCCTTTTTCACTTAAATTTGTAGCTGTTGTTGTTTTTGAGATATTTATTAACGCACACGGAATGTGGGGAGAAATTGTGAAAAATGACTTGTAAATAAAATTGCCCCGATGAAATAGCAAATATAAGTAAAAAATATTATATTTTTTAAACAGTGAGGGGCCAAAAAATAGGGGAAACAAGATTTTAAATTTAAAAACTAGCAAATAAAATTATGAGCTAAAAGAAAGTTTCGTAATTTTCTTGTAAATTAATGAATTACGAGGGATTTGTCCAAATATATTGATATCTACTATTTTAAAATTCCTTTCATGTGTATGTATGTGTAATTCAGCTTTCTTAATTTTAAGACTATAATATGAAAAAACACCTAATAATATTCAATCTATCTTGATTAAAGTTAATGAAGAGCTAAATTGAAATTTTCAACATATTGCGAATAACTTAAATAGGTTACATACATACTATTATAAAATAAACATAACAATGTTAAGTTTTGGCTTAAAATTCAATTGAGTTGAGGTTTAAGACTGTAGAAACCAAAACTATGACAAACAATTTAGCAATTCAATAATTGTTTGAAAGCAAAATCAGCATTCTAAATCTATAATATTGGTAGTCTGAAGGAATAAATGAAGCTCTGGTTTTTTTTTTTGTTATATTAAGTTAAAATTCAGAATTTTTATTAAGGAAATGAAAAAATGTCATTGTTACCGATTTTTAATAAACTAGTTTTTTTTTTAAAGTTTAATCGGTAATCAAAATCAAGAATCATCCAGGAGTGCCGCAAGGCTCCGTTCTTTCTCCTACGCTATTTCCTTTTTTTCTAAGTCAAACTTCCAACCAGCAAAATTCAATACTACACTTGAGATTACGCAAAATTACCCAATTTAAATGAAATTACACCTGATATCAAATTAACGTTTAATTATAAAACAACTTACAAAACAGAACAAATTACAGAGTATTTGCAGATACATTTTTAAGAGTGTTCCCTTGTTAGGTCGCATATTCAATTATGGTCCTATTAAAATAAAATTATGTTATGAGGTTAAGACTAATAATATAAGAATTCTTAACGCCGAATACTATCTACACTCAAAAAAAAAATTAACTAAAACTTAGGAAATTTTACTTAAGTTTAGTACACTATGGCTGTCGTATGGCGCCAAAGACATTTTTTACAGCAATTTAGTACAAAAGTTCCTTGTTATTAGGAAATAAATGTTCTTCACTATCACATCAAAATTTTTAATTTTAACCAAACTTTTTACTAAGCAATATAAACTTTTGTCCTAAAATTAAGATTTATAATTATCTTAAGATATCCTGTAAACATTGAAAAACTTCCTTTAATTTAATTCAGATAATTTTATTATTATATGGGAAATGAGACAACTTTTCCAAACTTTAAGTTAAATAGATAAATTTTTTTTAACTTAAAATAGGGGAAATGTAACCAGTATTAAGTTAAAATGTTCTCTAAAGGGTTGAAATGCTTACTTCGCTTTAGTTAATATGTTTGCTAAAGTCAAAAAAAATACTGCTTTAAACCCAACCATTTCATGACTTTTAGAAAAAATATCCACTTACTGGAACATTAATTCGTTAAAAATAGGAAATACTTACTATGTGTTTTACAGAATTTTTCTAACTTAATTTTAAGGAAGTGTATTGTTAAAAGTAGTTTAAAAATAATCAAATTTTATAAATATTTTATCTGAACTTTTTTACAAAACAATTTTTATTGATTTCTGTTAGGATATTTTCACCAGGAGAATACATATTTACTTAAAATAAGAAAATGATTTGTTAGTTGGTTTTTAACTTTATCTGAACTAAATTGATGAAATAAGTTCTTTAAGGTTAGTAAAACATAAACTAAATATTGTTTTTTTTTAATTATTTCTAAAATTAAGTAAAAATTTGCAACGAAAAAGAAAATTGAGCACTAAAATCAGGTATAGCTTTTTACAGTTTTTAAGTTTTTAAAATTTTATAAACTCCTTCGGAGCATATCATTTACTTAATTATATATTTTTGAACTAAAGTGAAAATTATTTGTTTTTACGATGTAATTACCTTAAGTTTAGTTAACGTTACCTAAATTTTAGAAAATACAAATTTTTGGTCAAATAATTTTTCTGTATAAATTTATGAACTATTTTTAAGTTAATGAACTATTATATTTTTAAGGTAATTTTATTGTATTTTAATGAAATTTCCTACATTTTCATAAAGTTTTACTTTAAATTCAGGAAATTTTTTAAACTATTTTGAAGGAAATCGTTTTCCTCTAGTTTAGTATATGTATTTTTTTTGAGTGTAGGTAACTACACCTATTAGAGTTTTTTTTGTCTTAATGTGCTTTAAGACTAAGCCCAACATCACAAAATTTTGCCATGACATAGTAGCTCCTTTTTTTTTCAATACTTACCAATATTTATAATTCAGTTATGTTAAATATAGACTGATTCCAAAATAAATTTCATAAGATAATTTAGGCTGAAATAAAATATATTTGGGTCAAATTTTGTCTAAATACCAATATAATAAGATGGTTTATTGGCACAAAGACTCCACTAGGAAAAAAGTTCGTATGGGGGACCGATTCACAAAAAAATCTTATGAACCATTTAATTTTATTAAATTATCTGAACAATTGCGACCTGTACATAGACAGACAACCAGCCAGCTGGACGGATAACTCAGATAATGATTCTAATTCGACCGGTGAACTACAACAAATATTTGTATGTGTTTCGCACATCATCATAAACTCATAATACCATTTTTACTTAAATAAGATCAATATTACCCAGCTAGCATTTTCAATCGTCTAGGAGTCTACTGGGAATCTCATGAAGAGTATTTTTGATCGTCGAAGAGCTCAGTTTTTAATTGTAGACGATTCCTCGCACGGGAGAAACTGTTACACGTGCTGATTCGTATGAGAGATTCTTCCATAACACAGCAAACGACTCTTATATTAATCCTAAAGGGAATCGTTTATGATGTTTGTAGAGATTATTTAACGAATCTTTCAAAAAGCATGCCAAAAGTCGTATGAGACTCACGTAGGGATTATTTTACAACTCGTAAAATGCTCAGCCGTATAACGGAGCTACCTAAATAAGAGCATCAAGCGTGAGTTTCATGTCAAAACTTCTAATTTTCATACAATTTATATCATACAAAACTTAAGGTCGCGAAATCAAAACCATCCTTTCGGAAAATCTTATTTTACATATCCTTAGGTCGATTCGTTTTATTGAAATTGTATTGGCAATAGAAATTTCATTTTTCAAAAACGCTCTTATATAGGTAGCTCAGTAATTGTTATATGACTCTTACAGAGAGTCGCAAAAGGTTCATTCCAAGATTAAAAAACGAGCGTGTTAAAAATATATAAAAAAGGAAACAAATGTAGTTGTTTTTGTGTTTGTAACTCGTCAGATAATCATCAGAAGACTCTTTTAGGAGTTGTATATTGAACATAATCGTCTAACAAACAGACTATAGCTAGCTGGGTAGTTCAAAAAATACATAAAAAAAACAAAAATAACATTAAAACCCTCAAATAAATTTAAAAACAATTTTAAAAAAACATAAAATAATAAGTTCTACTACCATTTATATAGGAAAGGTGAAAAATCTTCATGTGCATCCTTTGTAGACTTTATTTATTAAATAAAATTCCTGTAATGGTAAATCAGTTTAACAAAGGTTAAGGCTTAATATTTCCCAACAAAAGCATTTTAAATATTAAAGCAAACACAAAATTTATTACTTTTTGTAATATTGAAAACATATCTTTCTCCAGGGGTTTTTCTTAGTATAAATGCGTTATTTTTCCAATAAATCTCGGGTCTTAAATCACTCTGAAGCTCATATTTATCACTATCAATCTTTTGGTTGATAAACTATGGAAATCTATTTTTTTTAATAAACAGTGACTTTGGTTGAATATAATGCACTTGTTGTAGATCAACAATATCTTAAATGGTATAAATTTTATCACTAAAATCAAATTCTTATATTATTTGTTTTAAAATGAAAGAATTTCAAATTACACCTGATCTACGACTCAAAGAAATTACCCACGCCCTAACCACGAGAGTAAAAATTACACCAAATTCGGGTAATTACCCACAAAGTGACAACACTGCTTCCAACCCTATCTACTCTTTTGCAAATGACTGCAACCTTTGACATTCATATTCACTTGATTATAGACCTAGCGAATCCGATGTTGGTGCTATTATACAGAACATGAATGATACGCTTGGCCGAGATCTTGATATAGTCTCGGAATAAGCGCGCGACAGATCAAGGAGCCATATCAGAGTCTCTTGATATTCCGATGGACAAAACATATATTGAAGGTGTCGAAAGAAACTTGAATGCCTCGGTTTTTTGAAACGGTGTAAGATAGACTTCACTCCATCTGATATCTTTACTATTTATACCACGTATATCCGACCGTGAATGGAATTCATCTCTCATGTATGGGCCGGTGCTTCAAAGTCTATCTTGGAGCTTTTCGACCGTGTGCAGGATAGGGCGAAGGTTCTCATTGGTGACAGAAGAGTATCCAATTATATTGACTCCCTTGAACACTGTCGCAATGTGGGTTGTATTAGCCTGTTTTATCGTTACTACAATGGGATGTGTTCTGATGAAATTAGGGATCAGGTGCCCGAAACCCATACGTTTGTTCGTAATATACGTTTTTCCTCAAGATCCTATCCTTATGTGGTCGATTGGCTGGTAAATCGTACAACGCATTACAGAGAAAATTCGTTTTTAAGCCGGACTGTTCGTATGTGGAACAACCTTCCTGCTGAAGTCTTCCCTCTCACTTTCAACATGAATAAGTTCAAGTCGAATGTTCACAAACACTTCTCTCTCTATCCTCCTTCCCATAACCTTTTTTCCTTGTTCCAACACAATGCATTGCATTTGTGAATGAACCTGCTGACTGTTCATTAACTCGAGCTGTTCCAGTATCAAGACCTGAAGATCGCTTTCATCCTACCATTGAACTTTCTTGTAATATTCTTGTAAAATAATGATGAAAAATGAAAAAGTCAACTGCTTCAAAAGAACAAGTTATAACGATTTAAATAATTTTCTAAACAGTACAAATTGGCTTGACAAGTTATCGATTCCAAATGGTACACCCTCATCCATCGATACTATGATTGATACTTTCTATAAAACTATTTTTGAATATTTAGATGAATGTGTTCCAAAAATTACTGTATTTAAACAGTCAGGTCCTCCATGGAGCTCAAGACAGCTGTCCAGACTAAAAAATATAAAAAACAAACGTTTCAAAAAATATAAAGATTCCGGATCATCTTGTGATTATGGTAAATATTCTGTATCCCGTTCTGAATATAATTTACTAAACATGAAACTGTATAAAAATTACTTAAATGAAATGAAAGTTTAATTTAAACATGATCCTAAGTCATTTTACAAATTCGTAAATTCTAAACGGAAATCTACGGGATATCCATCTATCATGAAGTATTTAAATCATGAATCCAGTAATGATTTAATAATAAGTAACCTGTTTGCTGACTTTTTTGGAACTACATATTCTGATGCCCAATACAACAAATATAACAATTACCCTTACGTGATTGATGAATACCAAGCAATATCATTTTCTCCCATTACAACCTCCCAAATAGTTGCCAGTTTGAAAAGCGTAAAATCATCCTTTTACAGTGGACCTGATGGTGTTCCAAGCTGTATTCTAACCAACTGCGCTAATGCTTTTGCCACACCCTTATCAATAATATTTAACTTATCAATTAGATATGGCTACTTTCCAACATTTTGGAAAGAATCTTATATAATTCCGCTATTTAAGGCTGGAAATAAATCAAATATAGCAAATTATAGAGGTATAGCCAAACTAACTGCTATTCCTAAACTCTTTGAAAAGTGCATGACTGATAGCCTCTTTCATCAAGCATCGTCATTACTATCTCCTTTCCAACATGGCTTTAGAAAAGGACGCTCAGCAATGACAAATCTCCTACAACTCACCACTATTGTTAATAATGGATTTAATAATGGGCAACTAACGGACGTTATATACACAGACTTTAGTAAAGCTTTTGATAAAGTCAACCATAGTCTTCTTCTTAGTAAACTTTCCTTAATGGGCTTCACTAATAACAGTCTTCGGTGGCTTGAGTCATATCTTATTTCTAGAAAACAAAGTGTTCGCTTTAATAATGCAACATCAAGGAGCATCATCGTCAATTCTGGAGTACCTTGGTCCAATCTTATTCTCACTTTTTATAAATGATCTGCCGAGTGCAATAAACAATTGTGATGTATTAATGTATGCCGACGATGTAAAAATCTTTTTAAGCTACAAAAAAACTTCTGAAATGCTCAACCTTCAACATGATTTGGATAATTTTTATAAGTGGTGTAACATCAACCTCATGAATCTTAATTTAACAAAATGCAAACATATGCGTTTTTGTAGAAAATGGAATTCTTTGGGTAACTATACTTTGGGTGACAGCCAACTTGAATTAGTTAAAGATATTTTGGATCTTGGTGTTTTACTTGACTCAAAATTAGACTTTATAAAACACATTACGACAATGATAAACAGAGCTCGTGGGCTAAGGAGTTCACTGATCACAAAATTACAAAGCAGTTATACATATCTTTGGTAAGACCAATCATCGAATATGGTTCTATTATCTGGGATCCTGATTATAATGTTCACATAAATCGAATAGAATCTGTCCAAAAATAATTTTTATTGTTCTGCTTAGGAAATTCAACTTGGAACCCTTCTGAAGTTCTTCCATCCTACTTCGAAAGACTTGAACAATTTAAACTACCTTCACTGGTAAGCCGAAGAGGAAATGCTTAACATTACGTTCTTAGTTAATTTGCTTAATGGTAATGTTTGTTCTGAATTCCTGCTTAATAATGTTAATGTCAACGTTCCTCAACGATCAACTCGCAATTTCATACCATTGTATCTTCAGACTTTCCGCACAAACTACGCTAATTCTGATCCTTTTCTGAGAATATGCAAGGATTTTAATGAAATGTATAATTTTATTGACTTTTCTTTGAATGTTAATGTCATTAAACGTAGTATTATCTTGTTTTTGAATACTTTACCTAATAGATAATATTATTTGTAATTAAATTCTAGTCTGTAAGGATTTACATATATCCATAGACTTAAATAAATAAATAAATTGCATTTGATGGGGTCATCATCCCTAAGTGCTGGTACTAACCCAAAAAAAAGTAAAGCAATTTCATAATTTAAGATTAATATAAATATTTAAATAGCTGAATTAAACTCTCATACATATTCTTTCAGCTGAATAACTGAAATATTTTACATTGAAAATTTTGTTCTTTTTAGACATATAGAACTGACTATAGAGCTAACTCTAAAGCTAGCAGTCATACTAATTAAGTGTTGTTGGCTTTTTTTTCAGTAAACTTTGGCAAATCACCATGGAAAGACTTAAATCAGAATAACGTTTACAAATCGATTAAAGTTATTTCCAAAATTCATGCTCTGTGCGCTCAACTTATAAAGCACTTCGTTAAGTTTACGGTTCATATACTTGTCCATCGGAGCAGCAAATTTGCAATACTATGGATCGATTTATGACCACATTTACTCTTTTGGATAATATTCATCCAAATCAAGCCCGTACCGTGCGCACAGAAAAGCCATCGCCGCTATTAACGTGAGTTGGCCAGGGGACTCGAATTTATAGATCTGACGCAAGCAAGAATTAAAGCAAGCGGATCATCAATTGCGTCAAGCATTCGAAGAATTAGCTGGAAAACAACTGAAGGTTGACCGGATTTTTATCGTCAAATCCTCTTCAGGGATGAGGCTCATTTCTGGCTTAGCGGGTGTGTAAATAAGCACAACTGACGTTTTAAAGAGAGCACAACCCTCGTAACACTTTTAGGGCTCCATTACATCCCGAAAAAGTCACTGTTTGGTGCGGTTTACATGTTGAAAGCTTCATCGACCCCTTGTCTTTAAATCCGACACTGGTACCAAAATTGCCGTGAATGGCGAACGCTACTGGCAAATTTTATTATTCCTCATGCCATTGGAAATTATTTGGAGTTGAAATGGTTGCAACAAAACAACGCAATATGCCAAACAACGCGAGAAACCATCACTTTGTTGAGCCAAACGTTTGTTGATCGAATTATCTCAATAAAAGGACCTGGCCACCTTGTTAGTGAGCTTTGATACCTTTAGGCTATTTTTTGTTTGGGGTACATCAAATCTCTGGTCAATGTTGATAAACCAGTAACGATTGTTCAGAAGCCGACATTCGCAGCACTTTTGACGAAATAAGAACGGGTATGCTCATAAAAGTGGGGCAAAAATTGGACCGACGGGATGGCATTCATAAAGCTCCGTCGCGGAGGCAATGAGTTACTTTAAAACATTAAATGCCATGAAATTGGTGAGCTATTAAAGCCAATATTTTGTTTATTGCATTTAATTTGTTGTAATTTATTTTTAAAAAGTTTTAGGCCTTTAAAAAACGCCCCTTATGAGAAAATAGATTAATGTTAAATTGTGTTTTAGAATTCAATTCAGCTAGCTGAATTTAACTTACAGAGTATGAAAAAAAAGACTAAAATTATGTAATGGGTGATTCAATTAGAGATACTTTTTTCAATAGCCTTTTTTTTTGACAGATCACGTGTGAGTCGTATCATGCTGTCATGTTATTTTTGTTAAGTATTGTTTGGCATTTCATAATGGAAAGACTAACGCCTGAACAACGTTTACAAATCGTTCAACCTCATTACGAAAATTCACGTTCTGTGAGGAGTGTGTTTCGTGCACTTCGCTCAACTTATGCTCAACATAATAGGCTTACTGAGCGTACTATTCGCAACACCATCACCCATTTTGAGACCCAGCATTTATTATTGAATAATGTTCGACCGAATAGACCACGTCCAGCATGTGTGCTGTGGTTTGTGGACCGGTGGAATCATCGGTCCATATTTCTATAAAAATGATGCCGGTGCGAACGTTACCGTCAATGGCGACCGTTATCTTGCCATGATAACCGACTATTTGATGCCTGTAATTGAAGCTCGTGATCTCGGCGACATTTGGTTTCAGTAAGACGGCGCCACTTCCCACACATCGTACCAATCAATGTATTTATTGAGAGAACACTTCGGTGAGCACATAATTTCACGTTTTGGGCCGGTCGATTGGCCACCAAGATCGTGTGATATCATACCGTTAGACTTTACCTGTGGGGAGAGCTTGAATGTTCAGACGGTCCTTGTCCTAGACACTTCCGTATGGAACACCAGCTTTAATCTCATATTTTCTTTTCCATAGCCTTAAAATACGGTATGGTAAATAACTGTGTGTGGTAAATAACTGTGAAATAAGTGTGAAGGTGTTTAATGCCAGCCGACATTTGATGTTCAAAACCAGACCTTAATACCATTTCCTACTAATTTATTAAAACAACATTAATTCTTGATATTTAAGTTAATGATGTAGAACTTTTCGCTTTATAATTTTTTTATTTTATAATAAATAAATTTTTGAATCTTTTTAAAAGCCCACTATTCAAAATGTTTTAAAAATGATTTAATTTAAAACAAGGGAACTTCAAAAGTATTTCTGTTTAAATTAACTGTTTTTAATTGAAATGTTGTGTGAGTTAACGAATGATATTTTCATTATTTTATGTTGTCCACTGCTGTCTTTAACTAGTTTCAGATATAAAAATGGGTCAGTAATACCCTGCAGATAAAAAGATTAAAGCCAAATAACTATAAAATTCGAACAATATTTTTCTTGAAACTATAATTCTACTGAGAATCGATTTTAGTTTAGTTATAAAAGACAGACTACTTTAATGCTTACCTGGTAATATATGGAAGCTACATTTGTTTCAGTGCTGCCAGTAGATATTTTTTAAGATCCGTACGTGTCAAAAAACAAATTCCATTTTTTCTACCTACAAGCAAAAAACAATACCCTACACTTTTCCTTACGTTAAAAATATATTGTTTTTAGCAACAGGCACACATTTTGTGAACATTTTGTAAATATTTTAATTAAAGCATTTATTAACATTATAGTTAAAACATTATATATACAAGAAAAAAAAAACCAAAATAAATATGTATGTACATTAGAGCGACTCAAAAAAAAAAAAAAGTGATCTTGTTACCCCTCTGAAAATAAAGCTTGATATGTTTTATGATGATTCCCAAAATATTTTGGTTCTAGCGCTGACCATCCGTGAGCTGGACAATTTTTAAAAAAGGTATTTTTTCAGTTTTTCGAATTTTTTTGTACTTTGCTCCAAGACGACATGAATTAAATTTGTTATCATCGAAAATGGTTTTTGAAACTTTACCACTTGCGACCTACTAATTGAGATATCAAGTTAAATACATGTTTCGTTTGGGATTTTCATACAAATTCTACGTATGTGGAAGTAATGTTCTGCTTTTCAAACTGAATCTGTTTTAAAATAATGTTAATTTTAGTTTTAATTTGTAACTACATATTCACATAAAACGCTAGAACCAAAATATTTTGGGAATCATCATAAAACATATCAAGCTTTATTTTCAGAGGGGTAGCTAAAACACTTTTTTCGGCTTCATACAACTTGAGTCGGTCTAAAGTACTTACATAAGTACAAACCTAATATTTTTTTTGCAAACTCGGTATCATCAAAAGGGAAGGCTCTGTAGAATTCGAAAAAAATATTTACTTCAGTTCCTCTGAAGTGAAATATAACAAACATTTTATTTTAAAAATATATCCTTAGCAGTTTTCATCAAAATGATTTTATAAATTGTTTGACTTATTTCTCTTAGTTTATAAGGTGTGATTGTTTTTTCTCGGAACAAAATTAATTTTTAAGTAGAAATTTCCTGCCTGTACAACGTTTTCGAACGGTAACGTCCGCATAGAAAATATCTAGAAAAAACACTCAGTTTAAAAAATATTTACCATATAGAATTTTAAATAAAAATTTACGTTCGAAATTTTTGATTAGATATTCATTCATTAGATATTCGGTTATTTAAATTACCATTTTAGCGAATGCCAGTGCGAATGCAAATAAATAAAAATAAGCGAATAGTTTGCAAATGCGAACCCGCATTATTCCTTGCACCCCTTATATAAACGTACATGGTTTTGGACCTTGTTGAGACTCATAATGTAGAGTTTCTGTTAAAAAATACTACATTTCGTTACCTAAAACGCAAAAGGCCCTATCTAACAAAAAATTAAAAATCGACTTTTTCATTGATACTGATGTATTGCATCAATTTAAATGATCACAAAACGATTTGGAATCTTTCGACCAAAATTAGCGATTTTATTAACCAAAAACAAAAGGCCCTATCTACAAACGATAACGCGAAATATGCTAAAAGGACTAACGAGCATTTTGCATAGTATGCATCATTGCTAATTGTCAAACCAACTGGTAGGTTTTACAAGAAAAATAAAAGAAAAATTAATTATAAACAATTTAATGCAATTTATAAATTTATCATATTAAATAGTTTTTACTTCTCCTGTACAATTTTCAAAATGTTAGATAGGGCCTTTTGCGTTCTAGGTAACGATTTGTGCTATTGTATAAGAAAAATTTAAATTTTTAAATGAAAACAATACGAATATTAACTTTTTTTTACACAATATATTGAAAATGAGATAATATTTTGAAAATTCCCTACATTTCCCTTAAAATAAGACATCTGTCCCTTTTTCCCTATGCTTGAAATTTTCCCAAAAAAACGCTTCAAAAAGGATAACTTCCATACTATGGGCATCACTGATCTATTTCATAAATGAGTTTTTTTCAACAATAAAAAATTTGCTTCTACTGAAAAATCAGACATTGCCACCTTCCAAACAACAGGGTTCTATGAGCCAGCTTCAATTTCAGTGCGGCTCAGTTAATTTGTAAGTGTGTGTTTATTTGTACGTACACACTTCAATAATACACATCATGACAATACGAAATAAAGTTGATTTTTTTTATAAGTCGAGTAGCAATTATGCAAACAATAACAACTGCCACAATGCACTTGTTGCAAGAATATATGTACCTCAAAAAATGTGAATAATTGAAATGCGAATATTTTTATTGGAGGTTTAACGTTTTTTTTTCTTTAATGCTCAAGCACTTTTGCAGTACAATTATTTATTGAAATACAAAAAATTAAGAGCGAATTTCAAGAGGGAGTGAAGTAAAAGGTTTGTTTTTTTTCGACGTAGCATGTTATGGAATTGAGCTGTAAATCGCACTCCTCTGAATCGGCTCGACCGATTAATATGATTTTTTTTTGTATATTTTGTAGATATAAAAATAGGTCGTATATCATATTTCATGCCGATTTTCAAGTGGGCGTGGCAGCTCCCATACAAAAACAATATTAGTTATACAATATCTAGAAAACGGTCAAAGTTAAATTCTAAACAAATAGTTTTGTTATCACTAAAAAAAATCTGCCAAAAAGTGTGCTGGATTAAAAAAGTGGGTGTAATGCTTTCCATAGAGCGACAATTGAAATTTCTGCTTATCTTGGGAACGACAGCAGCCAAAGTTTTGAAATTTGGTACAACTTGCTTGGATATCAATACATATTATTTGTCAAATAGTGAGGTAGATAAGAAAAGTGGGCGTGGTATTTCCTATACAAGGAAAATATAAATTTCTTTATATTTACAGATCGGTTACAGTCGAACCCCCATATTCATAAAAAATATTTTTGATTAATAAAAGGTCTATAAAAAAAGTTTTAATAGAAAATTCGTTTCATAAACCTGCTATAAACCTTAAATATTTTTTATGAATATGGGGGAAAGGTTTACCTTTTTATATTCTCCACCACCACTATGTAGTCGTGAACGAGGGTATACTAAGTTTGTCATTCCGTGTGAAACTTTTTTATTATACATCTAAGACCCCATAAAGTATATATATTCTGGATCCTTGAGTAATTCTAAGTCGATTTAGCCATGTCCGTCTGTCTGTCCGTCTATCCGTCCAGCCGCCTGTCCGTCTGTTGAAAACACGCTCACTTTCGAAAAAAGCAAAAGAAACGAACAAACTTGGTCTCAAATTGCTTGTAGTTATCTTAAGCAGTTTGGAATTGAAATCCAGCAACATCAGAGCTATGAATCAAAATGTCGAACCACCACCCTAAAAAAATTTATAATTTTAATACAAAAATTGGGAAAATTTCAAGCGCAGGGAAAAGGGACAGATGTTTTATTTTAAGGGAAATGTATGGAATTTTCAAAATAATATCTTATTTTCAATATATTGTGTAAAAATACGTTAATATTCTTATTGTTTTCATTTTTCAATTGAAATTTTTTATATACAATAGCATTAAGTACAAATGTAGTATTTTTTAAAAGAAACTCTATATTATGAGTCTTCAACAAGGTCCAACACCATGTACGTAAATAAAAGGGGGGCAAGGAATATTTGGGTTCGTATTTGAACTATTCGCTTATTTTTTTATATGCATTCGCACTGGCATTCGCTAAAATGGTAATTTAAAAAAACGAATATCTAATGAATGAAGTGTCAGTTAAAAAATTTCGAACGTTAACTTTAATTTAAAATTCTATATGGTAAATATTTTTTAAACTGAGTGTTTTTCCTAGATATTTTCTATGCGGACGTTAACGTTCCAAAACGTTGAACAGGCAGGAAATTTCTACTTAAAAATTAATTTTGTTCCGAGAAAAAACAATCACACCTTATAAACTAAGAGAAATAAGTCAAACAATTTATAAAATCATGCCACCTTTAAAACTCCTCTCTTTGCCCTCCTGTTTATTTTTATGTATGCATATGCTTTTTGTTAAGGAAACTGGTATCTGATAGTTTTACTTTTAGTCTTTGTTCTATAAAACAATGTTGTTGTAAAAAGGTTGCTTTAAATAAAAACGTATAGTATGTTTAACGAAACATTTAACATTTAGTATAAACAAGTACAAAATGAAAGCATTTTTTGTTAATAATGCAAAACGGATATTGATATATTTATTTAATTCTTTTTATTATTTGCAATTGTAAAAATGGGATAAGCCCATAAGTTTGTCATTGGATTTGTCAGCACATACGAGAAATAAACAAACTATATTTGTCTAAGGGGAAGCAAATTAATTTTGTGATCACATATTTTTGATCTGAAACTGCCTTTTTGGAGTTTGAACTTAAATAATCTACAATTGCTTATAATTATATATGTAAACGCCTAAATAAAAAATTAGCTTATATTGTAATCATTAAGGTTTTTTTGTATTATAATCTAAAAATGACATATAAATGCATAAAGTAAAAAGTAAAATTAAGTTTATTTTGGGATCACTTAAAACCACACTAAAATCATTAAATAATAGCCCCAATGGAAAATAAGCTTATTTAGATTTACGCTAGAACAATGCTACCAGATTGTTCTGATTTACTTTAAAAATCAGTCATCGATTCAAGCAACTTACAGAAAACTTCGTGATTTTTATGGCGCACATAATCGTCTATCCGAACAGGTTTGTGAATACAATTTAATTACCATAAGCATGGGCGTTTTTTTTTTTTTTTTTTTTTTTTTTGTTTTTTAGATAAAATCGCTAATACTTATTACTTTTTAAAAGCGTCTGAATGGAAAAACTAACTTATTTTGCATAACATTTAAAAAGTTTTTCTTATTATTCTAAATCTTCTAAAATTGCGTTCAATTTCACACGCAGACCCCCAAATATGTAGAAAAAATTTATATTTCTTTGGACAGATGTAACAGTTATTTTTTGATTTTTATTTTTTTAAACAAAAATAACAGTTATTTTTTTAGATTTTTATTTTTTTTTTATCAAAAATAACAGTTATTTTATGATTTTTATATTTTTTTGAACAAAAATAACAATTATTTTTTGATTTTTATTTTTTCGTGCAAAAATAAAGGTTATTCTTTAAAGAAATGTACATGTTATAATTATTGAGTTGTTTTTAAATATTTATTTAAATGTGTGATCATCATTGGGATATCTTATGCGCATTTAAATAAATATTTAAAGTCAACTAAACAATTATAAAGTACAATTCCTTAAAGAATAACTTTTATTTGTGCTCGAAAAAATAAAAACCATAAAAGAACTGTTATTTTTGATCGAAAAAATAAAAATCTAAAAATAACGGTTCCAAAAAATAAAAATCATAAAATAACTGTTATTTTTGATCGAAAAAATAAAAATCGAAAAATAACTGTTATTTTGGTTCAGAAAAATAAAAATCAAAAATAACTGTTATTTTTGTTCAAAAAAATAAAAATCAAAAAATTACTGTTATCATCTGACTTTTATGAAAAAAGGAATAACTATTACGGTTCCTGGTAAAAATCCCTTAAAAATCAAAAATAACTAATTAAAGTTGTCTTTTTATTTAAAAAACAATTGTTTAAAAAGTAGTTCAATTTAATTAATGTAATAATGGTATCAATTATTTTTTTATTAGTTTTGATTTAATTAACATTTAAGAGGTTTTGAAATAACTTTTTAATTAAAATATTAATTAAATAACAAAAACATCTTAAGTGATTTTTTCGTTATAACTAAAATAATTTAAACTTTTAGAACTGTTATTGGGAATTGTGAAAACCTGGGGTCTAATCACCGCATACGATATCGAGCAAAATTGATCTAAATTATTTATTTTGGTATCATTATTACGCTCGATATCGAATGAAATGTATCTTAATTTGAGATGATAGCATTCCACTGACATTAAATCTCTAGAGTTTTCATTCGATACATCAGGTTAGTCTATCGTATGCAGAAAAATTCGATAGTTTATTCGATAACGAATGCGGTGATTAGACCGCTGAGCTATAATTAATTAATTCAGTAACAAATTGTTTGAAAACGCAAAGTTTTTTGATTTAATTTCTTTAATTAAGATTAAAAGATATGATTTAATCAAAAACACTATTCAAAATTTTAAATTTTTACAATTTTAAGTAATCAATATAATTTGGGTAATAGGTGCAAAGTTAACAAATTGTTTGCTTGATTCTATGAATTTGGTGATTAAAGACAATTTTTAATTTTTTCTGTGTTGTGATCGTTGATGGAGTTAAGTGTAAGGTATGTGAGATTTACATCGTTGCTGATTAAGCATATGCTTTTATTACTATTATATTTTTCTCTATTTTGTTAATTTTTTCTCCTCCTTTTTGTTAAAACTTTTTTCCTTATCCTCTTAATTTTATTACACATTTGGCGAAAGAAATTCAATTTATTGTTTTTATAAAATGCGTTTTAAATGTTGTGATTTATAACAATTGAATCGATAAATAAATACAGAACACACTTTTTTCTTCCTTTACCTCGTTTTAAAAATAAAATAAGGTCAAATTGTAAAAACTACATAAAGGAGAAAATCGAAACAATTTTATCAGGTACTTGCATAAAACTTCTGTGCAGCTGAGCGTATGATTGTTGAATTATTTGTTACGTATACGTAATAAATTTTCGTTCATATTTCTAAGGCAATAAGGAACAACTGCTTAAGTCTAGTTTTTTTTTAGTTTTGTTGGGAAGCTGTTTTAAATTTTAAAAATGATTTTTGAAATTTTCCTCCAGTTTTAATATAATCATCACTTTTGTGCGGTTAAAGTTTTTAACTTTTTTCTTTTCTTAAATATTTGTTATGTCACAGTACGAAAGTACTCTTAAGTTTTTATTTCACAAGTTATTGCTCATTGCAAAAATTAGCAAAAAGTCACTTTCCTGTTACATCCTGAAAAATCGGTCAAAATACTTTTACTTTGCGCATTTATACTTTTGAACGTTAAAGGTATCATTAGCTCAATTTTAGCTTTAGTCAACTAAAGCTCTTTTTGTTACAAAATTATTTTATTTCTTTTTATTGTGATGCTATCTTACAATAGTTTTATTTGCTGTGGTTTATTTTGGTATTTAAAGGCTTACTTTGTTGTACAAGGTGGCGGAGCAGGTATTTAATGTGATAAACTACACAACCGAACATCGTATTAGAAAACTTTAAGTTTAGTATTACAAAAATCCATAACTTATACCCAGAGAAAAAATATGTTTAAATATGGTCACCTCCAACAAAACTATTTTTAAATAAAATTGTAACCATACTATGGTTATTTTAACCATATAATTGTCATCGAAAACCATATTATGGTTAAATTAGTTCTCCATCAAGAAGGCACAACCATATTATTGTTGCCTCCTAACATGTTTTGGTAAATAATAACTAAAATATGTTTAACATATATAATAACATGGTTGATTTACAACCATAGAATGTTGCTCTTGGAAAAGAGGAAACTACTATTGTTAATTTAAAATCAAATTATTGTCATATTTAGCCATAACATGTTTAGAGGCAACCATAATATGGTTGTGGCTTCTTGATGGAGGACTTATTTAACAATAATATGGTTGTCGGTGACAATAATATGGTTAAATTAAACATAATATGTTTAAAATTTTCTTTAAAAATAGTTTTGTTGGAGGTGACCATATTTAAACATATTTTTTCTCTGCGTGTATTCACAATGACTGTGTTATCAAACGAAACTGCAGCATTTGGGTTGTCTACGGAGAACCCTTAAATAGTTGGTTAGCAGAAATGATACCTATTTAAGTGTACTATTTGGTGCGGTATCCACGGTGCGGATTTTTGGCCCTTATTTGTCCCGAAAATTACTTTGGCGTTTCAATTTCAGTCAACAGTAGTGCATACTAACTGCAGGTGCCCCAATAACTTTGGTAAAGGAGATATTAGGCGAACGTATTTTTTCAAGTAAAAACAACTTTAACTGGTCTCTTCGTTCCACATAGGGGGTTTTTTTTTGCCAATCTAGCCGGATATTAGGTAAGAAATTTAATTTAAGAAATGCAAAAATTTAAGTACACAAATCGACAAATAACAAGTCTTTTGCTTAAGATTTGTGGTTTTGGGACACTGTTAAAGTCAGGAAAGTTGAGTAAATTGCATGCGTGGTTATTGGTTTTTTACGGTTTTTGGAGGCTTACAATATATTTTTTTATGGGCAAACGAATGAAGATTTTGCAATTTTTTTCTGTGAATGACTATATCGAGCCATAACCACAAAAAAAGCGCAAGCGACCAAAACAAAATTTTACAGGAGCAGGTTTTTTTAATTATATTTCATAAAAATTTTGTATGAAAATTGGCGCTTAAACTAAAATTGTTTTTGCTATAAAATCGTAACGGTACCTTCTGTGACCATGAGGTTTTAGGAGATGATGCAAGTGTTGCCAATAAATTCATTTATTAAAAAAAAAACAAAAATTTAAAATTGATAAGCCTTTTTTGCGTTAATGGCTCGATATTTACAGCTACTTATAAAAATTTTTAGAAAAATTTTAATTTAAATTTTTATAATAAAAAAATTCGTTCGAAATTATAAAAAAAACTATTTTTTGTTCACATTTTTGTAAAAAAAAATTAAAAGGTTTTTGAAAGTGAATCTAGTTGCGTTTTTAAAAATGTTATGCGTCACGATAAAATTTGAAGTCTCTACTTTTAAGTTCGAAAAAAAAACATTGCTAGTTTTTGCGCCTTTTTTTGACGATTTTTTGAAAATTTTATCTTTTCTCTGTTTTTGTTCATCTTGCATAGCTACTAGGGTATTCATTCGGTTAACCGTTAATCAATTAACCGATTAATTACTTAATTAATTAATTACCCGATTAACTGATCGGTTAATTTTAAATTGCCTATTTTCGATTAACGATTAAGCCGGTTAATTGCAGTGGTATTATTACATACTTTTTTTTAGATTTTAAATGTTTGTTTCGTCTCATATACAAATGGTATGTGTTTTAAAATATTTTTTTATACAAACGAATTATAAGTGATCTTTTTTTCAAAATTTTTTTTTTTTAAAAACAACCTAAATGATATATCACTTGAGCAATTTAAAATGGATTCATTCATATGTTCAAATAATGATTTCTAAATGTTTTGAATCGCTCTAGTGATAGAGCGAATGATCAAAAAGGAATCAGCAAATTGTATCACAAATGATTCTTCGAGGTGATTCATCGGTAGGGTACCAATTTCTCAGAACGGGAGTAACAGTTATGATCGAATAATGAGCTCATATACGGTTATTTTGCTCTTGAAGCTGATTCCTAAAAAAATCGATTATGATACCAAATGCTTGCTGCGAAGTGTTTGCTGTCAACAGCGATTTCTTTCACGTATTAATAATATGTATGTGCTTAGTTATATGTTTCTTCTCATATAATATCAATCTTTTAACATCATTAACCGAATCAATTAGATGTGCTAAACATTTAAAAGAATTAAAACAGGACTTTAATTTCATATGTTTACAGAAGTCCAGGAAAAGGGCTGAGAAATTAGATGTTCTGTATTATGGGTTGCTTTCGATTTCTCCAACATCTACGATAAATGAAAGAAATTGTTCAAAGTGAAGTTTTATCAAAACTTTATGTATTAATTAAAAAATATGTTTACATATATATAAATTATTTTTGGTTTGCTCGTTTAAGTTCAAGACTTGTTATGTTTGTTATGTTATTTTTTTCTAAATAATAAATAATTTATGCATTTTTATTTATTGAAAATACTTAATTTATAAAAAAAAAATTTTAATAGGTTAACCGATCAATTACAAAATTAATCGATTATAAACCGATTAAGTCAAAACCTCGGTTAATTAATCGAGCGATTACCCGATGAAAGCAAAAGCCCGATTAAATGAATACCCTAACAGGCACATATGATCAAAACCCTTTTGTCAGTCATGAAATGTTTTGGTTGTACGCAGATGTTTTTTATTTAAATAATAACATCTAAGACTAACATTTCCTGTGTAAAAAAGGAATGTGCGAAACAGTAAGTTACGGTTTCAACGATTTCATCTACCGAATCAAAGTAATTACAAGTGGTCACAAAATCCATTTGCACGAGTTTGCTAATTATTGCTTGTACACACAATATTTTACGTTATTCTTTATCCCTGGCATCCGATGACACCTACAATGCACAAGATTTTAATACGTGGCGCAACTGTAATGAGCGAGGCATTATTGCCTATCGGGCAATTATCAGAAGAAGCGTGAAAGGCACGAAATAAAAATTTTCGGCTTCAAAGGCAGAATTTTTCTAGAAAGTTTTCGAGGGTTCAGTGTAACAAAGATGTTATTAATAGACTTTTGCTCAGTTCTACCCCTCTGATTACAAGCATAATACCAACCTATACGAAAGAAGCAATTTCTTTTATGTTTCCACCTATACTTGGCTCTGAAAAGAATTCAGATTCTTAATTTTTACTGTGAAAAATTCAATCGCGAATTCCATAAAAAATGAACCACAAATTCCGTAAAAACAAATGAATTTTCAGTTATTTTATATAATTTAACTACCAAAAAATTAATTTTTAGTTATCTATTTAAAGATCTGTGGCAAAAAGTAAAAGTAAAAAACGATTTGGTTGTTTTGTGTAGAAAATTCCCATATTCAATTTGTAAAAGTATTTAATTTAATACATCAAATTTTTAAAGTAAAATAATGGCGAATACCATATTGAGCAATCTGCTGGTTTTTTTTTTATAATTGAAAGTTCTTCTGTAAACAAAGTGGTCAGTACAACAAAAGTAAAACAAACATATATAGCGGGGTAAGTGAATAAAATAAATTCATATTCTCTCTCTCTCTCTCTCATTAGAAAAATAAGCGGACAGGTGGCTGGTAGTTTTTAGAAATTTGAGTAAAACCTGTATTATATAAAATTACTGAATTACATAGGGCAATGCTACACGTTCAATAAATATCGTGATATTTCTAGTATCACGATATTTATTGAACATGTAGCATGCAATATTGATGGATCGCGATCCATATCGCATAATAGCCTAATTTGATGTGATCCATCAATATGGATCGCGATCCAAATATCACAATATATATTGAACGTGTACCAGTGCCCATAAAATAACTGAAAATTCATTTGTTTTTATGGAATTCGAAGTTGAATTTTTGACAGTAAAAATTAAATGAACTTTTCGTTAAAAATAAATGAAAAATAAGTAGACCGGTTTTTAACTGAATATTTATTTATTCTATATTATAATTTTAGTTAATTTTACGTACAGAATATTGTACATTTTCTGACACTATTTCGATAGTTAATCGTCTTCGAAAATTATTAGAAAATACGATAAATGAATAAGCTGAGATGCAGGATAGTTCAGATTCCCCAAGATTGACGTAGCGTTAGCTCTTAACGAAAGATTTGAGTGTTTAGAGAATAATGAAATCTATTGTCTATCTACATATAATTTTGGCCTTCGATACAGAGCTTAGAAAATTTCAAAGACGATAGATCGAAAAAATGTCTTATTGAGCTACTCAACATAACTCTACATTCCGAAAGTGTTGAAGACACGGGGTGCAACACCAAGTAAAAGTTCTGGTAAGTCTACAAGAACTGACCTTTGGAGAGTTTGTAAAAATTTGGAAGATAATGATCGTCTGTCCATCCTACGCGCTGGTTCTGCTAAAGACGAAGTCTAGATATACCTTATTTCTACTAATTTTTCTAGAGATGCACATCCGTTTGTTTACTGGCGCTATTAAATATTATACTCAAAACTTAAGACCATGACGCAGAAAAACTTAAGTTGTCAAGTGAGCTCAGTCACATGTGAGAGAAGATTTTTTAGTACAGGTCTGCTTCAAACGGAGTTGACAAATTATCTCAGCAAAAGTTCAGTATTTTTTGTTCTTTTTTAACAAAAACCTTATTAATTTTACTTTGAATATTAATAATCTCTTACACTGTTTTCTATTTAAAAAATTAATAAATTTTACCATGAATTAAAATTCATTTCGTCGTTTTTAAAATCTTTATGAAATTAATTTCAAATATTAATAATCTCTTACACTGTAATCTTGTATAATAAAGAACATACTCTACTTGAGTTTTTTTTAATTTTGAATTTAAATTTAATATTGGTATCAGTATCGGTATCGGTATCAGCGATATTTCTCTTTGAGTATCGGTATCGGCAAAAAGGTGTATAGTTACATCCCTCATTCAAAACAATTTATTTTTATAAACTTTTAAAATAGGAAGGTTTCAAAAATTTATTCGATTTCAATTACACTCGAATTCGGTTTGAATATGATTTTTAGTTTATCAAATATGACTTTTTATTATGAAATTGTTTAATATTTTGTTCTGCCTTATAATTTAAGTAAATTAGTTAAATTAAAAACTTATTGCAGCTTCTTAATATTAAACTTTATTATATTTGTTAGCTAAAGGCTTTAAAAAAGTGATGTTACGAATGTTCGTATTCGAAATACCGAATGTTTACCAATTTTACGATATTCGTATTCGCCAAATTCAAGGGAATACTTCGCGAATATTTTGCGTATACTTTTCAAAATAAAAAATATAAAAAAGTAAATAAATACATGTAAGTTAACAAAAAATGTTTATCTCTATCTCTATATATATATAAAAGAGACGTGTTTGTACGTAGTCGCTCAAAAACTGCTACACTGATTTTGAAAAAAAAAACTTATACAAATATTCTATGGACCGTGAGTGGTGTTTTTGTGTAGTTTCTCGTTTATCCAATATTATTCGCGATTTTTTTTTTGAATTTTTTTATTGGTTTTATTAGGTGTTTTTTGCATATATTTGTTTTGAAAAGCAATTAAATTCGTTCAAACCAATATTATTAAGCTAAAAAAAATTATATGTCAAAACAAAACCAGGTAATGATTGTTCGGGTGTATACCCTTTCTTAATTAATTAGTTTAAAAAATATACACGTACATACATGTCAGTATTTATTCAAATTTAGTATTTTAAAAAAATTTATATCATATTACATCAAAATTCCACGACCACGTACAAATATAACTTAAAACTAGATATCGAGTATTACGTTTACGAGAAAATTACACAGATGAGCAACGCAAGATACGAAATGAAGAACAACGTATAAGAACCAGGCAAGCAAGAACAGCTATTCATAATACTAATCGAATAACATTTATGCAACTAACAGTTGATTACAATTCACATAAAAATATATATGATGTTGGTAGCATGGATCAAGTATGTGCCAATTGTAAAGCGTTGAAATATAAAAAAAGAAGCCCCAGGACTGTGTTGCGTTAATGGTAAAATGAAATTGCCAGAACGAAATAAGCCCCCCAAATAAAAATTTACAATATAGCATTGATAATACAAACTGGAATTCAATATACTCTTAACCAAATGTTGACAGAAAACTAAAGTTCTTAAATGAATCGATTCTTACAATATACGATCAAAGCGTTAGGATCGAAAATACGACATAATAAGACCTCTTATTACCTTAACCCATTTTGAGCCGCTGTTCGACTAGTCGAACAGCAAAATTGTTCTTTTTCACCTCCATTTTTTATGTGTTTAAGTGTTTCCGACACACATAAAAGTAATACCATATTAAATGAAATTTAGTTGTCTTTCAGAAAAAATATATAGCAATTATCCCCCACCCCTCTGCTCCGCTCCAGGGGGGGTTGAAAAATACCTTGCATATAGACACTTTTTGTTTGGATAAAATGGAAAATATATATAAATTTTAATTTTTAAAAAGTACTTTATTATTGTTCGCAAAGGTCCAAAATAGTCGATCATTAAGCTTTTCCCGAGTTTTAGAATCTCCAGGTATATTTAGAGACCCGTCAAGTTCGATGTTCGACTAGTCGAACAGTGGCCGTAGGCCACAACTTTATTATTGTATTTTGTCGTTGAGTATTTTATGCAAAAAAAAAAATTCTTTGAATTTTGAATTTTTGAAAATGCATGAAATTTGTTTGTTACGCGCATCAAAGCTTGCCATGGAATTTTTTTGTTGCGTGCTGTTGTTTTTGTATTTTGAGTACACACTGAATTCATAAACCGTTATATTTCATCTTACTTCTGTATAGTTAGTTGGTAAAACATTATTTACACAAAAAGTAATTACTCATAAAATAGAAACTCAATAAGAACGACGTTTAAACAAATTATTACTAAATAAAGAAAAAACTGATATATAATAAGCTCGTTTGTTTTACTAAGCAGAGTTTATTACAATAATAAATCTAGTGAAAGTGTTGTGATAATTTTGTTGGCAAAAACCTATTTGTTATTGTCTTTTAACAATTTATCAGTTTATAATGGATAAGTGTTTGGAATCAAATCATATGGGTGCTTCGACAATTCGCCGGCGTAAAGCACTTTGTGTGCAGGAAATTCTTGATGAGTTGGCGATGAGTGACACTGATGATGAGTTAGAAACTATTGCAGCAATTCCACCTGAGATGTTTGATGGAATTACTGATGAGGAAGATATTGACGACAACTTGTTAACGGGCGAGGAACCGCTGGCAAAGGATATAGCCGGAACATTCGAGATTGAAACTATTAAAGACCGCAAAGGTTTGTCTGCATTTGCAGATGAAGCGCCTGCAATCAAAGATAATGTTCGAAAGTCAATTCGAAAAGCTTTTGCTGTTTACAATGATGAGGAACCTTCAACATCGTCTGAAAGTGGTCATATGCAAAAAAGGAAAAAAAACATACCATCGAAAACACTTGGTGCAAAAAGACGTGCTATATTTGGGAAAAACAGTGATCGAGATAGATACTGTGAATTAAACGTTGTTGGACCGTTGCCAAAGTACAAACTGCCTTCGGCGTTTTCAGCAGCGCAATGGAAAAAAGTGACTGAGGGGTCGGAATTACCTTTTGATATTGTTAATGTTCCGGAGCCATTGAAAGATATGCAACTCGCAATACAACATAAGCTCAAAGATAAAACGGCGTCCGATATATTTTTCAGTTTGTTTGATGATGAGGTTTGCGATTTAATTGTTACCGAATCTAAACGATACGCTATGCAAAAGAATGACGAACACTTTGCTCAAACTTTTAATACAGTTCTTTTAAAAAGATTCATTGGAATTTTAATATTGTCGGGCTACAATAAGCTGCCACAAATTGGATGCTGTTGGTCTACTAATCCAACACTTGGTTCTTCAATTGTGAAGCAGACAATGCCACGCTCGATGTTTAGAAAAATTAAACAGTATCTGCACTTTCACGACAATTATAACCTGGATCGAAATGACAAATATACTAAAGTTCGTGCACTTTTTGATGTTATAAACAAAAAGTTTATGCAGTTCGGTGTCTTTGAAGAGCATTTGTCAGTCGACGAGCAAATGTTACCATATTTTGGACGTCACAGCTGTAAGATGTACTTAAAAAAGAAGCTGGATATATCTTCAACATGATGCCGTACGGTGGATCTAGTGACAAATATGATAAAAATATAGGCCTGGGCGCTTCTGTGGTCATGGATATGGCTTGTAAATTGGAACATCCTTCCCGTTATCAACTTTATTTCGATAACTTCTTTACTTCTCATTATTTGATGTGTTTATTTGCTGATAAACGTATATGCGCTACAGGGACTGTGCGAAGTAATCGCTTAGGACAGCCTGCGCCAGATTTGAAGACGGACAAAGCATTGCCTAAAGGTAATTATATTTATACATATTGGTTATGTTATTATTTTTATATATATTTTTAGGTGAAATCGATTCAAAGTTTGATAAAGTTAATAAGATTGTATGTTGTCGTTGGCAAGATAAGCGTGAGGTAACATTACTATCAAACTTCACCGGAGTTTACCCACTTACATCAACCACACGGAGACAACGACAACGAGAAGGCCAGCCTGGTGAAATCATTGTGCAGCATCCCAATATAATCCGAAACTATAAAAGTTTCATGGGCGGTGTCGATCTTCATGATAATGCAGTTTCCAATTACCGTGTTTCGATTCGGTCAAAGAAGTGATGGTGGCCACTTTGGCTGTCCGTTCTAGAGTCATCTGTTGTGAACGCTTGGAAATTAAATTTTTTAGTAAATAAGAAGCTTGTTCGTAAATTTAATTCACAGCTGACATTTCGGGTCGACCTGGCCACAAACTTGTTACTAACGCCTGACGAGAACAACGACGAAGATATTGGGAAGGATGACATTACTAAAGATAAATCATTTAAGATTCGCCCGCACCCTCGTGTGTCAGGTCATCACCAAATGATAACACAACCTGAAAAACATGCCAGGCGTTGCAATTTTTGTCATAAGCCTACACAGAGAATGTGCTCTAAGTGTCAAGTCCATTTGCACGAAAATAAATGTTTTGCTGCTTACCATAAATGGGAGCAAGAGTAATTAAAATTACTGAAAATTTAATGACAATATATATAATAAATATTTAAAAAAAAAAACATTGCAATCGTGTTTTTGTTCTACATATGATTTTTTTGCCGATACCTGAAAATTATTTTTGTATGGTAGTATATATTTTTTTTGTCGCCTACGGCCGTTGTTCGACTAGTCGAACAGTCGTTTTTGGGGAAACGGTTGGAGATACAAAATTTCTGATAACGGTTTTGTATGGTAATTGGGGCCTAATTAGACCAAAAAAGTACTTTTTAGTTTACGATTCGAACATTTTTGCACTCCGGCTCAAAATGGGTTAAACCTGGAAGAGTATAAAATAAATTGGTATTGGTAATTGGGTGTGACAAAATGACAAAAGGACTATGTCTACGTATTGTGAAATTCTGTATAAAGGACAATCTGTATTTTAAGTATGATGGTAAAATATTTACTCAAAGGAAGGGTCTACCGATGGGATCACCAGCGTCGCCAATAGTTGCAGATATTTTAATGGAGAAATTGTTGGAGACGGTGTTTGAAACGCTAGCGGAAAAACCAACGATTTTGACGAAATATGTGGATGACATCTTTAGTATAGTAAGGGAAAGTGCAATTGAACTGAAAAAGAGTCCAATTTTAGATTACCGTATCTGGATACCGTTGTAATCCGGGATGGGAATAGCTTAAAAATGAAATGGTACCAAAAACCGACAGCTTCCGTTAGAATTATTACCTATTTTTCGAAACATCCAAAAAAAGTTATCATTAATACGGCTAAAAACTTAATAAAAAGATTGTTGAATCTTAGTGACCTGGAATTCCATAAAAATAATATAAGAAAAATTGGAAACATCCTTCTTGACAAAAATTTTCCTACAAAACTCACGAATAAACTTATTCGTGACTATGAAAATATAATTGTAAATCGTTTGAAAGTTACTAACATATCCAAGATGTATAAATCCATTACTTATGTACCTGAAATATCAGATAGATTTGAAAAATCCAAACTTTTTAATGTTGAAAACTTTGGAATGGCACACAAAACGGACAACAATCTCTCTAAAATATACAGCAAAACTAAAGATAAAATTCAAAACATGGATAAATTAAATGTTATATATAATATATCGTGTACTGCAAATTTAAACGAAAGTTGTGATAAGGTTTATATCGGAACCACAAGAAAATAAGCTAAAAACAAGGATTGCAGTTGATAATTAGAAGGCTCACCGATTTTATTCAAATAATTGTTATGGACGTAACGGGAGATTTTTAATACCCTCCACCACTAGTGGTGAATAAGTTTAGTACGCCTAAACAGTAATAAATAACGCTATCATACTGAAATTTGGCACGTCACAGTTTTATAGGATCAGAAATCACACTGTTAAACTTTTTGAAGATCGGTCCGTAATTTACACTAGGTCCCAATTTACACTAAACCCTACTCCCGGAAAATATTTTAGTACGCCTAAAACTGTAATTAATAATGCTATCATAATAAAATTTGGTACATCACAGTTTTTGTGTGAGTGTGTGTGTTTTTTACAATGTTTCCATTGTTAAATTGTTTGACTTTTGCTTAGAAATGTGTGTTTGTTTAAGAATTGTTGTTGTATTGGTAAGTGGTGCTTGTGTTTCTCTTTAATTGTATATGTGTTTTTAGCTGTAGTTTTGTTTCCCTTGTTATTTTAAGCTCTCAAAACACATGTTTCGGTTAAACTAATTCAATAACTTTGTATCTTTCCGTTTAAATAGTTTTTATTTCAGTAAGTGTAATTTAAAATTGTTATCTTTGGATATAATTTTTTTAGTCATTAAAACATAAATATTGTTCTTTTATTATTTTTTTAGTTTAAAAAAAAGTTTGTTTGTTTATCTTAACAAATGTTAAGCAAATCCCTTAAGGTTCCTTTTTATATTGTTTTGTTTTTATTTAATCATGTGTATAAATTATATGAAAAAGTGTACAAATTGCCGTAAAGATAAGTGTGTTAGTTATAGGGATAATAAAGGGAAATAGTTGTAGTTAAGATACCTTTCTAAGGGATTAAATTAGCAGTATTTTAGTTAGTGTTTTAGAATATAAATTATATTGATAATTTTAAAAATTTTATACTTTTTGGGTTTGAATAAGAAAAAAGAGGGGGAAGTAAAGATAGTGAATATATGAGACTTCTTTATCTATCTTATATATATAAAATTGTACCGTTACTGACTGACTGACTAAATGATTTATCATCGCATAGCCTAAACGCCTGAAGCTAAAAACTTAAAATTTTGGACCAGGGGTTGGTCTCAATCGATCCACTAAGACGAGATTTTTGGATATTCGAATGTTTAGGGGGTAAAACAAGTAAATTCGGTAACCTTATATCTCCAAAACTAAAAGACATAAAAAATTTAATGTTATTCTTTAGCAAAATAAGCGGACAGGTGTCTGGTACTTTTTGGAAATTCAGCCCGCTTACGGAGTAAACGGGTAAAACCTGTATATTACTACTTTTTTATCACCCTATTTATCTTTTAAACCCATAAACATAGAAATAAGGGTTATATCACATTTGAAACTTATCTAAAAAATACAAATACGAATTTGGTACTTTTTCGAAGTCCGGACGAAATGGGTGAAAACCGTAACGGTTTTTTGTACTTCTTTACAAAACTTTTTCTTTATTCATTGACATATACGTATGTATTAAATTATGGGCTCCCACAACAATATTGAAATTTTTTATGCTTCAATGGGGAGAAAAAAAGTACCAAAAGGGCAAAACACGGGAAACTTAATTTCTTACTTTAGCATTTTGGTTCTACAGTTGGCAATTTTTATTTAATTATCGTTAATATTGGACCTGGAAACATAAACTTTAACATGCAATGTCCTGAGTGGATAAGAACCTATGAGGGAACTTTTTGGTACTTTTGGTTCTTCTACTGGTACTTTTTGAATTTCCGTTAGTATTGGACCTAGAAACATGATATTAAGCAAGCAAGGTTCTGAGTGAATGAGAGTTTGTTAGAGGGATCTTTTTGGTACTTTTTCGGTCTTAAAGTGGTACTTTTTTAATTTTCGTTAATATTAGACATGTGAATATAAAATTAAGCATGCAAGGTCCTGAGACAAATAAAATCAGTAAAAGGACTTTTTGTACTTTTTCGGTCTTTACCTGGTACTTTTTTTTTTAATTTTGAATGAAAATCTGTAAAAGGGCTTCTTGGTACATTTTGTTCTTTAACTGGTACTATTTTAATTTCCGTTAGTATTGGATCAGAAACATAAAATTCAACATTCAATGTCCTGAGTGGATAAGAATCTATAAGAGGAAAATTTGTGATACTTTGTTGTTCCTAAACTGGTACTCTTTGAATTGCCCTTAGTATTGGCCCTAGAAACATACAATTTAACATCCAAGGTCCTGAGTAATTAAGAAACTGTAACAGTGATCTTTTTGGTACTGGTTCGTGCTTTAACTGGTACCTTTTAAATTTCGTTTATATTGGATCTACAAACAGTTAATTAAGCATGCAATGCCCTGAGTGAATAAGAATCTGTAAGGGGCCTTTTTGGTACTTTTCTGTTCTTTACCTGGTACTTTTTGAATTTCCGTTAAAATTTGACCTAGAAACATAAAATTAAACATGCAAGTTGCCAAGTGAATAAGAATCTCAAAGAGTGATTTTTAGGTATTTTTTCGTATTGTATTGTTTTTTAACATGTACTTTTTGAATTTTCGTTAGTATCACACCTACAAACATTAAATTAAACACGCATTGCTTGTGAATGAGCATCTGTAAGAAGCGCTTTTTGGTACTTTTTTGTGCTTTACCTGGTACTTTTTAATTTGCCGTTAATATTGGACCAAGAAACATAAAATTAAACATGCAAGTTCCTGAGTGCTTTTTCTTTCTTTACTGGTACTTTTTTAATTAAAGTGGTACTTTTTAAATTGAATACTTATTGTTGTTCATTAAATGAAAAAGCGAATAGGTCTCTGGTTCTATTTTGAAATTCGGCCCTTTTAGGGAGTAAAGGCGTAAGACATGTATTTTGTAGTTTTTTTTCCCCCATCTATCTTTTAAATCAATACACATTGAAATAAAAATTATATAATATTCGTAACGTATCTAAAAAATACAAATAAATATTTGGTACATTTTCGAAATTCGAACGTTTAAGATTTGAAAATCGTACCTATTACAAAGTAGCGGGTTAAATGCTAGCATTAAAACAAGTCTATAAATATAAACTATGGCGTAAAAATATGTCCACGAAATTAAAAGTTACGCTTACGAAGTAGCGGGTCAAATGCTAGTTATAACTATTATTATTATTACAAAACAAAAGTTAATTTTTACAGGTTTGGTGGTTAAGCTTCCCGTATACGACAGGTTATTTTTGAAAACATCGACGCAAAGTTGTGGGATAAAATTTCAATTAGAGCGTGCTCTTTTTTCTTCTGACGAACCATCTGACATCAGCTGTTTCTATCATAAAAAAAATATGTTCCCAGAAATCTATACCGTGAGGAAACATGCAGCGGCGGTCCACATTGGACGGAATCATAAGTCGGCTAAAATTTATATTTTATAATACCGATTTATGTATATTCCTTTAATTATTTAAAAGCAATTATGCACATAAATATTGTTTCATTGTTACATCCTCAATTGGTATATTCAAGATTAAAGGAAAAATCTTAATAATAGCTGAACTTCCTTAAACGACAGCCCGCGATTTTGAAACTGAGAACGACTTTGGTGATTACAAAAACTATGCGAAAGAAAAACAGAGACTATGTTGTCAGCAATTAACCTGTAGGTTTATGACTGAATATTACAAACCTTCTGCAAAACGACAATTTCGACAGACATGCAAAATTAGATATGAGTTGAAAAGTTGACAAGTTGACATAAAAATTAATTTCAAAATTAAATAAATAATTTTTTTTGCTATGCGATTTTGCTTCAAAAGCATTTTAATACTGATCAATACCAGATGATTTCTTGGGGGTTTAACTAGGGATGCAACAAATACCGATATCGATACCGATATATCGGCGATACTTCAGATTTCCCGATATATCGGTATCGGCGATATTTTACTGTCTATGCGACGATACTTTTTACATTTTTTTAGAGTTTTTTTTATCAAACAATAAAATTTTCTATTCTTATTTTTTGTATAAGAACTAAGAGCAGAGCATAATAAAATAGAACAATTTAATTCTTTTGTTTTAATTCTAGCCGTTTAGGTTTGCACCAAGCATTAATTTTTTTTTGATTTTTTAAAAATATTGATGCCATATTAGAGCAAACACTTCAAATTTCGATCACAATGTACATCTTTCTTTGAGGCATGAGTGACGAAAGTTTGGCAAGCTGGCGATTTTCTTTAGAAGTTTTTAGATGTTGAAGGGCTTTTAAGTACAATGAGCTTTACAACCAAGTAAGGCTATATTTCTTATTTATGACCTTTTCAAAGATCGATATTATTCAAACTTTTAATCTTTTCAATTCGTGGAAAGCACATAAAATTATAAAATAGTAGCAATTATTGAAAACATCGAGCAAATTGCAAAAAAGATACATAAAACGTAATTACAGCGGTCTCAGATACTTAACGTTTGTACTAAAGATGGCTTCTGATAACCCAGTTAAACTAGGTTTTGTTAATCTGAAAACAGATTTGTGCTACCATTACCAAGTTTGTACACAAAACTTTGACGGAACATCTTTGTTTTGCTTAAAATTTTTGTCTATAATTAAATAATAATAATCATATCACATTTCGCCTTAAAAAATCTGAGTTTCAGACTACGTTAAACTGAGTTTAAGCATAATCCGCATCTCAAAAACCCGGCATAACTATTATTGCTTTACGAAAAGAAATAGCATAGTTATAAGTTTTTTTCCGAAATTTTCCACTGGGCATAGTCAGTCATGAAATTTTCTCTAATTGCTAAATCTTGTGGGTATTTGCACGTTTTAAAATTTTTCTGCTTTTTTTCATTAATTTTCACTTATGAAAATTTGATATCCTAAGATATCGTAATATTTATAGAGTCGCAGATCCGCTTGTTTACGGGCGTAATGCATTAAGTTTTCAAATGAGATCTGAGGCATCTGAGAGACTATTTTCCGCAGGTCTGGTTTAACGAAATCTACTATCTCTGCTAAACCTTTTATATAAGTTTGGCATTGCATTTTTCAACAATTCGAATCTTAGTATACATATCCGCACTGCTTCCTCTAAAGAGGGTCAACTATAAATTTTTCAATTTTCACTTTTTGTAAGAAATCGATGAACAGTGGCCATATCTACCCACTGTAAGAACCTTACATTATTTTCTCTAGTATTTTGTCAAAAAAATGCAATTGTATCCCTCTTTGTAATATAAGAATACATATAAAAAGAAAACTGTCTTGTGTCTCTACATAGAAAAAAGTTTTTTATCAATTAAAAAAATGGTTTAAAAGTATATAAATTTAATTAATGTGATAATTGAATCAATTATTTTTTTATTTGAAAGAAAATTAAAAATATAATTTTGATATAATTAACATTTTAGTTGTTTTGAAATTAATTTTTAATTAGAATATTAATTAAATATCAAAAAATATTAATTTGCTTTTTCGTTTAAAATAAAATAATTTGAACTTGTAGAATTGTTGTTGGGAATTGTCAATATTTAATTAAATAAATTAAGACATTGTTTAAAATGGCAAAGTTTTTTTTGATAATTTTTTGAATTGAAATTAAAAATATCATTTATTGAAAAAAAAAATATTCACAATTTTACAGTTTTTAGTAATCAATATAATCATTTTGGTTATAGGTGCAAAATCAACAACTTGTTTGCTTGATATTATGAATTTGGTGTACTGAAAATTTTTAAATTTTTAGGTGACGCTCTTTAGAGGAAGCAGTGCGATATATATTCTTGTTCCTTGTGAGAAGCGAAGTTAATTCTACGACGCCCGCTTATTCTTGCGTCAGTTTATCTGTCGAAATGGGGTTCCCTATATAATGGGGGCTAAGTAGTTACATATTAATATCACATATTGTTCACAATAGTTTGATAGATCGTTCCAAAAATGCCAGAGATATAAACAAAACACCACGAATTATCACAATTTTTAGCCATAAAATTCAACTTGTTTAAGTCTATTATATATGAAATTTTCCGAAATAATGGTTTTGGTACAATAGTGCCTAAGCCTTTTGCAAACTATGAGAACCAAATTTGACCCAGCTATTTATTATATAAAGGGAGCACTCAATAATAAAAATAAAAATGGATCAAATCGGAGCATTATTTCACATGGCCTCACTAGTATAAGGATTTTGGATTTTTAACACTATGGTTAAGTGTAAATATGATGTGGCACAGCCAAATATAGCACGTTTAATGGTTTTAAATCTTATTAATATAAATTTCAAATATTAATATCTTACGGTGTTATTTTAAAATGTAAAAAATTACTATACTTGAGTTTTGTTAATTTTAACTTGAATTCAAATTCAATATTCGTATCGGTATCGCCGATATTTGCTTTTGAATATCAGCATCGGTAACGTATCGGCAAAAGGACGTATCGTTACTTCCCTAGTGTTAACCACAAACAGCCTTTTTTAATTCTCTTATCACAAATCTTAGGGGAATAGCTTCTCTAACATTAACAGGTGGTTATTCGATTGCTATATCATCAAATATATTACATTTCTCAAATATTCAACAAACAGGTTGCCTTTTTCAATATAATTTCTTGGCCAAATTCCATTGCAGTTTCTTAATGGGGGCTTTAAGATAAACTCCCCTAATTTAACTGTTTTAATTATTTTCAAACAAAAATCCATTAGTTTACTTCAATTAGAATCCCATCAAAATTTTTATTTATTGTTAAGTCTTTTTTATCGTGACTTATCAATTGTAATTCTCTCCAATCTATTTTAATTTAAATAAAAATAAAAAAAAAAACAAATTACAATTAACAAAAAACCAATTATAATAACAAGATTTTCTCATTGAAAGTAATTTAGGGGGTTTTATTCTATTAAATTTTTCTTTGAGATACTTACAGATATTTATCAATTCTTAAATTGTAACATTAAAATAAAAAAAAAAAAAATATGGAATAATAAATAAACAATTTATTAGACAAATTACAAAAAAGAAAAAAAAAATATAAGAATAAAAACAGGAAACGATAGCAATAGATATTAACGAACAAGCCCAAAAACTATGGCAAAACAAACCTTTTAAAATCCAGCAGCAAAGAATTGCTTCTAAGCAGTGGTCGCCTTTTTTGATGTAGCCAGCTAACGAAGCTACATATAAAATTAAAAAATCTCTGCAAAATATGAATTTATATCGGAAAAACAATAATAATTTCAAACTTTCTCTTTCTGTCTGCTACTGCTTTAAATGAAAGATTCTTTTGGTGGGGTCATTGAAGAATTTTTTAAGGGAATCAGGCACAATCTCAACAACAGCAAACATTTAAAATGGCATTAAAAAAGGTTAAAAATTGAACAGGCATTAAGCGACTTTTGTGTAATAAAATACAGTGGGGATTTAGTCAAAAGCTTTTGTACTAACCGTCCTGTTTAACATTTATTTGATTTTAAGGATTCTGGTTTTTGTTTCTATTCCTTTTTTCATTTAAAATTTTTACTTGCTTGTTTTTTCTATTTTTATTTTGCAAAAAAGAAAAAAAAAATTACCATCAGGGGGTTACTTTTTTTAAATGTGTTTTTAAAGGACAGAGTTCTTGGGTTTTCGAGTTTAGTTGTTTTGAGAGTTTAGTACAGTTGCTTGTAGTAATTTTAGATTCTTTGGATAATGTAGTGCACAGTGGCGTAAAAATTAAAAAAAAAAAAAAAAAATTACAAAATGTATTGAACTTCTACACTAAAGAACTTCACGTTTTATAAATGAAAAGGTGTTTTGTTATAAATTTATAACTTTAAATTTGGTGGCTTTATCAACAAAAGTAATGGGAAATTGCACCAATTCTATTTATATACAATTCATATTTAAATATAGTTTTTCATATAATTGTATTTTTATTTGACATGAAAAACGAATTTTAAACATAAATTTATATATAAATAGAATTGGTGAAATTGGCCAGAAATTTATAAAATACCGAAATCAGAAAAGTTCCTCAAATTTCGACTACTTTCACGCAGCAAAAATAGACATGTTAATTAACATGGCACAATGTTAATTGAAAATCATAGTAAATTTCTGCAAAAGAATAGTCTTTATTTAAAATTATCATTGTTTCATATGAATTTTAAATGAAAGATGTTAAAATAGAATTGTTCAATATTGAATCCATAAAATACTTGCCGTATTCACAAAACCCCTGATATCGTTGTATCGATTTTATGCTGTATTAAAATACATAGTTCACTATAGTTTTATTATACATTTTTTGATCACTATTGTAATCGATACAACGACACAAGGGGTTTGTGAATACGGCAACTGTTTTACTTGTTTTTTTTATTCGAGTTTAAAATAATTTATAAACAAAAAATAAGAATAAGAACAATACGGGAATTGTAGGGGAATGTAAGAAAAAAGAAACTCACTGTTTATTGTTATTATTTTGTTAAGGCTTTGATATTGTTACAAGTAAAACTTGAGTGTTTCTAATTCTTATTCGCTTTATAGTTTTACTTGTATTATATTTTTAGCTTTCGAAAAAAGGTTTCCCGATGATCTGGCATAAGCAGGCAGTGAAATGCGCATAGAAACTAACATTCCCTCAACAAAAAATTTCAGAGTATTTACCAAAAATAAAAATTGGGAATTTACCACTTCATAGAGAATCTTATTAATTCCCGTTTTTTTTTTGTTAAAATTATTTTAAATACTATTAATTATATTAAAATTATTTAAATACATAAAATTTTCAAAGTGGAATGACGACGAAAACCATATTGGGCCATTCTGCTGGTGTCCTTTAAAAGTGAACCATGTGTTATAGAAAAATAAATAATAATATTCTCTGTCTCTCTCTCTTTCTCTCTCTGATTCTGCGGGTAACTGTTAAGAAGTATTCTTGAAAAAAATACATATGTTGTCTCTGTAGCTTCGTCTCACTGTTATTTCACTCTTTATCCAATTTGATTTCATGTAGAATCAAATTCAAATTCATGACGTTTCAACTTAAATAACTTCAACGTGAATCATATTGTTATTTCAATACCAATGTCATTTTGCTTTAACTTCACTGGAGTGTTAAATTAACATGAATTATAGTTTTTTTTAAAGAAAAAATTAAAATCATGTTAAATTAAACGAGGTTAATATGAAGCAAAATCGCTACCGAAAAAATGTAAAATCAGCCTTATATTCGAGGATTTTACCTGGATTTTATTTTCTGTGTGTTGATACTTTCTATTTCGACAATGCAAAGCGTGTGAGTGAATAATGGATCAATCGTTCTTTGTATTAAATTAGCAAAAAATAAGGACCCTAATAAGGACCCTTTTAAGTGACGGGTGTGCAAAAGATTTACATATATAACTGCCCTTGGGCCTACTCCATGGTGGATCTCAACTACTCGGTGACAATCAGTGTGTTTACCAACAGCGCGTGAGAGCGCATACTTAGGCATTTTAGATAGGTGAGAAGAGTTAGAGAATGAAATAGCTAAAATCGTTTTGGTTCTGGAGATTGCAGTAGAGCAAAGAGAGAGTGGCAATTTAGTAAGCCTAAGCTCATAACGAATAATGCTGATGTTACAGATTTTGGGTTCGTCATTATTTTATAAGACTATAAATGACACTGACAAGTTTCGAAAAAATCGGTCCATTATTTACCATAGGGTCCATATAAAACCTTCTCTTCTCGTCAAACACTCTAATATGCTTAAAACCGGTACGAGTTATAATACAGAGAATCGTAATTTATAGGTCCGATATAAAGACCACTCCGGTAATATTCGAACTCTCGGTGGAGGGTATCAAAGATACGGCACACATAGGTTGAAGAGTGTCTGAACTTCATTTTTTTATGTTTGGCGATTTGGATACTTTTCGGTATTTTGCTGTCCGATATCTGAATATTATGATTCCGTAATATTAGGTTGATATATTTATTATTTGTTTGGACAGACACGCTCAAAGTTCATATATGTTCGCTTGTTTAAAATGGCATGCAAATTTACTGTGTATTCAATCTTTTGGTACAATCATAGTAAACTTATCATTTGTATATTTTCGTAAATGACAATTGTCATAGATGAGATTTGCATTAAAAAAAATTTCGTAGAACCAAATATAAACAACATCAAAATTTCAATGTTCATCAACTTCAGTGGACTGCATCTTTTTAGCGCTGTAGAGCGCTGTTTAACGAAAGATGTCAAATTAAAGCTAGAAGTCTCAGCTAAAAGTTAAAAAAAAATTTTCGTTCATGCTTTTTGTTGTTGCCATAATTTTTTACTATTTAAAATTATTACATAATGTAATATACATTCTAGTCAATAGTGTTAATTGTTATACATATATTTCATCATTGAAAAAAGCATAAGCTTCAATTGAATTTGAATTGCTGTTTACTGGTACTGTTTGATAACAACAATAGAAGATCAAGCACGATTATATGCGATAGACTATTAGGTGCTGTGTTATCATTCATTTATTATGTTGTTGCAAGCAATAACAACTACACATTATGTCTTGCTCTCTTTATTGCACTAAATATTTTCCGTTGGAGCTTAATAAGTTATACATTAAGTACCAACAATAATATACAGTTTCTGATTTAAATATCTGCATTTGGGTTCATGTTTTTTCTATTTGTTTTTTCTATGGGAGGTAGGCGTAAAAGTGGGCGGATCAGGTATATATTTTCAGGAGCCCATTCAACTGCTATTACATTTATTTTTTGTGAAAATTGAGTTGACGCATTAAAAATCAAGGGAGTTATGCCACTTTTTCAATACAAGTTGTATGGGAAGTGGGCGTAAAAGTGGGCGGATATTTTTCAAATCTCACTCAAATGATTCTGAGTGTTTAGAAATGCCATGTGCCAAAAAACAATGTCGTAGGTCGAAATTTAATTTTCACTTTGTATGGGAGGTGGGCGTAAAAGTGGGCGCAACAGGTATATATTTTCAGGAGCCCATTCAACTGTTATTACATTTATTTTTTGTGAAAATTGAGTTGATGCATTAAAAATCACGGGAGCTATGCCACTTTTTCAATACAAGTTGTATGGGAAGTGGGCGTAAAAGTGGGCGGATATTTTTCAAATCTCACACAAATGATTCTGAGTATTTAGAAATGCCATGTGCCAAAAAACAATGCCGTAGGTCGAAATTAAATTTTCACTTTGTATGGGAGGTGGGCGTAAAAGTGGGCGTTCATTTTGATTTTTCATTTTTTTCTTGATTCAAACAAAAAATGCCTACGTGCCAAGTTTCATTGTCCTTCAACAACTTCTTCTATTTTTAGACGCTCGTTCTATGAACCTCAACCAATGTGCGGCATAGCCAAATAAAACACTCTTACTTGTTTTGTTTTTAAATAATTTTATAAAAATTACATTTTATTTGAAAATAAGTGGGTTTAATTTATGTACGGTTTTTTCTGCCACTTCTCCTTCATATCCTTTTTTTTTTTGTGATATTCATTGTTTTTGCTTGTGTTAATAGTTTGGGTCTAAAAAATAATTATAATTTTTTGTGGTTTGATTTCAGGTTCAGTTTTTTTTTTTTGGCTTTTGTTTTCCTAATACGTTTGTATTTCTAATTTAATGGTAAAATGAGACAAGTAGGGAAAACAATGAGAATATTTGTTTGTTTTTTTTTTCATTTAAGCCTTAAAGCTAAACAAAAAAAAAACAAAAAAAAAACGTTTGAATTGTTTGCAGTTTTTGCTACAGAGTGGAAAACATAACGCAACATAAATTTTTAAATAAATATGTTGTAGCTGACATAGAGGGAGAAATTATTTTAAGAGCAATCCTTTTAATAGCACTCAGAGCTATTTAGCTTTTTTTTTGTTTTTTTATTGGGGTTGAGTAAAAAAGGGTTATTATGCTACTTAAGTTTTAATTGAGTTTATTTAGCTTTTTTTTTGGTCATATATGTATATCGTAAGCTAAAACACAAAAGGCCCTAACTAACCAAAAATTAAAAACCGACTTTTTGATTCTGACTAATTGATTATGATGTATTGCATCAACACAAATGGCCACAACATTTTGGAATCTTTCGGCCAAAATTAGAGATTTTATTAACAAAAACCACTATCTACAAAATAGAATACGATAAACGCTAATAGACATAACTAACAGTTTGCATTATATGCAACATCGTTATTTGTCAAAACCACTGGTTAGTTTTACAAGAAAAATAGAAGAAAAATTAATTATAAACAGTTTAAGGCAATTTATTAATTTACCATTTTAAATAGTTTTTTGCTTGTCCTGTAAAAATTTCAAAATGTTAGATAGGGCCTTTTGCGTTTTAGGTAAAGATATATTTTTTGATTTTTTCTTTTATTTTTGTTGTTTGAACAACTAAGCTATATAATAAAAAAAGGCTTATTTTAAACATAAAACATTTGAGATTTCCTATTCTAATCTTAAAAGACAATATTTTACAAACAATTATCTAAAACCTTTATGGGATAGATTATCCTTGAGGTAAAGTAACTCCTTGGACTATTAGTAATTTATATTGTAAAAATAATATTTGAAAAGATTATTTTAATATCCTTATTTTTAAACTAAAGGATTTTAATGATTATTGTGTGTACTTTATGGTTTTAAAGCAAGTATATATAATATTTGTAATATTTTTGTGTATTTAATTTTAGTTTTGTTCTCAACCTCCATAAGCACGAAGGATATTATTTTTTTTCGTATTAAAAGTTTGTAATGGTATATTGGGCCAGCAGTTTATTTTTCCGGTCGACTAAGAGTCACTGTTAGATTCGATGTAAAAATATTAACTGCCTGGCCCACTATTTCGACAAGAACATTTCTTTCTTCACATTTCTTTCTTCAATAATAACAAATTTAAATTTGTTTTTGTTTTCAATATAAAAATGCGAAAGAAATGTTCTTGTCGACATTGTGGGCCTAGCAGTAAAATAAATTTTGGTACATCAAAGCCTAGATGGTGTTTTATAAAGGCCGATAAATCTTACAAAAGGATAAGCTGTCAAACTCTCATACTGCGTTCACGTTTCGACATTTGTGATCAATATACTCACCCGCGCTTCATTTTTGGCTTAAAGGGTTTGTTAATAAAAACAAGCTAGAGTGCAATATTCAGCTGTGCCGAATCTTTGATCCCCTTCACTGACAGGAGTGGGCTCTATATGATAAATACATATATATTATTGACTAAGCTTCACAAAAACGAACGTCAGCATTAAAATTGGTTGCGGCTTAGATCTATATTTATTTATTGACCGACGATAAGAAAGTCTTATGCGTTTCTTATTAGAACTTTGAACTGGCTTGGGTAAAATATTATGATTCGTAACAGTTTTAGCCGAACTAAAATGATCTTTAGGAGGGTAATTTGCATTGGACCTATGGTAAATTATGGACCAATCATCCCAAAATTTTGAAGACTGATGTCTGGTATTACAAAAAATAAATTAGAATAAATTTTAATACAGCAGTGTAATTAGTTTTAGCGTTAACAGTGAATTTCATAAAATTGCATGATATTTTTTCTGGCCATATGAATATAAATTGGAAGACATTTTACCGCAATATCTATATCTGTCATGGTTTGAGGCGAATTTAATTATTTTCCCAAAGTTTTCCGAGAGTAGGGTTTATATGGGGCCTAGGGTAAATTATGGACCGATATTCACTAAATTTGACACTGCGATTTTATACATAACTGTACCGTACCGAATTTAATTATGATAGCATTATTGATTACGGTTTTAGGCGTGCAAAACTTTTTTCCGGGAGTACGGTTTTTATGGGCGCTAGTGCTAGTTATGGACTGATCTTCACGAAATTTAGCAGAGAGATTTCTAGTCCTACGAAACCGTACCGTACCGAATTCAATTATGATAGCATTATTTATTACGGTCTTAGGCGTACTAAACTGTTTTCCGGGAGCAGGGTTTATATGACGCCTAGTGTAAATTATAGACCGATCTCCAAAAAATTTTTAAGTGTGCTTTCTGGTCATACAAAACTGAACCGTACCGAATTTAATTACGATAGCATTATTTATTACGTTTTTAGGTTTACTTAACTGTTTTCCGCGAGAAGGGGTTTATATGGGGCTTATGGTCAATTATGGACCGCTCTTCACGAAATATAACAGTGCACAATTGTATATCATTCCGTTCATTATTCCACCATTTATGCTAGTTTTTGTCCTACTGAACCGATGTTGCTGGATTTCAATCCCAAACTGTTTAGGATAATTACAAGCAATTTGAGTTTGTTCTTTTCTTTTGCATTTTTCGAAAGTGAGCGTGTTTTCAACAGACGGACATGGCTAAATCGACTCAAGGAGCCAGAATATATATACTGTATGGGGTCTTAGACGAATAATAAAAAAGTTTCACACGGAATGACAAACTTAGTATACCCTCAATCACCACTAGTGTTGCTGGAGGGTATAAAAATTGCCACATAAAAATATAGTTTGATAATTTGGTTTACAAACAACAAGTGGTTATATTTTGTTAAACATTAAAAAGAGAGTTAGCACTTTTTCTTTATCATTATTGTAAATTCTTTTTACTGAGAGTGTTCTGTAGCACGATCCACCCATTTCGAAAAAAGCTACCGTGTGGTTAACATATGTTATCAATTATTAAAAACGACAGCACAACTAGCAAACTACGCATATTGAACTTGTTTCTAAAAGTGTGTTAAAGAAAATGAATAAAAAGAAAGTTATATTGTTATTTTATATTATACTAGCTTAACCCGGTGCGCTTCGCTACACTGACCCCGCACATTTTTATATTGAAATTTATAGTTTACTATAATAGTAGCTTTAACCACGTTTGAAGACTCTCCCTTTAATAGTTCTTCAGTTGAGCGATATTTAATGTATGCATCCTATGGGAGGTATTTCCCCCCCTGCGCCTACCCGCTTTATTTTTATTTTCAAAAGTGTAGTATACCATAAGAGTGACTTTTAGAAAGTTTGAATATTCTCACTATTACAGTTCTTAAGATATGCGATGTTAAACATTGGCGTCCTATGGGGTATTCCTATACCCCCGCTGCTGTTTTATTTCAATTCCGGGGCTCAGAAGATCCTACTACAAAAATTTCAGCAAAATGCGTGCAGCGGCTCTTAAGATATGCGATAATTAATATTGGCATCCTATGGGGGGTACCAATTCCCCTGCCCCTATCGAAAAAATAAGTAGCCTATTTTATTTTTAGGGCTCACGTGATGTTACTGTAAAAATTTCAGGAAAATCGTGCGATAATTAATATTGGCATCCTATGGGGGGTACCAATTCCCCTGCCCCTATCGAAAAAATAAGTAGCCTATTTTATTTTTAGGGCTCACGTGATGTTACTGTAAAAATTTCAGGAAAATCGTGAGATAATTAATATTGGCATCCTATGGGGGGTACCAATTCCCCTGCCCCTATCGAAAAAATAAGTAGCCTATTTTATTTTTAGGGCTCACGTGATGTTACTGTAAAAATTTCAGGAAAATCGGTTCGATAATTAATATTGGCATCCTATGGGGGGTACCAATTCCCCTGCCCCTATCGAAAAAATAAGTAGCCTATTTTATTTTTAGGGCTCACGTGATGTTACTGTAAAAATTTCAGGAAAATCGTGCGATAATTAACATTGGCATCCTATGGGGGGTACCAATTCCCCTGCCCCTATCGAAAAAATAAGTAGCCTATTTTATTTTTAGGGCTCACGTGATGTTACTGTAAAAATTTCAGGAAAATCGTGCGATAATTAACATTGGCATCCTATGGGGGGTACCAATTCCCCTGCCCCTATCGAAAAAATAAGTAGCCTATTTTATTTTTAGGGCTCACGTGATGTTACTGTAAAAATTTCAGGAAAATCGTGCGATAATTAACATTGGCATCCTATGGGGGGTACCAATTCCCCTGCCCCCATCGAAAAAATAAGTAGCCTATTTTATTTTTAGGGCTCACGTGATGTTACTGTAAAAATTTCAGGAAAATCGGTTCAGTAGTTTCGGAGTCTATAAAGCGACAAACAAACAAACAAACATACATAATTCATTTTTATATATATAGATTAATTTTTTTATTTAATTATTTAGCAAAAAAACAATTGTAGTAATATAAATGCAAAAATATTTATGTACAAAATTAAAAAAGTGACATCTTAGTTCATTTTGTTCTGAACAAGAATTAAAATTAAAACAGTGCCCATGTTCTGTAACTCCCGTGGCGAGAAACTTTTCGATTGAAATGTGAGAAATGGAACAATATTGCCATAAATTGAAGTAAACAGTCTGTAAAATTTTTGGCGAGTAATAACTGTCACGTAAGGAAATTTCTCGCCAATATACAAAAAAGTGTGTCTGTAAAATTTTTATGAGAAAGTTCCCGCTTTGAACTGTCAAATAATCTCACGCATAAAAACGAGGTGAGAAAACATTTTAACACTAAAAAATTAATTAAAAATGCAAAATGCAATGAAGAGATAATTATTTTGTTCTTGGCAGATTTTTTTCATTCCTTAATTATTTTGCTTTTAACATTTTTGAAAAATATGCGAATGTTTTCAAAGCAATTTTGTAATCAACAAACATTAAAGTCGCGCTTTTCATAGCCAACGGTTGTATTTTCGCCGCCGTCGTTGAAAATTTTTCAATTTTAGTAAAATTTCGTCAAAGTCAACGTATGTTTGACTAGCGTTCTCAACATCTGCAATTTCATATCGGCTTCGAGTGGAATATTATGACATTAATAACGTAACGACGTAATCTCTTTTGATAGTTTTCGGCAAGAGTTACAGACACACTTTTTTCTCACTTTTCGAGAAACGATGGAATATTTTGTTTCACATGTTTTCGATGCGAGAAGTTCTCACCAAAGTTGCAAAACATGGCTACAGCTCAGGAAAAACTTATCGAACAAAATAATTTCTCTCTCTCCCAAAAGCAAGACGTCAAACTCAATATAAAAAAATTTTGTCCGTACAAAAATATTGATCGGAACGCATGGGTGAATCGAGCTTTACGTACATAGTAAAATCACCAATTTAAGCATTAATCAAAAATAAAATCAGTTTTAATTAAAAATTTAATCAAATGAATTAAATATTTAATCAAGTGAATTAAATGTTTAATCAAGCAAATTAAACGTTTAATCAAACGTTAAATTGAAACTATTAATTTGGTAACTGGTTCAAATTTAATTAATTTTTTAATTAATATTACACAAATTTTAATTAAACTCAATTTTTATATTTTTCAGTGTAAGATTGCAAAACCACAAATAAAACAAAAACTATTGGGGGATTCACAAGGTGTCATAAAGTAATATGTCTTAAAATAATAACATGAAACAATACGACTGTCGTGAGCAACCCCTTATAATTTAATGTGCTATTAATTACGACAGCACAATAAACATAGCAAGCAACGTTCTATTTATTTAAGACACTTTTTGTTTACAAACCAACAACAATATTTGTTAACCATTGTAAAATGTAAGAACATTATGACAATAAACCATAATAGCACACCTTGTGAATACCCCGTATGTGTTTTTGTGCACTCTATTAAACTACATCAAAAGCTGAATTTTCAAAAAACATGGACTTAGCTCCTTTGCGTGTGAAGGTAATGAAACAACCAAAAATGTTAAATACTTAAAAGAATTGAACTGATTATAATTAAACAATGTACCAAAAGTATAAAAAATATCATTTTATGGTACACTAGCTTAACCCGGTGCGCTTCGCTACACTGACCCCGCACATTTTTATATTGAAATTTATAGTTTACTATAATAGTAGCTTTAACCACGTTTGAAGACTCTCCCTTTAATAGTTCTTCAGTTGAGCGATATTTAATGTATGCATCCTATGGGAGGTATTTCCCCCCCTGCGCCTACCCGCTTTATTTTTATTTTCAAAAGTGTAGTATACCATAAGAGTGACTTTTAGAAAGTTTGAACATTCTCACTATTACAGTTCTTAAGATATGCGATGTTAAACATTGGCGTCCTATGGGGTATTCCTATACCCCCGCTGCTGTTTTATTTCAATTCCGGGGCTCAGAAGATCCTACTACAAAAATTTCAGCAAAATGCGTGCAGCGGCTCTTAAGATATGCGATAATTAATATTGGCATCCTATGGGGGGTACCAATTCCCCTGCCCCTATCGAAAAAATAAGTAGCCTATTTTATTTTTAGGGCTCACGTGATGTTACTGTAAAAATTTCAGGAAAATCGTGCGATAATTAACATTGGCATCCTATGGGGGGTACCAATTCCCCTGCCCCTATCGAAAAAAAAAGTAGCCTATTTTATTTTTAGGGCTCACGTGATGTTACTGTAAAAATTTCAGGAAAATCGTGCGATAATTAACATTGGCATCCTATGGGGGGTACCAATTCCCCTGCCCCTATCGAAAAAATAAGTAGCCTATTTTATTTTTAGGGCTCACGTGATGTTACTGTAAAAATTTCAGGAAAATCGTGCGATAATTAACATTGGCATCCTATGGGGGGTACCAATTCCCCTGCCCCTATCGAAAAAATAAGTAGCCTATTTTATTTTTAGGGCTCACGTGATGTTACTGTAAAAATTTCAGGAAAATCGTGCGATAATTAACATTGGCATCCTATGGGGGGTACCAATTCCCCTGCCCCTATCGAAAAAATAAGTAGCCTATTTTATTTTTAGGGCTCACGTGATGTTACTGTAAAAATTTCAGGAAAATCGTGCGATAATTAACATTGGCATCCTATGGGGGGTACCAATTCCCCTGCCCCTATCGAAAAAATAAGTAGCCTATTTTATTTTTAGGGCTCACGTGATGTTACTGTAAACATTTCAGGAAAATCGGTTCAGTAGTTTCGGAGTCTATAAAGCGACAAACAAACAAACAAACAAACATACATAATTCATTTTTATATATATAGATAAGTATCGAGATTTTTAATCGCAAATGTAATGAGCAAACTCGAATTAGCGTTACTGGTACGGTGCTCAATTTGTCAAAATTTTCGACTAGCAAAGTATAATTAGAAAAACCCTTTTTTATTTTCCTCCTCTTTTGCTTTATTATGGCAATAAATCGTTTTTTTCGCTAATCCATTGAAAAACGTCCAACAACAAAAAGTGATCAAATTAACAAAAAAGAGAATTAATAACAAAAGTGTCATTATACTGTCATTGACTATTTAATGGAGATTTAAAAGGGATTAATTTACAACTGAAATTATTTCATGCTGATTATCAATAAACAAAAAATAATAATAACAATTAAAATAAAAATTAAAAAAATATAAAATGGCTTGTCTTTGGAATAAAATTTATTGTGAAAAATAAGGTCAATTTGATAAAATGAAAAAAACTTTTTGTTGTGTCCTTTTTATTTGTATTCATAATTAATTATTGGGAAAAAAAAAATTTCTGTTTAATCAAATTTTAAATCAATTAAAAAAAAAATTAACTACATTTTATGATGAGTTCATCGTTATTACAAGGGCAAGTTTATTTTTAAGCATTTTGCTTAAAACAATATGTTTTCACAAAATTTGCAAGATGTCCGTTTGTTAAAATCACGCTCAACAAAAAAACGACAAATTTTGTGTTAAATTGTTTCTCGCTAAGCAGCTTAAGGTTCGAATTTAGTTTTATTGAAAATGTTGACCTATTTCTTGCTCTTAAGCTTTATATCAACACACTGGCAGTAAAATGTGCTCCAATTTAAGTCTTCAATCCATTCAAATATCTTTGTAAAAGGTGAGCCGATAAAAAAATATTTAAAAGCGTTGCATGCTTAATTAGATTGCACATAATCTGGAAACACCATATGTGAAAAAAAAAAATTTTAAAGTTTTTAAAGAAAGATTTTGTTTGTTGTGCTTAATTCCCTTTTTAAATAATTGATAAAAAAATACTGAAATTTATTGTTGGAGGATAAGCTGTTCCTATTCGCATTTCTCTGGTTGCTTAGGCCAGATCATCAGGAAATGTTCTCCTTAATAATTTTAGAAAAGCCAAAGCTATCAGCAAACAAGACTGCAGAGGGAATGAGAATTACCTACAAACACTCAAAAAGTCTTGGGAATTAAGCACAACAAACAAAATATTTTAATAAATAATAGTATTCCCAAAAACAACTTTGATAATAAAAGTTTTTAAAGAATAAATAAAATATTCCCAAAGATATCTGGAATAATTATAAGAAATTTCTGTAGCCCAGCAAAAACTTTACTTACAAAATAAGCAGAAAAATAATGAGAACTTGAGGAAAAGACTACTTATTTTTCTACTAGAAAAAGTACTTAGTTTTGTTCGCGATGTCCCAAAAGTAATCCTTTATAATTTGGCCAATTACAACCTAAAAATAATAGCTTTATTTTATACATAAAAGTGTTATAAAAATATGTAGTTACCAAAAGAAACAAGAAATAAGTTCTTTCAAATTAACTTTCAAAAAGGTGAAAACATACTAATTAAAATTGCTCTGAAATCTTATGGAATTTTTATTGAAAACGTGTACACAATATATAATAAAGGGTGCTTTTGCGGCACAAAGTTATTTATAGCTCTAACACTGTAAAAACAATGTGTACCCTTTCACAGAAATAAATTTCGATCGAAATTTTTTTTTAATTCCGAGAAAGCCCCTTCAGAAAACGAAAACCGATAAATTTTCGCGGAATGAAATCACTTTTAATTATTGATCAAAAACAGTTAACAAAATTAAATGTGTCGGAATTACGAAAATCGATCAAGGTCTGAAGAAGGTAAAACAAAATCGATCGAAATGAAAATACGGATTAAAAGCATTCCGAACAATTTCTGTGACAGGCCTGATTATATTATTCAAAAAAACATCATTTACATTAGATCGATATCACTACTAGTATTGTAATAACAAAAATATATTGTGGGGGTAATTTTGTATATTTGCATACATCTGACTGATTTTTGGAATTTCCATGTATTAAACATCGAAATTATTCTTAAAATTTTATAATATTACCGAATATCTAACACATATTAATGGAATATATTGCAAATTGATTCAAATAATTCTTTAAAATCATATAATAATAACTTATATAAATCATTATATTAAAGTATTCTTTTGTTATGTAGAATTACGACTTATTTAAGATATAATAAGAAATTTAGTTTTACTTTCTTCGACCTTTTAATAAGTTTGATATAATAAATATTCAAGCGCAAGGTCAATTATATAAAAAAATTATTTATTTTTTATCCAATATTTCGCTTTCTCAGGGATTCAGATATTTGGTTTTTTTCTTTTTATAAAATTTTTAAACAAATTTTGTTTTAAGAACGCTTAAATATTTATTATATCAAAATATAATAAGAAAGTTATTATTTAATATATAACTAATAATGCAAAAAGTGGCGAATACAGCTTCAATGTAATGAATTCAGGAGGTCATTTAAAGTAGCATTTTAAGTTAAGTTTTTGCTGGGAGGCTTACGAAATTAAACATTATAAAATTTAATTTGAAATATTGCAGTTGTTAAGTCTTCCTTAATATAAAACAGCAACCCAACTCACATACGATATTATTATTAAATTGTTGGCATTTAGCAGTTAATTTTATAAACGCTTATTTTTTCGTAGCAAATCTTATCATTCATGTGGTTTATAAAAGGCTTTTTATGGTACCCTCTGACTTCTTAATAGTCTGGCGATAAAAAAAGAAAAAAAGAAAAATAAATGTTGAACTTCACAATACATTCCACATGTATTTAATTGCGATAAACTCGAAGCAAAAAATAAACCTCTTAGAAAAACTTCAAGAAAATCCTTTATTTGTTATCGTCCTTGTGATAAATTCCAACATTTTTAAGTTTTAAACAGCGCATTCTATTTACAAGGATACACGAATTTAATAGACAATACTTAAGAAGTAATAAAACTTAAAAGCTCTCCCACATACAAAAACAGCAAATACAAAATAAATAGCTTAAGTTTTAAAAACAAGCAAATTAATTTTGAAACAAGTATTATAAAATTCAATCTCTAGATTTTATTTATTTTAGAAACATTAAGATTAAATTGAAACAATTAAATTAAAAACTAAACTGCAAAAACTGTTGCCATACTAAAATTCATATGCATACAACACGAACATCAACACGAACAGCAGTGGAGGAAGGAAACAATTTATAATTAAAACTTAATCTTTACAAATCTTTTGAAATGTTTTATTATATAATTGTCTTGGCTTAAGATAATTGTTAGTATTTCTTTCCATCTGTATTTGTATTTACGAGAGAGTGTGTGTGTGTATAATTTTGCATTTAAATAATATAAAGATTAATATGTATATAAAATAGCACTTAAAATTTTTGACAGATATTATTTAATATTTCTTCATCATCTTTTTACTTGTTCCTCTTCTGCATTTTCTTATCCGTCACAATCTTAAATTCACATCTTCATTTGTAGAGGGTTGCACAGTGGATAGTTTTGGAAAAAATAAAAAATTAAATTTTAATATGCACATAAAATTAAGAAATATGCCAGCAAAAAAGCTCAACACTCAACACTCTGCAAATAAAGAAACGAATACGTAAAAATTCTGAAAAAGTGTTTCTCTGCATAACTTAGGGGTGTTACAGAATTTGTTTAAATATAAGACACAACAAATTCAATGGAAATACCAAAATTTTGGCTTTATTAGCTCACAAATTTCATGGCACTTACAGACAGGCTCCTAATATCGATCGACAACTCAAGCGAGCAATAAAAAGTCACTCATTGTCGTTCTCTTAAGCTATCGACTCGTCGGTCGACAGGTTTTATGTGTCTAACGTAATTTATTTATTTATTGTCAAATGACTGTACATCACCAATTCCATAAATACAATGCTAGCTTGGAATTAAAACCCAACAATACATATAGATTAAGCCAAAAAATAGAACACTGGCTACAACCAAATCAGATTAGAAAACAAAGGAGTAAACAAAAATCAAACAAAGCAGTAAACAAAAAATATAGAATAGAATTTTATAAAAAATATTTTCAAAACTAATATAATTTTAAAAGTGGTGGTGTTTTAAAAAAAATATTATAATAAAAAAATATTTACTGCCGTATTCATAAAAAATAAAATAGATTTCAAACGTATTTTAAAACAAAATTTCCATACAAATTTTCCTTATAGTCAATTTACACTACAACGAAATCTAGTACTTGCGAGATTTCGAGCCATATCTAGTTGTTTTTGGCTAGATTTCCCGTACAAAACAAAATCTACTTCGTAACTAGATTTTGACGAAATCTATTCGAAATCTAGTAGTACTTATTGATGCAACTATGTTTTTCCCCATATAGCACTAAAAACTACTTCCCTGCACAAGAAAAAATTACATTTTAACAAAAAACAAAACAAAAACAATAATAGCTGCTTGTTAAAATTGTTAAAAAAAATTAAAAATTTTGTAAAATTGTAAAAAAATGCAAATGACAAATAATATTGATAAAATAAATGAAGTTGATTATAAGGAAAATGTAATGCAAATTCTGAAATGCCTATTTCTTTATATGTAAGTATGTGTTACACAAAAAACTTTCAGTCGGCGGTTTCTGTTGTGAAAACCAAATCTCGCTAATGTAAACGAACTAGATTTGGAGGAAGATTTCAAATGAAATCTACTAGATATCGATGTAATGTAAATGCCCTATTAAAATTGATTTCATATCCAATTTAGTTTTTTATGAATACGGCAGTTAGTGTTTGTGTGTAAAGAAAATTTTGTTAAATATTTTAACAAAATGCCTATGTCGACAACTACAACACAAGTGACTGATTATGACATTTGTAGTCGCATAATTTTTCTTAGTGGGCCGCAAGTTTGTATGAAAACTGTTACGTTATCGGTCGCTTGCATTGTCGATCGTCTTGTCGTGCTGAAAATTGTAAGTGGGCAGCTGTTTGTCTTTGTAAATGCAAGCAAACAATAGCGGTCAACATCGGGGGCCAGGCTCTTAATGTTTAAAAATAATTTCTGGCATATGGCCTCCGCGACTGCGCCTCATGAACGCCATCCTGACGGTTGAATTTGGCACAACCTCTTCGAGCATACACGGTCTTATTTTATTAATAATGCATCGAATGTTGGCTTCTTAATGATAAATCGTTGCTGGCTTTTCACCATATACCAGAAATTTGACGTACCCCCACAAAAAGTAGTCCAAAGGTTTCAAATCATACGAACACAGGTAAATTTCTTGAGATAATTCGGTTACCAACAAAGTGATGGTTTCGCGAGCTGTATGGCATCTTTCACTGTCTTGTTGGAACTATTTCTGCTCCAAATAATTTGCAATGACATGACGAATAAAAAAAAATCATGAACCATTTGCTTGTAGCGGTCGCCATTCATGACATTGTTGCCACCGGTTTCGGATTTAAAGACAAATTGGCCGATAATGCCTTTGGAATTTAAACCGAACCAAACAGTGATTTGTTCGAAATGTAAGGAAGTCCTAAAAGAATCATGAGTTTTGTAATCCCTACTGAAATTACAATTCTGCTTGTTAACATATCCGCTAAGCAAAAACTGAGACTTATCGCTGAAGAGGATTTAACGATATAAAACTGGTCGAACTTCCAGTTGATTATCAAGCCATTCACCGAACAAATGATTGTCCGCTGGCTTTAATTCGTACACCAGTTGGATCTTATATGGATATAGGCCAATTTATATCCTGAAAATTTTCCAAGTAGTGGACGAACAGAGACCAAATTGCTGAGAACGGCATCGGACTCGAAAATTCGAGTCCCGTGTCATACTCACGTCTACAGCGGCGATGGCTTCTTATATACGCATGGTACGGGCTTGATTTGTATGAATATTATCCAAAAGAGTAAATGTGGTCAGGAATCGATCCATTGCGTATTTGCTGCTTCGGTAGACTATTATGACCACCGTATACTTGATCAAGTGCTCTATACGTTTGGAGAGCAGGACGTGAATTTTAGAAATAAATTTCACCGATTTGTAAACTTTGTTTTGGTCTAAATCTCTACATGGTGATTTTCCGAATTCTACCGGAAAAAGGCCAGCACATGCCATTAGTATGGCAGCTGGTGTTATAGTTATCCCTATCGGGAGTTCTAAACGCCTACAAAACACCCTTTATTTTAATTAAAAATTTGAGATACACAGCAGATGACATATTCCTTACATATTATTTGTATGTGTAATGACTGAAATGTCAAATTGGAGTATAAACATTTGTCATTTATTCCCACGTTCAATGACTGAACGAAGAAGTATTTTGCTTTAAAATATTAGTTATGTGCCAACATTATATACGGGAAGTTTTGCTTTTCTTGGCAGTTCTATGCAGCTTACACGGATCGATCGAGAACTTAAGCGAGCGACAAAACGTCACTCATTAACGTTATCTTAAGCGGCCCACTAATTATCGACTTGTCGGTCGACAAATTTTATGTTTTTAAAGTAATTCATTTATTTATTGTGAAATTTCTGTCAACAATTCCGAAAATTAAACACTAGTTTGAAAATAAAAGTCGGCAAAACATATTAATTAAGCCATAAAAGTTCAACTAGTACAAAGCAGAAAAAAAGCAGTAAACAAGATATATAAAATTTTTTTGAAAAAAAAAACCATGTTATTTCGTTAGTTGTTGTGTTTTACAAAAATTTAAATATGTATAAAAAAATATTTAGTGTTGGTGTATAAAGAAAAATTTCGTTTAATATTTTGGCAAAATGCCTCTGTCGAAAACCACAACACAACTGACTGATTTTCACAATTGTGGTCGCATAATTTTTTGTAGTGGGCTTCAAATTTGTATGAAATCTGTTACGTTATCGGTCGCTTGCATTGTCGATCAACTTGTCGTGCGGAAAATTGTTAGTGGGCCGCAAATAAGCTGTTTATCGTTGAAAATGAAAGTGAACAATAGCGTTCGACATCGGGGGCCAGACTGTTAGTATTGGTGAGCAAAGAAAAATTTCGTTTAATATTCGTTGGCCAGGCTGTAAGATTGTTGCCAAACTCAATAAAAACTTGCAAAATCAGTGTGGGACATATGAAGGGCGGCTCTAAAAATGTGGCATACAGTGAAGCTGTTACGGGAAATCATTGAACATATATATTCTTAAGCAACCGCGACTTAGCGGGGATTAGGTGGCTTTTACGCTACTTTTTTAATGAAGAGTTAAAAAAATAAATTTTTTTTAATAAATGGAATTGAATCTAAAATATCTAAAATCTACCCTATATAAACCACTGCATTTCATTTGGGCCACACTCTCCAATTTGATAAATATCATTTAACATGAAGATATGTAGTAAATTTTTTTTTAGAGAAATGTTTCTTTTAAAACTGCTGGGCAGTTTGGATGTAGTCCATCAGCATTCTATTTAAATATTTTGCTAAGAAATTTATTAAATGCACAAGTTTAAATTATGAAAATTTTTAAGCTTTCACATTGTTTGACTAATAAAATGTTTGTACATGAGTATTAAAAGTGATTTGCTTTCGAAAAAAACAACTACAGCATAAAATAATTAAATGTCAGTAAATGGAACATTTTTATCAATGTAAGTGTATGCAGGGTTGGGCAAAGTACATGATTTGATGTTGTTGAAATACAAAATAGTTTACAATACAATTTATACACAGCTTAAATCCATTTAAAATGTAATATAAATTTAAATAGCCTATTTTAAATACTGAATACGAACTACCTGTTTTTCAAACTAAAATAAACATTTGCGTTTAGAAATTTATATTAAAAACAAAAACTAATTTTAGTTTGTTTCAATATAAATTTTCAAGCAAAAATTCTTATTTTATTTTGAAAAACAGACAGTATATACTTTTTTATTTTAACCCTGGAAGGTTACTCTTCGTTTTAGTACATTCAGGTTCCTCTACGCCGAATCGACGAACTATTTAAAAAAAGTTTTAGCGGAACGATTTTTATAAGATAAAAAGAATGCTGACGAAGGTCGTAGCGGGTCAGAAAATTCATTACATTCTGCTGGTATCTAATATGTAGTTGTATACATTTTTTGTACAATTTACTTCATCGCTAGCCAAAGGATAGCTAAAGTACTCCTCGTAATAGAAAAACACAAGCAAAACGAAATTATGATAGTGCATAGAAAATATTCCTGGAAAATATTGAAGGAATAAGACTTTTAAAGTATAAAAGCTTTTTAAATTTGTAATTTGACTTAGAATACATATTCGGAGTAAAAAATTAACAAAAATTTTTTAGGTACGCATTTTATTAAAAAATAAGGCATACAAAATTAAAGTTCTTTTTCTCTCAAACTTCGATACGAATTTGAACTCTTCCAAATGAAAAGCTTTGGTCATCAGCTGTCGTTGTTAAAGAAAAGCGCAATTTGAATAGTCATAAAAAAGTTATATTATAAAGAGTAAATGAGCTTAGTCGGTTCGACGAACAGTAACCATTCAGGGTTAAATCAGTGGGTGTCTGGTAGCAAATTTATATTTTTAAATACGATTATTTCAAAAAGTAATAAACGGTGCGGAGGGAGGGTGGCGCCGTTGGAATTATCGATTGTGCGGATTTGTCAATCACGATGGCGCAGTGGTCGAGTGAGCATCGCGCGTTCACTGTGGATATATTTTTTAAGACTAATGATTCTTTCGTAATTGCTCGTCGACAATTTTGTTCAAAGTTCCGTATTCGGGGAATACGTGATGGACCGTGTATAAATTTAATTGGTTCGTGGGTACAGAGATTACGCGTAACTGCTTCGGCAATGAATGTCCCACGGCCAGGGCCCAGTCGATCTTCAAGGACTCCCGTAAACATTGAACTGGTTGAGAGCAGTTGACGTGAAAATCCGCGACTTTCAATACGGAAAAGATTTACGCAAACATTTTTGTGAAACGATGTTGGAGCGTTTTCGCACTTTAAATCCCATTTTTTTGGAGCCACGAGGCTCATTTTCACTTAAACGGCCATGCCAAAAAGCAAAACTGCCGTTACTGGTCTCCAAGAACCCGCAACCTTCGATTGAAATATCAAAAACCATTGCATTCTCCAAGGGTAACTGTTTGGTGTGTCTTATCCACACATGAGATAATTGGAGCATTTTTTTTTCGAAAATTTTTGAGGCCAGGCGACGAATGCCGACGGTGAAAATTATCGACGCATGATTACGGAATTCTTTTTGCCAAACCTGCGAGCTTATCCATTGTACTCTTCACTCCCGTGGTTTCAACAGGATGGGACGACTGCACACACAGCCAAAGCTTCAATGAATTTGCTTCGGGAAAATTTCACCCAAAAACTGATCAGTCGCTTTGCGGACATCCCATGTCCACCGAGGTAGCCCGATCTAACTCCCATGGATTTTTTATGGAGCTACCTAAAATAGAGGGTTTATAATGACGATTCCCAATCTCTTGTGGCTTTAAAGGAAAATATTCGTCAAGAAATCAGCTCAATTGGACCAAGTTTACTGCAGCGTGTGGCACAGAACACAAGGCACCGTTTTAAACAGTGTGTTCAACTCGACGGAAGACTTCTGGATGACATACTCTTTAAAAAATAAACTCCGCATTAAGTTTGAAAATATAAATCTGCTACCAGACACCCTGTGTATAATACTCACTTTAGTAACAGCCCCAGCACAAAACTAATATTTCCTTTCTCATGAACACTGAATTTTGAAATGTAAAGGGTATTTTAAAGCATGATACAAGTTACGAAGGTGCTAGCTGTCAAACAAACTGTCATTCTTCGCTCACTTTTTGACATTTATGTTTAATATACTCAGGAAAATCATAATGAATAGATTCAAGTTTGAAAAATTATAAAATTTCACTTTAAAAATCAGTCATCGATTCGCGCCCATGCATATTAATAAGCTCAATTGCCACATATGGAGCTAGACCAATGCACAACATAACCTACAGACTGTATTATGTATATCCAAAAAATCCGCCGCTTGATGTGGTTTTCATGCTGTTGAGTTCATCGGACTATATATCTCCAAAAACTAAGAAAATTGGACGATTATCATTTAGCATCAGAGAAGCAGCTTTTTCTATCTGATCCTGATAAGCACAAACTAGTGATAAATGGTAGAAACACGCTTTTTATTCTTGGTTGGCTATCTATAATGGTAAGCTCTTCTATATTATTCTGCTAACAATTACCATAAAATAATAACCTTGTTTACTAGTACTGCTGTTTCTACTGCTGTCAGGTATTACTTCACGTTTCATGTTTTATTCATCTAAGGAATTATTTTCAAGATTTTAAATTTTTTGCCTTTTATCTGCTGTAACTAGGGTGACGCCCAAATAGCTTTATTTGTTTCAGGTGATATTTTAGAAAACCTGTTGAAAATTTTTTCAAAACTCTTCGAAAATTGTTGTATTACATACCCCTACGTTGCCACAAGCAAGTAATTACTTGCAAGTAGTGTATACATATTACTAACGAAAATCAGGAGAAATGTCAAAAAAAAAGACAACATTTTCTTGAGTGGCTACACAGCACAGTGCAAGTTCATTTTTTAAATGTCAAATGTCGTCAACAACTAAACTTCAAGCAAAACTTTAATTTATTAATTGTTAACGAAGTGTTGCCAGGTAGTCAATATTTAACGTTACATGTAGACACATTATATGGTAATATTTTTTTTTTATAGAAACGTGATATAAATGTTAAAACTTCTTTGCGATTTCTAAATATTCTTCATATCCATGATTTTTATATTTTATAAATATAAAGACAATCATCTAAAAGCATAATTTTTATTTTACTAAGTACTAGTAAATTGATACAAAAGGCATCCACGGTAGCACTGTTTCCATATTTGTCAATTTACTTGCTGAAACTGTGTAAAAATTACTTGCAAGCGAATTTTCTTAGTCTCTATTTGCACGTTTCATCTTTTGATGCTCAACTTCTTTTCAATTCCCTTTCAAGGATGCCATTATGTTCACACGCAGCAACCGGTTTCCATTTTTTTTTTGCTTCAAAACAACAACACTTTTATTCAAAGCGAACCAGACATTGTTGTGCATATACCTACGAATGAGAACACAAAGCGTACTGCCCAAGTACAGGCATCTCCGTACCAACGCCTTTTCTTCTTGCTTCCCTCTACTTAAAACACGAGAGTTGAGCATCAAAAGATGAAACGTGTGAACATAGACTTACAAATTAAGCTGCAAGTACTAAAAATGTGATGGTGTTAGTAAAAAAGTGTGAGTGTATTGAGTTTCTTTCACTTGCACTTGCATGTGGCAACAGAGGTAAACTAAATGCCTCCAATTGCTACACAAAAACGTTTCATAATAACAATTGTTGCCCTGACTGTAACGTTAAGATGTAGAACTTGGTTAGAGCACAAACATAAATTTCTCTAAATATTCCAGTTCTATAGCCGAGAAATTGTCGTTCTTACCCCACTTTTCAAAGCAGATTTTCATCTTGTGGTACTTGAATAAATTGGGTGGTATTATTGATTCCGTTCTGCAACTGCGGAAAGCAAATTTTGTCCGGAAGCTAAATTTGCAATTATTCATTTATCTTGTGCGGTATCCCTCCGTTGTTGCCGTATCATTTCTACCATTGAGGAATTGCCATATTATTGATACCGCAATATAGATATTTTTCGCCATTTTGCTTACGTGAAAATTTTATAACGAGAAGTTAACGGAAGGAATGCAAATGTAAGAAGAAACATAAAATTAAAAAAAAAATGTTGTTTCGCTATTTGAACAAAAATTATTATTGGAATAAAATAGATAAATATACAAGCAAATTGCAATTAGAAGCAAATGATTGACTTAATGAAATCAAGACATTGCTTGTGGTTTTAGCCATCGAGCATAATAGATATAAACAACTTTTGGAAGATTTCGCATTGACTCTAAATACTTTCGGGCAATCCTTAAAATATGGAAGTGTTTAACGCTGTTTTATTGTAAACTCTTGGTAACTCTAGCATTAATTTTTCTTGTATCCTTGTAACTCCGTTCTGCAAAAAATCTCACACAAAGTTTAATCTCGCAGAAAGTTTAACTTTGAAAGCTGTAAAAAATTAAGCAAAATAGGTATTTAATGCATTAAACATGTATTAAATTTCTTATTCCAACTTACTCCCTATCAATCATATCATTACATCTTCACACTCACAATATTATGATAGTAAAGTACTGTATGTTATTCAAGAAGTATTCCGTTCAGTCATTTTTAAATAAATAAACATTTAAAATTCCAAGCAAATTAATTTTTAACTGATGCTAACATTTATTAAAAAAACTAAGAGCACATTAATATGGATTTTCGGTTGCATTTAATATTGTCAGTTGATTTAGTAAAAGTATTCTGTATGTAAAACTAAATGAAAATGAAATTTAAAACAACTGTCAATTTACTTAAAAACCGATCTACTTATTTTGCATTTTATTTTAACGAACATTTAATTTAATTTTTACTGTCAAAAGTTGAACCGCGAATTCTATAAAAAATTAACCACAAATTCCGTAAAAACAAATAAACTTTCAGTTATTTTATACAATTTAACTACAAAAAAATAAATCTATTTACAAATCTGTGGCAAAAAGTAAAAAACGATTTGCTTGTTTTGTGTAGAAAATTCCCATATTCTATTTGTTAAAATAATTTAGTTAAATACATGAAATTTTTATGGTAAAATAATTGCGAATACCATATCGGGCATGCTGCTGGTGTCTTATAATTGAAAGTTCTTCTGTACACAAATTGGTCAGTACAACAAAAGTAAAACAAACATGCATAACGGGGTAAGTGAAAAATAAATATTCTCTCCCTCATTAGAAAAACAAGCGGACAGGTGACTGGTATTTTTTAGAAATTCGAGTAAAACTTGTATTATATAAAATTACTGAATAACATAAAATAACTGAACATTTATTTGTTTTTACGGAATTTGTCAGTTATTTTTTGTTAGTTAATTTTAATAAAATAACTAAAACTTCATTTGTTTTTACGGAATTCGCAGTTGAATTTTTGACAGTACAAATTAAATGAACTATTCGTTAAAAATAAATGAAAAATAAGTAGACCGGGTTTTAACTGGATTTTCATTTATTTTATATTACAATTTCAGTTAATTTTGAATATTGTGAGTGCAGATTTATATTGCCAAACTCTTCTTTCTACCCGAACGTCTAAGCAATCGTCGTCACTGCTTTCTTAAAAAATGCTATTGCATTTTATGATTGTAATAATATTCTAGTTTTATATTTTCTACTTTTGTATATTTTACATAAATTTATCTTGTAAAAAAAGTATTACTCTCAAAAATGTTAACAACTTGGTTTTAATGTTTTTTTTTTACCAACAGTTGACACAATATCAACTCTGAAGTTATTAAAACAGAGATACGAAAAATGCTTGCGGAATGCTTATACCGCAGGAATGTACTTCCGTTGAACTTTCTTTTCCGTGCGGAATCAATAATTATTATATATTATTATATAATTATTATAATACCACCCAAATGCTTGCGTCCAAGACCTCCTGAAAATATTCCATTAGAAACTACACTTAGCAAATCGTTAGCTCATTATTGATTTGACACATATGACAAAAAGGCGTAGTAATGAAAAACGACAATGAAGGTTTTCATGAGGTTTTCTGAAAACATACCAGATAGTTTTTTCTTTCACTACTGATTTCATAACTTTTATAAACGAGGTTAGAAGTTAATAGTATTTTATTGATAGTAAAAAATTATTGTTTTACGCCGCATACGCCACTTTTCTAAATTTATTTTCAAAAAGTTGCTTTTTGTGCTGCATACGTATACTTACTGCTGTGTATGGAGTTGTTGTCATTCTATTTTGCTTTCGCTTTAACTAAATTTTTATTTTGTACGTTTTCGTATGAGGAATTTGATACAATCACCAAACAGTGGCGTGATAATCAAAACAATATACTTAAAAAATTTTAAATACAGTACATTTCGCTTATATTCCCCTACTTAAGTTGCACAACTTTTGTGGATTACAAACGAATTTGGACTATAACCGATTTTTTTTTAAATATATAAATATTATTTTCTTTAGTAAAACAACTCAAAATAACGCGCTTACTCATGTTTTCTTCTTTTATGAATTAATCAAAATTTGACATTTATAAAAGCCAGAAAGGTTAAAAAAAAACCATATTGCCAGCTTGTTAAAATATAAATATAAAAAACAGAGTGGACTGTAAAGAAATTTTTTTGCATAAAGTATAAGATACGCCTGCAAAGAAATTGTGGCGAAATGGACCTTAAAACAAATAATTTGTATGAAATTCGAAAAAATTTGCAAACGAGTATGACATAATACGTTTTTGGTCTTTAGGTGGCATGCACTATAAGCAAAAAGTACTGTAGTTTAAATGAATGAAAAATTAATAGTTAATTTTCTGATACCATATAAAAATTACGTGAAACCGGTCTTGGATTCAGAAAGGCGGTAATTCAAAATATATCGCACTTAATAAACAAGAGGATATTTACTTAAAATTTTTATTTTTCACTTTTTCGTAACAATCGACACGTTATATTCATATCTACCCGCTGTAAAATATCGTGCTATTTTACCTTCTTTTTCGTAATGAAACGGTTGGCTTCAAAATTGTTTTTCATATGCCTTCAATGTTAAATAAAAATTTGTTTTGATTCTACTGAACATTTTTAAATATCCCATACATAACTCAATTTTTTTAAAAATGGTCGGTAGGTCAAACCAATAATAAGTTAACGAAATGCTATATAGAACATCTTTCTATTACGAGAATTTTTTATGAAATTATTAATGGCCGAAGAACTTTAGATTCGTTGTCTCGAATTTTTATTTTTTATTTATGTTTAGTTAATGTATTTTGTGAAAATTTATTTTGTGATCAAAAGCTTTCGAAATACAAAATGCAAAATAATTGAGCCACAGGTATTTAAAATGTTGTGATATACAGAGGCTGTACACAAGATCCTCTGGATCGCGGTGCGTATGGCCTTCTTCATATCTTTCTATCTATTTTAAATACAAAGTATATTTTGTGAATATATTTGAAATACAAATACTAAGTGCGTATTTGCATTTAAGATTAAAGTATTTAAAATACTTCCCAACCTTGAGTGTATATTTAATAAATATGTGCTATATATGTGTAGAGGTCTACTAGAGATATACAAATATTTGTAAACTTCAGGTTCTGTACTCTTTCTCTCTAATTGTTTAAAACTGTATTTGCATATGTTGACATTTAATTATAACAAAATTTTAATGAGATTTTTAGTTGTGTTTTAAGGTAAATTTTCAAAGAGTGCGTGTGCATGTGTGTGCTTGTTAAGTGTTTGTGTATTAGCAGAAAAGTGTTTTTGCAAGAAGAAAAATTTAATTGAAATTTTTTTTTGGCAATTTTCGTTATTAAGATACATATTTAACTTAAAATGGAACAGGAAATTATTGTAGAGAAGTATGTAAATTTAAAAAAACTTAAAATATTTGAAATCTGTTGACTTAAATTATTGCAAACGTTTTTTTTTTTAAATTAATTTGCAAATATTTAAGATATTGTTTAGAGCAAAACTTTTTACTTAATAACTATGCTATTTAAATTTAACCTATATTTGTGGATTTTAATCAACTTTACCATTTAGACGTTCCTGCTTGGTCTTCGCTCTTTGACTCTCTTCCTTTTAAAGAACTAAAAAAGTTTATTCGATTCTTTACATTTAGAAATATTTACAAATGTAATAGATATGTAAACATGAAGTTTTTGAAAAAAATAAATAAATATATTTCCGCTGCAAAAATCCATTAGAGCACAAATTCCAACAAACAAACTAAATGAAATGAAATAAAGTGAATGTAATATGAAAAAAGAAAATAAACTTTTCTTTTTTCCACTTCTTTTTGAAAATTAATGTAAATTTAATCAGAGGCAGAAGTAGTTTGTGAAATATCCTTTGGAAATAAACAGAAATAAATAAATGTATATGGAAAAGTTTTAAATAAAAAAAAAAAAAAAAACAAGAAAAAGTTGAAGGAGAGAGAGAGAGAGAAAAAAAATCGTGCATGTTTAGATGCCCAGCGGGAAAAGAAGGAATAAAAATGCCTTCTAGAAGGCCTCTGTACTCTTCTTTCGATGTACAAGGCCTGCTCGCTCCATTCCATATTCATATCTTTTTTATACACGTTGTCATTGCGGGGTAGGCCTTCCGCTCTCGCTTCTTTGGCAGGTACATAAGAATGGCAACTGGATATAAAAAAAAGAAATGCTACTCCTTCTCTTCTCCCGTCTCATAGAAGCGAGTGTGGAATGTGCATCTTATCTTTTATACGAAAGAGCCGAGGCCTCCTATGAGGCCTTCTTTAGCATTTAGAAAATAATGGTAAATGAATCAAAAAAATCTTTAAGCAAATCTTTAATAAGGCCTGAGGGAATAAGGTCTTCTGAGTTTTCCCGCTGAGTGTAAGCTAAACACTCACAGCAGTATAACTTCATAACCATGTATGTGCCCTGCAAGCATTTGTTATCTCACAAGTTCAGATGTAGAGCCGCTATTCCATCAAATGGATCGCCAGACATAGATTTAATCAAGCTGTCATTATTATAATCTTCCTTTGGGAAGGCTATCTGGATTTGGTCTGTAAGTTAAAAGCCTTTCAGACAACTGTAAGAAGACACATCTAGCAGGTTATTTTAAGTGTATCTGAGAATTTACAGAAAATATCTGTGGTTTTTAATGGGTAACCGCGTATGTTTTAAAATCAAATTTTTCAGGAGAGCGGAAAAAACATTCTACATCTAACTATGGACTAGGTATTGAACATTGATCATTACGTAAAAAAATCGAAATTAGCACAAATTTTTTCAGAAATATTAAGAACCATGTAAAGAGCACTTAAAATTAAGCAATATGGCATCAAAATCTCAAAATCGAAAAAAATGGACATACGCGGTTACCCAAGAAAACCACAGATATAAAATCAGAAGTTTCCAAAATGTGTTTCCTATCGGATGATTTTAAACACAAAAACCAAATGCAATGCTGTACTTTATATTTACCACTTTTCTTTCACATTGAGAATTTAATAAATTTCAACAAGCTTAAATAATATTTTAACTTTTCGTCAAAGATAGTAATTTTTCGCAATTGTTTTACGTCTTTATAACACTGTCTACATACAGCTGCATAGAATTATAGGAAGTATTCTATATAAAGAAGATAAGGAATAATTTATATTAGCATGGTAAAATATATGTGCCAATATGGAAAAGTAGCTTTTGACGTACATGGTTGTTTGCAGATATCCTCAGTTTTATTGAAGTTTTATTCGATGTTTTTTTGGCTTTAACTCTGAATATTATTTTATTAGTAACAACTTTAATAGAGACTTAAAGTAAATGTTAAAACAAATGTTAAGTTAATGTAAAAGATTTAACAACTTTTCTACTTGTGTTTATAAGAGCCGTATAATAATATATTTATATAAAAATATGTTGTCCTAAGTTCGTCATTTTATAACTCGAGAACCACTCAACCGATTTTAAAACGAGTACATGCGTTGGAAAGGTCTACTTCCACTGATGTTTTATTAAAAATATCATCAAAAAAGTTTTAAGAATATGCGTTATACGCGCACTTTTATGATGGTGTGTTTACAGTGCGAGCATTGATATTTTTTAATTATTGATTTGTAATCCTTCAGTTAATATTTAAATGTTAAGAATGTGGTTTTCAATTCAGATATTAATATATGTTTTCATTCATACGAAAATTCTAACCAATTTGTTGAATATTAATCAAAGATTCAGGGTCAGGTGTACCATAAAATTGGCGCGTTATTGCCATTCGAAGACCAAGACTAGAAAATTTAATTTTTAATACAAAGACGTAAACGTATGTTATTGTATTGTCCAGCAACGTGGGCAGGGTTACTCTAGTAATTGTATAAATATACAAACTTAACTAGACAGCCTATATAAACAAGCGTGTAGAATCAGTCTCAGTGCGATATGCGCATCCATAAATTTGCATAACTTTTAAACTTATAGAGAGCGCGTAATAACACTTTTACAATATAATAAGGACACTTTAGGCTAACTTAGGTTAAAAAATAAAAAAAAATTAGGACCAAATTAGAAAAATTTTAATTAAATTGTTAATTTAAAGTTTTGCAGATAAAAAGATCAATCGATTTCCTATAAGAAAAACTTATTTTTTTTTTGTTTGATTATTCGAAAAAATTATTTTAAAAAACTCGACAAACAAACACCTACGGCTCTTACCATTTTGTTTTTAATTTTTAAAGTTTTTGGCTAACAGCCTGTAATCATGTCGCCTGAGTATTATAAAATTTTTGGAACCTCATCCACAAGTCCTCGGTTGACCTTAACCTTCATATAGGAACGCGCAAGCTTCAAGATTCTGCTGCAGAGTGTTTTGGTCTCCACCAGTAAAACGTCCGAGTTTTAAATGCTTGTTCACCTGTCATGTTGAGTTTTACAAATTGTTTCTTCACCGGATATAACACGTCAAAATTGAAAGATTATAAGCGATTACACATGGCTAATGCTGAAAATGGTAAAAACTGCAATTCCGATCGACTTAGTTTCAGCTTTTTTAAAATAAATTTTCGTTTTTTGCTGAAGCAAAATACGGAGTTACTTCAACTTTCGTTCGGAATTGATATATGGCCTCTTGAAAACAATGCATTTTGTTTTTGTTAATAAAAACGTCTCTCGTCTGCAACGTTATTTTTTTTTAATAAGAAAAATGTGCACTCTCTTGTTATTGCCATCCAGGGGTGTCGAAGAAAAATTATGAAATCGATTTCGATATATATTCTTTTTGTAAAATGAGTACGAATCGACTTTTAATCCTCCAGTAGTTTAGAAGAAGAGACACCCGGTCACATTTATCTTCCCAATATTACCCTCCAAGCAATTGGTAGAGTGTTTTTCGATTGTCTACGAATTTTAACTACTTCGTCACATTTGGTAGTTAAACAGTAGATTTTTCGGAATTAAACAACAACAAAATACGTAAGAATCGAATTATGAGTTCTTAAATTATACTTTTTCGACACTTTAGTGAGTTGTTCAGATAATTGTAACAGTTATACAACTGCAACAATGGCACAATTGAATATTTCACATATTATATTGACTTCTTCGCAACGATTTGCTGTTTAATAGTGAATATTACAAAAGCAAAATACGTAAAAGAGCACAGTGTGTATTTAAGTTGCCATGTGATCGGTGCTACGTGCGTGTAAAATAATATTAATATATAAAATTATGTTAAATAGAGTGAAATTTTTAATATTTTAAAATAGAAATAGTTATAGTGTTGTACTTAAAATTGGGACTCCGCGGAATCCAAATGTTACCGGAAGAAAAATGTTCACGTATAAATGAGTGCACAAAACTGCCCAAACTTATTCTTCGGTTAGATTGGTTAAAGTTTTAATAATTTCTCATGCATATTTTTTTTAGAGCAAATGAAAATGAAATTAAAAATAATAATTTGATAATTATCTTTTTTAAACGATATTAGTGATTTTTTTAATGACTTTAAAAATTTTAGTGTGAAAATTAGTGTTTTTGTTAAATTTTTCTAGTGAAGATCAACAATAACTTTGAGTGAAGAAAATTTGTAAATAAAAATTTGCAATAAAAAGATATGCTAGTTATAATATGATGAAAGTTTACAAAGTTAGTGTTTGAACAAATTTGTGATTTTGTGTAGTTTTCTTTAACAAAATTTGTCCACATTAGGTTCTTAACTTTAAAACATTAACAGCTATTTTGATTAAATGTAACGTAGATTTTTTAATATTTGTTTAACTTTAAGCTCATTTTTTTATATTTTACTTAGATTTCCCTTACAAAATCAAACAAAGATAAACAGTAAAAAGACCCACTTTTTATTATAAAGAACAATAAGAAAAAATGTAACTTCAAAAGAGTACTTTTTGGTGCCAACAGCGATACTACTAAATTTAATTGATATTAAACTTCCAAATCGCTCTAATTCGTCATATAATATAGACACTAAGTGGATTCTTAAAGTAAATATTACCATAGTGGGACACTTCTTCCCGAACGATGTAACTACATCAATAAGAATTGAATAGCAAAAGCGATAGGTTTTTGCTAAATGGGGAAACTATTTAGATTATTTTTCGATCGAAATTGTTTGCAGGGTAAGAACATATTGCTTGCTTCTTAATGCTGGTGTGCAAACAAATACAAACAAGATCACAAGATTCTCGAATACTGATACAAAAATCAGCAGCAAATATGCTGAGTAAATAAAACGCAGTACAGTGGGTCAAAACGTAGCAAATGTTTGGTTAATATTTTTGTATGTTTCAAGCGAAATCAAATATGGGTATTTGTAGAAGAAACTCTACTTTTTCAAGAGTTTTAAATTGTTTCTCAAAGAATAATCTATATAATATTTAGAAAAACTTAGAAATTAGAGAGCACAAGTTTTAAAAACATGGGTCTAAAATACAAAATTAATTGCTTGGTGACATAACGTGACACTTCTCTGGAAGTGCTCATTTCCGAGATAGATAATATAAAATTTTAGTAATTTCTAAAAAAACCAGTAAGAGAGCTTAATTCGCTGAGCCGAATCATTATTACTCTCCAGCACCGATCGAATATTTTAGGAGTTTTGGCAGATCGTTTTCTAGTCTTAGGCGTACTAAAGTGTTTTAGGAGGGCGAGATCTATATGGTGCCTTAGATAAATAAATAACCGATCTTCACGAAGCTTGGCATGAAATAACATCCCAAGAATTAGCTTCAAAAAAAAAAAAAAATTTAATAACCCCCCTAAGCGTGGAGCCTTATTTCATATGAAATATAACCCCAGTTTTAAAACGAAATAAACCCCCAATGAAATTAAATAACACCCCAACCAAAAATTAAAAAATGGCCTAGTTTTTGGGGCTTTGCTTCATATGAAATAAGACCTCAATTTCTGAAATGAAATAAAACCACAATAAGTGTAATACATTTATTGTATAGGTTTGGTTTAAATAATCACGCGATATCTATGGTTTAACAGTTACCGGGTTCGCTAACTAAAGCTTATCTGCCTAGCAGATAAGCGAAGTTAAATCTCAAATAATTATTACATTAGGAAAGATCATACTTTTCCTCACACTTTACTTATACAGGTTTCGATTTTGCTGGCCCATTTCAGATTAAATCTGAAAAATTGCGAAACTCCCCTAACACGAATGGATATGTCTATGTATTTTTGCACAAAATCCATTCACCTAGAAGCCTGTTCCGCCTTATCCACATACGCATTCCTGGCAGCATCTGCAAAATTTATCGGAAGAAGAAGACTTCAAAAGTGCGTTATGCCCGATAACGGTACAAACTTCATTGGATATATCCGGCCCTTTTTAAGCGAATATTCCCTCTTCTTAAAGTGATCAGAGCAAGCAGTTTCCAAGAAATATGCGATTCGTGGCTTTAAAAGGATATTCATACCGCAAAGTGCTCCCCACATGAGTCATCATCCGAGAATAGCTGGAACTCAAAAATTTATGTTTGAAGCAATTTTGTTTGGTAGATTTTAAAGGTCACCCTAATTCGATTGATGCTGGAGTCCTACAGAATTGATGCTATTATATTTTATATAAGCTTTAGACATGCCAACCAACGACTACACCCACACAACAACTTTTTCTGATGAAACAGCTTTTCTAAGCATTCACGGAAACCGCTATAAGCATCTAACCGCTAGCGGTATATTTCAATTTGAAAGTTGGTTAAATAGTGGATAGTAAAGATCACTGAACAAAAATTTGGTTAGAGAGTCATGCAACCTATTAAAATCAATAACTAAATAATACCACAATACCCGCATGTGAAATATCTCAATTAACATTTAGATTGAAGTTTAACATGGGAATATAAAGAGGCAAAGATAATTCAAATGAAACTAAAATTAATTAAAATAAATTGGCTTATTGGAAAAAATTCGGCATTTAGTCTAAATTGTTAGCTTCTACTTTACCCCATTGTTAGCTCCTACTAAAACCCCAATATATTTTTGGGGGATTATTTCATTTTTAAATTTATAACGAAAACGTTTGTGGAAGCAAGGATTTTCTCCTCTGGCTTCGCTAATTAAAGCTTCTCTGCGTAACCGGCCTTCGGCCGGGCGCAAGAATTTTCTTTTCTATGGCTTAACAGATACCGGCTTTGCGAACTAAAACTTCTGTGCATAGCAGGCCATCGGCCGGGGACAAGGATTTTTTCCTCTATGGTATATGAAACATCTGCGTCGCTAAAATCGGTCTTACCCCAGACCGATGGCCGGCTATGCAGAGAAGCTTTAGTTAGCGAAGCCGGTATTTGTTATACCATAAAGGAGAAAATCCTTGCGTCCGACTGACATCCCAACCAAGCTCTCTATTGCGTGATTCCTAAAACTAATACTATACAATTAATTTTATAGCACATACTCGGGTGTTATTTCAGTTCAGAAATTGGGGTCTAATTTCATATGAATCAAGACCTCAAAAATTAGGGTATTAATTCATTTTTGTTTGGGGTGTTATTTCATTTTATTGGGGGGCTTATTTCATTTCCTAAACTGGAGTCTTATTTTATATAAAGTAAGGCCCCTCGCTTTGGGGGATATTTAATTTTGTTTTTGGGGAGTTAATTCTTGGGGGGTTATTTCTTGCCGCCATAATTTGCATTCATAATGGCTTTTAAAGTATGTAATTTAAAAATTAAATAATTATTATTTTAATATTTAGGTAATATTTTTTTTGTTGATTTATTTCATAACATACTAAAAAACGAAATAAGTCCCCAAAAACAAGAAATAACTCCCCAAAAAACGTTGTTGTCGCTTCCTGTACTTTTTTTGGGGACTTATTTCATATTGTTTTTGGTGAATTATTTCCTGTGGACTTATATCATTGCGCCGATTATTTATCCCCTTATGCAAAAAAGTAAAAGTACACATTAGTTAACCAATGCATTAAGCGCAGCAAAAGTCTATGGACTTAATGTATTTGTTAAACAATGTGATCTTTAACTTTTTTTTCATAAAACGGTTATTATGTACATACGTACGAATAGTTTTCACTCCATCAAGTATAAATTTGCAACTATTTTAACTGTCTTTTGGCAAAAAATCTTCATGCGAAAATTCTATCAATGTTCATTCATTCAAAAACACATAATATATGAGGAGCTTAATGCACAAGGGGTTTAAGTGAATATTCTTCTAAAATTGAGTTTACATATGGAATTCGTATGTGAAGTTCAGAGTACAAGGGGTGGATGTTCGATTATCATCCGATAGCGAGATATGGTAACGAATTCTAGCACTTTTCATTAAAATACCTGTTTCGCTTGGAGCACAAGGGGTATATGAGCACATAAACCTCTTGTGCTCTAAGCAAATATTAGAATTAGTGAATTCAGACAAGTTCTGAGCTAAAATTTTGCGACTTATTAAAGCACTTGTCGTCAAAACATCTGTTTCACTTTATTGCATATAGTATTTGATTTATTTTATTTTCGAGCATACGAAAAATGCAATGGTAACACCTTAAGAATGATGACACTTTGAACCTCTCATACAGATATGATCTTTTGAATGAGCATGAAAACTTCGCAAAAAAAAAACATGAAAGCTCGAAATGTTGGCCGAGCAGTGTAGTTACTCTCACAACTTCCTCCATAAATCAGCGTCCAACTAATAAAGATCAAGAAAGTTAAGAACCTCCAGTATTTTATCATGAATGGTTAGGGCCACTTCCTCACGATAGAATGGAAGATATTCCGGAAAAATTCGAAAGCGAAGGTGAAGATGATGTCATTGAATTTAATTATGGCAACTTAAAAATGAAGCATAGAACCATAAAAGCCTTTCTTAATAATATTTTATTTAAAGAAACATAGTCTATGTGTTTAGGTATTACTAAAATTATTTTAAGATAAAAGTTCATTTATTTAGACATTTAAAAAAAGGTAGAGCACAAGGGGTATAAGTGCGACTTTCTTTACTTCAATGGTAATTTTAGGGTATTTCTATATGTAAATGACGGTATTTTTATATCTTGTATTTCAGGATCTCTATTAATTGAAAAGTAATAATCCGGACTATTAGCATCTTAAATTTTTAATGCATTTTAACTTTAACCGGTTTTTTTCTCATTAGTTAATATAAGTCACTTGAACCCCTTGTGCAATTTGTCTAATATTCATTACACCATCACTGACTTAATGTTGTGGTAGAAGCAAATGTTTTTGAATCGACCGATCCCACTGTGTTCAACTCAAAATCAAGAAACTTTGATGGCACAAAGCGTAAAGGAACTTTTAAATTTGTGTAGGTAGTTTACTATTTCAGCAAACTTCCTTAAAAATATTTATTTTTTTCTGAGCATCATGCTGTATAACACAAATGTTTGCTGTTTCCAAATACACTCATACGCAGCGTTTTGCGCTAATATGTTTGTGTTTACGTGTATGTAAGAATATGTTGTGGCTCGTGAAATATTCTATCGCTTGTTATAAAAATTTGGTATTAAAACTCTCAAGTAAAAGCTTTTAGGAATAAGTTTAGCTTCAGCTGAATAAAAAAAAAATAAAATTAAAGACGTAGTATTGAATGTATTTGCTACAACAACAGTAAAAACAGGACCAACAGTAGTGGCCAACCTTTCAAATACACCAACACTTTGCTCTCCTTTGCACTCGCACTCCCATACAAACTGTTTGCTCAAGTGTAATTTCTTAAGTGAAATGTAAACACTTTTAGCGCATACTTATGGATGCGAATGTTTAAGTATTCGAATTCTCTACATTTTTTTTCTTCCCTTTTTCTATTTGTTATGCAAGTATTATTTATTTATTTTAAATTACATGCAGGCTTGTGTAACTTTTCTATCTCTATTTCCATGTTTTGTTGGTATAAATTGAGGAAATTTCCTTAACTTTGGTAACGAATGTATAAATATTTCCAAATTAAGTTGTACATTTTTAATAAGATACCAGCAATTTTTGGTTGGTATTCGTTGGGCTTCGTTACTTTTTGTATGTTGAGTATAAATTTCTAAAAATAAAAATATCATTTAAAAATGCAATTGACATTTGAATAAATAAACAATAATACGACAGATTTTCCAACAATTTAAACAGTAATGTTTAGCTGTTTTAAATATTTTAGATTAGTGGTGAAAAAGAAACCACTAAAAGGAGTCTTGGTAATATCAATTCTGACTAAGACTAAGGCTGGGTTTTTGAGATCTCACTTAAACTTGGTTTAGTTAATCTGAAAACAGATTTGTGCCGCCATTAGTCTTGCTTAGTTTTGCTTATAAGATGTTGTGGTCCAACTTCAGCCACATCTAGGCTGTAGAGAGGCAGATTTTAACTCCCTTTGGGCTAAATTCCAAATCCGGACACACATTTTGCACTTCGCGTTTGTCTAGAGGAGCCCAAATTTATCCGATTCCATTACTAGAATCCTTGGGGTCTGTCCGAGTTGTGAAAAAGTCGTTGCCGGGGACTTCAACGTACACAATTCGTCATGACTGCGCTATTCTATCCATACGACTCCTGAGGGCTAATATCTTGAGGTCTTAGCTGCACACAATCATATTGTGCAGCTTGTGACTGATCGAACGCACATTCCGTGTGTTGCAGGGGAGTTTCGTAATACCCTCGCACTTTTCCTGACGTCGAATCCTGACAAATACAAAGTTGAGCTACTTGCGCCTCTTGGAAACGCGGGTCATAGCCTTATTTCAGCATCCTTTCCATTTTCAGACCTTCGTAGTGCTTCAAAACCAACGTTGAAACGTTTTTTTTTTGTTTATAAAAAGGCTCGTTGGGCTGAGCTTAAGGACCTCTCTCAGAATTTAAACAGGAAACTCTGTTTTCTTGATGGCAAAAATGCGGCAGAAATTATGGTAAATGTGATAATGCTGGGAATGAAGTTATTCATTTTATCCAAGCAGATTTCGACTAAACCAAAACAAAAGTACTGGTTTAATCCGACGTGCAGGAATGCAGTCAGATCCAAAGAGGGTACGTTCAGTAATTGGCGTGATGACAACAACCCAGTTACTGACGCGTTACGTAAACAGGCGAGAAATGAATGTGCCAGAGTACTCAGACGTGAAAAGCTTCTTTACGAACAGTGTCTGCGTGCTAAGATCCTTGTTGATCCGCGGGGTAGTAAGACCTTTTGGTCATTTGTTAAAAGAGTGAAGAGTTATTCTACTAAAGATTGGGTTTATTAGCACATCATTAATAAATGAATTAATTAATAATAAATATTTCATTCCCGAAAATAACTATTTCAATTTAATTAATGTGATAATTGAATCAATTATTTTTTTAAGCTAAAAGAAAATTAAAAATATGATTTAAAAATTTTTTAATTACAATATTAATTAAATAACAATATATATTAAATGATTTTTTCGTTTAAAAGAAAATAATTTACACTTGTATAATTGTTGTTGGGAAGTGTTTAAACCAGAGCTATATTTAATTAAATCAATTAACACATTGTTTGAACCGGCCGAGTTTTTTGATAATTTTTTAATTAAAATGGAAAATATCATTTATTAAAAAAAAATATTGACAATTTTTAGTAATTAATATAATCATTTTGGTAATAGGTGCAAAATCAGCAAATTGTTTGCTTGATTCGATTCTTAAAAATTTAATTAAGCTTAAGTTACAATTGTCTTCACGGAATATCTCTCTAGAAAAGTTCTAATTATGAATTCGCATAATACTTAGTATTTTAATAGCAATAGTTTTTGCTAGTAAGTCCATTATTTCCCCAATAGGCTATAGCTTTCCCGCCTATACTTCCTTATAATTATTACAATTTTTAAATTTTTTTCCCAAATAATTCAAACAACTCTTGGTCTTTAAGGGTTTTCTGCTTGTATACAAATGAGTTGTACCAAAAATTAAACCTTTTTCTTACATTTACAAAAACGGGTAGACTAAATAATGGAAATATGTTAGAGAAAGAACCACATAGAAGAAGGGGACTACTCGTTTAACTGTTCTACACTTATAACGTATTTATTGGCCCCCTAAATAATCCTGCAATAAAAGAACAAATATTAAATGTTTCTTTAGATTCCTCTAATTTTTTTTTTAATTTCTCCCATACAGTCATCAACCCGGATCTCATATAAGTCCTTCAGTCAAATATTTTTAATGCTACATTTTTGCATTTTGCTTTTTTGTTTTTTCATTTTTGTTTTTTTTTAAGTATGCATAAATTATTATGTGGTTGAGAAAACAACATTAAATGTTTTAGAACAAAACGAAAAAAATTACGCAGCACATTGCCACTGCCATTCCCTTCCATCTTATTACAATATTATTTTACTTGGAGAAGAGTGTTTTACTTTAAGGATACACGCTGTTTTTCATTCGAGGGTATTGGTTTCTCTTGTTTCGTTTGCTCTCTTTATCTTCTACAACAACTGAATTAAGGGATTAACTTGTTACTATATGAGTGGTTTGGTTTTGTTGTTGCTGGCTGTGTCTTTTGCTGTTTGAAATATTCTTTAAATAATTTATATTTAAATAACCAACAACAACTACTTCGGGTGTTACAAGAAACTGTTTTAAGATACATAGACTTTTCAATACAGATACTCTACACAAAGAGGAAAAAAGGGAGTTAAAAGGCCTTTTAGCAGGCCTTGGTTTGTTCTCAGTGGGTTATATCATTTTGTTCTAGTTTTATTTTAAACATATTTACATTTTACACCGAAGAGTGTCTCGCAAGATCTTCAACAAGTTTTTTAAAATATCTTGTACATTCGAATTACCCGCGAAACCTTGTAAAGAAGTGTTATTAAAATTAAAGTTATGTATTTTTTAATGAGGTTCATAAAAACAGTATTATATTTATTTTATTACATATTCCGATATCCGTTATTAAAAAGGTTCAAGGATATAAAAAAAATTATCTGTATACAGAATTAACGAATGAAGGCCTTTCGGTTTTCCCGTTCGGTATATATACTAACAACTGGTTAAATTATATACCTACATAAATACATACATATGTATTGTACATAAGTATGTAAAAATGTGCATTTCAGTTCAAATGTCTACATAAACTTACAGATGTAACAATTTGAAAATGCATTGCGTTGATAGGGTTCTAATAAAAGAGCGTTTTAAAAAACTCCAAAAACAAAAAACAAAAAAAAAGTCTAAAAATTTGTTTTTGTTTTCAATGTTGTTATACGAAAGAAAGAATTCTTTCGCACATCGGAAATAGGCTATAAAATAAATGATTTTAAATTATCAAAAGAAATCATCACCATAAGTCCTCTTTTCTACGTGTTCATTAGTGCTGCCTTAATAAATTTTGTTTTATTGAATTATTCTAGTTTTGCTCTTATGAGTCTCAAAATTTACTGTGTAAAAGTTGAAGGCAATTGGATAACGAAAACCTGTACCAAAAATCGATTGAAAAAATAACAGGGATTGCGATTGACCTTAAATTTTGCGTAAGTGATTTTCAGACACTAACAGCCAGTTTTAGGGTTTGATTTTAAGTCGTATTGATATTTAAAATCGTTCAAATACGAAACTCTTTTTTTTACCAAACACTTAAATGAAACTTATTTAGCAATCTGGTAAATTTAAATTCCATTTAAGTTTCCATTGTGTAAATATAGAAAGGTTGCCTCAATATTACAAAGAGACAACAACAACAGGAAAATCAATAGCAATCAGATGTCTTTTGCGATACAATTTTTGTGATATTTTTTTTGTATTAACCCATTTTTCGCAGACCGGAGATTATAATCACCAGTACTAATATTTTTTTTGTTGCTATGTTTTTTTCTGTCAGTTACTAAAAATCTAGTTTCGTTATTATATTGTCAGTTAGCTTGGTGCGGGGAAAAATGGGTTAAGTATGGCTACCATACTTTTACCTTAGTTAAATAACACTTTAAAATTCCAACTGTGTTTAAATACGAGTTTATATGAAAATTAAGAAAATATAGATTAAACAAGTTAGAGTGCTATATTCGGCTGTGCCGATACCCTCCACCGACAGGAGTGGGCTCTATATGATAAATACATATAAGTATATTATTAACTAAGCTTCACAAAAACGAACATCAGCATTAAAATTAGTTGCGGCTTAGACCTGTATTAAATTATTGACCGACATTAAGACAGATTTATGCGTTTCTTGTTAGAACTTTGAACTGGCTTGAGTACAATATCTTAATTCGTAACAGTTTTATCCGAACTAAAATGATTTTTAAGAGGGTTATTTTTAATGGACCTATAGTAAAATATGGACCAATTATCCCAAAATTCTGAAGACTGATTGTATTACAAAAAATTAATTAGAATAAATTTCAAAACATAATTGCATGATATTTTTTCTGGCCATATGAATCTGTTTTAAGCGAATTTAATTATTTTTCGAAAGTGGGCTTTATTTGGTTTAGGCGCAATAGACTGTTTTCCGAGTAAATGTTTTAGGGTAAATTATGGAGCGGTCTTCCAAATATTTTACAGCCTGATTTCAGATCCTATTAAACTGTGACGTACCAAAATGCAGTAAGATACATTTTTCGTTTACGGTTTTAGGCGTACTAAACTGTTTTCCGGGAGTATGGCTTATATGGGGCCTAGTGTAAATTATGGACCAATCTTGAAACAATTTTACAGTGTAATTTCTGGTCCTGCAAAACTGTAGCGTACCGAATTTAATTATGATAAAATTATTAATTACGGTTTTAGGCGTACTAATCTGTTTTCCAGGAGTAGGGCTTATATGGCGCCTAGGGTAAATTATGGACGGATCTTCAAAAAATTTTACAGTATGATTTCAGGTGCTATAAAACTGTGACGTATCAAATTTTAGTATGATAGCGTTATTGATTACGGTTTTAGGCGTACTAAAATATTTTCCGGGAGTAGGGTTTATATGGGGTCTAGCGTGAATTTTGGACCGACCTTCACGAAATTTAGCAGTGTGAGTTGTAGTGTAATTATAATAGCGTTATTTATTACGGTTTTAGGCGTACTAAACTGTTTTCCGGGAGTAGGGTTTATGGGGCCTAGTGTATATTATGGACCGATCTTTAAAAAATGTTACAGAGTGATTTCAGGTCCTATAAAACTGTGACCTACTAAATTTTAGTATGATAGCGTTACTGATTACGGTGTTAGGCGTACTTAACTGTCTCCCGGGAGTAGGGTTTATATGGGGCCTATGGTAAATTATGGACAGATTTTCGCAAAATTTAACTGTATGATTTTCAGTATAAAGCGAATTCGGGCAAAATTTTATATCATTCCGTGCATTATTCCACCATTTATGTTAGTTTTTGTATCAAAATTATGAATTGTTTTAGGGTGGTGGGTCCAGATTTTGATTCAGATCCTACTGAACCGATGTTGCTGGATTTCAATCCCAAACTGCTTAGGATAACTACAGGCAATTTGAGACCAAGTTTCTTCTTTTCTTATATTTCTCTTATATGTATAATAAAAAAGTTTCACACGGAATGACAAACTTAGTTAGTGGTGGTGGAGGGTATAAAAAGGCTATCCTTAAAATTGGACATTACTTAAGCGAGCGGCAACAAGTCACTCATTATCGTTCACTTAAGCGGTCCACTAACTACCGACTTGTCGGCCGACGGTTTTTACATTTCTAACGTAATTCATTTAATTATTGTCATATTACTATATTGCCATATCAGCAATAAATAATAAAAACCGACAAAACATATTAATTAAGCCATAAAAATAGAGTTCTGTGCTGCAAACAAAGCAGAATATAGAACAAGGGAGTAAACAAAAATCAAACAAAGCAGTAAACAAAAAATATAGAACAGTATATTATGAAAAATATTTTAAAAACCAATATAATTTTATAAGTGGTGGTTTTTTAAAAAAATGTAAAAATAAAAAAATATTTAGTGTTTGTGCGTAATGAAAAATTTTGTTTATTATTTTAACAAAATGCCTCTGTCGACAACTACAACACAAGTGACAGATTATGACATTTGTGGTCGCATAATTTTTCATAGTGGGCCGCAAATTTTTATGAAAACTGTTACGTTATCGATCGCTGGCATTGTCTTTCGACTTGTCATGCTGAAAATTGCTTGTGGTCCGTAAATCAGATGTTTGTCGTTGAAAATGCAAGCGAGCGATAGCGGTCGACATCGGGGGCCAGGCTGATCATATAAAAAATAATCCCGAAACAAAAATCACTTAAAATTGTAATTAGCTTTCCAGGAGTAACTTATATAAAAAGACCTTTTTAATCATCAAATTTTATAAAAAATAAACACAAATTTCCTTAAATTGTGTTTAGCCATTTGGTGGGTAGATTTAGCCATTTTTCACCTCGTTTAGTCATAAAAAAAATCAGTCATAAAAAAAATCAGTTTAGCCATTTTATTCGCTTTTTGTGTTATTCGAAAATTTTTCTTACGTTTATAACGAAATAATTTTTGTAAGTTTTTATATGTATTGAGGCGTTTTTTTTAGCCATATCTTTGCTAAAAATTTAGCCATTTTTAGTAGTAACGCATTGTCATCACTGCTCTCAACCAAAAAAAGATAAGGAAAATTTCAAAATCGATCAAAGCTTTCCTAAAACTATTGAAACAACTAACAAATATTTACGATGATCCCGACATTATGATTCTCCTAACCAATTACAGCGCGGGCTTGATTTTCGCAACCCTGATATTGAAATATTCGGCAATTGTTCATTATACTTGATGAGACTCCCTTTTTTAAATAAAAAGCTTTATATTTTATCAAATATTTTTACATAAACAAATTAGTCAGACCAATGCGAAATTATACAGGTGACCGCATTGGAGAGAGTTATGCTGGCTGTACCTCCATACAAAAAAAAAAAAAAATTATAGCTCTCTTTCTGATACAGCTCAATTCACTTGGATCAGACTTTGTTCAAAAATCGAAATACCTGTGTTTTGTTCTCGGTTAAGTTCTCAAATGGTCAACAAAATGCACAGAGTTTCCGTTTGGTTTCATAAAAGAGCTGTCAAACTTTTTGATACAGCACTAATGAATAAGAAAAAAAATAAATTTTTTCATTTTGAAATTGGCCAACCAAAGTAAGAACAAGAAATGTTGTTGATTGGCTTAATATGATCACTAGGGATACCAGAAATATGCAATTGCATGTTTTTCCTTGTGCGACCAATGAAGGCAGAAACAATATATTTATCCGTTTTAGAGCTTTTTATAAATTTTGGCATCAATTTGTTAGTTCTTGCTTATATTAACCTTTACAGTATTTTTTTTTTTTTGCATAATTCAGTTAAAATATCATTTTTGCAGTATTTTTCAATTTTATAGCGCATATTTTTAGGGCATATTTGATACATGTAAAATTTTTTTAAGTGCTTTCGCTACAAATAAAAATTTTTTTTTTGAAATTTTTTCTCTTTTTTAAATATCTATCTTACCACAGAGTACTATACAGAGCTGTAAAAGGTGATGTGTGAAAAATTCCCAATCTGTTGTGGAGGCAGGTTTTGAAGAAAAATACAGGCAATATGCAAAAACAGGCCACTACAATCAACACAAATGGCGTGATAAAAACAAAAATAGCAAAACACATATCAAATGGTCTGAATTCACCGATACTTTCTTTTCGATTTTTATAATATTTTTATTTTTTATCTTAAACTTTTTCCATATAATTTGCAATTTTCTATTTTTATCGTTATTTTTTTTTTTATTTCAAGTTGTATAACGTTTGAAATTTTTATACTTAAGCTTTAAACATTTTCTCGAATTTACCAACTTTTTAAAATGTTGTTTTTTTTTATTCTTTGGTAAGACTGATAATTTATTATGACTATATGTTTAATGCATAACATTGAAATTTTGCTGGCGAAAGTTGAAAAAAGGTCTCCAAGCTTCAAAGCTGTGCCTGTTTTCCAAGCAAAAAGTCCAAATTAATTGATTTTTTAAAATTATGGTTTAATAAAAAATTTTTACTTCTAGGGAATTTAATGCCGAATGATTTTTTTCTTTTCCTTTAACAAATAACACATTTATCCCTCAACACTCTTTAATTTCATTCTTATTGTTATTTATCTCTTGAATAAAAACTTGATATTAAATTTTCATGGTTTTACGCGTAAAATAAAACGCTGTTAGTTTTCTAACAATATTATCTTACAAAATATAACACCCAACAACAGCAGCAGTAATACAAACGGCAACAGCAATAACAACACAAACAACGTAAGAAAGCAATAGCAACTTTAGCTTTAAATACAAGAAAATAATGAAATTTTTGTTACTAAAAACGCCAAAATACTCGTAACTAGGAACAAAATGTGTCAGATTAGTTCCATTACATTTAACAGTTTAGACAGAAACTTCATTCCCAGGCTCTTTTCTGGCACATCGTGTCTCTTCTTGAATCAGCATGAGTTAGAGGACTAAATATCCTTATCTAATATTTTACAACCCATTTAAATGGTGATTAAGCGTTAAGTGATTCAAGTGTTATTTTTGAGGGTACTATTGCATTTCTTGGAATAGTTGTTGTCGTTGTTTTAAGAAAATTAGAAAATTAGCTTAAGAATGAATTAAGTCGCACAGAAAGTTTTTCGTTTGAATTAATATTTAAAAATACGAGAAAACTTTGAGCATTTTTGTTTTGTTGTAAAAATAACTGCTTTATTTAAAGATGTATTGAGGCTTTAATTTACTTTTTAAGAAGATTTCTGCATTTAATTTTAGAGTTCTGACACAAAAATTTAATATCTGCTATACTGAAATAAAATTATCACTTTGCTTTTTCCTTTCTCTAAAAAAAAACAAAAGTCATTAAATTTATTTTATTAATCATTGAATTCCCCCAAAATCATTATTGATAGAAGTTAATTTAGCTGCTGTGACCCTAGAGAAAATAATTAAAAATTGTTTTGCTTATTCCAAACATTTTCAAAGCAAAGTATTAGCTTCAACAAATAACCCTTTTTTATAATTTTTTCTGCTTTGTTTTGTAATTTTGCAAAGTGCTTATAATTTGTGGGCAAAATTAAGAGCATGTTATCAATAGGGAAGCACTTTCTTTTTAGCAGGCTACATAATAAGAGTTTTATTAAGTGAATTTGAGAGGACAAATCAAAAAACTTTGAGACTATACCCCTATTATAGTCTATATAATAGTATGAGTTATACTACAATCTTGGCTATATAGTCAATACCATTGTCCAGACTATACAGTAGACTATTCCTGCGGGAAATTTGTGTCAATTGTTCTTAAAGCATTTATCCCGTGTCCAGTGAACAGAATATTATAATAAAAAGGAACGAATTGTGGTATGTGAAAACAAGATATATAACTTCATTGGTTATAATGTGCTTAAAGTGTAGTTAGGGGTGCCCCGGTAGGCTAGCTGGTAGTGAGCTAGTCTATCAGCGCCGGGGTTGCGGGTTCGATTACCGCCAGAGACTCTGGTCTCCTGCAGACAAGCGTATAGCTTCGCGGGATTAGCATAGGTAATTTGAAAAAAAAAAAAAAAAAAAAACTTCAGAGGAAAGGTTACTAACACCAAACTAGTCATGTGACTGAATTTGTCTGGTTCTATTTATTTATATGATGGGGATCTATAATATTAACCTGATTCATTTGGAAAAATATCATAGACAGGCATTATTGCATTCATTTAGATTATTTCGGTGACCTGTTACAATGTGTCAAAAATGTTAACCCCGACATCGCAGGACCATCATAAAGTGCCAAGTCTCCTTCATATAAAGTGTTAGAACTCAAACCGGTCCCTACCGTTTTAGAACTGTCACGTGACAAGTTTGGCCTAAGTTATCTTTCTCCTCTTTCTCTCTCTAGGGATAATTCAAACTTTAAGCTAGACTTTTGTTCAGACTATACAAATTATTGTTATTATTAACCATTACATGTTAAGAGGCAACTATCGTATGGTGGTGGCCTATTAATCGAGTTCTAATCGAAACACATTATGGTTGACGGTAACATTTATAAGGTTAAAGTATTCATAAAATGTTTAAATATTTTTCATATAATATAGCCAAATCTATGGGCTAAACTAGAATACACCCTTGACTATAGTTCACACAATAAACTAATTTTTTTTATGGGCTGAGGAATTGTTGTAAGATATGAATGATGTTTTATTATATGATATACCTAAGCTGCCTTTCCATCGTCGACTATTCTCCCCGAGGGACTGCAGTTAGGCATTACTTCGCGGGGCTGGTAAGGGCTTATGCTCCCCTTGTATTTGTCAGCATCAAAATGGCTGTTAATTTTGGATTTTGTATTAATTGATTATAGTCCATACAATAAACTAGATAAAAGTCTATGCTAAAGACCATAGTCCAAACTATAGAGTAGAATAAAGGCTATACTTAATAAAGGGTGATTCATCGTGAGGTTTTATTTTCAATATTCTATGTTTACTGATCAAGCTTGACTCATACCAAACTGCTTTGTCATTTTGTTCAGTATCATTTGGCAAGTCATCATAGAAAGACTTACACTACAATAGCGTCTTCAAATTGTTGTGAATGGGCTCTGGATAAACTCATTAAAAATCCAGTGTTTTATCGTGAAATTTTGTTTAGTGATTAAGCACATTTCTGGCTCAATGGATACGTTCATAAACAAAATATTTGTGCTGATGATTAACGCGAAGAGTACCAAGTGCTACTATTGCATCCATTAAAAACAACGGAATTGTTTAATGTACTGGTGGATTCATTGGTGCATATTTCTTAATTTTCAAATAGTAAATGCCATAAATTGTTCTTTTAACCGATAATAAAAATTTTACGTTCACTTTCAAATTTATGTGTTTTATTTAACATTATAAATCAAACCTTACGATGAATTACACGATACTATAGTCCAAACTATAGAATATACTGTAGCTCACAAAATAAAGTAGCTAAAGTTCAGATTAATAAAAAGCAGGGACCGTAACAGTTATTCCTTTTTTCATAAAAGTCTGATGATAACAGTTATTTTTTGATTTTTATTATTTTGAACAAAAATAACAGTTATTTTTTTATTTTTATTTTTTTGAACAAAAATAACAGTTATTTTGCGATTTTTCAAGCAAAAATAAAAATTATTCTTTAAAGAAATATACGCATAAGATATCCCAATGATGATCACACATTTAAAGAAATATTTAAAGATAACTCAATAATTATAACACGTACATTTCTTTAAAGAATAATTTTAATTTTTGCTTGAAAAATCAAAAAATAATTGTTATTTTTGTTCAAAATAATAAAAATCATAAAATAACTGTTATTTTTGATAGAAAAAATAAAAATCAAAAAAATAACTGTAATTTTTGATCGAAAAAATATCAATCAAAACGTTCAAAATCGTAATATTTTATCAAAGAAAAGTTCATAAGGATCAATATGTTATACTTGAATCAGTTTGCCGGCATTTACTTCTATATGCTTTTTTTGTTTTAAAATTTCAAAATAACTGTTATATTCGGACCCTGATAAAAAGATTTTGGTCCAAAATTTAAGTTTGGTTACAGTGCAAACAATAGCCTAGATAAAGGTCCAAAGTCTTAAATATAGTGCAGAATATAGTCCAAACAATACAGTTGAAGCTGTATTCTTATCTTTATTCTGCGGTCTAGAATTTTGATAATTCAGTGGTCCTGACCAAGGCGTATTTATAAAGTGAACACTTCAGCTGTCGATTCCAAATTGTCAAAATTAGTTTTTAATAAAATTGTGAGTTAATCTTAAACATATTCAGTATTTTTTTATTTTATGGGCAGACGTTTTTGACTATAATGAGTTTACCTTGTGTTCATAAACCATGGACCAGACTACAGACTAGACTATAGTCCACATAATTTTAGTAATGCGTGATTTCCTATAGCACCAAAATATTTCGTCTTTTATCCTCATCATTTTATAATTTCTTCAAATAAAATAAAGTGTCTGATAGACAAAGTGATACCCGAAGCACTGCGAATATTAATTATTATTTTATTAGCACATTATATCTGAAGGATGGGAAATATATAAAACAACAGTTCTGCTACTTGCAAAAGACAGAAAATGCAGATGTACGTACAACAGTATTGTAAATCTCATTCGTGTCTGTTTGTTTGATTGTGTGCAAAGACAAAGGAGTACAACAAAAGCAAATTTACCTTTAGTATTTGTTAATCATCACTTCAGTTTCCTTAGGTATGTACATATATCTCTAAGTACATAAGAATATCTATAAATGAGTGTAAATTCCTTTCTATTTAAGATTTGATTGAATGAAAGTGTACTACAGGTCCTTATTATCTATACAAACAAAATCATTCACTAAACAAGCAATCCAATCAATCTCTAAAGGCTCTTAAGGAAAATTGATCAACAAATCACAAACAAACAAATAAATTCCAATTGCCTCCTGATAGTCTGAACTTCTGCTTGTACTTGTTGTTGTTATCAGTTGTGTGCGTGTTTTTGTTATTATACCAACAAAAAATAATAAAAAAAACTCAACATTTACACAAACACAATCAAGTAGCCCTCCACAAACAGAAGGAACCAAGAAAAAACATTTAAGAATAATAAATATATAATCGAGAGTGTTTTGTAAGTATTTGTGTAATTTGTGTGAATATAAACTTAAATTATGGCCACAATCATAAGCAGCACGTAATTTCTCTTTTTCGAAGAATTAGAGAGTAAAACTAATAACTGTAAAAACAGTAGTAAAGTCATTCTTCTACGTAATATTAAGAAACATACTGAAAACTTATCTTTAAAATATACATAAACTACAGGGTGGCGCATAAGTTATATGGTGTTTATTAAAGCAATCAAAATATTCTTTCTGATTTTAGATAATGGTATGCCGGAGGTCTCTAAATGAGATCGCGGAATATTCCAGGGTAACGCTGGTATGAGTACCAGGGCACAGTGGAAATTAAATTAAACTGCAGACGGTCTGGCCAAAAAAGGGCTGTCTCTTGGACGACATGTTCGTCGACGGCCTGATCGGCATATCAATGGCCCGCTGATAGACTTTGATAGGCCGTGAGTCATACAGAACGGCTCAGGAGAGATGGCAGGGCGAGCATACCTGCTTGGTGGCCAGATCTTTATGGCCTGGCTACGACGCGCTGAGAACTCGCGTGCTACTTGGTCCCGGAAGAGACCGGATAAGGACGGTGACATCGGCCATAACGGGTCACTGGGCGATATGGACTCAATGAGCGGAGGATCCGCCAAGTAACTTTTTTTTTGAAAATGCTATAAAAAAAACTACTGAATATTTTCTCAAATTTCTTTTTTATTTGAAAGTACAATCCTTCCGGTTAATAATGGAAAATTATTTCATTCAAATGGCTGCCTCGGTTGGCCATGCAGTAGCCTACACGATCGGTCCAATTTTTAAGCACATTATCGATTGTGTGCAGCTGTATTTCACCAATGGCTTCACGAATATTGTCCTTTAAAGCGTCAATTGTCTCTGGCTTGTCGGCGTAGCAGTAATCTTTGACGGCAACCCACAAGTAATAGTCCAACGGTGTCAAATCGCAGCTCCGAGGTGGCCAAACGACATCAGCTCTGCGGCTGATAATGCGATCTTCAAAAACAGGGCGCAAAACATCGATTGTAGCTTCGGCTGTGTGGCACGTAGCGCCATCCTGTTGAAACCAAATGTTGCCAATATCCTCTTCTTCAATTTTTGTGAACAAAAATTCGTTCAACATGGCCCGATAACGATCGCCATTGACTGTAACAGCCAGTCCTTGCTCATTTTCGAAGAAAAATGGCCAAATTATGCCTCTGGACCAAAATTCGCACCAAACAGTGACTCGTTTTGGGTGTATCGGGTTTTCAATGTATGCGTGCGGGTTTTCTGTGCCCCAAATACGACAATTTTGCTTGTTTACATACCCGCCAAGGTCAAAATGAGCTTCATCTGAAAAGATGATTTTTTTTTGGCAAAATCGGCACATTCTGTAAGTCGATCCCAGGCCCACTTAGCGAAGCGAAAACGCATTGGATGGTCAGTTGGCTCCTGAACCAATTGGACTTTACATGGCGTCATACCAAGGTCTTTATGCAAAATTCGTGTCAATGATGTCTCCGAAATGTTCAGTTGTTGAGAACGACGGTGAATTGATGTTGATGGCGCTTCACGCACACTTTCTGCCACAGCAGCAATATTCTCGGGTGTACGCACTGTTTTTGGCTTTTCACGCTTTGGTTTATCGATGATGATGCCAGTTTCTTTCACTTTTTTCACAAGATAACGAACATACGGAACTGACGGTGCTTGTCTTCTTCCAAAATCCGTACGCAATTTTCGCACACATTCTGCAACATTACCATCATTTTCAAAGTAATGTCGCAATATTTCCCAGCGTTGTTCAAGCGTATACACAACCATATTCGTTCAGCGGAAGGATAAAACTAATAATCTGTCAAATCAGACATGAGCTAAGTGTTACCATTCACGAAATAGGCACTAGTTTAAAAAAAAAAACGTTAGATGACGGACCCTTTATATAAGTGTGAGAAGCTAAGCAATTTAATATCCGTTATTAAAAATAAAGTTGGGCAAAATAAAGTTAATAAAATTAAGAAAAATAAAGAAATAAACCCTTTATTAACATTATGTGACATTTTTCACCTAAAATTTTACATAGACTGACAAAACATATTGTTGGAAAATTATTCTTAACTCTACTACTTCTTTGTCAATGTTAATGATGAAACAGAACTTCGGCTGAACGATGTTTTCCATACAGTTTGACATAAAATTATGCCAGAGAATGCGGTCGAGAAATAAAATCAATTTTATTTTGAAAACGTTTTTTCTCATGCTCTCACATAGAGACAATTATTCTCCCAACAATGCTTTGTAAGTCCCCTTTTAGACAGGCAAAGTTTACTTTGACAAAGTCTGTTGAATTCTCTTTTAAACTTTGTTTGGTGCTCAGACACACAAAGTTTAATTTGACAAATTTTTGTTTTCTCTTGTTTGAATATAATATATAAACAGCGTTGCCAGAATGATGATTTTATCATATTTTAGATTATTTTTTTTTAACAAAAATATGATTAAAGATTTTTTTTATCAAATGATGATTTTTTATTTTTAGAAATTCTGATTTTTACTTTCATTTTGCTTATACAAAATACACGATTATTTAAACAGTCAATTTTTAAAACAATGAAGTTTTGCATCAGCTTGATGTGTATTGGTGCTGCACACTTTTGTACCCAGTATCTAGAATACACAAAATTGCATCATTATTTCTGGACATAAAAAATATTAAAAAAGGCCTATTATAACCTATTTCCAATGTGCGAAAGAATTCCTTCTTTCGAACAACTACATTTAAAACAAAAACAAATTCTAAAAACTTTGTTTTTGTTTTAAATGTATTTGTACGAAGAAAATAATTCTTTCGCACATCGGAAATAGGCAGTTAGAATATTGATAAAAAAAATATTTGTGAAAAGAAAAAATTTATTTTTATAAAGTTTCATAAACTGACGAATTATGTTATTATGTATTTCAATTTAAATAATAAGAAGTATGTTTTTATAAAAAATTAATAATTCTTACTATTTTGTTCTTGTTTTAAAAAATTTAAATTAAGCAAAAAAAAAACATAAGATTTTCCTCTTCAAAATATGATTTCTTTTGCCATATGACAATTTTCATTCCAAAGATTCTGGTAACGCTATATATAAATATAAAGTTGCAGCCAACTTCAGGTATAATCTACGAACGAAAAACAAAACGAATTTGTGAGTACAGCAAAGTATGTACTGCCCCGCAATGCTCTTTTCCCTTCTCTTCTATAAACTCAAGACTTTGCGAAGTAAACTTTGCTTGTCTGAAAGGGGTCTAAACAAAGAAAAAAAAAAAACAAAAGAAAACGAAAGAAATGAGAGAAAATTTGCAGATAAGGTCGACGTTTTTTTTATGGGCTTAAGAATTTTTGCCTGAAGTTGAAGACTAAATTCTGTTTCACATTGATACTATTTAAGTTAAAAAAAGTCGACAAATTATTTAAAAATTGCTAAGCCAATATGATAAAAATTTGTATAGGCTGGATATTGATTATATATTTAGTTGCATCTGCGTTTTTAGTCACATATAATTTCTGTCTGAATAATTAAATATTGACTTTTAAAATAAAATTGATCAACTTATATGATTTGCTCAATGATAACTCTTTTCTTTATAAATGTCCCTAGATTTTGAAACTAAATTGTAAAAAAGCAAAAAAGAGTTAAATTATTTCTGGCTGTAGCGAATCTTTGATACCCTCTACCTATAGTTAGAATATTTTCGGAGGCGGCTTTATATGGGGCATATGGTAAATTGTGGATATATCTTCCCAAAAGTGTGATTTTTATTCATATTAAACTCCGACAGACCAAAATTTATTACAATAGCATTATTCGTTAAGGCTTTAGTCGTACTCTATAGTGGTTTTCGAAAGTGGGCATTGTATGGGGGTTAAAGTAAATTATTGTCCGATGTTCACAAAAGTTTAAAAGTGTGATTTGCAGTCTTATAAAACTATGAATGACCAAATTTGATTAAAAAAGCATTATTCATTACGGTTTAAGACGTACCAAAGTGGCTTTTGAGATTGGGCTTAATATGGGGCCTATGGTAAATTACGGACCGATATTAAAGAAATTTCGTATGATCTGTAGTCTTATAAGACGAATTTGTGCAAACTATTATATCAATTTGTGAATTCCCCCACTATTTATGCAAGTTTTTGTAATATTTTTTAGGGTGGTTGTTCCACTTTTTGATTCGTAACTCTTTTCCGACTGAACCGATTTTGCTAGATTTTAGTCCCAAACTCCTAAGGAGAAACAATTTGACACCAATGTTGTCGTTTGAACATGAGCGCGATTTCAGCAGACGGGCAGACAGAGGGATAGAATGACGTACAAGCCTCGATATATCCTATGGAGTCTTAGATGAATATTAAAAAAGTTTCAAACGGAATGACAAACTTTAAAACGAGTCGTGGTGGAGGGTAAAAAATGAAAAAAATAGATAAATAACAAAAAATAAAGTTACTTTTGCGCCAGCCTACTCTAATGTGCGTTACCCAATGACTTAAATCCAGTTAAAAGTATGGCTTATTCAACATTTTTTATTTTTCGAATTTTTTCTATGAGCTAAATTTCAGTTATGTATTTTATAAAGCTTTTTGTAATAGTTCTATTCCTAAAATATTGAGGAATGACTTTATAAAATAAAAAATTTTGAATATAATAAAGTAACTTATGAAAAATAAATAATTCTCAGATTCTTTCTGGTATGGATTATTTTTATACTAATCTTAGACTTGGCTTAAAACTGTAATAACTTGTCCTTTGTTTAATCTTAATTTTCTCATCCAATAACAAATAGTATCTTTGAACATTCCAACGAAATTTATAATATATAGACCAACAAAAAACATTTTAACAAAATTAATGGCAAGTAATTAAATCCAATTTCTATTACTTTTTTTTCTTTGCTTAAGCGTTAAGTTCGTAAACACATGGTCATAAAAAAATGAATCTCATTACCTCAATACATTACAATTCACTTACAAACAAATTCAACATGGTGTACTAAACCACATGCACTTACACCAACAAACACCCACAAAGGCAAACTCATACTCACACAAAAAATGTTGAGGTTTTTGGCAACTAAATCTATTATTCTTTTCTTTTTGTTTAGTTATTTAAGAATACCTATGTTTAGGAAAACATTAAAAGAATTATATATAAGTTTATGCATCTCACAGTTTACACACACGTGCAGATTTTAGTGTGTATGCGTTAGTGTATGTATGGGTCATAAAATGTAGTTCATACACATGTTACTTTTATAGCAAAAGAAAGAAGGAAAAAAATGTTGACCATAGATGTAAATTTTGTTAATTAATATAAAAACACACATCTATATGTAAACGTGAAGGTACTAATACCCTGTAGTTCCAGGATTTATTAGTGGACCAAACACAGAAATGCGAAGAATGGTCGTAATGTGACTAGTTAATGTGTAATTAATTGCTCCTTAAGTTACACAATTGAAATTAATTGTTATTGACGTCTTTCTATAACAGTTACAAGTTGTTGTTATTACCAGAGAAGACAAATTTGCTTTTTTTGCTGTTTTGCTTCTTTTTTTGCTGTTTTTGCCCATTTTTGCTGTTTTTGTTATTATGGTGCTGTTTTTGCTGTAAAATAGCTTTTTTAACATAATTTTTACGTAAAAAATATTTTTTTGAGAAAACATGAGAACAAAAAAATAATTGACAACTTTTTTCTGGGTTAAAACCAAAAATGTGTTAGTTGTGGACTCAACGTTTTTGGGCGCTTTATTACAACTAAAATTAATAAACTTACCATCCCAAAAAAAAAAAAAACAGCAATGTTACTTATCTCAGTTTAAAACAAAATAAGTAAACCGGCCGTTGTGAACGAAAAAATAATAAAACAAAATGCCGAAAGAAAAGTTAAATATGTTATTTTTGCTAAAAATGGTAAAATTGTATCCTGAAGTTTTTAAAGTTGAAAAAGATTGGCTTTTTTGTAATGTGTGTTCGAGTAAAATTAATAGCGAAAAGAAGTGCAATGTGGAGCAACTTTTTAGTACAAAAAACACAAATTAGCTGCTTGCCAAAAAAATCGTCCACAAAAACTTATAACGGAATTTCCTGTTACTATTGCTGCTAAAACATTTCACGAAGATATATGTAAATTTTTGTTGGAGACCAATATACCAGTAAAAAAAGTAAGCCATTCCAGTTTCAAAAACATCTTTCAAAAGTACGCCAATTTGTCAGTTCCAAGCGAAAGTTCTATTCGAGGTAAATACATACCTCAAATGTATACGGAAGGAAGCTTTGGGAAAAATGCGGGAAAAGGCTAAAGGTAAATATATATGGATTTCTGTTGATGAAACAACAGACAGTGAACAAATATATGTGGTATTTTAAATGACGATGTTCGAAATAAACCTTTTTTTATTGAACATGGGTGTTCTCGAAAATACAAATGGGGCTTCTATTGCATCTTTCTTCAACGATTCATTACAAATTTTATGGCCTGATGGTAAGTGAATATTTGATTCATAATTTTTTTTTTTATTTTTTATGTTTTTTTTTTTAATGTAATCTAGGCATTCAATACGACAAAATATTGCTAATGGTAACTGATGCAGCGCTTAGAATTTCAGCATGTAAATAAATTAATATCTTGTACCAAATATGTTTTTGTTAAGTTAATTTTTCAATAACTCGTATTTACACACATACAAACTAAAATTTTAATTTCCATAGGCTCCTCGTAGAAAGCAGTTGTTTTTACAAATGAATCCCAATTTGGCTCTTCTACCGTTCTCATGCCCTACACGTTGGGGTACTTGGATAGAAGCCACAATGCATTATGCAGAATACCTTGATAAAGTAAAGGCTGTTATTTCTTAACTGAAAAGTGAAGACTCAGATTCGATCGCGCACGCCAAGGAAATATATAACTTGCCCGGATTAAGTTCCCAACTTGCGTTTATCAAAAACTATTTTTCAATTATTGTGTCTTCTATAAAAAAAGCTACAAACAGTTGGGTTAGCTATTCACGAAAGTGTAAATATTGTGTCAAATGTACGAGAAGCTCTTGAGAATCTACATGAAAAAATATATATGAAGAAATTTAATGCAGTATGTATTTCAAAGAAATCCGGGGTTCAAACAAATTTTACAAATAAACAACATTCTTCAAACTGGTGCTAAACCTGATGACGAAATGAAATTTTTAAATTTGCTCCAACAACATCCGTTGACGTGGAAAGAAGTTTTTACTTATACAATTCACTTTTAACTGATAGACGAAGAAAAATTAAGTTAACAAATATAAAAGCCCTCATGTTTGGTTATTGTAACTATTTTCACGAATCTGAAGAAATAGAATAACTGTAATTTTTTATATTTAAATGTATATATTAAAAAAATAAAAATGCTTTTTTGTTGTTTTTTTTCTAAATTTTTGTGCTTTTTTATATATTTTTTTTGCTGTAAACACTTTGTTTTTTGCTTTTTTTTGTCTTCTCTGGTTATTACAGTGAATTAAATAGTGATTATAATAAGAATTTTAATTATAATTAATTAAAAATATATTCATTGAATACTACCCAGTAAAAATTGGAGCTTACACGTAGCAGGTTTGTAAGGGAGAGAAGCAGTTTTTCCCCTTACAAAATCGAACCATTATATGGCGAATTCCAACTTGAAAACATTAACTTTGGAAAAAATAAGCGCGTTGTCACTTGTAACAACAGTCAGTTGTGAGTAACAGATATCTGTAAGCGCCCCTTTTATGTTTCTATGAAGTTACAACTATCATTGCTTAGAAAAACCTCTTCCATCATATTTTTTTCTGAAAACGTGAATTCACACCTGATGTGAATCTATTACTATATTGCTTACATGAAACCATTACTTCATGCTTCTTAGCAATCTGTGAAATAATAAATTCCGTTTGATATTTTTGTTTTATGTTTTATTTGAAATCAAGAAAATAAATTCCATGTTATAAAATACAATGTATAATTCAGATTTCGATTAAAAAAATTATAAATTTCTAAAACTAATTTAAAATTTTGAAATACAATTAGAATTGTTAGATAACTTTTGATTTTTACGTTTTTCTAGCTGATGTTTAAGGATTTCATTTTGCTTAAGCTGGATCAATATTTTCTGAATCTGAATCCTCTTCACTGTTTAAAAATGTGTTTTTAATTTTCTTCAAACATTTTTTTCAAACGGTTTTTGTTTAATATGAGTAAATTAAGAAGGATTTGGTTTTAGAGAGACCATCAACCCTTAGAGATTCAGGAATTATTAGAATTGCTTTTTTATAATACAAACTAATTAAATACATAAAAAAACTTCGGAAATTCTAATAGAAGCTTTTTATCCTGATTTCCATCCATAAATTTCTAATAAATTGGAAAGAATTTTATTTAATCATCCCCCCATACTTAAAATGTTTTTTATTGTTGCTACATAGAAAATATTAAACATTTTATCTAATCACAAAACTTATACCAAATTCATAATATCAAGCAAACAATTTGTTGATTTTGCAACTATTACCAAAATGATTATATTGATTACTAAAAATTTTAACATTTTGAATATTTTTTTTCAATAAATCATATTTTTTATTTTAATTAAAAAAATGATCAAAAACCTTTGCCATTTTAAACAATTTCTTGATATATTTAATTAAATATTGACAATTCCCAACAACAATTCTACAAGTTTCTACAGGTCAATAAAAATTATTTAAAATTTTATTTTAAACGAAAAAAATCAATAAATATTTTTTGATATTTACTTAATTAATATTTCAATGAAAAATTTATAACTAAAAATGTATACTAAAATGTTAATTAAATCAAAATTATATTTTTAATTTTCTTTCAACAAAGAAAATAATTGATTCAATTATCACATTTATTAAATTTAAATACTTTTTAAACCATTCTTTTAATATAAATTAAAAAAAAAAAAATTATATAAATTGTAAATTAGTAAATTTCAAGCTTTTTACTTATGCAAAATAAGTTTCAACGTTTATGTCATCTGGAATATGTACAAGTCCTGTATATAAAACAAACTAATGGAATTTCAGCAACAGTAATAGCATTTTTGTCATCAAACCTAAATCAATAAGGTGCATAACATCCAGAATGAAATGAGTTATCATCTTTATTCCTATAGACTCTAAAGACAATTCCCTGTCTAGAGAATATTTTTGATAAATTTTTTGACTAATATCTTCATCAGATCGCAATTTTCCAAGTATTGAGGAGAATGTGGTAACTCTCATGGTACCGTTATTCGTTTGATAACACTTATTGCACCCATTTAATGAATTACAACCTTTCACACGTCATATATTTACCACATACATGTACATTGTACATTTGTATACAAATGATCGGGCAGGTGCATCACATAGAAATGCTCGAATTTTAATTATTATATTTTGTGTATCGAACATAAGACCCTTGTCAATCAAATTATTCATTTCTGTAACAAAATCGTGAAGGAATAAGTTTATGTCATGTGGTTTTTGTTTTCCAACATAAATTTCTATAAGAAACACTTTTATCAAAGAGCTTTTGAATAAGATAAACCATCGATAACTATATCCAAAACAATTTCTTTTATATCAAGGCTTTAAATAACTTCAACCATTTTAAGAGGGTTACGTTCTACACCAAGAAGCTCGAAACAGCATTCGGCAACACATATCTCTTTTTCACCAACAAGAATTTCTACACTCAATGGTATGTCAGAATTTACACCATTTAAAATATTTAATATAGCCGCAGACGGGCGATATTTTAGATACCATTCCCTTATATTTTTTTATACTTTGAGTTCTCAAAATGAGAAACAGTTTCGATATTTTAAGCATCTTCAGGACTATTTTCTGTAACTTTTCACACAAAAAGCCACTTTTACAGAAAAAGTCACTTTTTACACAAAAAGTAAATTTTTACACAAAGAGTCACTTTTTACACAAAAAGTCACTTATTACATAAAAAGTCACTTTTTACACAAAAAGTCACTTATTACATAAAAAGTTACCTTTTACACAAAAAGTCACGTATTACACAAAAATTAAGTTTTTACACAAAAAGTCACTTATTACACAAAAAGCAATTTTTACACAAAAAGCACCATTTTACACAAAAAATCACTTTTACAAAAAATTCTCTTTGTGCGCAATAATCCACTTTTTACACAAAAAGTCGCTTTTTACCAAAAACGTCAGTTTCTACACAATAAATAACTTTTTACAATAAATCATTTAGACAAAAAGAAAAAAGGAAAAAATCATCTTTTATAAGGAGTGTTTTTTAAAGCTGCATTAGAAAAATTATAATAAAAGATAGATTTATTGTTGGAATGAATTTTTTTTATAATGTAATAGATAATTTCATAGTATTTATTTTTTATGTACGGTTTCTGGTATATGTCCCCCGCGGCTACGAGTTACATCGTCCATTCGATCAGTTCAATTTTTAACTACGTTTTGCAATAAATTTGGCGTATGGGGTTAACGATGGCTTGAATATTGGCCTTCAGTGCTTCAAGAGTTGCTGGTTTGTCGGCATAAGCCAATTACTTTGCATAGTCCCATAAAATGAAATCCAGAGACGTTAAATCGAACGATCCAGGGAGACAGTAAACAGGACCACTTCTGGAAATAAACATGACACCAAATTTACTTTGCAATAAATCGTTGATATTTAGCTGAATAATTTTTGGAAACAAAAATTAAGTCAGTATGGCTTGATAGCGCTCACCATGAACTGCAACTGCAGTTCCTTCCTCATTTAATAAAAAAGAAGGACCGACGCACAGTGGCTGAAAATCGTTTTTCATCGGCCAAAAATCTGTAACTTTTGAACCGATAGAGATAATTTTGCAACATTTTTTTTGCATGAGAGAAGACTTCTTGAACTTTTTTGCAGTGTTAATTTTGTTAAAATCGCTTCAGTAGTTGTTGAGAAATTAAAGGTCAAAGTTGAACTTTTGATGTTTTTTAGCATTTAGTATGAAAATGCTAACGATTGAGATTGAGAATTATGGTATTTTTTATTCAAAAAGTGGGATGTTTTTCTGCCCACTGTTTTAATAACTTTTTAATCTACATAACTGCCAAATTTCATTCATGTTCATGTCAGATTTATAGAATGTCAAACCTTAAAATTATTATTTTTTACTCATGTTGAAAGCCCTTTTATTCATTTACACTATATAAATAATAATTTTAATGTTTGACACTCTATAAATCTAACATCAATAAAGGTATCATAATGAATTTTGGCAGTTATGTAGATTAAAAAGTTCTTAAAACAGTGGACTGAAAAACATCCCCATTTTTGATTAAGAAATACCCAAATTCCCAATCCCGGAAAACGGCTTTAAATTTTTTTTTTTTTGTTCAAAAAAGGCAATACAATTTACCACTCGATATTGATCAGAATTTTCTAGAAAATAATGGACATATTAGAAAACATTACTGTTCTAATTGTATAAAAATCGGTGTGTTGAATTATTAGAATTTTTTACTCAAATTATTTTTTTTTTTTTTTTGTTTGAAAAATTTGATTTGGAATAGGGCATATGGGAGTAAAGATGTTAAACTGACTAAAAATTGCTTCTACAAGCATACTCATAATGTTTTCTTTCGAAAAATATAAACATTTTTATTTATTTCTGGAGAAAATATTTTTATCAGCGAAAGAACAAATGAGTATTGGTATTACCTTTATATGCATATACATTCGCCTCGTATATACCATTATACCTTTAAAAAAAATGCATAGGCATGTAATAATACCTATGATCATTTTGTGAATAGGTTTCTACATTATCAACTCTACAACAGGTTCAACTGGAACCAGTTCTACTGGAATACTTTTTAGATTAAAAAAATAAATAAGTGTAAATTATTAAATGTTTATTTTCTTTTTTATTTAAATAACAAAAGGACAAAAAACATATTTTTTGCTTAAATAACAATAAAAGTTAATTATATCAACTATTCATTCGGTTGGAAAATAGCCTCCAAATATTCCATATTTGGTTTTGTATTACGTCTGTCCTGTAGCAGCCCTTTTGCTTTTTCATCTAAGTCCCGATGTTCTACTTTCCATTGACTACAAAACTGCATTTGGGTTTAAAGTGGATACTTACACCTACCTACAGCTAGTAAAATTTCTTTAACCCCTTTTGACCTCATAAATTCTATTCTTCTGAACTTCAATTTGACTAAAATATAGAACTTGCAAAAATTTATTATCAAAGTTGTTTTTGGGAATACAAATATTTATTAAAAGATTTTGTTTGTTGTGCTTAATTCCCTTTTTTAATAATTGATAAAAATACTGAAATTTATTGTTGGAGGATAAGCTGTTCCTATGCGCATTTCACTGGTTGCTTAGGCCAGATCGTCAGGAAACGTTCTCCTAAATAATTTTAGAAAAGCCAAAGCTATCAGCAAACAAAACTACAGAAGGAATGAGAATTACCTAATATGTTTTTTCTTTACCCACTTACAGCTACAATTAATGTTGGGAGAATTCTAACTAATTGTAGTGGGAAATGTAAGAAAAGATAAAAACTCATCACTGTTTTATTGTTTGGTATTTTGTTTAAGCTTTGATATCGTTGCAAATAAAACTTTTTGAGGGTATTGTAGGTAATTCTCCTTCCTTCTGTAGTTTTGTTTGCTGATAGCTTTGGCTTTTATAAAATTATTTAGGAGAACGTTTCCTGACGATCTGGCCTAAGCAACCAGTGAAATGCGCATAGGAACAGCTTATCCTCCAACAATAAATTTCAGTATTTTTATCAATTATTAAAAAAGGGAATTAAGCACAACAAACAAAATCTTTTAATAAAATATAGAACCTGAAAAAATATTTAATAACACAGCAGGTATAATCGGTACAGTAATACAACATAACATTGTTTAAAGACTGCTTTACTACCAATATAAAAAATTTTGAACCCACTATTGATAACAGTTTGACATAAAACATAATAAAAATCAAGCCAAAAAATCCGTTTTATCCGAATATCTCCAAAAGCAAAATAGATAACCTAAACATTTAAGCATATTTTTTGTAACTCAGCTTAAGTTAAATTTTTTTTTTTGCAATCCATAAATATATATTTGGTGAATTTTTTAAAAGTTTGAATTTCCGAGGTTACCAATTTTAGAGGTCCGCAAGTCACTCTCCTGACCCTCCATGGACCTGTGTTCTTCCAATTCAACACAAAAGCTACCCGGCCATGACAGTTTAAAATTTCATTCAAATATGTTCAGCCGTTCATAAGAAGCAAAATTATTTTTCAAAACAAAACGCTCGTAAACCATTGTATTATATTTCAGTCATATGAGCAGCTTAAATAATAAGAGCAAAAAAAATGTTGCGAGTAATTTCATTAAAATGAAAAAAGTGTTCAACAGACAGTTCCAAACAGTTGCACAAGTATATATGGGGTTAAAGAGGACACTTTCAGCTTTCTGATGGTACTAAAATCTCTTTGACCCCTTTTGACCCTAACAAGTTCTACTCCTCTAAAGTTCGGATTTAACTAAAATATAGAACCTGGGAAAACATTTAATAACACATCAGGTATAAATGATACATTGATGTTATGATCCATTTCTTAAAGATTACTATCCCATTAATATAACAAAAAAAATTTCGACCAATTATTGATAACGGTTTGCGAGAAATCATAATTTAGTTCTGATCAAATTTACAAAAATTTATTTTTTTCTAAAACAAAATAAAATATTTGTTTCCAGCAGCATGCCACAGCCACAATTACGAATATTTTAATCTAGTTTTTTTGATACCTTAGTTCTAATATGTTTGCTATCGAATGGCATTAAAATTTTTGAAATCGGCGATGACAAAAAATTGGACTTTTGGCCGATGAAATTCAATTTTCAGCCACAGTGCGACGATGCCGTCAGCGTGTAAGCCTCCCCAAACAGTTATTTTAGATGATTGTATTGGCTAATCGTTAAAGGCAAAAGGATTGTCTTTGTTTCAAAAACGGAAGTTTTTCTTATTGCCGTAGCCATTTAATTAGAAATTAGCTTCATCACTAAGAACAATTCTTTGATCGAAATGCTCATCTTCGGGTAGTTTTAAAAGAGCTCAATTCGCGATAATACGGCGCTTACGATGGTCGTTTAGCTTTAATTCTTGAACGAGCTGCGTTTTATAAGAACGTAAGCTAAGATCCTTACGTAAAAATTCCCACGCAGTCGAGGGACACAGACCAACAATCTGAAAACGACGACGAATCGACTTTTCGCAGACTTCTTCACGCTACAGCAGCAATATTCTTTTCGGTAAGCACATATTTTTTGCCTTGTTGATTGTTTTGAATTGAGAAGAGTAAAATTAGTGGGAGCACGACCAATAACTGCACGAATTGCTTGCTCACTAGACCGATTATGTTGACCGTAAAATGGACGTAGTGCTCTATGAACTTCGCGAACAGATTTCTTTTTTTAAAAGTAAACTTTCACAATTTGGAGGCTTTGTTTTAGCGCTAAAAAATTCATAATGACTTGTCAAACCTTCCTGAATAGAAATGTCAACACAGTTTGACATTCTCAGCTCTCAAGCTATAGTTATAGATGTCGTTAGTTATCATGTACCCTAAAAAACACCTGATAAACCAAAGTCATCTTTTATAGAAAAAAAGTATCTTTTCGCAAGTGTTAAATACTGATGTTTTTAAGGATGAAGCCGTAGGACTGCTCACGATCAGTGAGATCAAGCTGTTTATATTAGGTAAAGTTTCATCATAAATTAGCAATAAGAAAACGGGTATGAATAAAAAAAATTACAACATTGAACAATTTCTATTGGCATCTATATAATAAAAATTAATTTTTAAAACTATAATTTTACGGTGCATTATCGTATAATATTGTGGATTAAAAATGGATTTTCTTGTTGCTAAAGCCCTTATAGTTTCCAGACTTAAGCATAAATTTCCAAGGCTATTTGAATCTTTTTTTATTAGCTTTTAACTGTAAATAAGAGTGTGGTCATTTTTTGCCTACGGCACTTCCATTAACTTACATATACACAAAAACATAAACATACTTGGATATGAACCACATAATTATAACAAAGGGGCCACAGGAAGAACGCTAATGAACTTGTTTCAACAACAACACACATTTTAGTTACTTGCAATAACAAGATAGAAACGAACACTAACAATCTGCTTTTCATGTAAATGCCCAGCAAACAATATGAGTCTTTTATGACTCCTTTTTATGAGCAAAACGCTCAGAAAAAAGCTCCTTAAACCCTCAGATATGAGCGTGTTTTCCTATGAAACCGTCAAAAAATTTTGTACTGAATATGAGCGTTTTAGGACTCCTAAATTTAACGATTTGTATGGAAAATTGTGAGCATTTTTGTTCACAAATCAATCATAACAACCTCTTAAAAGAGTCACAAAAGAGGGATTTCGGAGCCAAAAAAGAGTGATATAGGAGTGTTTTTTTTCTTGAAATTAGGGTATTCATTTTTATGTAAATTTTTGCTTTTACGCTTTTAATGGAAAAGTTTTATTAATATATATTTTGTGCATAGAAATAATAATCATTTAAAACAAATTTCAACGGACAAAACCACCTAATTTTCTTTTTACAAAGGGTTCAAATGGATAGTTTTGTCTAATGAAAAGATTTACAAGGACAATGTTTATTCAAATATTCACACATTAAGTACACAAAAAACATTAGTGAAAAAGTTAAAAAATATATAAAATAAATGAATAATAAGCATTTCTTCAGCGCATATACTCGCACAATTTCTCAAAGATTTTATCAAAACCACAACCGAACAGCGCAAAATGATCACAATAATAACAGACAAACGCAAAATATTGAAATTATCAAGAAAAAGAAAACAAACTACCGTTGCCCCTCAGAAACCCCTCATAAATAAGAGTTTTCTAGGAGTGTGCTCCTAAATTGCTCATAAAAATGATTCTTTTCGGAGTGCTGAATTCTACAGGCTCGGAAAACAATCAGAATTGCTCATAAATTAGGAGGGTAATCATAAAACCCTCAAGAAAAGGAATCTTTTAAGAGTCATATTTAGGAGCGCTTCGAAAATTGTTTGGTGGGTGTATTCAAATCAAAATGCTTGTGTCCGTGTGTACATAACTGTACTACAATACTATGCACTGTAATAGTACAGAAACCTGCGGTATTTGTTAGTGGTGTTGGTTGTAGAGCTTTTGGTTTTTATGGCTTTTTTGGTTTAAGTGTCATCAACTATAGTAAAAGGAAAGGCCGGGAAAAAACTTACAAGTCTACAAGATAGCAACAATATGTTTGTATATAATTGTTTTAAGTTAAGAACTCTAAGTGTTTCTAAGTTGTTGCTAATATTAAAATAGATGCACATATGTACTTGTGTCTGTACTTGGGTGAATGTATGTATGGGTAATTGATAACACTTGGTGTTGCCAATTAAATAACGTTCAAACTCGTAAACTAATTAACTAAAATTTTAGGATTTTGCATCGTTTTGCATCGTTAGACATAGAAACTGTCACAAAAATAACTTGTTTTTGTTATTGTTGGTCACAGTGTAATATTGTTTCAGCTACCAAGAACATTTCCTTAAAGTAACCAAATGCTTAAAAACAATATTATTTACTCCCTGGCCCACTATGTCGACAAGAATATTTCGTTCTTATATTTATATTGAAAACAAAACAAATTAAAATTTGTTATTATTGTAAAAATGCGAAAGAAATGTTCTTGTCGACATTGTGGGCCTGGCAGTTAGAGATTTTGTTTGCTGGTATACTTTACCATGGCTTTTAATTTTTTCTTTCCTTTGTTTTGTTACTTAATTTTATTCTTTAATTTGAATTATATATATATTAGCCTCTTTTTGGCCATTGTTGTTATTCGTCAAATAGAAAATGAAGATAAACGGTGCTATTAAATAGGCCCCATGGAAAATTCTTAAACAAATGTTATTCATATCTGTTTTCTATTTGGTGGGTGTGTTTGTATGCCCTTAACCACAGGTAGAAAAGGGTATATATAAGTTTGTCACTCCGTTTGTAATTTCTACAATATTGATGTAAGACCCTTTTAAGAATACTAGAGTTTGCCAAGTGGTCGAAATTCGACCATAATTATTTATGCAAATATGAAGAAAACATACATATAAGTATATTTGAATTTAAATGCTTAGAGAATTCGTTTTTTTCGTCTTAGTTGATCGATTTGGCAAGGTACCAACCTCCGAACCAAATGTTCTCTTCTACTCAAGTCCGTGAATGTTTAATTTAGTTTTTTAAGTTGAATTATATGAAAAAAGTTAGAAAGTACCAATTGAAAAAGAAAAAGTACAAAAATTTCGCTTCTTAAATATAGTTTCTCAATCACTCAGCACTCTGCATGCTGAATTTTATGTTTCGATGTTCAGTATTCAAAAAGTACCAGCTAATGAACGAAAAGTACCAACAAGCTCTTCCTTGCAGATTCTTATTAACTCAGAGCCATGCATGTTTAATTTTATGTTTCTAGGTTCAATACTGACGGAAATGCAAGAAGTACCATTTGAAGACCAAAAAAGTTCCCTCTTATAGAGTATCACCCATTCGGGACATTGCAAGTTTAATTTTATGTTTCTAGGTCTAATATTAACTAAAATTCAAAAAGTACCAGTTGACGAACAAAAAAGAGCCAACATTTTTCATGTTATAGATTCTCATTCACTCAAGACCTTGCACAACTAATTTTTTTATGTCTAACTTCAATATTACAAAAAATTTAAAAATTACCACATGCAGCACGGAAAAGTAAAAGAAAGTACATAATTAAATTTCCCATATTTCCCCTTTCTAAAGATTACTTCCCCCCCTTCAAGTATCAAAAATTTCAGTGTTGTAGTGGGATACCATAATTTATTGCGTATGTATATGTCAATATACAGAGAAAAATTTAAAAAAAAAAACGTACTTATATATACGATTTTATCCCTTAAAGCGTTCGGATTTCGGAAAAGTAATAAATTTATATTTGTATTTTTTAGATAAGATACAGATTTGGTATAGCATTTATTTATATACTTATGGCTAATAAATCAGTGAGTGTTTAAACGCTAGTTTAGTTGAACTAAACTTAAATTTATATGTAGTTTAAACTCAACAGTTGTAAATCAGTGTCCCATGTATTATATGTAGTTTAAAAAGTAGCATGTGGCAGCACTACGATAAATGTTGACAAATTCATATGGTTTTGATTGGTAGTTTAAAGGCCTAATTTTATGCGCTTAAAGATGGTTTATATGTTTTCTGATTTATAGATTTGTTGGCTTAGACACATTTTAAACCAAAAAGAGAGTTTAACTTGCTGATTTATTAGCCCTTAATGGTTTAAAAGATAAATGGGGAACCCAAAAGTTCCAAAATAGAGGTTATACCAGTTTACTCTCTGAAAGAGCGGATCCGAATTCGAATTGCAAAAAGAACAAGACACTTGTCCGCTTATTTTTTTAATGAACAACGATAAGTATAAATTTTTGGGTTTCTATTAGTTTTGGAGATATGAAGTTTCCGAATTTTTACCTTTTTTACACTCTTAATAAAATATACATTGTGCACTTCTGTAAGTAAATGCATTTTAAATGGTATATTTTTTGTTTAAATCGGTTGACAAACAGAGACGGAAAATGTTCTTAACCGTTTTGCCTTTGCCGATTTATATATAGATATAATCTGGATGCTTATCAGTATCAAAACTAATTTAACTACGTCCGTCTATCTGTCTTTGAGTCTTTCCATGTGTATGATGAAATGGATTTTCCGAAGACCAAAGATATGATGGGGCCTAGGTTGTTTTATGTTTATGTACCAAATCCCACCCTCCCGCATATCTTTACTGTTGAAATTCAGCTAGATCGTTCTATAAATGGCTGAGATATGAGATAAAACCACGACTGCCTCTATTTTTTTCATTAAAATCCGATGATGTTGTTGTTTCTTATACTCATCACCGAAAGTAACAAGGTAATATACCTTGTATAAGTTATAATATAATATATGATATATGATTATATGATAACTAAGATGTTTTTGCCTAATTTGGAAACCTTGGCTCTCAACGTTCTCCAGATATACAGAAATCAAAAATGTCTTTCTCTGCTTTCTTATCGCACCCATATTTTGTCCGATGTTGTGTATCGATAACCAAAATTCTTGTACCTAATTTGGAAACTGTTGGTCTTTTTTCTCCAGATTTATTATGTCTTTGTGTGGGATGTGCCACTCCCACTTCTCCAATTCCGCCCAGACTTTGTCAGATTTAGTGTATTGATAACTAAGAAGGGTGCCCCGGTAGGCTAGTTGAGTTGAGAGATTCTGGCTTCTTTCCTGCAGACAAACGTAGAGCTTCGCGGGATCAGCATAGTAAGAAAATGAAAAAAAAGATGTTTTTACTAGGGATGTAACGAATACCGATGCCGATATATTGGCGATACTTCACGTTTGCCGATATATCGGTATCGGCGATATTTTACTGTCGATGTGCCGACACTTTTTTATACTTTTTGAACAAATAATTTAATTTTCTAATAGCAAAATATCAAACAGAATAATAAATTATTTCTTTGCATTCTTAAGCTGGAGGTCGGTCCCCGCCATGCATTTTTCCTTTTTGCAAGACGCATGCTAAAGTAGAAAGTAATCCTACTTCATGCCTTCGATATTAATATGTATTTCCCGCGTTTGCTGTCAATAAAATTTTACACATCGACTTTTTGGGCATAAACGCATTGAACGCTTGGTGTGGAGTTGCACCCTCAGTCGTTTTTGTTTTTAACTATAATGGTAAAACGTTCTCGCATTGATAAATCATGTATGTATTTGTAAGTTTTAAGAATTATCTGCCAATTTTTAATGATTTTTGTAACTTAAAAGAAACCAAAAAATCCACTGCTATATTTTCTGATGCTATTTCGCTAGTTAGCAGTTTTCGAACATTATAAAAAATACGATTAATAAATAAACTGAGATGTGAAATAGTTCAGAGTCCCATAAATTGGCGACTTATGTAGCATTAGCTCTGAATAGAAGATTTGAAAGCTTAGAGAGTAATTAAATCTTTTGTTTATCTAAAATTCTTTACCTGCGATAAAAAATGCTAGAAAATTTCAAAGACATTCCGAAAGTGTTGAAGACACGGTCACCCTTACACATAGGAAAAGTTCTGATATATCTACAAGAACTGACCTCTGGAGCGTTAGTGAAAATCTTAAAAGAAAATTTGGAGAAGAATAATCCTTTGTACATCCTGCGCTGTGGTTCAGCTAAATAAGATGTCTAGATATAAAGGGTCCGCCAAATAACTTTTTTTTTTTTGAAAATACTATAAAAAAAAACTACAAAGTACAATCCTTCCGGTTAATAATGGAAAATAATTTCATTCAAATGTCTGCCTCGGCTGGCCATGCAGTAGCCTACACGAACGGTCCAGTTTTTAAGCACATTATCGATTGTGTGCAGCTGTATTTCACCAATGGCTTCACGAATATTGTCCTTTAAAGCGTCAATTGTTTCTGGCTTGTCGGCGTAACACTTATCTTTGACGGCACCCCACAAATAACAGTCCAACGGTGTCAAATCGCAGCTCCGAGGTGGCCAAACGACATCAGCTCTGCGGCTGATAATGCGATCTTCAAAAACAGGGCGCAAAATATCGAGTGTAGCTCCGGCTGTGTGGCACGTAGCGCCGTCCTGTTGAAACCACAGCTACAGCAGCAATATTCTCGGGTGTACGCACTGTTTTTGGCTTTTCACGCTTTGGTTTATCGATGATGATGCCAGTTTCTTTCACTTTTTTCACAAGATAACGAACATACGGAGCTGACGGTGCTTCTCTGCTTCCAAAATCCGTACGCAATTTTCGCACACATTCTGCAACATTACCATGATTTTCAAAGTAATGTCGCAATATTTTCCAGCGTTGTTCAAGCGTATACACAACCATATTCGTTCAGCGGAAGGATACAACTAATTATCTGTCAAATCAGACATGAGCTAAGTGTTACCATTCACGAAATAAGCACAAGTTGATAAAAAAACGTTAGATGGCGGACCCTTTACCTTAGATCTTCTAATTTTTCTAGAGACGCAGATCCGTTTGTTTACTAGCGCTATTAAATATTATACTCAAAATTTAAGACCATGGCGCAGAAATACTTAAGTTGTCAATTGGGTTCATTCACTTCTGAGAGACGATTTTTGAATGCAGGTCTGCTTCAAGTTGTAGAATTATCTCCGCAAAAGTTAGGAATACTTTGTTTTTTAAACAAAAATCTTATTAATATTAATTTGGAATATTAATAATCGCATACACTAAAGGTTATCATGATATCGCTTAAAATTTTTTGTAATTTTAAAAAATTAATATCAGTTTGTTAGAAGCGTCAATGCAAAAATAAATTAAAAATATAAAAAATATAAAAATAGAAGTTGAAATTTGTGATTAAAATGTGAAATTTGTTTTTAAAAAGTCATAAGAAAAGCCAAAAGACTAATTTGTTCAAATTATTGGAAAAATTTATTCATTTTGATTTATAAACACTTGAATTTTTCATTGTAAAATTTGTTTATATAAATGCACAATTGAACAGCCCAAGTTTGCGAGTCAAAATTGTTGGGTAAATTTACGAAGTTTGTGTAAAATCCTTCTGATTCAATTTTTGACAGTTAATTTGCGAGGGCGTAAAAATGCACAGTTTGCAGAGATTGCGAGCCTTTTAAGCGATATCCCAGCAAAAACTTTACTTACCTGGTAAGTTAGCAAGTAATGTTGGAGAAATAGAAACACTACTTATTTTTTGGCTGAATAACTACTTATTTTTGTTCGAGTTGTCCACAGAATTCAGTAGTTACAATACACTTACTAGAAGTCACAAAATATCTAGTTATTATTTAACTACCAGTAAGTTGAATTGTAAGTACTTCCATTAAACTTACCAGAGGCCAAAAAATAACTAGTTTTTATTTAATTGGCGCTAGTTAATAGAACTAATAAGTAGTTATGGAGCTAGTTACCAGTAAGTAAATATTCAGTACTGAAAACAAGACAACTAATAAGTAGTTATTAAGCTGATTATTATTAAGCAAATATTCATAACTGAAAATAATAGTAGTAAAAAGTAATTACTGAGGTCATTACTAGCAAGTACTTATTGAGGTTTTCAGAATAATGACAATTGTAATGACAACTACTTACAAGGTAACGTATGAAATAACTACGACCTATTACCAAAATTTAAATAGTTTTTCCTGGGATCATGAAAGCTACTGTTTCTTTGTTTAAAAAAAAATTAATTTAGCATGAATTTAAATTAATTTCGTTGTTTTTAAAATCTTATTGAAATTAATTTTTAATATTAAAAATCTCTTACACTGTAATTTTGTATAATAAGGAAATTACTCTACTTGAGTTTGGTAATCTTACCTTGAATTTAATTTAATATTCGTTATCGGTATCGGCGATATTTCTTCTTGAGTATCGGTATCGTATCGGCGATATTTCTTCTTGAGTATCGGTATCGTATCGGCGATATTTCTTCTTGAGTATTGTTATCGGTATCGTATCGGTAAAAAGGCGTTTCGTTATATCCCTAGTTTTTACCTAATTTGGAAACCTTGGCACTGACCGTTCTCGAGATATACATAAATTAATAATGTCTTTGTTTGGGAGGTGCCACGCCTACCTCTCCAATCCTGTCTATTTTTCTAGAGAAGCTGTGTATTGATAACCCAGATATGTGTACTAAATTTGGACAATTTTTCTCTTTAGATATAAACAAATCTATTTTGCGCAACGCCCACTTTTCCAATACCGCCCTAATTTTGTCCGATGCTGTGTATTGACAACAAAGATGCTTGTACTAAAAACTTTAGGTTTTCCGTTTTCCAGATACGCATAAATTTATATTGTCTTTGTATCGGAATTGCCACGCCTACTCAAAATTTCAAAAAATATATATAGCCTGTAGATCCTTCCAGACCAGCACCAATATACTGTAAAAGTTGCATGAAGATCGGTTCAGCGGTTTAGGCGGCTATAAGGTACAAACAAACAAACATAAATACATTCATTTTCATATATATAGATTTAAATTGATAAGAACGGTGTAAAAAACTTATTTCATATAGTTAGAGATCAAAAAAGGCAATATTTTCTATTTGCAATAGTGGTTTCTATATTGTTTTCCACATTAGTGGATGAACTGCTCTTCTCGTCATAAAAAAATTAATTGGTTGGTCTTTTTTTTACAGGACACGTTTTTGTAACGTCTGTTTTTAATCAGTCGTTTTGCTTCTCTTATTCATCCAGACAGCTTTACTTTGTCAATATCTACCGCTTACTATATACAGATCCTTCAAAACAAAAATAACAGTATTATTAAAAAGTTCAAAAAACGCTTTAAGTGGCACATTTGCTTTTTTTTAAAGTAAAACTTAATAGCTGTAAGATAAAGTGAATAAAGTGGAAAAAGTATTTTTTACAAAACGCAAAGATTTGAGTATATTTATTTAATAAACTAGAAATAAATATATATATTTAATCATTTATAACTACATATATATCTACATATATATCAATCAGTCTTCTTCATCGGTTTGAGGGTGGCAATCTGCTACTTTTTTGTTGTGGTGCAGGTCCAGAAATTATTTTGCGTAGCTATGTGGAATAATTTTTTATTACTGATAAAAAGTGTTATCTTGAATAATTCTTAAAATAAGTGATATTTATTTGTAATAACTCATACTTTATACGCAAAGAATGGCGTAAGTGTTAGTTTGAAAAATTTTGCTGACGCAAAAGTGTCGTAAGCAACAAATGTAAAAAATACTAGTTTTTGTTAGGCTTACGACAAAGAAGACACTGGTATTTTTCAAAACGCAGACGGCGGTGTGTAAATTTTTTCATCACACAAATATGGGACCGGGATCAATCGACGCTGTATTTTTTTCTAATAAAAATGATGAAAAACTACTTTTTTCGTTTTTTTGTCAGTTACAGCGTTCTTTAATTCTTGCGACCATTTGTAAATTTATATTTAATTTAAAAAAGATAAAAACAAATAAAAAACTTTTTTTAAAAACCATTTTTCAGATTGTAAAACGTAGCGTTGATAAATCGCTTTGGTTTATTCTGTAAAAGTGCTTTCCCATTGGCAATTTCTGCGTGGATGGTAATGTAAAAAATAAACTTTTAATGGAAAGAACCACATTTTTTATTGAACAAGTTAATTTTTCAAAGAAGTCACAAAACAAAAAAATTTAACTTTTATATGAAAAATCACTTCTTTGGGAAAAATATATTTTTGCACAAAAAAGTCTCATTTAATAGCAAATATATACACAAATTGCTTATTAATTAATTCATTTATTAATGGCGTCCTAAATTCCCAATTTTTATTTTTGATAAAACCACTGAAATTTATTGTTGTGGGAAAAATAATTTCTATGCGCATTTCGCTGGTTGCTTAGACCAGCTCGTCAGGAAACTTTTTCCAAAGACTTTAGAAAAGCTAAAAATATTATACAATAAAAAAATACAATAAAGTGAATAAGAATTTTTAACACTAACGTCGTACTTGTAACAATATCAAAGCTTTAACAAAGCCACAACAACAAACAGTGAATTTATCTTTCTTACATTCCCCAAAAACTGTTTTTTCCAACTCAAATTGTAGTTGCAAGAGAGTAAAAAGAAAGAAAAACAAATTGCTTAATGAAGCAACTTGCAATTTCAGTTTCTTATTTGTCGGGCACATGCAAATTAATTATCAAAAGTTATTTTCGGAAATACCAAAATTTTACTTTTTGACACAGTGAAATTTACTTTTTAATACCAAAAGTCTTTCTTATGAAATAAGAAAATGTGTTGACTAATAATCTTTTGTATTTGTTTTTAAATAAAACTCCAAAGATCACCCAAATTTTTAATTTTCCATTTTCATAAAGCTCTTATTTATCTTCAAATAGTCAGAATGCATTAATTTATCTTTTTTTTTTGTTGTGGTTGCCCATTGGGGTTAAAGCAGAATTCTCAAAAATTTTATAAAAATAGTCAGACAATTTCTGCACGACAAAATTTAATCTTTAGAGTATTTCTCAGAAATTTACTGGTTTCACTATTTTTACCGCAAAGTAAAAAACATATGCAACTGCAAAGATGAAAATACTAAAATGTATGAAAGAGTGTATAATAATTTGAAACAATGAAAATAGCACTGTACTGAAATGTACCGAAATGTATTTCTGTTTACACTAAAAGGTTTTTGAAAATGTTAAGATTATATCTTTAAGGTTATGTAAAAAGGTCTTAAGTCGGAAACTATAGTTTTTCAACAAGTTAAATTAAAAATGATTTAATTGATGTATTTAATAGACTTATGTCCTAAAGAGAAAATGATGACGAATTGAAGCAGTTGTGCTAGACTTAAGTTATTAATACCAACCGAATGAGAAAACAATTGAGTTGAACCCAATCAAAAGCTCAAAATTTGTTTTTTGACTTAATACCTTTTTCCCTAAAGCCAAATATAAGAATATTTGAATATGTAATTGGTGGACTATTTTTAAAATAGTTTTTTTAAGTTTTTAAGAAAAATGTTGAGTTATTTGAATATTATTTATTTATTTTAAAATGTTGTAAATTATTGAAGTAATACTTACAGATGTTTTTGGAAGTACTTTTTTGATGCACTTCAGAATTATAATATTTTTTCTATATTTCCAAAACGAAGCTTATACTTATTTCATTTGAAGTTTTCGAATAAAATTTGTTACGAATGCTTTTAAAACATTAATCCTCATATTCATAAAAAATATTTTATGTTTATAGCAGGTTTATGAAACGAATTTTCTATGAAAATTTTGTTTAATAAGCCTTTTATTATTCAAAAATATTTTTTTATGGATATTGTGAAAATATTTAATAGCAGCATAAGTAAGAGAGCAGATGTTGAGCCACCATAAACTTTTTCGTAAATTACACATTTACTCACTTACACATATATACAATATACATATGCTTTAATCATCATATCATTTAAATCTTGGCAAATATTTACAGTTATGCATTAAACACATTCGACAGCAGGCTACCGACTTTAATATTGCAACAATAGAATTCATTTGTGTATATGGAAATGATTATTTTAACGACGCACAGTGGCGCCATTTGAGTTTTTTCGTTGCAAAAATCATATCTTTTGAACCGAATAAGATAATTGAACAGTTTAAACAGCATATGATAGATAACTGTTCAGCCTATGAAATGAGCGTTTGGAAAGGGTGCTACGCTTTGTAGGGGCCTACTTATGGGTTATCAAAGTTAAAATTAGTAGAAAAATCAATTTTATGGTAACTAAAAAAAATTTTTTTTACATTTTTAGATTGTTTTTATTTTTTTTCTTAAGGGTTTTATGTTTTAAATTATTATCCAACAAATTAAAAAAAAAATTATTTTTTTTTTTAAATTTATTTTTTCAATTTTCTGTAAAATATTCATCACAATTCGTAAGAGAAGGTATATCTAAAAGACTAACCATTTCTAAACTATAATTATTTTGTAACTCTATTCGTGACTTCACATGCCGCAGGGAAGAAATAAGTGGATCGGAAGATGCTGCCAACATGTTGAAGAGGTCCTCATTTTGCCTTACCCTTGATGCTTTGAATGTGTTCTGCAATCTATATTTTTTATAAAATTTGTTAAGAGACTCCTGTGCTTCTTCAGAAAGCTCTCCAATTGGCAAAGACTGGTACTCAATTATATCTTTACCATGCGCCAATATTTTATGGACGGTCGGGGTCAACTTCTTCTGTGGATACATTTCTGCTAAAAGAGATGCAGTTTTCGACGCATATTCTCCATATTTTGTAGAATTGACATTTTCTTTGCAGTTTAAAACATCCAAGATCGTTCCCAATCTTTTCACGATTTGATTGTCAATTCCAATGATTCTAGTTACTGCCTCATAATTTTCAAAAAATCTCCTAGAAGTGTTTCCATCGTTTGAGTTACCGTATCCGTGCTTGGGACAGTCTACTTTTAGTCCAACTTGTTTAAAAAAAGCATCCTGTATTTGCTTCTTTCTGATCTTTTCCTTATCCTTTATTGATGTATTTTCATCGAAGTTTTCCTCCTCTTGTGGTAGGGTATATGCCAGTTTTAGCAAGAATTCCATACACCTTATCCTTGCGTGCAATGGTGACATTCCATATTCGTAATTCTCCTCATTTGTAGAATCGTTTAAATTACCAAAGTTCTTCTGACAAATAATAATATAAAATCGATAAAAAAAATATAAAAATAAAACGAAAAAAGGGGTTTAAATAGGTTTTTGCTAAATTTTTACCTCCAATATAATTCTGTCTATATATATGTATATGATAACAAATTGAAATATTTTATAATTAAGCAGAAAAAGATACTAATCTTAAACTCTTTACAACTAATTATATAAAATTGAGATGTAACATATTATATATGAAATAAATTGAATTGAATTGAAAAAAGTTCTTCTGACTCTTTTTGCAAATCGGGCATGACATTGTTGAGGTTGTTCCTGTCAGTTCGTAATTGCATTCAATATATTTTCCTTCTCCAATTTGCAGCTTTGTAGGCTTAATCTTGCTTATTTGTTCTTTAATGTCCTTCACCGTAGTCCTTATGAGTTCTGCCGATTCCCTTGCAAACTGAAACATTATTGGTCGGCAATAATGCACTGATGACGGACGTGGACTTTTCCAGTGTAGGGAATCATCCGATTTTAGCCGCAAAGGAACAACAGATGCCATAAACATATTTCCGTCCGATATTGTAGCGTCATCGGGAGATATCCTTTGCTTATAAACGCTTTGTCCGGATGATCCATCGCAGCCTCATTTGCTGATCAATGTCAACTTCTCAGGAAGAATTTTCACTTCCGTGTGGTTGACTTTCTAAGCAGTTCAAATAATTTTAAATTGTTCAACGCCATGTTTTCAGTACTTAAATTGTTTAATGGTTTCAGTAATTGTTGCGCCAACTTTCAGGCGTAGACTAATCCAGGCATTATGCTTATTTTGCAATATATAGGCTTATGCTACCATGCCTAAAAATTTACCTCTTCCCTGCATACATATGGATTTAGGCTGAATAATGCAATTTTGATATTATGCACGTGTCCAAATAAGATTTGTGCCTACCTGTAGGGACCATAAGTCAATATTGTTCCTGACCATTTGTACGCCAAAGTATTGTTTATGTGAGGTACGTACCTGCTAATTTCAATGAGTAGTTTTTTTCAAACTATTAGATCAAACTACTGTCAGTCAAAACATATAAGGGATGGACGCCATATAATTTCTGCAACCATGTCTTTTTAAACTTTTTTACCTCTAGAAGCCAAACGGGCACTTACGGGCAGATAAAACTTTTTGAATTATGTAAAGAAATAATCAAAGAACAGGTTTTGCAAATATGGCAAATATAGAAAAATATAGTTTTTTTTTATTTTCCGTCAAAGTTGAAAAATAGTGAAAAAACGGATAGTTTTTAAATAGTGATTTACCAGGAGAAACACAAAGCAAACAGTTAATTTTTTTTTTATCATTATACATTTAATAAATACATCAATCAATATAAACAAAAAATAAGGCGATTCGTTACCTATTTTTCGTGATATTACACCTGAAATCGCAACAAATTGACTAAAAATTGTGTGTTTTTTTGAAAACCGAAAGTCGGTCAACTTTGAACGGTTATATCTTCTAAACTAAAAATGTGATATTATTAAGAGTGGCATATTTGAAATCGTTGAAAAGTTTCCTATAACATGGGTTTATTCAAAACTTCGTCGGCACTCATGAAAATTTTGATTTTTGCAACCTCGCTTGCTCTACGGGCGCCACTGTGCGACGACACGGCTACATGGCTGTAGGTTGTTGTCTATGCTAATTTTGTCGTTGTAGTCAAATTAAACTAATGCATTAAACACATTCAAGACAGCAGGCAACACGAAGGCACGACTACAAATGCTGCAGGCTGTAATTGTAGTAGCGTAATCAGCTACTGAATTATTTTGAAGACGACAGCTACAATTGAAAAAATATAAACAGCTGTGTTTTTTGTTATTTATTTACATTTCAGTGGTGCCACTATCATTTTTAATTTTTATAAGTTTAACAACATGCATAATTGCAGACTCGTACACAAACTTAATTTAAGCCTACAAATATATAAATACTTATTTATGATAAATTTTTTAACGTAAAAACAAATGAATTTATTAAAAAACCTTTTAAATATTTTAATTTTATTGTTTTTGGAACTCATAAAGAATATCATCTTCATAGCAGGTTGAATAAAAAAATCCTAATATACAGTATAATCGCGAAAAAGTAAACTGAAATGTCCTAAGGGTTGTTAACTTTTTCGTCTTATTTATTAATTTTTCTAATTTGTAAAAAAATTCAATAATAAACATATGTACCTATATTTTTTTCAATGACTTACAGCCGTATTCACAACGAAAATTTGGCATGAAGTTAGCACAAAGTTTATTCATAATACACTTACCAAACTCTGGCTAACGATTTGCTAAACTCTTGTCAACAAGCTGCCAAACGTTTGCCAACTTGTGATAAACAGCCGTTTTATGTTGAATAATTTTGTTTGTTTTTTTTTAATACACTGTTTTTTTTTTAGTTAGAGTCCTTTTTTAAATATATTTTAATTTAAAAATATTTCAAATTTTTATATGAAGAGGGATAATAAAAAAAATTAAATGAAATGACAAAACCAGCGATGATTAATGCAAAACGTGTTACATTTTTGAGTATTATAATGTGGCATCATTAATATTCAGAGTTTATTTATTAAAAGTTAGCAGACGGATAAAATTTGTTATTAATAAACTCTGTGCTAACAAGCTGCTAAGCTTAATCGGCATTCTAGTTAGCAGCTCGTTGTACGTAGTGTACAAACTGTGGCTAACTTTTTTGTTATGAATACGGCTGTTAGTTTTCATCTGTACAAAAAAGAAACTTAGATCTAATTTTTACCGTCTTCAATTTATAATTAATAATTATACAATCAGTCATGTATTATGTGTTAGGTGCTACATATGACGTTTGTCAGAAAATTAGTTCTTCAAAAATTTTCAGATAGCGAATTCTGGGTATTTTCTTAAGATTTGCCAGCCATCCATTACTGACATTACTGTCTTTTCAGTTTGCCGTTACACGAACTCGCGCTTAGATATTGATGTTGAAATTAGAACAGTGATTGCGCAATTACGTTTTCGATGCTTCAAGAAAACATTTGTACAAACTGGCTTTAAGATCGGCATATTTTGGTCTATGTACTGATTCCTGTATGCTTTTTCCTATGTATTCTTCAAAGCCTCGAAAATTTTGTGACGTTTCGTTTTTATTTTTGAGATGGCAACTTCAGATCAGTGTTTAAATTGCTTGCTTTAAAATAGCAACAGTCGCACATTTTTGCTTTGTTTACATTTTTTGCAGCAAATTAAAAAACTGTGTGTCTAAGTGTTTACTTAACTCTTTGATAACGAGTCAGCAAAAGCAAAAAAGCAAAAGCAAAACAAAGAGAGTAAATAATTTGTTTAAACTCGCTATGTGCATGTAGTCTGCTAAATCTGTCAGCAAAGAAGCCACTTAAGAAAACAAATTTTCTGTTGCTGTAAGTATTAAGTTTTTGATTGTTTTTTTTTTTGCTTTTGATGCGCTTAAAGTCAGCAAGTTAACTTCTTTGCTGTTGCTGGAACTTAATATATTATGAACGAATTTGTTTCGAATTTTTTTGGTATTTTGCGTTTTTTTTTAATAAATAGGTACATACATACATACATAAATGAAACTACACGTTTTTTTAAACTAATTTGTTTATTTTGTGTTATGTAATTATGTATATATTCTATGAAACTAACGCCTGCAACAGCAAGCAACAGCAATGAAGTCAAAAACAGCAAAGAAGTTAATACTCGCTGAATTTAAGCACATCAATTTACAGTTAAGCCAAAGCAAAAAAAAAATAAACAAAAACTTATTACTTACAGCAACAGCAATTTTTTTTTTCAAGTGGTTGCTTGGCTGGCTTTTTAAGCTGAGAACATAAACATGGTGAGAATAAATAAATTATTTACTCTCACTTTTTCTGCGTTTGCTTTTGCTTTTTGCTTTTACTGTGTTCTTTTTCTTAAGTTAAGTTAAGCAATTACAAAAACATTAAAAATAGTCAAGCATTTTTAAACACTGCTTCAGATATACAATAATACAACGCCGATAGTTTTTCTTTAATGTATTTCTCAATTTTGTTTAAACTCTCATCTTTCAGCTTAAAATTTAATCTAATTTGTTATCGTTTGTACAAATCAGTACTTTTACGATCTGAAAAGTTAACTTAGAGTTAACGTTTAGAGCGGCACAGAAGCGCTAAAATTTGGTTAACTTGACCGCAAGATTACTGTATCGCGATTCTACTGTAATTTTTTGGATCAACGCACTAAGTTTATGAATTATAGGTCGTAAAGGTTTCAGAGCACTTTATCAATAGTATAGGAAGAAAAATATAATCTGAATCTTTAAAGTATTGGTATCATAATAAAGTCTTTCGAAACACATTTCATTTGATGTATTAAATATACCGATTTATTAACCCCTTAAGAGCATTTATCTTAAAATTTTGTCGATATGTATAATAATATTTCCTCAAATAAAATATGTTATAGGGAACACTTCAAGTTTTCGTATGCTATATTTTTAGAAACTCCATCATATAAAATTTTAAAGTTATTAGGGTTAAAAAAATTTTATTTTGGAAAACTTCACAATTTATTTATAAGTTTGAGCTAAAATATATAGTGGTAATAGTTTATGCAGTTGTTACATATTGAAATATAGTAATATGTAAATATTTGAAAAGTGTTCCGGAAGGCTGAAAACCCGCAATACAGAAAAACTTTATTAATCAAAGTCCTAATAACTTTGGTAACATGTGTATATTATTGTTAAATAATTATTATTATATCAACATAATTTAAAGATAAAGCAAATTGAGTAAAAAAGTCAGTCAAGAAGTATGCACATTTGAAATGGGCTCTTAATGGGTTAATAAATCGGTGTGCTTTAAACACCATGTGAAAAGCACATTCAATTTTTCAATGATAGCCATACTGCTAAAACTAAGAGCGTTGGCGTGACAAACATCTTCCTATATAACTTCTTTTAAGGATACTGAAAAGTAATAATAATATAGATTTGGTGGTGAGCCGCGGTTATATTCTTGTTTCAATCCGGTTCTTTGCTGTTTAACCAAAAAATTATTATTTTATATTATTATATTATATTATATATTATATTAGCAGCACTTTTTCTGTTTTGTAGCGTACAAAAATAGAAATTAGTTTAATTTGACTACAACGACAAAATTAGCATAGACAACAACCTGCAGCCATTTAGCCGTGTCATCGTTAAAATAATCATTTCCATATACACACATGTATTCTCTTGTTGACATATTGAAGTCGGTAGTCTGCTGTCTCGAATGTGTTTAAAGCATAATGCATTAAATTCTTTTAACGACGGCACGGCTTCATGGCTTCAGGTTGTTGTCTATGCTAATTTTGTCGTTGTAGTCAAATTAATCTAATTTCTATTTTTGTACGCTACAAAACATAAAGAGTGCTGCTAATATCATCAAAAATTAAAAGAATTAGTGCTTACAAAAAAAATAATTTTTTGTGAAACAGCAAACAACCGGATTGAAACAAGAATATAAGTGCGGCTCACCACCAAATCTTTATTATTATTACATTTTATTATCCTTAAAAGAAGTTATATAGGAAGATGTTTGTCACGCCCACGCTCTTAGTTTAAGAGTTATAGGTCAGTTTATACCTTAACTGATTCTTTGCAGTATGGGTATAATTGAAAAATTTAAAGTGCTTTTCACATAGAGTTTAAAGCACACCGATTTATTAACCCACTAGGAGCCAATTTCAAGTGCTCATACATCTTGACTGACTTTTTTTTTACAAAATGGGCTTTATCTTTAAGTTATGTCGATATAACAATAATTATTGAACAATAATATACACATGTTACCAAAGTTAATAGGGCTTCGATTAGTCAAGTTTTTCTGTATTGCGGGTTTTCGGCCTTCCGGAACACTCTTCAAATATTTAAATATTGCTATATTTAAATATGTAACAAGTGCATAAACTATTACCACTATATATTTTAGCTCAAACTTATAAATAAATTGTGTAGTTATCCAAAATAAAAATTTTGTAACCCTAATAACTTTAAAATTTTATATGATGGAGTATCTAAAAATATAGCATACGAAAACTTGAAGTGTTCCCTATAACATATTTTATTTGAGGAAATATTATTATACATGTCGACAAAATGTTAAGATAAATGCTCTTAAGGGGTTAGTAAATCAATATATTTAATACATCATATGAAATGTGTTTCCAAAGACTTTATTATGATACCAATACTGTAAAGATTCAGATTACATTTTTTTCCTTCCTATTCTATTGATTAAGAAATATAATCGCGATAAAGTTTATCTTGCGGTCAAGTTAGCCAAAGTTTAGCGCATCTGTGCCGCTCTAAAACGTTAACTCTATGTTAACTTTTCAAATCGTATTAATAAAAGGTACTGATTTGTACAAACGATAACAAATCATATTAAATTTTAAGCCGAAAGTTGAGAGTTGAAACAAAATTAAGAAATACATTAAGGAAAAACTATCGGCGTTGTATTATTGTATATCTGAAGTAGCCATCTCAAAAATAAAAACGAAACGTCACAAAATTCTCGAGGCTTTAAAGAATACATAGGAAAAAGCACACAGGAAAACATTACATATACCAAAATATTCCGATCTTAAAGCAAGTTTGTACAAATGTTTTTCTTGAAGCAATGAAAACGTAACTGCCAAATGACTGTTCTAATTTCAACATCAATATCTAAGCGCGAGTTCGTGTAACGGCAAACTGAAAAGACAGTAATGTCAGTAATGGATGGCTGGCAAATCTTAAGAAAATACCCAGAATTCGCTATCTGAAAATTTTTGAAGAACTAATTTTCTGACAAACGTCATATGTAGCACCGAACACATAATACATGACTGATTGTTAAATTATTAATAATAAATTGTTGTTCCAGAGCAATTGTGAAGTTGAAACCAGCCGGTACAAATTAGATATAAGTTTCTTCTTTGTACTGATGTAAACTAAGTCATTGAAAAAATACAGGTTCATATGTTTATTATTGCATTTTTTACAATTTAAGCCCGGTTAGAAAACATAATAAATAAGACGAAAAAGTTAACAACCCTTAGGAAATTTCAGTTTAATTTTTCGCGATTCTACTGTATATAAATAAGGATTATTTTATTGAACCTGCCGTGAAGATGATATGAGTTCCAAATTTTATTTTAAATTTTTTTTAATAAATTCATTTCTTTTTACGTTAAAAAATTTAACATAAATAAGTATTTATATTTTTGTAGGCTTAAATTAAGTTTGTGTACGAGTCTGCAATTATGCATGTTGTTAAATTTATAAAAATTAAAAATTATGGTGGCACCACTGAAATGTAAGAACATAAAAAAACACAGCTGTTTATATTTTTTCAATTGTAGCTGTCGTCTTCAAAATAATTCAGAAGCTGATTCCGCGACTACAATTGCAGCCTGCAGCATTTGTAGTCATGTGTTCGTGTCACCTGCTGTCTCGAATGTGTTTAATGCATTAAACATTAAACAAACGAAACATCTTGATCAGTGTGGCCATTTTTGCAGCTTAATTTAGCTTTAAAATTTTTTATTTAGCTGCAAAATTTTCATTTAGCACTTGGCATTTTATTTATCATTTTTAAAAAATGTTTTTATCGTTTTTTAGCATTATTTATTTTAAAAATTTGGACGAACAGTTTTATTGATTTAACAAAATTTTTTTTATAAATTTTAATAAATTTTGTCTTCAAATAGTTGTGCCCAAAATGAGATTTCGTATGAAAATGGATAATTCTTATGTCAAGAAAGGGAATATTAGAAATGCCCTCATCATGTTGATTGTTAATGATATAGTGTTAATGTTTGAAAAAATGTTTGCTTTAAGCTGCTGAAAAAATAAGAAATCAATTGTTTTAAAATATTTTGTATAATTGTTTAACTTTTGCATGTATCAGGGGTTTGCGGACCTCCTAAATTTAAAATTATAACTCAACTACCTTTGCTTAGTATTAATATGTATCTGATGTTTTATAAAAATCTACCCGATTGTTTAAATATAACCATTTATTTCAATTTCGTTAAAAAATAAGTCCCTAAAATGTTTTTAATTTCGAATAAAATTTCATACTGGTAATAAATTTTTAACAAAAATCTTTAAAAATTTTAGCATTATTTTTTAGCTTTTTCTTAAAATATTATTAAGCATTTTTTGGCCATGTCTAATGCCATATATAGCTGTAAAATTTTTTTAGATCTGGTCACACTGATCTTGATATTATCTAACAAATAGAGACTATGTTCAGGCGTACACCTTAAAGTATGAGTTATGGTATTATATGAATTGCCTTATATTTCTCATACGCAATGTGTTCCCATTGTATATTTGAAGTAAACAGTGTTGCCAAAACTTAATGAAGGAAAAATGCTAGATTTTTGTGAAAAAATACTTAAAAATGCCAAACAAAAAATGCTTAAAAAAGTGCTAAATAATAATATATAATATATAAAAAGAAAAACTATTTTATTTGACATTAATTTGAATATAATTACATTGGTACAAAATTACATGAATAACGGCCAATTTTACCATGTTCACTAACTATTCCTTAAACTAACTATTACGTTTACTTCCAGTTAACGATATCTTTTCGACAGTTATGACTAATAGTTAATTATAAATGAGCTTGATAAAATTGACCGTTAGTATTTTATAGTATTTTACAATTAAATTGGGAAATAACATATAAAAGAAGAGTGCTATATTTGGCTATGCCGAATCTTTAATACCCTTCACCGAGAGTTCGAATAATGCAGGAGTGGGCTTTATACTTGACCTTTAAATTATAAGCCAATCTTCATAAAACCTGACCTCACAATTAAATAAAATATTCTGATTTGTTTCAGAAATATTATAAGGAGCAATAAAGTGATTTTCAGGAGCAGATTTTATGTTGAACTGATAGTAAATTATAAATCGCTCGTCAAAAATATTAAAAAAAAAACTTTACTCAAACCGAATTCCTCTACAGTAATACAATTTATTAGAATTTAAATTCGAAAGTAAGCGTGTTTCAAGCAGGCGGACATGACTAAATGGACTAAGACACCCTCATTCAGCACTAGTGGTTGAGGGTCTCAATATTACATAATTTTGTTTAACGTTAAAAATAAATCAAAATAGATAAAAAAAAATAGTTAACAGAAAAATAACGCAGCTCTAAAAAAATTATATTTAATCACATTTAATAGTTAACTTGGTTAAAACAATTTAGTTCCATTATATTCACAATTTATTTGTAAAATATAAAAATTGATAATATCATTTTATATCTGAAAAAAAAAACTGTATTAATATTAATGTACAGGGTTGCACATGTAGTAAGAAGCTAAACATTAATGGAAGACTCTTATAAAAGAAGAGAAAAATGCTACATAATTTTGGGAAAATGCGGAAAAAGTGTCATATGCTAGAAGCGTTTTTTAATGCTAAATGAGTTTTTAAACGTTAAGATCTAGCATAAAAACTGCTAAATTTGCAACAGTAGAACTTAATAACAATTGAAATAAATAATGATATAATTCTGTGGTATATGTGTAAGTAAAATAATAAACATAATATTGTTTATAAGAACATTTAAAAACGCTACATATTAAAAAGTCCCAGTTTGTATTAGTCATCTTTTTTTCTCAATATTTTTATTTAAAACATAATATTTTTGTTAAATCAAATTATATTTTCCCGGTTAATAGCGGAAAAATCCATTTTCCAAATCTTTAAAACTTTTGCTAACTACTATAAACAATTTAACTTAATGTATGTTCAGAGCAGTGATGCTATACACTTTTTTGAAGAGTTTTTACGCAGCCCGCAAAAAATCCATATATTTCCCAACGCGTTAAAAAAAATTGTCTTTTCGAAAGTCCGTACAACTTTCAAATGATAAAATATGAATACAAATTACACCATATTTATTAATGTACATACAGTTTTATATTAGTTGTTCCCAGCGAGTATTTTGCTGATAATTTTTTTTAAATCATCTAAATGAGTCTTCTCAGATCTCTTTTAAGGATAAAAACTGATTTATTACTTGAGTGATTGAAAAAGGATTTATTGATATGTTTAAATAATGATTTTTAACTATTTGAAATTGTTGTTCATTCGTCACTCCAAATAAAAAAAAAAAATAGAAACTTTCGCGTCCGCTAAAAAACTGTGAAGTTCTAAATTTTAGTATGCTAGCGTTATTTATTGCGGTTTTAGGCGCACTAAGCTGTTTTCCGGGAGCAGGTTTTATATGGGACCTTATGTAAATTATGGACCGATCTTCAAAAAATTTTTTAGTGTGATTTCTGCTCGTATAAAACTGTGACGTACCAAATTTTAGCATGATAGCGTTATTTATTACGGTTTTAGGTGTAATAAGCTGTTTTCCTCGAGTAGGGTTTATATGGGGCCTATGGTCAATTATGAACCGATCTTCACGAAATTTACCAGTATGATTTGCAGTTATATAGAATTCGTGCAAAATTTTATATCATTGTGTGCATTACTTCACCTTTTATGTTAGTTTTTGTATCAAAATTATCAATTTTTTTAGGGTGGTGGTTACACATTTTTATTCATAGTTCTGATCCTACTGAGCCGATGTTGCTGGATTTCAATCCCAAGCTGCCTAAGATAACTACGAGCAATGTGAAACCAAGTTTGTTTTTTTTTTTTGAGTTTTTCAAAAGTTTTACAAAAAGCCGTAACAGATATAGATATTGCGGTAAAATTTCTTCCTTAATTTACCTTAGATTCCATATTAAGCAGCCTTCTGAAATTCACTGTTCACGCTAAAACAAATTACACTGCTGTATTGAAATTTATTTTAATTTATTTTGGGATGATTGCTCCATAATTTACCATGGGTCCATTACAAATTACGACCCTCGTAATCATTTTAGTACGGCTTTAACTGGTACGAATCATGAAACATAAAACTTTCTGATTGCCGATCAATAATTTAATATATGTCTAAACCGCAATCAATTTAAATGCTTACGTTTGCTTTTGTGAAGCTTAGTTCATAATATATATGTATTTATCATATAGGGCCCACTCCTGTTGGTGGAGGGTATCAAAAATAACTCTCTAACTTGTTTATATTAAATGTCTTCTTTCATAAGAGTCTTCTTTTTTCACAATAACCGCATTATTACAAAATTCCTTTTTTTACAAGAAGTCTACTTTTTTACAAAAGTCAAATTTTATTCACAAAAAATACCCCTCTCACTTTTTCACAAAAGGAAAAATTTTTCCCAAAAAATCTATTTTTTTCTTTATACATACTTACAAGACCTTAGAGTATATCAAATCATTTACTCGGATTTGTTGTGACTCTACCCGTTTTTGTTTAAAAACAAAAATATGATTTTAAACCAGTGATGTCAAAGCTAAAATTGTGGGTGCATTTGTGAGTAAAAAAAACTTAGGTTTTACCCATTAGAAAAATAGTTTTTGTTATTGTTCACACATGTGAACGTGAGCTTAAATTGGCGTTTACTGAATCGCGGGTGGTACCGACCGTACCCGCTATCTTAACTATCTCGTGAACTATTTATAAGGAATACTAACAGTTTGCTAAAAGTATAAAAACGTTATACACAATTCCCTTAAATAGAATTTTTATTGTTAATTTTATAATAAAAATGTAATAGAAAAACATTACAAATTTAGTGATTTTTTCTTTAAAGCGTAATAAGTAAAAAATAAAACATCAGTGAATAATACATATGGTATCGTCGCTTCCTATTGGACGATTGAATGAAAGAGGGCATGGCGAATTCATGTTAACGGTGGTGGCAATACTATAACAAGTAGAACAATAAAAACACAACATCGTATTTTAATAGTTGCTCACGTTGGTTGATAAATCAAAAAAAAAAAAAAACAAGCAAACTTTTGATATTTTTTTCCTTATAGCCTTTTCACACTTTTCAACATCTAACAGCCACCATCAATTTGCGAAGATGTAGAAATTTTTCCTTTAGAAATTCATAGAGTTAAAAATGAATATCTTAACAAGATACTCCTATCTCATTGTATTCCACTCTATTTCTTATTATTATTATATTTTAGTGTCACCACTAGAAAAGTGGCAATAAATTATATTATTATTGTGGCATCACTGACATAATGCCATTTGCTTTGAAAGCAGCGTCACCTTTTGTCAAGTTTTTTCTTTTTTGCTAGTCTGTTTTTGTTTAATATTTTTATATTGTTAAAAAAATTAACTTCAAATACGCTTTGGAATTAAAAGAATTTTTTTTTTCAAAATGTTGATATTTTTGATTGATAGTAGATAATTCAATTGTGAACGCATTTTCAACATCTACCATGCGTTCCTCCGATATGTATGCAACGGGATGGTGCTTTAACACGATATGTATTTAACAGTGCTGTTGTCAAATTTTCCACTGCAAAAAAAATTTGCTACTGTAAATGTCAGCTAGAATTAGCACCGTAAAATTTTTCAATTAGAGCGTGTTCTATTTTGAACTGACAAACCATTTGACATCTGCTGTTTTGCAAGTCATTTGTTTATGCGGCAAATATATACTAAAATCTATTTATTTACACCTTTTATTTAAAGAAAAAACCTTTTTAATAAAATAAAATACAATTAAAAGCGAATAAAAATATAAACTCTTATAAAATTATATAAATATATATATGAATATAAATATAATTTTCTGTTGTGTACGATTTTGGGTTATGTCAGATGAAACTAAAAACGAACGTTTAAAAGCAAAAACTATAAAATTATGTATTTGTCAATTTAAAGAAGCATGTGCAATACCATATGGATTTTACACCTGACAAAGCCCCCAAAATACATGTCGTATAAAAATACCTTTAGCAAAAAACGATGCTCAGCTGTGATTTTAACGCCACCTAAAAAGTAAATTCGCCTTGAAAGAGGGTAAAGCTTCGTACAGACGGTGGCCAAATCTAACAATATTTTCATTAAAATGTGCTTAAGACGTCTTACAACCGTATGAACCTGCAAAATTGCAGATGAGATTGAGAATTTCAATTTGAAATAAAGAAAATTTTAAATAAAATTGAGGATTTCAATTTGATATTAAAAAAAAAATTCCAAATGAAATTGACAATTTTAATTTATATTAAGAATACAAATAAAATTAAGAAAATTTAATTTGAAAATGAGAAAATTCAAAATGTAATTCAGAAATTTTAAATTGAAATTGAGAACCAGATCCAGAGGCGGATGGTAGAACGTGGTAGTATCCTGTTTAGCTTTACTCCAATCTCCAGTAGTTATACATGTCTTTTAACCATGAATCAATACTTCTCAAAAGGAACGCATCTGCTTTCATACACTTATGTTCGGTACATTCTTCTATGTTCTATGTCAGTGGGTTTATGCTTAAGTGCAGGAGTATATACAATAATGTAAAATTTTATTCATTTCGCTTCACTGTTTGAATTTTCTATTTCCCAAACATTTTTAACTGAGCACAAAACTGAACTAAAAATCAACCAACCAGTTACGACTTCTAGCAAGTAAAATAAAAAAAAAATTGAAAAAGTTTCTGAGAAAAAAAAAACAGGAATATAAGAAAAATAAAATAAATGTGTAATACAAAATATTACACATACATCATTTTATGCTGTTAAAAGCAAGAAAAAAGTTTTTTTCTTTAACTTTTCTGTTCAAAGGAAATAAAAATCTCATACATTCACCAACGAGCTAATATTAAATGTTTTGATACAGGTATGCGTAAGTAGCAGACTACTTGGTCTAAGAAAGTTTCTTCATTTCAGCTTTTTTTTTTATTGTTAAACTATTGCGAGAAATATTAGGGATACATATAAAAGCAGTAAAACCTTAAGAAACATTTTTTATATTTCTTTAATTTTATTCAACATTTTTTTTTTCAAATTTATTCTATGAGTTAAATTTCAGTTATGTATTTTATAAAGCTTTTTGCTTTTTTTTAAGGAATGGAGCTATTATAAAAAGCTTTATAAAATACATAACTGAAATTTAACTCATAGAATAAATTCGAAAAAAAAATGTTGAATAAAATAAAGTTGCTTATGAAAAAGAAATAATTCCCAATATCTATTTCTTAAATTTTATTTTACCATTTTTTTAGACCATCGATCATGTGTTGACTCCTCGTAATCGACTTCTTATCAATTTGCAGGACAGAAAAATTAATACCTTTAAACTTACTAAAAAAACCGAAATTATTCAAAACGTTTTCTAAATTCGGTTGTTTGTTTAATTTTTTTTGCATCTTGATATCGATTTTAAAGAAAAAAAAAATCAGTTACCAGTTACAAACACACAACAATACAAAATCAACAAGCATTTTGTGTTTGCATTTTGGTCCGAAATGTTAAAAACGACTACCTCTCTCGGAAGTGAAAAAAACAAATGCTGTAAAAAATAAGCATTGAAAACTAAATTGTTTGTTCAAAAAAACTATTGAAAAAAGTATTTTATATATTTTACTACCGGCAAACGTGAACGTGATATATCGGTATCAGTATTTGTTACTTCCCCAATTTCGATGCAATGTTAATGCGTTTTAAGGTGGATAATATAAATTATCTAAAAAAATTTTCTCGATAGTTTCTTTTATACATAATAAAAGGGTTATTTGTTCTAAAATACAAATTTTAAAATTTGGGTCCTCCCTACTTAAACACTCATGCATACTCATTCTATATATTATTTTTATTTTAGAGGGAAGCTTTTTCCCTGAAGGGCGGAATATCTACTTGTAAAGTAAATTGGCTTGAATTGTTGGCGAAAAAAACTTTCACAGAGAATTTTTTTTATATTCGTTTTATAAGAGTTAGAGTTGATGTTTGTTGAAAGTTTTGAAAAATTAAATTAATTTCAAATTTATGTTGGCCTGAATGACTTACTTTACATTTTTTTTCTTTTTTTAATCTTAGAAGTTTTAATATACATTTATAAGTACGTGTTTGGTTATATACTCGTAGTTTAAGTTGGAAAATACAAACGAAATGCTTAAAGGCATTTAGCATTTAAGTAAATGAATATTTTGAATATATGCATTTTGTTTTGTTTTGTAGGAAAACTATTACATTATTAAACAAAATATTATATAGAAAAAATATATCTGCGGCATTTTGACAAAACATCTTAAGTCTAATTTAAAAAGTTGGAAAAATTTTATTTTAATCTTTCGAATTTTCATTCAAAACACATTTTTGTTAAAGGTTTTAAAATATTGTATTATAAACGATATTTATTTTAATTTTGTTTTATTTTATTATTTGTTAACAATTAGTTTTTCACCGATTTTTTTTAAACCCTTCAAAATGCCACAGATATTATAAGACGTTTTTTAGTGAAAAAAAACAAATTTTTTAAGAAAGTCTTTATGAAATATATTTTGCATTTAAGAGAAAACAAAATTGTTTGTGTAACTGACACATTTAGTTCTTCCAGGTAGATTTTAAATAACAATTTTTGTACTAACTGGAGGCTTTCATTTCCCTAAAATTTTTATTAAATTTCTTTTATCTACGAGTAAACTTAACTTACATAAAATTTAACTAAAACATTGGAATTTTGAAAATATTTTGTTGGGATTTTGATTTTCTAACAGTTAAAATCCTTAATTTTAAAACTAATTAGACATTAATTTCCATTTTTTCATCAAGTATAAAGATTAATTCAATTATGTTTTTCTAGAGAGAACAAACTAAACTTAAAATTCAGAACCTTTAACTTCGATTTGATTACCCGACATGGTTTGATCTTTCTATTCCACTCATTTTAATAATTATGAACAGTGTTGTGCAAATTGTTACGACACTAAGTATTAGTATGTTTCTACTATGAGCAAAAAAACTTGTTTTTTGAGCAAAACTTGTCAAAGTATTTTTTTTTTTTTTTGATGAAGTGGTTTTGGTTTTCGAATCACTAGTTTTGCTGCAAAATAAGTTTTGTGACCCAAAACATGTAAGTGGAAACGTACTAATAGCTTTAAAGTGCAAGGTCAATTAAAATCAATTCACTTCTGTTTAATAATTCTATTTTAAAAGTAGGTTCTTAATTCAAAATATCAAACTTTGGAAAATATTTTTCATTTATACAAGGCGAATTCATTACATGTGATTCTAAAAGCCCTGCTGATAACTTTTTGTTAATTATCTTTGTTTCTGTTTTGATTTGTTTCGGGTTTTTACGAAAAGAATTTGCTTGTGGTTTTTGCACGAGTTGTACTTGTTGTACTACCGAGATTACCTGGAATAAATTTGCCTTGCATTTATACATTAAAATTTTAATAGAAAGAAAAGTTTCAATAATAAGAAAATTAAAATTTTTTTTTGGGGAATTTACACAGTTCTCTGGATTTGGCAAGTTAAGAATATATGTACAAGGTGAGAAAATGTAAAGAATTCAGACGGGGTTTGAATTGTAGAAGGAATATTGGTAAAAAGAAAGAGGTACTAAATATCCGTTAATTTTTTATTATAAGCGAAATATGTAAATACAAAAAAATAATGATAGCGGAAATTGTGTTACCTTGTGGTGAATTGGAAGGGGAAAAGTAAGCTTTAAATATACTAGACGTACAATCTTTAATAAAACTATAATACAGTTAATTTTTTTGTTGCTTTTTTAAACATTTGTTTGACTTAAATTTAGTTTTCTTTTTCATTCCTTATTAAAACAAATTAATAAAGGGTTTATTAACCCTCTTTATTTTTTATAACTTTTGCTTTAATCGGTTAATCGGTTAATACATTTTTAATAAATTAAAAATGCATAAATTATTTATTATTTGGAGTTGTTTACAAAAAAAAAAAAAAAACATTAACAGTAACATTAACATTAACATTAACATTAACATTAACATTAACATTAACATTAACATTAACATTAACAGTAACATTAACATTAACATTAACATTAACATTAACATTAACATTAACATTAACATTAACATTAACATTAACATTAACATTAACATTAACATTAACATTAACATTAACATTAACATTAACATTAACATTAACATTAACATTAACATTAACATTAACATTAACATTAACATTAACATTAACATTAACATTAACATTAACATTAACATTAACATTAACATTAACATTAACATTAACATTAACATAACAATTCTTGAACTAAAACGAGCAAACAAAAAAAAATTCATAAATTTGTCAACATAAAGATAATTTTATTAGTTATTTCAATAGTTTAAGGATATCTTAAGAAATAATCTTTTAGAAAAATAATTTGTTGTAAATGGTTAAGATTTAAGCGATTATTTTCTGAAGTTTTGATGAAATTTGACTTGGAAAATTTTTTTCACTTATCGCAGATGTTGGAGAAATGGAAAGCAACCTTTAATACAAAATATCTTATTTCTCAGTCCTCTTCCTAGATTTCTCTTAGCATATAAAATCTTCCATTATGCCCTTCTAATTGTTTTCGTTAATTCTGTTAAATAATTTATAAAAGAAAATTTAAAAATTTTGTTCAATCGTTAATCGAAAATACCAATTTTAAATTAACCGATCAGTTAATCAGGTAGTAATTTATCGGTTAACCGTATAACGGTAAACCTGGTTTTAAAATCCTATTATAGAGTTTATATGTTGCAAAAGTAGAGAGTATTGTTGCAATAAGATTCTCAATTGGCTACTCTTCTTATTCTCAAGCAATTTATAAAAGAGTTAACAATTTTTTTACATTATAAAAGAGTTCCTTATGAATAACAAGTTAAAGTTCTAGTAAGAATATTTCAGGAGTGGGATTTATATGGGACTTATGGTAAATTATCAACCGATCTTGACAAAATTTGACAGTCTGATTCCACACAAAAGTGTGACATGGTGGTGGTTCCACATTTCGATTCATTGCGTGTTTTCAAGAGACGGACAGACATAAGGACATGAAAAAATCGACTTAAAATTACTCAAGGATCCAAAATATTTATATATACTTTATGGGGTCTTAGATGAAAAATAAAATAGTTTCACACGGAATGACATACTTCCATAGGGAAAAGGGAACTAACATTAAACTTGCCACGTGACAAGTCAGTTTATCATGGCGATGTCCTACGAGGGGTTAATTGGCACCTTTTTGACACTTTGTAACAGGTCACTGAAATAACTTTAATGGACACATCCAATTTCGGTTAAAATAATGCCTGTCACAGATATTGTCACAAATGAACCATGTCAATATGATAGATCACCTTCATATCAAGTAATAGACCTAGAGAGAATCAGCCACTACCCGCACAAAATCCAGTCGCGTGAATAGTTTTGTGCCAATTACCTTTCTTCTGGACCAACTACACTTTAAACACGTTATCACCAGTTAAGTGATAGGTCTTGTTTTCACCTATCACAATTCGTTCCTTTTTATTATAAAATTTTGTTCACTGGTCACGGGATAAGTGCTTTAAGAGCAATTGACGAAAATTTCCCGCAGGGTTATATTACCCTATTCACAACTGGTAATGGAGGGTATAAAACGGGAATTAACTACACCATTTTTCATTGAAAATGAGAAAATTCCAGATGAAATTGAGAAAATTCCAAATGAAATTGAGAAAATTCCAATTGAAATTGAGAATATGAATTTGAAATTGAGAAAATTCCAATTGAAATTGCGAATATCAATTTGCAATTGAGAAAATTCCAAATGAAATTGGGAAATTTTAATTTGAAATTGAGAAAATTCAAAAAGAAATTAAGAAATTTTAATTTATAAAATTGAATTATATAATTTTTTTTAATATTTATACAACGAACGTACTAACAAACATAATGATGGAAAAAATGAAAATAAACACAAATCGCAGTATTATTGACCAACAGGCATATCTTCCAGATCCAGAGCGGATTGGTAAAACGTTGTATTATGTAGTGTGACGTAAGTACATATTACGCCATATCCAGTAGTTGAACATGTCTTAGAAGCCTTAATCACCTCTTTTAAAAGTTAAGTCTCTGCTCTTCTACTAAATTGGGGGAATAACGTTTGGTACATTCATCTTTGTTTTCACAATACTCTCCAGCTACACTCCTGCGATTGAGACCATATTCACCGATGCTTAACCCCAATGAAATTATTTGGTCAAAAATAAAAAGTATGGCGAAAACAAAGATGAATGTACGGAACTTAATTCCCCCTAATGTAGGAGACCAAAGGCTTGCCTTTTTATAAGAGGTGATTAAGGCTTCTAAGACATGTATAACTACTGGAGATTTCAGTAGGGCCATACAACATACTCAACGTTTAATCAATCAGCTCTGGATCTGGAAGATAAGCCTGTTGGTCAATAATACTGCGATTTGTATTTATTTTCATTTCTTTATCTTTATGTTTGTTGTATGAATATAATAAAAATCATATAATTCAGTTTTATCAATTTCAAATAAAAATTTCTCAATTTCATTTGGAATTTTCTCAATTTCAAATTAAAATTTCCCAATTTTATTTGGAATTTTCTCAATTTCTAATTGATACTCTCAATTTCAATTGGAATTTGCTCAATTACAAATTGATATTCTCAATTTTATTTGGAATTTTCTCAATTTCAAATTGATATTCTCAATTTCAATTAGAATTTTCTCAATTTCAAATTGATATTTTCAATTTCAATTGGAATTTTCTCAATTTCAAATTGATATTCTCAATTTCAATTAGAATTTTCTCAATTTCAAATTGATATTTTCAATTTCAATTGGAATTTTCTCAATTTCAAATTGATATTCTCAATTTCAATTCGAATTTTCTCAATTTCAATTGGAATTTTCTCAATTTCAAATTGATATTTTCATTTTCATTTGGAATTTTCTCAATTTCAATGAAAAATGGTGTAGAGTAAAGAAAAAATCACGTCAAACTAAAGGCCATGTCAGATAAAACTTTGCTTAACGCTGCGTTGCAGACTCGCTTTGACATCTAAAATGAAATATACATAGTTATACGAAACATGTCAAATAAAGTACTTTTTAAGCAGAGCGAAAGGAAAAGTTAGGCAACTCTCATCTTTAGGCGTGTTTTGACAATCAGCTATTATAATTTTCTTTTATTTTATATTTTATTTTTGCAATATTCAATTTTTATAACAAATAAATAAATGTATAAATTACCAACCGCTTTTAAAAGTAACCATACAATGCCTGAGTATTGTCAAAGTTTTTATTGTGTCATACACCTTTTGCTTTACGCTTTTCTTTCAGAGTTGGAAACGTCACGCAAAACGATGAAGTTGTATCTGACACGGCCTTAATTGTTCAAACAGAGTTGCGTCGATACCATATTTTCCATACAATTTGACATAAAAATTTTTCGTGCAAAGCCGTCGTGAAAAATAATCTATTTTGTTTTGAGAACATTTTTTCTAATGCTCTCACATATAAACAAAAGAAAATAAAAAAAAAAACAATAAAATCAGAGAGAATTTTAAGTTACTGCCGACCATAGTATAATAAGTACCAGGTATGTTCATTAGGGAGAGTTGTCACTATTTACTCATATAATGTCAAATTAATTTATTTGATTTTTGACGATTGTTTTAATTTCATCCTTATTTTCTGTTGTTTTACGTTATAAGGTAAAATTGAGAACAAAATTTCTTATGACTGTACCTTGTACTTATTCTAACATGCTGCCGACGTTTTAATTATGGGCTTTAGGATCTTTGCCTGATGTTGAAGACTCATTTCTGTTTGAAACCTAACCTGGTTGGGTGCTAACTAAGCGAACCTTAAGCCATTACGTTATATTATGTTCGATTTTGCTTGAATTTTCCTAATATATTTAGAAATCAAGTTACTGTTAGGAATTTTTCTTTAATGTTAACCTTCACACGAAAGCCAAATTTTAAATTGATATTGATTTGACTAATCTAAACAAAAATTAAAAAAAAATAAGAAATTGAATGCAATTGTTTTCTTAAAAAAGTTTATTTTATTTGTTACATTTTATAGTAATAAAGAGATTATTCGAACACATATTAAATTATTATAATTTATAAAACTTCTCTGTATATCCATCAATACATAACAAACTACAAGCATGTGAAATGTGCGATATGAATGGCAAATAATTTTTACAAAATAAATACATATGTATAAAAAATATAAATTTTACATAAAACATTAAATTATTTTTATGAAGACAGGAATTTTACAACATGAAATTAATTAAAATTTTTTTATTGATAATTTTTCATTCTTGACTGCGCTGAGATTTGAACCCAGGCGTTCACGGACAGGTTGCCCGGACTAGTTTCGATTGTAACCACACAATCTCGTCGGTGGGGTTTGCCGTTTTACTCACTCGGCTATTGAGGCCGGGCGACGTCAATAGTCAAACATCAATCCTTAAACCAAATGGTATTTCACTTTGGTAGATCGAAATTTGCTTTTTGAATGAATGATTATCTATATTAATTGATTTACATGTTCTTCCTAACTTCTGTTTTTTCTTACTTTTTGTCAAGAATTCTTCTTGAAGTCCAAAGTACATTTTTTTTATTTTTGACAAAAACATCAAAAATATAAAAAATAAAAAAAAATGTACTTTGGACTTCAAGAAGAATTCTTGACAAAAAGTAAGAAAAAACAGAAGTTAGGAAGAACATGTAAATCAATTAATATAGATAATCATTCATTCAAAAAGCAAATTTCGATCTACCAAAGTGAAATACCATTTGGTTTAAGGATTGATGTTTGACTATTGACGTCGCCCGGCCTCAATAGCCGAGTGAGTAAAACGGCAAACCCCACCGACGAGATTGTGTGGTTACAATCGAAACTAGTCTGGGCAACCTGTCCGTGAACGCCTGGGTTCAAATCTCAGCGCAGTCAAGAATGAAAAATTATCAATAAAAAAATTTTAATAAATTTCATGTTGTAAAATTCCTGTCTTCATAAAAATAATTTAATGAAAATTAAATTCAATGAACTTAAGCCTAATTAAAAATATCTAAATTTGGATTAAAAAACCATTAACAGTTCAATAAAATAACCACAATACTAATTATTGTTAACAGCTAAGGCACGAGCTATGTTTACATTTGTCCTTCAAGTTGTGCTGAAAAAAAGGTCAACAAGAAAAAAGAAAGACAAAAACATCAAAAATAAAAAAAATGTACTTTGGACTTCAAGAAGAATTCTTGACAAAAAGTAAGAAAAAACAGAAGTTAGGAAGAACATGTAAATCAATTAATATAGATAATCATTCATTCAAAAAGCAAATTTCGATCTACCAAAGTGAAATACCATTTGGTTTAAGGATTGATGTTTGACTATTGACGTCGCCCGGCCTCAATAGCCGAGTGAGTAAAACGGCAAACCCCACCGACGAGATTGTGTGGTTACAATCGAAACTAGTCTGGGCAACCTGTCCGTGAACGCCTGGGTTCAAATCTCAGCGCAGTCAAGAATGAAAAATTATCAATAAAAAAATTTGAATTAATTTCATGTTGTAAAATTCCTGTCTTCATAAAAATAATTTAATGAAAATTAAATTCAATGAACTTAAGCCTAATTAAAAATATCTAAATTTGGATTAAAAAACCATTAACAGTTCAATAAAATAACCACAATACTAATTATTTTACATAAAACTTTATTACAATCTTCGCTATGCGAAAAACGAGTAAAGGAAAATATTTTATGCCATTTGCAACACAAAAAATATTTTAAAATATTTTAAGATAAATGAGGTTTACAGATAACTTGTTAATATATCTACCTCTTTTCGCGAATTGATTGTAAAATACATTATGATTGACATTAAAATTTTATAGGGCTATCCATGTTTTCCAATCAACAAAATGTCAAAGTTGTTATTAACGTGAAATATATGCATTAGGTGCTCGATTTGATCGTTAGTCTTGGTGACAATTTTTTGCTATACTAACTGATCGTAATATCCTTTTCACACTTGTCCCCATCAAACATCACCATCAATTTGCGAAAATGTTTAATCTTTCCAATAAGTAATACACAGGGCTAAAAATCAACATCTCTCAACATTTTTTTAAGATGTTCCTATCTCATTATATACCATTCTGCATCTTTTGATTATTTAATAGCCAACACTAGAACAAAGGGAATAAATTCTATTATTATTGTGGCATCTATGACAAAATTTGTCATATTTTCCCTTTTTTGAAAATTTTTGTTTTGCTTAATTTTATATTTTTAAACAAAATAAATTCCTTGTGAGTTGATGCGTCTTACTGAGCTAGTAATGGAAAAGAGCTTCAAAGAAAATCTTATGGGAGAATGTAGTTAGGCTATGCTGGGTACTGGGTCACTGTAACATCACCGGTAATTAAATGGCCGATGAGTTGGCGAGACTGGGCGCTGAAATGTGGGATACGGACTGTGTGTAGGCAGTAGAGTATCCAATTATTTGACTTTTGGTTTTGTTCGAGTAAGGAATTAATCGATTTTTGAATTTTAATTTTGCTCGATTAATCGAATAAGAGTTCTTTTAATTCAAATAATTTTATCCAATGGGGAAAAAATACATATCTATTTGATTTGATACTTTTATTATATAAATAAACGGAAAATACAGTAAAATAAAAATAAAGTTAAACCATAAACAATAAAATAAAAATTAATTTTTACTACGCACACAGTTCTAAAACTTTAAAATAACATAAATAATTAAAAAAATCAAAAACTCTGCTGCAGAAAATTTGCAATTATACTCCGCCTGCTTGTTAGTTGTTATGTTTTTTATTAGTTACAAATCTAAAAAAAAATATTTTTATATCAAAAAAGGAGAATTTTTAAGAAATAAATTTTAATCGATTAATTGACATAAATTGTTCGAGTTATTCGTAATTTGAAATTGGCTGTTTTAATTATTCGATCAAATAATGGCGAAAACTTTCGTCGATTAATCGAATAACGATTAATTGAGTGGATACTCTAGTAGGCAGTCAGACCTTTAATATGCATCTATTTGTGAAAGATTGGGGAAAAGGTTATAAATTTAAACATATGGCAATGTAGTCAGCAGGGACATTAATTTGTTTGTCCTTCATGCTCTTCAATTTACGTATGGCCAATTTAAAAAATCATTTGCTCAGTAGTTACTTTTGGACTTACACATTTGCTCATCATGCATCGCTATTAAATATGATTTTTAGATGAGAGTTATTTTTCGCAAGGTTTTTTTTTTTGTTTTGATAAAGTAAATCCATATGAGAATAAGTCAGCATTTAATTTAATAAAAAATAAAAATTAAACACACAAACTATAAAAAATATATGAGAATTGGTATGAGTTTCTTAAAAGATCCGAACAAAAACAGCAAAAGTTAAAAATGTGGTTAAATAATTTGCAAAGAAAATACTATATTAATTTTATTTCTGTTATTTAAAAGTTTACAACCAACAAGTGTTAGTATTTTGTTATAAAATTTCATATTAAAAGGGGACTTAGCTCTTTAACGCACCATTGCATAACAATAAAGAAAACATATAAAATATTATTTTTATGTACTCTATATCGCTATGTATTAGGGAGATCGATTATTCGACTTTTTTCAATAACCGGTTTTCGAATATTACGAATAGTTGCTATTTTAAAAAACCCGGTTTTCGTTTAAGCAATTTTTAAATAACCGGTTAACCGGTTTTAATTCGAATATTTAAAAACACAAAAATCAAATAAGTTTTTAAAATAAAACCTTAATTTGAATAAAAACAAAACAATCTGCAAAGGTAAGGAACCAAAAAAATACATAGATATGACTTAGATCAGTCCTAACAAATATTTTACGATAAATTCCAAGAAAAGTGGGACCATTGATCAAACTTTAGCTTAATTTTTGACAATTTTTTATTGATTTATTAGACTTTATTTGTAAGAAGATATTTGTATAATGTAATTTAGAAACTGTTGAATGATAATTGATCTAGAATTACGTTTTGCAAAAGCAAATAAATTATTAGAATTTTATAAAGTTATTATTTGATATATTCTCTCAAACTTATTTTGAATGAGTTTTAATTTGTTGGTGGTTAAGCTATCTATATAAATCAACCATATTTTTCAAAAGTTGCAAACAAAACCTCTTAGCCAGGATTATCTATTTCAAATTATTTTGTTTCAGCATTATAGAAACGAATAGTGAACTGAACATTCTTTTTGTGTTAAATATTTGTCAATTCGTCGACTACAGCTTAAAACATTTCATGACATTGTTTGATTTCTTCAATTTTGTTTTTTAGTTCGTGGTGTTTTAATAAATAAAACTGGTAGAAATGTTTCCCATATCGTTGATTCCGCCGTAATGTTGTAGTTTTCAGCATGAAGAGATGCTAGAACTACTTAAGAGTTTTAAGTGCCTTAACGGGCATTTCGTCCTCGGCAACACAACGGGCTAATATTTCAACCAATGATTCATTTTTTGCAGTGTATTTTAGTAAAGTATTATTTGTAGTCTCCTTAGAACTACTTCGAACGAAGTTAAGTTTCATTTGGAACACATTAATGTCAAGCATGTGGACTAATTAAAGGTGATTAATAAGTCGTGACGGGGAAAAACCTTTGCAACTTATCATTTAAGGGCACTGCAAGCAACTAACTTTGTCGTTTTAATCGCGTTCGAAAAATATTTATATAAAAATATATTTAATATTTAGAATACTCTTGCACATATTACTATTTACTTTTTAACTGCACATGTTTTTGTAGTATTTTTAATAGTTTTTTGTTTTTTTTTTTCTACAAGAACACACGCTTTTATAAAAGATTTGTATTTACAGTGTTCATTATGTTTTTTGACCTTTGTTACGTTTTGTTTTGATATTCTTCATAAAAAGTTTAAGTTTGGCCAATATTCAATTAGAAAATACTTATATTACGGGTACATCTACAACAAGAGTAAGGAAAATGTATATAAATTACACATTACTAAAATAACCGGTTTATTATACCAAAATAACCGGTTTATTCGATATTCGAAAAATGGGCATTTTAAAATAACCGACTTGGGCAAAGCTAAAATAACCGGTTAAAACCGGTCGAATAATAACCGTTCGATCTTCCTACTATGTATTTCTTGTACTCTATTGAACTGCATCAAAACCCGAATTTTCAAAGTAACGATATCCTTTACGACTGAAGTTATCGATATATATGTATGTCAAACTTCATTAAATTACCTTCAAAATTGCAACTTTGCTCACTATGGACAGACAACCTGTTTGCCAGACATATGGATGTACATCGTTTGATCAATTCAGAAAGCTATTTGGGTCTATTTCTATACTTCAAGAGGGGTGAATTGAACCTTTATGTTTATTAGTTATACGTGGTAGACTTTATGTGTTACGAAAATACTTTAATAATTCGAATGAGAAAAATTCCATCTCAAACTACAAATAAATATAATACACGCATCAGCGTTATTCACTATGATGGTGTGGGTATAAAAAGGACCCAACAGTTTTACAGATACCATACAATTCTTGTTAATCGAAAATTTTACAGGAAAAGTCCAAAAGCAATTTTCCAATTCACAAGTTCGCATTATCGTCGTATTTATTGTATAATCAGATATTTATACAATGTGGTATTTTTGTTGTTGGTAATTGCCATACAAAAGTGTGGTATAATTGATTTTTCTATTAGTCAATTCACAAGGTATCCTAACATGTCATATTGTCAAAATGTCCTAATATTTCACAATGGTTTAAAAATATTGTTGTTGGTTTGTTAACAAAAAGTGTCTTAAATAAATAGAACGTTGCTTGCTGTGTTTATTGTGCTGTCGTAATTAATCAGAAAAGTCCAGCGCTGAGCGGCTGAGCCGTACAACAATATTTTTAAACCATTGTGAAATATTAGGACATTTTGACAATATGACATGTTAGGATACCTTGTGAATTGACTATATATTTTGAAAGATGGTGTATTTATACCAGGCCTGAAAATGTTCGATTGGCTTGGTGAGAACCAAAATATCATTTCAGAATGCGATAACAAACTCCACAAGCTTAATTCTGCTTAATGACCAATATATGTCAAATTCATTTTAATTTAATGTTTTAACTATTTTAATCAAAATTTTTTATCAATTAATATTTATTACCATTTCAACTCAAATTCAAACTCCCATAAATGCTTTCATTTCATGGTATCAAATAATGTGAATGGCAAATATTTAAGAAGCAGAAATAAACAAAACTAAGACCCTAATCATGTATAACGCAACGCAACGCAAAATAATTATATTGAAAGCAAAAACAAAGTCATAAATATTTTGTAATTTTGTTTTTGCTTTCTACACAAATTCGCATTACGTTTTAAAATTTCAAACGCTGCATAGCTTTTGACGTTGAAAATTTTAAAACGGTACATGAATTTATGTAGAAAGCAACAAAAAAATTACAAAATATTTGTTACTTTGTTTGTGCTTTCAATGTAATTCTTTGGCGTTGCGTTGCGTTTTACATGATTAGAGCCTAAGAGTGAAGTAAAAAATTGGTACTTATTTATTTCCTTGTTTAGCTTAAATTTTCATATTTTTTTTAATTATGTGGTAAAAAGAAGTTTGGTTATATTTTTTAATAGTTTACTCAAAGTGAATTAACTATGTAAAGGGTAATTCATCAAGAAGTTTAATTTCAATATGCATTTTTTTACAGATCACGCGTGACGCCTATCAAAAGGCTTTGTCATTTTTGTTCAGTATCGCTTGTCAACTCATGAATTGGAACAAAGCGAATTAAATTTACTCATTAAGCTCAATGAAAATCCGGTGTTTTGTCGTGAAATTTTGATCCGTGATGAAGCACATTTCTGGCTCAATGGATACGTCAATAAACAAAATTGCCATTTTTAGGCTGATGAGCCATCCGAAGATTAGCAAGAGCTACCATTGAATCCATTAAAAAAACGGTATGGTGTGGCTTATATGCTGGTGGAACTAATGGTCCATATTTCTTAAAAAATTAGGAAAATCAGAATGTTACCTTAAATGGTAACCGTTATCGCACCTTGTTAACGGACTTTATTGTGCAATTTAACACCTTTAGACTATTTTCTCGGGGGATATATTAAATGTGAGGTCTTCAGGAATAAGCAATTTATGATTGAAGTTTTGGAAGACAATATTACTCGTTTTAATCGCGAGATACCAGTCGCTATGCGTGAACTAGTCGTCCAAAATTGGAACTTGCGAATGGACCACCTTAGACGTAGCCATAAATAGTTTTTTTTAACTGACAATTAAAATAAAAATGCGCATAGAAACTAGCTTTCCCTCAACAATAAATTCCAGCGTTGTTATCAATAATTAATATTGGGAATTTAGTACGTCATAGAGGAATCTTATTAATAATAAATTTCGTATTCTCGAAAAGAACTTTTAATTATACAAATTTTAAGATCAGTTTAAAATTCATGTATTTAATTTAATAGTATAAATCAAACCTCACGACGAATCACCCGATACATTGAATTGACATGTTCCATTTTTGACATTTGACAATACGATAAAGTAAAGGTACAACAAATTTGTCTGTTCACAAGTGCATAAACAAAACGCGTATATATTTAAACGATAAGCCATACGACGGATCTCGTGAATTGGACTAATAAGTATGAATTTATACAAATTTCGAATTTTTCCTTCTTATATAAATTTAAGGTACGCAAAATTCCTTATAACCAATTTTATCTTTCCGCCTTGCTTTTGTACAGAAAATTATTCATTTAACCAAATAAAACTTATATTTAGAATAAAGAAAAATTGCTATAAATAAGCAAAACTATTTTATTTTTATAAAAATGATTTTCTCCATATTAAGGGATACTAAATAAATGAATGTATGCAAAAAATATACAAAAATATTTAAAATAAAAAATGACAATAAATAAGATAAATCGCACTTTATTAAGATTTATTGTAATAAATCACCAAAGGGATGTTGAACATTTGACATATGAATGAATGTATAAAAGAATTTTACGCATAAAAGAGGACAACATCTTGTCACATTCTATAGAGATGTTAAAATAAATAAATGTAAAACTAAATTTTTCTCCTTTTTTTATTTTAAAATAAATTTATGGCTGTTGGTTAAAGTTAAAGGCAACATAAGATGGATAGAGATGAAAAACTTAGGCCTTCATACAATAAAGCTTGTCTTTGGCATTTTAGCTACAACAACACCAACCAAAAGGGAGAGAAAATATAGCATTAACTGATACAGGGTGGGCTATAAGTAGCGCTATGATTTAATTAGTGAGTGAAGTTTTTGTTTGCTTTACCTTTTTTCAGAATTTAATCTGAAAAATTTGGGAAATTTTTTGTGTAAATACTCAGAACTGAAAATACTCAAAACTGTGCCTAGAAAACAATGAGATTACTCAAAAATTCATAACGAGCGATGACGCCCATTTTCACCCGTATAGTCACGTGAATAAATAATAAAAATGGGATAATCCAGGAATAATTGATGAACTTCATCTTCATTGATACACAGTGTGCTGCAGAATAACTTCATAAAAAATCTTTGGACAATATTATTTTGAATATATGCCATTCATGCAACAACTATTACGAGCAAAATGGGCCCTTCTATGCGAAATCTTTGGCGACCAATTCATATCGTGCTTTTTGACCTTCAAGGCGCCCATTTTGTTTTTTGGTAAGGTATATGCTAAGAAGCCAGGATCCATATAACAGCTTAAGTTCCAATTAATAAAAAGAAATTTGGACGCTACGACCTAAAATTATAAGAAAGGCATTGAAAAATGTTTAGAAAGAAGAATGTCAGGCCAATGCAAACAGTGGACACCGTTTAAAATATATTATCATTAAAAAATAAAGCGAACATATTTCCACACTAAAATCTCACTGCCAGGCCACAATGGCGATAAGAACATTTCTTTCGTATTCTATTGATAACAATAATAAAAAACAAAAATTTGTTTTTGTTTTTAATATAAATATACGAAAGAATTGTTCTTGTCGACATTGTCGTCCAGACCGTTAATTTTTATAAGTGTCAACATTAAAAAATCATAAAGAAAAATCATTATTAATCAATTACATCAAAACGTTAGTGTTGCAATACCCTGTATTTATAGCAAACTGTTACCAACCATAACAAATAATATAGATAAATAAAAACAAAAGAGTTTTAAAGTAAAAGCAAATATACAAAAACACAAATATTTTATAAATGATTATGTGAATCCTTAAAGAGAGCAGAGGTATTTGGTAAAAAAACGAAAACAAAAAACATATAAGACGGATTATTATGTAAAACTTAAGCTAATTTCTCACCAGCCTTCTCCCTAGAAATTAAATTTGTTTATATTTTTTATGGGTGATCGTTTTTAAAGTACTTTTTGCTATTAAGGATATACAATTATCTTTAATAATACCCTACACCATCATACCTAATAATCTGCTAAAGTTTGTAACACATAAAAATATTTCTCCTTGATCGATATTTAAGTATACCGATCGACTTTTAATCGCTTTGTGGGTCGATTTAAGCGTGTTCGTCCCTCTGTCTGGCCGACGGTGTGTTTATATAAACCATGTGTTAGCTGAAAACATCCCAATTTTAAAAATAATATTAGGAAATTTTAAGCTTAAACAACTATCGGCTGCAAAACAAACTGTTGTATAAGGAAAGGTGAGAATTAGTACATGATTTTATACTCATCTCATAGTTCAGTATTAGCGCACACAACCCTAGGAGGAAGCGAACTGACACCAAAAATGTCCCGTGATAGGTCTTTGGTGGTAGAGACCGGTTTTAGTTCAAACACTTTATATCTTTGGAGGGGGTCAATTGACTCCTAAAGGCCACCATTTGACAAGTCACACATCTATTCTCAATAAACGTAATTAGTGTTAGTTATTACAATGGAGTATTATTTCAATAAAACAAGTTTTTAGAAAGTCCCAAAAAAAATGCGTCATACCACTGTAATTCATTACTTTCTCTACCATTTGGTTTGTCATATACTAGTTAAATGATTGGTTCTCCTTTCGCTGTTCATAAGTTCTTTCTTTTTGTACTTGTTCTTTCTTTAACAAATCCCAGGACCAGTTACTTGAAACAATTGACATAAATTTCCCGCAGGGAGTATTTAATACTCGAATCTTAGAATTATGCTCCCCATCTTTATCCATTATGATACATAAGAATTGGGTTTAAGCAGAATTTCAATTGTTAAACTAACCCGATCTCAGTACGGAGATCAAAAATCACTTGAATTAGTGCCATAAAAATTAGCCAGTTCCTCGAAATCAGCAGATTCTATTATGAAAAGTCTTTCTCTCCCCAACAGAACAAGGTGACAGGAAAAGTGGTCTACTTTTTTTTCTTATTTTTATTTTAGCAGCTACGGCATTAATCTCTTCTATGACTTACTATTCACTTCTAAATTGTAGTCACAAATCAGAAATGCAAAATAAGACTGAATTTTAATTTTAACGTTTTTGCTTAAGGGATTAGGTTTGACTTTAAAGTTTATTGACGAAGGGTGCAGAATGGCTTATCACACCTCCTGCCTTCCATAACACTTTATGACTGTTTTATAAGCAAAAAAAAGTAGCAAGAAAAATACAGTTTACTAAAACTGAATCGCTTGTATTCTTTGATATTTGTCTTACCCATGGGCTTGTTCCCGAAACGTATATATCCTTGTTGAATTTTTAATTTGGCTTGTATATTTCAAATTGTAAGTGATACTCGAAATCTAAAAAAAAGTTTTTTGCAGAATCTCAATAGTAAAAATCTTGAAACCACTTACTATACTCCAGCTTATCTGCGGTCAGACGGACAACGCCTCTAATCATAACGATCTAGACTTTATATTACATATTTGGGATTAAACATACATATTAAAGAAATGACTAACAGTAAAGGCTATAAAATGTAACACATAAAAATTTACCCGATATAAAGTGATTTTATTGATTGTATATACATGTGTTGCAGCCACATGTGGATATGTATATGTGTGTATTTGCCAAATATGTGAAAATATTTCATCAACACACACATGTGTGATTAATGGAAATTGTTCATAATTCAATACCATTCGCATACTGCTGATTTAAATACGGTCGTCAAAAACAAGGCTCTATTGCTTTTTTAAATATTTAAAATTTTTAAGTAATTATTTAAATTGAAATTCTTTAATTGTAGAAATAAACGAATAAAGAGTTTTAAGCAATATTTTAATTTTAATCTGCTTGAATGAGTATAAAATTGTAATTAATATAATACAAATATTTTCATAAAATTGTCCTCTAACACCCAACTGTAATAACTTGACACAGACTGCCATTGAAAATTGCTTACCTTTTGGCATAATTAATGCAAACAAAGCTGAGGTTGTATATGAAGCAGAACAGAAGGTAAAACCACTTCTCTACAAATAATTATGACGTTGATGAATAAAGAGAAATACATACATACATACATTTAAATACACGCAAAGAAAAAATATGATTGGGCATGGTTTCGGCCACTACACTATGTTTATTGTAATAATATATTCTTGTCGTACACAAAATATTGTTATCTTTATTTAATATCAACAATATTATAGTTACTGTAAACATGTCAATTGGTATCGCAATTATAAATTTAAGCATGGTTCACTAAAAAATAATAATTTTTATAACAACTAAATAATGATTCCTCACAACAATTTAATGATATTTAATAGTCATAACATGATAACTTTCTATACGTGTACTCATAATATGTTTAAGATGCAAACAAAATATCTTTACTCTAATGATATTTTGTTATCGCCATTTGTTAAATAATTTTGCATCAGTTGTGTCGTTTGTTTTATTGTTATTGAGTGGTTAAACAACTTAAAAAAAATACCCATTAAAAAAACTTGTAAAGTGTCACAAAATAATATATCAATTCTAAAAAAATGTTCATATTGTTTGAAAATGGTGCAAAAATATTGACAATTGTTTTGTGTTATTTTAGAGAAAAAGAATAAAAAGTCTACAAAATAATTTGTAAATTATTGCGACCTACGACAAAAATAAGATTACAAGTTAGAGTGCTATATTCGGCTGTGCCGAATCTTTGATACCCTCCACCAACAGGAGTGGGCTCTATATGATACCTACATATATATTATTCACTAAGCTTCATAAAAACGAACGTCAGCATTAAAATTGGTTGCGCTTTTGAACTATAGTAAATTATTGACCGACAATACGAAAATTTTATGCGTTTCTTGTTAGAACTTTGAACTGGCTTGAGCAAAATATCATGATTCGTAACAGTTTTAGCCGAACTAAAATGATTTTTAAGAGGGTAATTTGTATTGGGCCTATGGTAAATTATGGACCAATCATCTCAAAATTCGAAAGACGGATTTTTGGTGTTACAAAAAAAAAAAAAAAATGAGAATAAATTTCAATACAGCAGTGTAATTATTTAACAGTGAATTGCACAAAATTGCACGATATTTTTTCTGGTCATATGAATCTAAGTTGGATGAAATTTTACCGCAATATCTATATCTGTTATGGTTTTAGACGAATTAAATTATTTTCCCAAAGTGGGCTTTATTTGGTTTTAGGCGCAATAAACTGTTTTCCGAGAGTAGGGTTTATATGGGGCCTATGGTAAATTATGGACCGCTCTTCACGAAATTTGGCAGTTTGGTTTCTCGTCCTATAACAGTGTGACGTACCGAATTCATTATGATAGCATTATTTATTATGGTTTTAGGCGTACTAAACTGTTTTTCGGGAGTAGAGTTTATATAGGGCCTAGATTTAATTATGGACCGATCTCTACGAAATTTTACAGTATGATTCGTAGTCACATAAAACTGTGACGTACTAAATTTAATTATGATAGCATTATGTATTACGGGTTTAGGCGTTCTAAGCTGTTTTCCTGGAGTAGGGTTTATATGGGGCCTAATGGAAATTAGGGACCAATATTCAAACAATTTTACAGTGTGATTTCTGGTCCTTTAAAACTGTAACGTACCAAATTTTAGTATGATAGCGTTATTTATTACGGTTTAATTCGTACTAAAATGTTTTCTGGGAGTAGGGTTTATATGGGGTCTAGTGTTAATTATAGACCGATCTTCACGAAATTTTACAGTGTGATTCGTAGTCCAATAAACCTGTGACGCACCAATTTTTAGTATGATAGCGTTATTTGTTACGGTTTTAGGCGAACTAATGGTGACTGAGGGTATACTAAGTTTGTCATTCCGAGTGAAACTTTTTTATTATACATCTAAGGCCTCATAAAGTATATATATTCTGGCTCCTTGAGTAATTCTAAGTCGATTTAGCCATGTCTGTCCGTCTGTTGAAAACACGATCACTTTTGAAAAACGCAAAAGAAAAGAACAAACTTGGTCTCAAATTGCTTGCAGTAATCCTGAGCAGCTTGGGATTGAAATCCAGCAACATCGGTTCAGTAGGATCACAACTGTGAATCAAATTGGGGAACCACCTCCCTAAAAAAATTAATAACTTTGATACAGAAACATACATAAATGGTGGAATAATGCACGGAATGATATAAAATTATGCACGAATTTGCTTTATACGACGGCAAATCATATTGTGAAATTTTGTGAAGATCGGTCCATAATTGACAATAGCACCCATATAAAGGCTACTGGCGGAAAAAAGTTTAGTACGCCTAAAACCGTAATAAATAACGCTATCGCACTAAAATTTGATACATCACAGTAGGACCAGAAATCCCACTGTAAAATTTTTTAAAGATCGGTCCATAATTTACACTAGGCCCCATTTTTTACTTTACATATCGTTTCGCTGGAATTACTTTTAAAAAGTTCGTCGATTCGACGAAAGAGTATCGTCAATGTACTTAATTGAAGAGTAACCTTTCAGGGTTAAAGATGTAGCCAACTAAGCAATCAAACGACGTTTATTATACACACTTATGTATTTATGAACGCATTATGGAAGCGGAAATTTTAAATCACGAACAACGGAAAAATGCTTGAGATGGAATTGGAAAAATCTTTAGCCCTAGGAATACCGTCTTGGTCTGCCCAGATGAAATCTGTGTTTTGCTGGCAAAATTTTTCGAATATTACAAAACAATAAAAAACAAGTTAGAGTGCTATATTCGGCTGTGCCGAATCTTTGATACCATCCACCGACAGGGGTGGGCTCTATATGATAAATACATATGTATTAGAGCGACTCAAGTTGTATGGAAACGAAAATCGTGCAAGTTGTACCCCCTCAAAATGAATCTTGGACTTTTCTAAGATGACATTTGAAATATTTCGGCTCCAGCTTTGACCTCTGGTGAGCTGGACCATTTTGAAAAAGAGTCTATTTTTGCATGTTTTGTTAATTTGATAATCTGTTTCCTTACCAACATATACAATATGGGTATCATAAGAAAGGTTTAAGAAATAAGAAAGGGTTAAGGCGCGTCCAACTGTTTATTCAATTTGTCCAATGATGATCACCCATTTCCTTTTTTTACGGATATTTTGTAAAAAAGAACGGTTTTTGAATGTTTTGTTTGGGTTTGTTTGTAATAAAAATGCCAAATTAACATATTTTATTCTTTAGCCGATTAAATACGGGTCTCAGCTTTTTTCAATATTCGTGCTAGGTTGCGTTTTGACAAAAAAGCTATGGGGTGGTAACCCTTCGTTTTAAATAGGGCAATATGGGTATCAAATTTTTTCTTTTGCCAAGTACATCATCTTTGTATAGGAGGGTAATTTGTATTTTAGGAGGGTAATTTGTATTGGGTTTATATGTGGCATAGTGTAAATTATGGACCGATGCTCAAAAAATTTCACAGTGTGATTTATGGTCATATAAAACTGTGACGTACCAAATTTTAGTATGATAGCGTTATTAATTGCGGTTTTAATCGTACTAAGCTGTTTTCCGGGAGCACAGCTTAGTACTAGTGTAAATTATGGACCGATCTTCAAAAAATTTCATAGTGTGATTTCTGGTCCTACAAAACTGTGAAGTACCAAATTTTAGTATGCTAGCGTTATTAATTGCGTTTTTAGGCGTATTAAGCTGTTTTCCGGGAGCAGGGTTTATATGGGTCCTAGTGTAAATATTGAACCGATCTTCACGAAATTTAACAGTATGATTTGCAGTCATATAACGCATTATGTCATTCCGTGCATTATTCCACCATTTATTTTAGTTTTTGTATCAAAATTATAAATTTTTTTAGGCAGGTGGTTCCACATTTTGATTCATAGTTCTGATCCTACTAAACCGATGTTGCTGGATTTCAATCCCAAACTGCTTAGGATAACTACAAGCAATTTGAGACCAAGTTTGTTATTTTCTTTTGCGTTTTTCGAAAGTGAACGTGTTTTCAACAGACGGACAGACAGACGCACATGGCTAAATCGACTTAGAATTCCTCAAGGAGCCAGAATAAATATACTTTATGGGATCTTAGATGTATTTTAAAAAAGTTTCACACGAAATGACAAACCTAGTTTATCCTCATTCATCACTAGTGTTGGTGGAGGGTATTAAAAGATGGGACTTGAATCTTATAAATGATGTATGCTCAATCGAATGAAACGTAACATGAGTTCTTTAAATTATATGTTCTGAGTCAAATAAATCAAGTTTTAATAAGTTTTTGTAATGCAACAAAACCTCGTTTATGTCAAGAAAGTACAATGTAAACGCACTAGATTTTGAGGACTATTTCATATCAAATCTACTAGATTTCGTTGTAATGTAAACGCCCTAAGCCAAACTGAATTGTTTTTGTTAAATTAAAGTATTTTATGTAAGTATGAATAAGATTTGTAGTACCTTTTTGTGATGTTTTTAATAAGTAAAAATAATTTGCACCAAAAATATTCTTCTAGTACAGTGTAGGTCAAAAAAGTAAAATGTTTAAATGTTGTTGGTACAATTTTTAAATTCTCAATGCCATCCCTGCTGAAATATATATTACATATGTTTTGCTTTTTCATTTTGCTACTGCTCATAAACATATGTACATTCTCCACAGCACAGTTTATCTTGTGACTTTTGTCAGCGAACGAGAAAACCTTTAGATGAGAGACAAGAGATTTATAATGTATTCATTATGCATTAGACAATCGTGTTCTTAAGGGAGCTTGCTAATGACGAACTAAACAGGCAGTATGTGAGGGAATTAAGACAGCATACTATCAGACAACCGAAAAGTAGACTGGTTGACTTTTTGATTAGCTAAAAAAGTAACAGCATATGGGCCTTTCCATCGAAAAATTAAAAGTAAGTCACAGTATTTTCTTTCTATTATTATAAAAGAGAATTATTCAGAATTAATTAAACTTAAGAGTTCAAGTTGCGATGGTGATATACCTGGCTACAAAGTTAAAGTTTAAGTTTTTCTGTTATTGCTAAGGGCATCTTTTATCTGTACGCTAACGATAATTTTAACAAAGATTGATAAAGAAAACTAATAAAAAAAAATTAGCTTATTAACCAAATATTTAATATTATATTAAGTTTTATAATTGTGTAACATCACGTAAAATTGTGAGTAATTTCTATTCATTATTTTATATGTTTATTTTAAATTCACAATTACGGTTTTTGCAGATGGAGTCTTTGATTGAAAGTAAAACATAAAACTGTTATATCATAATATTATATATATCTTAATATACATATAATATATATGTCCATATCGTAAAATAAAATGCAAAAGGGCATGTAGCCATTTCCAAAAAACTTCAGAAGCAATAAAAAAACAACACATAAAATTACATACATATAAATAAAATTGTATAAAAAATATATTTATTTAAATATTTTAATTAGTAAGGCTTAAGTTCGTTGAATTTAATTTTCATTAAATTATATTTATGAAGTCAGGAATTTTACAACCTGAAATTAATTAAAATTTTATTGATAATTTTTCATTCTTGACTGCGCTGAGATTTGAACCCAGGCTTTCACGGACCGGTTACCCAGACTAGTTTCGATTGTAACCACACAATCTCTTCAGTGGTGTTTGCCGTCTTTACTCACTCGGCTATTGAAGCCGGATGAAGTAAATAGTCGAAAATCAATCTTTAAACAAAATGGTATTTCACCTTAGTAGACCGAAATTTGCTTTTGAATATAATATACGTCAGACAATAAAGGCTAATAACAAAAGAGCAAAGCTTTTTAAATTTGATAACTTGTAAAATTATTCTATATAAATTCAAAGCTTCCTAAAAAAAGTAAAGATGTAACGATACGTATTTTTCGCGATACCATACCGAAACTCAAAATTAAAAATCGGCGATACTGATACCGACACGAATATTAAATTTATATTCAAGGTAAAACTAACAAAACACAAGCAGAGACATTTTTTTTATTTTATAGAATAACAACGTTAGATATTATTTATACATATTTTTAATTGATATACAGAAGATTTAAAACCTAACAAATTCAATTTTAATTCGAGGTAAAATTAACAACAAAAAAAAAAAAAAAAAAAAAAAATCAATTAATTTTTTAAAAAAAAAAATTGTGTAAGAGATTTTTAATATTCAACATTTTTTTATTTTTCGAATTTATTCTATGAGCTAAATTTCAGTTATATATTTTATAAAGCTTTTTGTAATAGTTCTATTCCTTAAATATTTAGGAATTACTTTATACTTTATAAGACTATTATATTGTATCTTCTTGCTACATTTTACCTTAGCTATCCTTTGGATAGCAATGAAGTATATTGTATGTTATAGTCTGGTAGTGTATAAAGTCATTCCTAAATATTTAAGGAATAGAACTATTATTTATAAAATACTTAACTGAAATTTAGCTTATAGAATAAATTCGAAAAATGTTGAATATAATAAAGTAACTTATGAAAAAGAAATAATTCTCAGATTCGAGATTATTAATATCTAAAATTAATACTGATCTGATTTTTTTTTAACAAGCAAAGTATTCTCAACCTTTGCGGATATAGACGATTTTGCAAATTTGTTTAAAGCAGACCTGCAGTGGAAAATAGTCTCTCAGATACGACAGAACTCCTTTGAAAATTTGAGTATTTCTGCGCCATGTTCATAAATTTTGAGTACAACATTTCATTACGCCAGTAATAACGTAGATCTGCGTTTCTAGTACAATTATAATACTTAAGGTATTTCTAGACTTATTCTTTAGCTAAACCACAGCGTAGGATGGTCAGAGACTCATCCTTCTTAAAACGTTGTTATAAGAATTTTACAAACACTCCAAAGGTTAGTTCTTGTAGACTTATTAGAACTTTAACTGAGTGCAGGGGTGCCCGTGTCTTTAGCACTTTCGAAATGCAGAGTCATGTTAAGAAGCTCAATAAGACGTTTTTCCGATATATTGAACTTAAAATTGTCGATCTTTATATCGAAGGTCAAGAGTTGTATATAAACAATAGGCTTCATAATTTTCTAAACCCTAAAATCTTTCATTCAGAGCTAATGCTAAGTCGCCAAGTTTTGGGACTCTGAACTATTCTGCTTCTCAGTTTATTCATAAATTGTATTTTCTTATAATGTTTAAAGACTGTTAAATAGCGGAATAGCATCAGATAATATATCTCAGAAATAACCAAAAATTTGTAGCAAGATTATTGTTATTCTCACAAAAATTTTAAACCTACAAATACATACGGTATTTCTTAATAAGAGAAGATTTTACTAGTATGGGGAAAAGCAAAAGTATCAGTTTAAAATTGTATTGAGAAGTTACACAGCAAGCGCGTAGATAATTTGTAGCGTCACGCCAGGGCATATTTTTGCTTACATGTTCAAATCCTTAGAGTTTGAATATAGTGTTACCAAAGTACTTTGCAAATATAAAAAAAAAAATTTTTCCAATTTGACTTCTTCATTTGATTTTTTTACATTTTGTCGAACAAATGTCACGTCACAATGGAAATACTCATATCTAAGTTATTCTTATTATAATGCTTTTACTATTAAAAGCACCAGTAAATAAAACGGCCATTGACAAATTCTTGCAGAATTAAAGGTAAAACTTATAAACTTCAAAATTGGTTTTGAACTTGAATCAAATTGTGTTGCTAATAAACTTTTATAATGGTATACCAAGACATGAAGGGTCGCCTGTAAATTCAAGTATTAAGAAATTTAGGCAAACAATATTTATGCAACATTTTCGTCATCATCGTCATTATTATACTTGCCTCAGTCAACACCACCAACGTCATCATTAAGATTTTTTCAAAACTTTTGTTATTTCCTTTTGGTAATTTTTTGCTTTTAATTTTTTTTACAAAAACATCATTCCACTATTAATTTAACTGAAAGCCGCGACTAATAAATTCCTTTCGCCTGTTTTAACAGCCTTTATGTCATTCATTCCTTTGTTCATCTTTTCATCCAGTCTACATCAATCCTGGTTACACCATGTTCTTCATGTGTTTCTTTCAACATCTTTAGCTGTTTGCTTGTCGTGTTGTTGTTGGTTTCTTAGTTTGTTCTAATTTTAGATGTTGTTGATGATTACGAACACGACTACAATAATGATGTTGATGGCTTTATGTCATTTCATTACATTACATTTTATGTAAATTTGGTGGTTGGCAAAATAACAAGTGAGGAAAGTATCAAAAAAGCAGAAAACAACAGCAAGAGAAGGAGAAGCAGAAAAATATGTAAATATTTATGTATATTTTTATAGCTAGTAGCACACTGTAATATGTCAGTGTAGAAGTAGAGGAACACAAAAACGAACAAGTTGTTGGCTCGTGGTATTAAGCTTATTTATGTTGTGGTTGCAACACATTTGAACGATGACTGTGGTAAATGCAAAAAATCCAACTTATACACACACATACACATACGACCTGCTATTACCAAAGGAAAATATTAATATTTCTCTTGTTCACAAGCATACACACAACGATTTGTAGCATTTTGCGTTGCATGCAAAAAGGGTTAGACTCATTTTGTTGAAAACGGGGAAAAAAGTCTCTAAAACTCTAAGGAAATAATTAGTTTTTTTTTTTTGCTTTATCTCTGTGTCTTTGGCGTAGAACAGCTTAAGAAATTAAAATAAAATTTCATTTTATTTTTTTTATAATCGCTTTTATGTTCCTTTAATGTGCCATTCAAGGTTATCAGTTGATGTTGAAATAAAAAATTAGATAATATAAACATGAAAAATGTTTGCAATTTAAGTTTTCAGAGACCCGCTAATTTATTTTAATACAGGGAACTAGATTTATGTTTAACACAGAAAGTTATAAAATATATTAAGATTTTTTGTTGAAAATTTAGGTTTTAAGAATTGTGATTTAATATTTACACCCACACCACAATAGTGGAGAGGGTATTATGCGTTTGTGCTAATGGGTGTAACACAAAAAAATAATGGTCGAATACCATGTTTGATAATACCGAAAGTGATTCTGAGTCGATAAAACGCTGTCTATCCGGCCGTTCGTGCGGCTGGCTGGTTGTCTGTCCACGTAAACCTTGTGGGCAAAGTACAGGTCGCAAGTTAGAAGATAATTCGATGGAAGATGGGGCATATGCTTCAATTGTCAGAAGACGCAGGTCTATTAAAAAAGGCAGAATTGGTCCATAATGTCACAACGCTTCTTTTCAGAATGGAGTATGTGTGCCCATAATCATTTTATTATATTGGCATTTAGTTAAAATTTGGCTCAAAAATATTTTATCTTAATTATATTACCAAATTAGATTGACATCGGTCTATATTGACTAGGGTATTCATTCGGTTAACCGATTAATTACTACCCGATTAACTGATCGGATAAATTAAAATTGGCTATTTTCGATTAACGATTATACCGGTTAATTTCAGTCGATTAACCGACGTAACAAAATTTTTAATTTTTTGTAGAATAATAACATATTTTTTTGAGTTTTTGATAATTTGTTTCGTCTCATATACAAAAGGTTTGTGCTTAGAAAATATTTTTTCATATAGACAAAGAAGGTATTCAGTGATATTCATTTTAAATAGGTGTTGGCTGTCAACAGCTTTTTGTTTCCCGTACTTTAAATATGTATGCGTTTAGTTATTTGTTTCTTCTCATATTTCCTATATAAATCTTTTAACAAAATTAACCGAAAAAATTAGAAGAGTTAAAAATTTTCAAAAATTAAAATAGGACTCTAATGGCATAATGGAAGATTTTATTTGTTTAAACAAATCCAGGAAAAGGGCTGAGAAATTATATATTCTTTATTATGGGTTGGTTTCGATTTCTCCAACATCAACGATAAGTGAAAGAATTTTTTCCAAGTCAAATTTTATCAAACCGATCGATAACAACATAACCGATTAAAACAAAACCTCGGTTAATTAATCGAGCGAATAACCGATAAAAGCAAAAGCCTGATTAAATGAATAACCTAATATTGACCATAGCTGCCATATTCCACTCCTGAAAATAGCTTTTAGTCTCATAACTTATTTATTAAAGTTGGTATTGATACAAAATTAAGCGGAGATAACTTTTATAATAGCTTTTATATCATGGAAAATTTTTGTGTTGGTCGGTCCTATATTGACCATATAAACCCCCTCCATAAAATCACTTTAAGACGAAAAAATCGCGTATAGATAATATTTGACGCAAGGAACTGTTTAATGAACCTGAACATCATAACATAATTATGTTGTGGCGAGTCCTAGATTGGTTCCAAATAGAGTACTGTTTCGAAAATATGTCTGTAAATACTGTGGCATCAAAAAGTCTGGCCTGACAGACTATACTTTCTTACTGGGAGTCTAAGATGTCGATTTGATGTGTCTGGTAAGCCATCAAATTGGCATAAAGTGCCTATGTTCTACCTCCACGTGAATGCTCCTGTAAACAGCTGGATATTTCCAGATCGCTAAAGAACAAGGTTAAAAATCAAGAGATGTGAGAATTACACTGCCCTTCTCCGGAAGGGCATTAAAAATATTTTTGTAAATTAAACTTTTATATAGTGATTTTTGACAAAGATCAATAGTCCAGGACTTATATACATTAAGAGTAAATATTCCTTTCAGTGATATGATGCAAGGCCGATAATCAGAAGAGGTTACGTTTGGGATCCGTAAGGATTCAAATGAGAACCAAAATTAAATTAAGCTGGCAACAGCTTGCTAATCATAGAGAAGCCGTTGAGAGATATCAGGGGAGCTGTAAATTTCCTTCCGTATGTAGAGTTACTTCCATGGAGTTTTTGGAACAAAGAAATGGTCGTGGCTCGAGTGTGCATGCCAGTATTTGTCTGTTTGTGTTCGGACATAGAAAATCAATGATAGCAAGTGGTTGATGCGTACCACAAAGGTGTGACAAACATCTGATATGACAAGGCTCTTGAAGGCTTTGGCTTTCCTGAGTCTGGGGTGTTCACCAAAACTCCCTTACAAAGTTCATTTGGCGCTGCGGGAAGTCATACAGTCCCCCAGATAATAACACTGGCATGACTGTATGGTGGAGACTCTATTAGTGCTCTTTAATTAAGGTGCTTTCAGAGTGCACCTATTGACCGTGGTTGACCGAATGCGGACGCTTGATCCTAGCATCGTTGTTGTTATCCCTAAGAAACTGATTGGTAGAAACTAACAGTGGAGGTTAGATAGCTCCAACTCCTTAACAAGGGGGGTATAAACTTTGTCGGTTTATACCCAAATCGCCACCTGTTTTATGAATTGTCTACCCTCATGTGCAGGGGCTATTGCACTGAGCATGAATAGTACTATGTGGTTGAGATCCATTGTGAGACTGAGCCTAATGGTAGTTACTCACATAAAGCAAAACCAAATATACCTTCTTACCTGTAATAAACCATCTTGAGGAACGTCGATATCTTAAAGATACATCCACTGGGGAAAATAACAGATGTATGCAACTTGGGATGAGACAATCATTCATAAGACGGGGCTAATGACGTTTTCGGATATTTTTTCTTTTGCTCTGGTGCAATGGCAATCAGAAGCCTCCGATGAGTACAAGGCACCGGTCTGTGACTATTGGTTGAGATTAGTATGCTTCTTAGGGGGAAATGTATTTCAGTGATTTATTTTGCGGAAGCTTTACTTAACTGATAGGTTGCTTTTCATCAAGTTATTTACCGTCCGTTAGGGGAGTCTCTTTACAAAAAGGGTTCAACGCAGGGTTTTGACGAAGAGACACTATCGTGAATCACGAGGTGGATGAGGCTTTTACCCAAATCAGCGGGAAAGGGTAGCATAAATCGTCAGGGTAGCTATCTACTTTTGGAGAAGACTGGATGTGAGGACAAATCTTTCCTATGTACTGCTACTATTCGAAAGATGCTGCTGGCTCTTCTCAAATCAGCGGTGGTTAGTTAGCTCTGATTTCTTAAGAAGAGAAGGGTGTATAACATTTGAAGGATTTTACACTATAATTTCTAGCACTGTGTATTAGCCGTGCACTTACGGGGACGGGTGGTAAACGCATTTTTTTCCAACCAGTGGTTAAGATCCACCATCATGAAATTAAGCCATATGGCAGTTGATCTTGTAAAGCTGTTTTTACATTGAGTACTTTCTTAAGGGCACTTTACACAATTATATTTTATATTAAGACATTTCAAAAACTCATGTAACACAGGGTCTCAACCTGAGATAAGATATAAGATTTTTATATCAGCAAACGTCAAATTCAATCGCAGAGTATTATCTTACGTGTAGACTCTCAAATAGTGTTAGTATTAATATTATAATAAATGTTATGAGACAGTTGTTATAAGAAATCTTATAACAAGTATCTTATAAGATGAGATGTCAAAAATACACATACATACACACATATAAAATAATAATAAGCCACCATTATTAAAATGTGTAATTTATTAATGCAAATAGTGCCAATATTGTGAAAAGTGTTTAAGCTAAAAAATCAAAAAACTAAAAAAAAAGAATAAAAACGATACAAGTTTACAAATTATTTAGTTTTATTTTCTTCGACCTTTTAATAAGTTAGATATAATAAACATTCAAGCGCAAGGTCAATTATATAAAAAATTATTTATTTCCTATCCAATATTTCGCTTTCTCAATGGATAGCTTCTTCAGGGATTCAAATATTTGGTTTTTTTCTTTTTTCTTTTTATAAAATTTTTAAACAAATTCTTAAAACAACAAAATTGTCAAGTTTACTGTACGAGAATCAGTCGATTATGAAATTTTATAAGATACGTGTTCCCCTTGTTTAATATTAAGATTAACATGAAGAAATGTATTCTCTCATTCTGCCGACGTTCTCTCAGATATTATATCAGATATTATCTCAGGTGTTAAGGTATGATAGTGTGAATGCAATGTGATATGAAAATGACAAGTATTACAAAAAAAAAAAATAATAAAAAAATTGGAAAACATTTGTATGCAATAATACTTTTCATTTGATCTGGGTTAAAGTTTAGCAAAAGTTTGTTCGTGTTTGATACTGTGAATACAAACTGTAGTGTTGAATTAAATTTGTTGATAGTCGCAACAAAACTCACTAGATTTTTATCTTACAAATTATTATGGAATACGTTAGACTTTTGGGATGGTGTAAAGTGTCCTTAACTTCTTAGCAATTTATTTAAATAGCACAAAGATTTTCAACTTGGCGAAATATTTTGTTTTTATAGAAAAATTTGATCGTTATAGGGAATTTCGCACAAAAAATGAGCTTCTTTAAAAAAAGCCCTAAGATACAATAAATTCAAAAGCGACTTTTTGGTCGATAATGATTCACTGTATCAAAATACATCTTTCTTGAAAATGTTTCATTTCTACAATTAAAAATAACGTTCTTATTAACAAAATTCTTAAAGCTTTAGTGCAAAGTATTTTCTATAAATACAAAAAAATGTTGTTGTACAAACACAAAAAAATGTTGTGTTTTTTAATTTTGTTTATCAACAATTAGTTTTATTTTCTTGTATTATAATAAATGATTATCTGTTTGGTTTTTTCTAAAAAGAGATCTGAAAAACTTAGGCTATTTTTCAATGTAAAGTGTTTTTTTTTGCTTCTTCTGTAAAAAAAGTTCAATGTAACTGAGAGGTTTTTTAAACCATATGACGTTACATATATGCACATACGAAATTTTGGATAAAATTTGGTATTTAAACAATTTAGGATAAAATTCTTCCATGGATAAAGCCATAGTTGGGAGAGGACCAAATGTCCACCACCTCACCCTATCCGCCACCTGGGGACGCGTTCGGTAGAAGAATTGGCAAGCTCCCCCGAACCTAAACTACACGCAAAGAAAAAACATGGTTGTGGTAAACATATTCTAACAGCAACATATTATGATAAGATTCATGATTGTGGTCAACATATTACGATTATTATTGAATCATATTATGACCAAATATTTTCGTAATATTACATCATAATATTTTTCCCCAAATCCTAATTTGTTTTTATTAAATCCTATTATTATTAAATGTTATCATATTATCATCATGAAAGTCATAATAAGTTAAAAAGTAATCATATTATTAATCATAATAACTTAAGAAGTAATCATATTATAATCATGTAAATCATAATAATATGTACATTAAATCTAAAATCTAAAAAAATTTTTAATACATATTTATGCTGATTTACTTACTGGCAACCTTAACAGAAAACTGTTAGAGATATTTTACATCATAATACGATGCAACTTTAAACATAATATTTTAAACCTATTTTTGTTGTAGGTTGCAATTAGTTATAAATTATTTTATAGAATTTTCATTCTTTTTCTCTAAAATAACACAAAACAATGGCCAATATTTTTGCACCATTTTCAAACAATATTGAATTTTTTTTTAGCATTGATATTTTATTTTGTGACACTTTACAATTTATTTTAATGTACCTACAATATCTTTATTTTTTAATTTCTCAAACTTGGTTTTTTTAATGGGTATTTTTTTTTTAATTGTTTAACCACTGAATAAAAAAATAATTCGATAGTCATATGTAAACAAACGACACAACTGATGCAAAATTATTTTACAAATGTCGATAGCAAAATATTATTAGAGTAAAGATATTTTGTTTGCATCTTAAACATATTATGAGTAGACGTATAGAAAGTAATAATGTTATGGTTATTAAATATCATTATATAGTTGTAAAAAATATAATATGTTTTCAAAGTTATAATTATTTAGTTGTTATTCAAATTAAATTTATAATTTTAATTAAATTTATAATTGCGATAAACATTGACATACAGTAACTATAATATGATTAATATTAAATAGATATTGGGAATTATTTCTTTTTATAAGCCACTTTATTATATTCATTATTTTTTATTTTTCGAATTTATTCTATGAGTTAAATTTCAGTTATCTATTTTATAAAGCTTTTTTTTTTGTAATAGTTCTGTTCCTTAAATTTGTAGGAATGACTATATTCACTACCAGACTTTTATCTTATATCTTCTTATTACATATTACCTAAGCTTTCCGTTGGATAGCAATGAAGTATTTTCTATGTAAAGAAAAATTTACAATTATTAGATACCAGCAGAATGTAATGCATTTTCTGGCCCGCTACGGCCTTCGTCAGCATTCTTTGTGTCACACTGGATAGTGATACTTTATAAATTAACTGCCCGTTCGCCGATATCGAAAACAAACAAAACAAAATTTCAAAAATTGTTTTTGTTTTAAATTTAATTTTCTATGCGAACGTTATCGTTCGATATCGGCGAACAGCCAGTTAATGTATTTAACTCAACTATTTTAACAAATAGACATTAGGAATTATTTCTTTTTATAAGCAACTTTATTATATTTAACATTTTTTATTTTTCGATTTTATTCTATGAGTTAAATTTCAGTTATGTATTTTAACGTAAAGCTAATGTAAAATGATATAAGATAATAGTCATTTCTTTAAATTTAAGGAATAGAACTATTTCAAAAAAAAAAAAAAAAAAAGCTTTATAAAATACATAATTGAAATTTAACTCATAGAATAAATTCAAAAATAAAAAATGTTAATATTAAATATTACTAACAAAATTTTGTGTACGACAACAATATATTGTAACAATAAATATGGTGTAGTTGTCGTAACCATGCCCAACCATATTTATTCTCTGCGAGTAGGACTCTTTAATCTGAAAACAATATGACTTTATGGCAATAGAAGTGTGATAGCAAGACTTTACAACTTCATGACTATAGAATAAATATAATATAATATATAGACCAATATTTCTGTGTGATTGTATGACTCTTTGCTTTAAATTAATATCGTACTTGCATGCAGTTTAGAAGTTTCTTCCAATCCCCCCCGCTCTATGCAAACAAACCCAGCGATTTATTTTAATTCTATTATCAATCATACAATAATGCATCAATTTCCATATTATAGTTTCTTTCTATTGATGAAATCAATTTCAATCAGTATAAAATTTTTTTCCAAACCAACTCAAATGATACAAAAACAAACTTTCTGCTTATAAAATAATCAATATTGTATTTTTTTTTGCTTTAATTTTTGCTATTAAAACCATACATCATTTAACGAAATCATATAAAACTGTCAGCATTATATTTTTACATACATCAACTATTAACTCGTACACTTGCTGATTGCAATATTAAGTTGTTGTGCAATATTGCAACAAAATGTCTCCTCAACAATCAACGAACCCATGTGACAAGTAGTAAATAGAATGTGGTTCATAAACTTGTCACTTGTTAAATGAATGACAAAAATAAGATAAATGAGACATATTTATGCTCTATGGCTAAGTGAATTGAAAAAACAACAACTAGAATTTTACTTATTAGAGTATGAAACAATAATTTTTTTTTTGTTTGTTTATATTTGTTAAAATATTAGAATAGAAATTTTGTAATTAAATATTATAAGATCTTAAAGAGGGTTGCTCTTTAACAAATTCGCTTTAATTGGGAATTATTTTAAGTTGATAAATTTCTTTAAAAATAGTGTTTCACAGAATTCGTTATTACAGATTTTTTGAAATGAGATATCAATGCTGAAACTTTATGCTGTCGTTGATGTTTGTAAAATTTTTGTCATCCTCATGTTGCTGGCGGGAAAATAAAACAGGAAAATATGTAAAATAGTTAGTAACAATATACAATAATGCTCTGATACTAAAGCCGTCGAAAAAGTTCTTTTAAAATCAAAGAAAAAATACTCATGATAAGATTAAGGTATGAAAATAAGTTTGTTAAAAAATAAAAAAAAAAAAAAAAAAATAATAAAAAAGGATAACTATAAGTCAACTCAAAAATATTGCTATACGAATAAATACCCACACGCAGAGAAAAAATATGTTTAAAAATGGTCACCTCCAACAAAAATATTTTTAAAGAAAATTTTTAAACACATTATGTTTAATTTAATTATATTATTGTTACCGACAACCATATTATTGTTAAATTGGTCCTCCATCAAGAAGCCACAACCATATTATGGTTGTCTTTAAACATGTATTGGTTAAATATTACAATAATTTGTTTTTTAATTAACAATAGTATTTTCCTCTTTTCCAAGAGCAACATTCTATGGTTGAAAACCAACCATACAATTATAAGTGTTAAGCATATTTTAGTTATTATTAACCAAAACATCTTGGGGGCAACCATAATATGTTTGTGGCTTCTTGATGGAGGCCAAATTTAACCATAATATGTTTGTCAGTGACAAAAGTATGATTAAATTAATTATTAATGTTTAAAATTGTTCTTTTAAAATAGTTTTGTTGGAGGTGACCATTTTTAAACATATTTTTTCTCTGGGTGCAGCTACACAGAAATAATTCTCCAAAATTGTTCACCAATTAAAGCATTAATCAAAAATAAAATCAGTTTTAATTAAAAATTTAATCAAGTGAATTACACGTTTAATTGATACTATTAATTTGTTTGCTGGTGCAAATTTAACTAATTTTTTTAAATTAATATAACACATTTTTTAATTGAAATACATTTTTGTTTTTTTTTTTTCAAAAATCACCTAAATAGCACTTCTTAGATCACATTTGATGATTAAAAACTAATTGAGCACTTAAGCGATTGAAAAAGGATTCATATATGATTTATTCATATGTTCAAATAACGGGTTTCTAATGTTTTAAACTTGAAACTGATTTATCACTAGAGCGATTGAAAAATGATTTACATATGATTCATTCATATGTTCAAGAAGGAATCAAAAATTTGTATCACAAGTAATTTTTTTAGGTGATTCATCGCTAGGGTATCATTTTCTCACAACGAGAGAATCATTTATGATAGCAAAATGAGCTCATATGCGGTTATTTTAGTCGTGAAGCTGATTCCTAAAAGATTCGATAATGCTAGCTGGGTGCGATAACATTTAATTATATGACATTACAAAACTACAACAACGCACAGTGGGAAATTTAGGCTAAAACCCTATAACTTTGTTATTTATTTTTGCAAAGCAATACAACTAGGACGTAGGTAAAGTAGCTAAAGGCCGTTGTACTAACGCTTTTAAATGTTTGCCACGCCCATATATAATGTCCCTTTTTATATGGTGCCCATTATGCCGCCATTTGTTGTTGTCCAATATTTAAGACATATACATATATAGTCTTAAGTCCAATATTTAAGACATATACATATATAGTCTTAAGACAGCAATATTTCATTCGGCCGAAGATGGTTGTGAAACTCATAGTACTAACTTGTGAGCCTTTGAACTACCCCCTGGTAAACTTTATATGAAACTTTAATAAACGATTCGATCAATATTATAAAAAAAAATTGGTTGACTTGACCACACGGTCAATTTTCAAAAGCCGAAGAAAAATTTAATTTATATGACATACGTCGCTGTTTTTACTAACTGACCTAACTGAAATTTTTGGAAAATTGAGTTATGTACAAAAAATAAAAAGAATGTTTGTCTTTTTCTTTATTTAACACATAACAAAAGATGTTATACTACATAACAAATAATGCATAAACCCAATTTTATTCGTATTTTTTCTAGGAAATGACTACATTTAAGACAAGAAACAATAAAAGTGCCCTCCTGTAAAATTTGTTTAATGTAAGTAAGGTTGGTTAGTTTAAACAGCGAAGATATATCAACAATTATCCTACCTCGACATCGCTGTACAAAAAGCAAATAATGAAATATGCGAACTTTCCGGCACTCCTGCTGTCAAACAAGGCTGTACATTGTGATCAAAATTTGTAATTATTTGTTTTTAAGTGTTAGTTCTAATATTGCATCAATTTTCCGACGCCGTTCTCAGCAACTCAGTCTCTGCCAGTCTGCTACTTGGACAACTTTGAGAAAAGATCTTGGCATATAATCATATAAGATCCAACTGATGTATCAACTGCACCATCAATTATATCGTGTGTTTGATGAAGAAACTGAGAATCAACTGGAAATTCAGCTTAATTTTTATCGTGAAATCATATTCAGCGATGAGGCTCATTTCTGGCTTGACGGGAATGCTGTTACCGCAACTGTCTCGTCACAATAAGAGATTACTTAATCGAGTATCGAAACTGAATTTAATTGTTTTTATCGTGTCTTCGTCAGTTGTGATTTTCTATATTTCCACGCGGTAAAAATAAATGTTCATTTTAAGCAGTATAAAGTAGAGAAACATATATTTTCTAATTGTTAGAAAAGAAACTTAGCTCTCGGTTTCCAGATGAAAAGTTAGTAATACCTTTAAATACTGTCTTATTTGTCATTTAATTTTAAGCATATTTGTTAATGTGAATTTCAGGAATTTTAACGTAAAAGTATAAGAACTAAAAATGGTTAGCGTTTGAAAATTCTTGTGCTTTTCGTTTTTAATCTACGGTTGGAAACAAAGGGCCTGGGCGCTTCCCCAACAGGTATACAAACAAGCAGAATTGTCGATTTTAACAAAGAGAAGAAGACTTCATTTCATCCCGAAAAAGACATCTTACATGCATTTCTTGTCTATAAGCAACAAATAAAAATTAATGTAAAACAAGCAAGTGATTAAAAAGCACTAAAGTATGTCTGCCGTATTCGTTAACAGTTATTCAATTTAACAAACGTTTGTTAAGTAAAATTTTCATTAAAAAATTTGTTTTGTAAGCCTCCATTAACATTTTAATGAAAACGGCAACAAACACTGTTTAAAAATTTTAAAATATTCAAACATTTTATTATACCTATGGTTCCAGCAAAAGCTTATGACGCCGTATTAGAGTTTGTTAACGTGATTTTCCCTTCGCGGAAATTTCCGGGATTTTCAATTGTCTTCAATTCCCGCATTCCCGGGAATTTATTGCGCGATAACCGCAAAATTTTGAAGATCAACTTTTTTTAAAACTTCGGTAAATCCATGAGGGACTCGTGTCTTTAGTTGTTTTATCCCATTAAATTTCGCCACAATATTAAAATTTTTTGCAGTTTAAAGCTTATTAAGCCGATTTTTGAGAAATGTCACGAATTTTTTTTTCTTGTCTCAACAAACTGCAGTAGGTTAAATTAAACAACAATAGTGAGTGTGTTTTATATGGGGCGTATGATCAATCAAGGGGGCATTTATACCATGTCTTTTCAGACATGTCTAAGAAAAACGTTTTTTTTATTTGTAGGCAATCGGGTTGGAGAAGAAAGAAGGGTTGCCAAACAGACACGAAGTGAGTTTCATGTTTGTTTATATAATAATTATACATGAAAACAAACATGTTGGAAAAGCATCGTGCAAATGCAAAAGGTTTTTTGTAGCATGTTCAAAAGAAAATGAATAAAACAGATTTCGAGTCTTTGTCGTTACGCTTTTATCCATACTAATATTGTTTCCGAGCGTGGTCTTAATATGGGACCGTAGGTAAATTATGGACCGCATTTCACGAAATTTGGTGACAATTTTCCACATTTGCCCCAGGAAAAACTATAACTACTTATTTTTCCGATGTATGTAGATAACAAATAAAATTCATTGGCTCTTTCAGTAGAATTAATCGTAAGTAGTATTTTTACTTTTTCTGATTACTCAACACATTATTTTGTAGGCGAAGTTAATTCTGGGTGCAGAACTATTTTCATACTGAATATATTCTGCTGGAATTTAATCTCAAGCTGTCTGGGAAAACTAGAAAACATTTTACACCTAAATGGCTTAATCGACGTGGAATTACTGAGGGGCACAGAATAAATAGATATATATTTTAATAGATGAATATTAAAAGCGACTCACATGGAATGATAAACTTCGTATACCTTCCTACACCACTGCTGATTAAGGGTATAAAACTGTATAAAAATAGGCATTAAATACGGTAATTGTATTTCAACTTTACGCTGAATTTGTTAAACGTTGAAATTGTTATAAATTCCTCCTTCGTAATGGTTAGTTTTCAGTTCCTATTCGCCCTTCCACAAAATATATTCCCTTAAGACTTCAATACTTTCAGTCTAATTATGCAAATTTTCTATCTGTAGAATGATCTCTTAATTTAGCAATTTGTGATCCTTTTGAGATCAAAATTAACCTCACAGTAAAAACTTCGCTTACTTTCTCAAACTGAATAGTTTCTTTCACTCATTATTTAGTTGCTTTCTTCTATAACTTCTTCTATAACTACTAATTTTTCAGATATATGGCGGTGAAAAATAATGACTTACTTTGAAATGCGTTCATTTTGGGACATCCCTTGTAACATTCGTTGGTTCTTTCAGTAGAATTGTAAGAAGTATTTCTTTCTTTTTTCTGATCACTCAACACATTATTTTGGAGGCGTAGTTTTTACTGGGCTCTTAAGTGCCTTTAAATAAATTTAACTTTAACATCCAACCCTGCTTTTGTTAAAAATACTAAAGGTATGTTCAGACTAATGAAATATTTGACGAAAATATTTGTTCTGATATTTGCTTCAAACTGTGTGAAACCAAAAAAAATTTTGTTTAATGTTCAAACTAAGCTCAAATATTTGACAATTTTTGTTTGTTAAAACAGTTGGCAAATAGTTTCAAATAAAATAAATTAAATCATGTTTGCCATGCGTTCAGACTAAAATAAATATTTAAAATCAAATTCGGAAATTCGCAAAAATTTGCTAATAGCGGTATGACAGCAAAGCCTAATAATTATTAAAAATCGTTAAAGCTCTAAAGATTCACAGTGAAAAATCGCTTCTTCGCGAGAATGGCTAAAATTCGCGGAAAATTTCAAACTTAGAAATAAACCCTAAATTTTATTTGAAATCGGTTAAAAAACAAATTGTCGGAAACTAACAAAAAAAAATTCTTTTCCAAAAACAGCGAAAATTTGCGAAAATTTTTGATATTTCAAACAAGCCATAAAATTGATTAAAAGTCCCTTAAAAGTATAAGGAATGGCAAAAATTCGGTAAATATTGCTAAATTAGCGGAATAAGCTTAGTACTCATAATTATTAAAAATAGTTAAAGCTGCAAAGAATCACAGAAAGAAATCGCTTATTTTTCAAACATGGTTAAAATTCGCGAAAAATTGCAAATCGGTTAAAAAACAAAATTAGGGGAAAAACAAAAAAAAAAAAATGTTGCAAAAATAGCGAAAATTCGCGAACCATTTGAATATTTCTAACAAGCCATACAATTTAGTAAAAGTGCCTAAAGCTATAAGGAATGGCAAAAATTCTATAAAAATTGCTAAATTAGCGGTAATTCGCAAAAATTTCCCAATAGCGGCACGATAGCAAAGTCTAAACCAAATGGTATTTCACCTTGGTAGATCGAAATTTGCTTTTTGAATGAATGATTATCTATTTTAATTGATTTACATGTTCTTCCTAACTTCTGTTTTTTCGTACCTTTTGTCAAGAATTCTTCTTGAAATCCAAAGTACATTTTTTTGTTTTTCATGTTTTTTGTCTTTGGTTTAAGGATTGATGTTTGACTATTGACGTCGCCCGGCCTCAATAGCCGAGTGAGTAAAACGGCAAACCCTACTGACGAGATTGTGTGGTAACAATCGAAACTAGTATGGGCAACCTGTCCGTAAAAGCCTGGGTTCAAATCTCAGCGCAGTCAAGAATGAAAAATTATCAATAAAAAAATTTTAATTGATTTCATGTTGTTAAATTCCTGTCTTCATAAAAATAATTTAATGAAAATTAAATTCAATGAACTTAAGCCTAATTAAAAAAAAAAAAAAAAATTTGGATTAAAAACCATTAACAGTTCAACAAAATAACCACAATACTAGTAATCTTTAAAATTGTAAAGAATTCGAAAACTTACAGGAAATATTGCTTCTATCCGGAACATGGCTAAAATTATTTGTCGTTATTTGCTCTTACAATTTTTTTGTAATATCAAATAAATGTTTGCTCAAAAATTACGAAAATATTTGATTTTTTTGTGTTCACACTATGTTCACATTGGACAAATATTTGTTTGCCGGCAAATACTTTTATTTGCTTAAAATCAGCTGGTATTTTATTTTATACTCAAAAATATTTTGTGTTCAGACTACGTTAATGAAATATTTGATGTTTGCTTTCAAATATTTCATCAGTCTGAACGTACCTTAAGAGATGAAAATATTGGTTTACACTCGGCACGTAGAACGACTCGGGACAAAACAGACCGTCCTGACCATTTACGCACATCCACTGCCAGAACTACACGCAGAGAAAAAATATGGTTGGCCATGTTTACGGCAACGACACTTTGTTTTTTGTAACAATATATTGTTGTGGTACACAAAATATCGTTATTTTTATATAATATCAACAATATTATAGATACTGTACATGTCAATGTTTATCGCAATTAAAAATTTAAGTATGGTTCACTGAAAAAAAAAATAATTTAAATAACAACTAAATAATGATAACTTTGAAAGCATATTATATTCCTCACAACTATTTGATGATATTTAATAGCCATAACATTATTACTTTCTATACGTGTACTCATTATATGTTCAAGATGCAAACAAAATATATTTACTCTAATAATATTTTGTTTTCGCCATTTGAAAAATAAATTTGCATTAGTTGTGTCGTTTGTTTTACATGTGCCTATCGAATTATTTGTAATTCAGTGGTTAAACAATGCAAAAAAATACCAATTTAAAACCAACTTTAAAGAAATTATAGGTACATTAAAAAAAATTGTATAGTGTCACAAAATAAAATATCAATGATAAAAAAATTTTAATATTGTTTTAAAATGGTGCAAAAATATTAACCATTGTTTTATGTTATTTTAGAGAAAAAATGAAAATTAATGAAATGAAGGAAAAATATTATGATGTGATATTACGAATATATTAGGTCATAATATGATTAAATAAAAATCGTAATATGTTGATTACAATCATGAATCTTATCATAATATGTTGCTTTAAGAATATGTTTACCACAACCATGTTTTTTCTTTGCGTGTATGGATTCCCTAACCAAGTGAGGACTTGCAAAAGACGACAGCTGTACATGCGGCCATTTTACAAATGGTTGACCATATAATACATGATTGCTCAGCCCTGGCATTCCCAGAAAACACTGGGGATATCTAGAACCTACCACACCAAACCATGTCCTGGCTAAATTCTTTAGACTTGTAGAATTTACAGATCTTCAAAAAATTTTACACTGTGATTTCTGGTCCTATTACACTGTAATGTACCAAATTTTAGTATGATAGCGTTATTTATTTCGGTTTTAGGCGGTCTAAAGGGTTTCTTTGGGGCCTATGGCCAATTATGACCGATCTTCACCAAATTTAACAGTATGATTTGCAGTCGAATGATGCAAATTTTATATCATTCCGTTCATTATTCCACCATTTATGTTAGTTTTTGTATCAAAATATCAATTTTTTTAAGCTGATTGATGGTTCAACGTTTTGGTTCATAGTTCTAATCCTATTAAACCGAAATTTGAGAGTTTGTTTGTATTTTTCTTTTCATTTTTCGAAAGTGAGCGTGTTTTCAACAGACGGACAGACAGACGGACATGGCTAAATCGACTTAGAATTTTTCAACGTGCCAGAATATATACTTTATGGCGTCTTAGATGTATAATAAAAAAGTTTCACACGGAATGATAACCTTACCCTCATTCACCACTAGTGGTGGTGGATGGTATAAAAAAATTACATGTTCTCTCTGTATCTGAAATCAATACGCTAAATAAATAAAATTAATAAATCAATAACTATTTATTTATTAACATTGCGGGGACCATAATATGGTTTATTAGACCTTACTCAACCATGTTTTTTTTGCATGTGACTGTAAAACTTTATCAGCCCATGATTACATTTATGCAGCTACTTCTACTATAAATGGGACACCACATAAAAATAATTAAATTTCATCTTCAAATTTACCAATTTCTGTAGGTATGAATTACATTGGTGTAACTTCTTTCATATAATTCATATAAAATAAAGTATATTAAATACTGATTCCTAAATTACGCGTAAGCTTTTATGTTGAGTTCCAAACATGTCAACATAAGACTTTTTCTATGTGTCCCATTTGAAGTATGAGCAAACGCATATTTATATTTCTTGGAATGTAGGGTATATTAATTTTGTTACGATATGACTATTATAGTCATATCATATAAGTGTATAGTCATACACATGAATGTATGACTATGTAATGATATCCAAATTACTAGCTGATCATACGTATATGACTATGATACTGTATGACTATATAAAAAAGCAAAAGTTAATTTTTTGCATCGGGTGAACTTTATTATAATTCGAGTTATTTTTAAGAATATTATCGTAACACCACTACCCCATGTGAACGATTCAAGTTGTGCGAATACACACACACACACACACTAATATTTTTATACATTACATATACATACATAGTTTCATATTTATGTATTATAAGCAATAATAATTTATATGTTTCTGCCATTGGGTTTCCACCATTTCATGCTGTTTTACCAAATTGATAATGACACATTTTGAAATGAATAATATCGCTAGTCATTTATTCTCTATATTGGTTTTTCACATTGACACATACACATATCAACTTGCATCAATATAAATAGAGACAGCATATCAACAGAGTAGATACAAACTGATGATTTCATATACAATTTACTTGTATCGGTATATTTCTAATGTGATTATAGTTGGATACAAAAATTAGTTTTCAACTGATGACTATAGTTTTTCTTCTTGATAATGGTTATAGTTGAAGTGTGTAGTTTGTGGTTTTAAAGAAAACTTTCTTATCACTAGTTAAAAAAATTAATTACTAATTTGTAAATATGTAACAAATTACACAGGGCAACACACCAAAATTTATCAGACTTATGTACCCTGCTTTTGGTTGAATTGAGAGTACTAATTACGATCGCATTATTAGTTTTCTTCGAACAGCTCTTATTTCAAAGATATATGGGGGATTCACAAGGTGTGCTGTCAAGCCATATCGTCATAATGTCCTTAATAATAAGGGAAATCACGATGGTCATTATGCAAATTTTCAATTTGTAAAATTGAGGTGGTTATTATGATTGCTCATGAGCATACCACTTTTATTTTTTGTGCAAGAATGCTATTTTTCTAAAAATTTATTCTGGCAACACAAAAAATTTGCGGCAGCACTAGCATAAAATACCAGAAATCTTCATTTGTTTACAAACATTTTAGCTTTTATTTTGAGCTATTTTGGTGTTGTATTGTGCAAATGTGTATATTTTTGCATACTTTGCACTATCCATCGTGATTACCCTTAATATTTTACAATTGTTTAAAAAAAGATATTGTCGTGGTTCAAAGAAAATAAAAATTTGAATGCTGTGTTGATTCGTCAAATTTGTGCAGTAGATATCTAAATTATAAGTGGTTGCCCACAGCAGTCAAATATATTTCTTGTAATTGTTTTAAAAACATATGAATTTACAACTTTATGACTACCTCGTAAATGCTCCAAGAGTGATATTTAATGTTTGTATAGATTAAACCATTTTTTTTTCTATTATTAGCTTAATATTTTTCGGATGACCCTATAACCCTTAAAATAGTTTCCGAATAATTAAACTACATACAAATCGCTTTCATTTGAGTAGAGTCACATTGGGGCATATAATCAGGATATATAACTTGTATTAGTAAGGATGTTCAAATTATGTTATAACTTTGAAAAATTTTATTTTTTCCACATTTTTTAATGCTTGCACATACAAGACACTCCAACAAACGACCTTTAGTAAAAAAAACTTATAAATCCATTTCGGTCGTAAAATATTCAGAAAATAACTTTATAATTTCTCTAGTCTACCAAAAATGTTTCTCTTTATATAAAAATAAAATATTTTAACAAAAATTATTTAACAGAGTCAATGTGAATACGTACAAAATGTTCAAGGATTACCGTAAAGAACACAAAAACTGTCTGGATATTTATATATATATATATATATAAATTTAAAATTTAATAACTTTTTTTAATTTGCGAAAAAAAATATGCCGCCAAAATGTCGTGGATCATTTTTTTTTTCTTTCTTTAGTCCTATTTTCATCCATTCATGATATATAAACTAAGTCCCCTATCATATTCGAGTTACCACAAAATTGCATTTATATATATTCCACAGCACAATGTAAAATGCATCTAATTTGCAAAAATCTAAATTATTTACATACAAAGATGATGTACTTGGCAAAAGAAAAATTTGATACCCATATTGCCCTATTTAAAAATAATATGTTAATTTGGCATTTTAATTACAAACAACCCCGAACAAAAAATTCAAAAACCGTTCTTTTTTATAGAATATCCTTAAATAAAGGACATGGATGATCGTCCTGGACAAATTGTATATACAGTTGAACGCGCCTTAAAAAAAACTTTCTTATGATACCCATATTGTATATGTTGGTAAGGAAACAGATTCTCAAATTAACAAAACATGCAAAAATAGACCCTTTTTCAAAATGGTCCAGCTCACGAGAGGTCAAAGCTGGAGCCGAAATATTTTATGTGTCATCTTAAAAACGTCCAAGGTTAATTTTGAGGGGGTACACCTTGCACGAATTTCGCTTCTATACAACTTGAGTCGCTCTAATGTACATACATATGTATTCAATTTGAAAACAAACACAAAAAGTATTTCGTTCGATTTTTTTTTTCTGTGATAATTGGCGTACGAAATAGAATTAGATCTATGACGACGTACGACGTAGATACTCTTCTAAGTTTGCGGCGGCTTTTTTGTGCCTTTGCTTAAAAATTATACGTTTAAATTTGACAACGTCTCTACGTCATACGATACTACGGTCATACGGTGCAAGCGTGTTCCTACGGTTAAAGAATAACTCCTTTTTGGTGTTAAAAAGTCACTTTTGGTGGAAAAGGCATTTTTTCTGTAAAAAGTACATTTATGTTAAAAGTGCATTGTTACATGTAATAAAGTGCATAAAATAGATTTTGTAGGTTTTCAGCTTAGAAAAAACAACATCTCTGTATTTGCGTAACGTTTTTAATAACTGATCAATATAATTAATAAATTCTAGGTAAATAAAAAATTCATTACAGGTAATCTTGGTACTACAACAACTACAAATTGTACAAAAACCAAGAATAATTTGTTTATGTAAAACCATTATACAATATCAAAAACAGAAACAAAACACAACAGGACCAGAGATAATAAGCAAAATTGGATGCCAACAACAATTATTTTTTTATTTTCAAGGTTTAACAATTTCGTGTCCAGGTAAATTCAATTAAACTGTTATAGACAACTTCGCACAGTGGCTGAAAATTTAATTTCATCGGCCAAAAGTGCAATTTCTTGTTATCGCCGATTTCAAAAATTTAATTCCGTGTGATACCAAACATTATTAGAACCAGTGATGCCAATAGCAGAGAATTTTCCCTTTTTGTAGGGATTTTTTCGGAAAATTTACGGCGTAGGGAAAAAAAGACAGATATTTTATTTTAAGGCAAATGTAGGGAATTTTCAAAATATTGTTTAATTTCAATATATTGTGTTAAAATACGTAAATATTCGTATTATTTTCATTTAAAAAAGTAAAATGTTTCATATACCATAGCATTTAGGTACAAATGTAGTATTTTACTAAGAGCCCTAATAACCTGGCAATCTTCAACAAGTGCCACAATCATGTACGTATATATTAGGGGAGCCGAATATTTGGGTTCACATTTGCGAACTAATCGCCTATTTTTGTTATTTGCATTTGCTCTCACATTCGCTAAAAATATATGCGAATATTAAAGGAGAATGTTTAATGAATGAAACAAAGAGAAATAAAGTCATACAATTTGGAATTTTTAAAAAATTTTAATGAAAACTTTTTTTTAAAATTTTGAAATAAAGATTTTTTTTATATTAAACAAAGCCTTCCCTTTTATTTGGTACCGAGTTTGGTAAAAAATATTAGATACTTATATTAATAAAAAAAAGTATTCTTGAAAAAGGTTAAGTCCTTTAGAAAGGACAAAAGATTAGGAGATGAAAATCAAACACGCAGTTTGACTTAGTTTTGACTCTAGATTGAAGGATATACAGTGGCGTTTCTGCCAAATTAAATTATTAAATTAAATTAAATTTGTCACACAGTATTTTTTTTTAATTGAATTTTTACATGTGTGGGAATGTTTATTTTGGTTTTTTCCTGATGTTAATAAATGCTTTTTTTTTAATAAATGTTAATAAATCCCTTAATTATAATATTTACGAAATGTTAACAGAGTATGTATTTGTTTGCCTGAAGCTAAAACCAATACATTTTTAACGTAGGGAATAGTGTAGGGATAATTTTTTTGTTTGTAGGGAAAAAGAGGGAATTTTATTTAGACACGTAGGGATTTTTTTTGAAATTTCTCTTGGCATCACTGATTAGAACTAAGGGGCCCAAAAACTTGATCAACATATTAGCAATTGTGGCTGTGGCATGCTGTTGGAAATAAATATTTTCTGTACCATTTGCACCTGATGTGTTGTTAAATTTTTGAAAAGGCTCTATATTTTATTTAAATCCGAATTTCAGAGGAATAGCTATAGGTTTTTAGGGTCAAAATCCTATTTTAGGGTATGGGTCTATTGTCTGGGATCCTCAAAATAATATGAACATAGACCGAATATAATCTGTTCAAAAGCAGTTTCTCTTATTCTGCCTTAGGAGCTCATTTGGTCGTTATGCTGGGAATCTTCCCTCGTATACTGCGAGGTTATCCTTAATTAATCTGCCTACCTTAAAAAGCCGAATGACTATGCTAAATGTAGTTTTTCTAATTAATTTGATTAATCGCGGTGTCCTCTCCGACTTCCCTCTTCGTAACATAAATTTTAATATTCCACGACGTTTTACCCGACGGCTGTGGGAAAAATCGCCCAAAGAAAAATGGCCCAAAAAAAGATATGAAAAATCGCCCAAAAAAATTCCATGTAAAATTGGGCCTAAATTCATATGAAAAGTGACCTAAAATTTTTGGGCTATTTTTCGTTATTGTTGGGTGATTTTTCGTTTTTTAAATTTGGGTGATTTTTCATAATGAATGTTGTATGTTGTATGTGAAATGTTGTATGAAAAATGGCCCATTTTTTTGATTTTCTCCTCTATGGTATAACAAACACCGGCTTCGCTTACTAAAGCTTCTCTGCACAGCCGGCCTTTGGCCGGGCGCAAGGATTTTCTCCTCTATGGTATAACAAACACCGGCTTCGCTTAGTAAAGCTTCTAGCTTTAGTTAGCGCAGTGTCCATGGACACTATGACACTTTTTGGATTGTCATAACGTCCATGGACACTATGACACTGGACGTTATAACATGCCACCGGGAAAAAATTCGTTTTTGCTTTTTGGGTCATTTTTCAATTTTTTTTTTGGGCCCTTTTTCGTTTCTTTTGGGCAAAATTTCATATATAACTTTTTGGGTCATTTTCATGTTCTGTTGGGCGATTTTCCATTTCTTTTTTTGGGCCATTTTTCTTTGGGCGATTTTTCCCACAGCCTTACCCGACACCTAATATCTCTGTACTTTCCTGTTGTTCAAACAAATTATTCTGATGCTGATCCTTTGAGGAGAATATGTAAAAATTTCAATGAATTGTATGGCTTAATCGATTTTTCTATTAATGTTAATGTAATTAAACGCAATATTATTGTGTTTTTAAATAATTAATATGTCTTAACAAAATTGTTTCGTTAATAATGCATTTATATAAAATCTTGTAATTTATAATAGTCTGTAAGGATTCATATCCATAGATTTAATCAAATAAATAAATAAAATGAGTGAAAGAGATTTTACTACCGCCAGAAAGCTTAAAGTGTCCTATTTAACCACATATAAACTTTTGCAACTGTTTTGAACTGTCTGTAGAACACTTTTTTATTTGAATGAAATTACTAAAGTTTTACTATTTCACCAAAAGATTAGCTTATTTTTCGAAAGAAAACGTTATGATTATTCTTGTAGAAGCATATATTTGTCTCTTTTACATGCTCTATAAAAAAAAAAAAAAAAAAAAAAAAAAACATCAAATTTTTCAAACAAAAAAAATTAATTTAATTAAAAAATTCTAATAAATAATTTAACACATCAATTTTAATAAAATTAAAACAGTAATATTTCCTAATATGTTCATCATTTTCTGAAAAGTCTTATCAATATTGCGTGGTAAATAGTGACAGTACTGCCATTTTTGTTTTTCCGGGCTTAAGAATTTGGGGTATTTCTTAATCAGAATGAGGATACTTTTTAGTCCACTGTTTTAAGATCTCTTCGATCTACATAACTTCAAAATTTTATAGTGATATCTCTATTCTTATAATATTCCTAGAATGTCGAAATAAAAATTATTATTTATATAGTGCAAAGGAAAAAAGGAATTTCAATATGAGTAAAAAATAATAACTGAAGGTTTGACCTTCTATAAATCTGACATTAATAAAGATATCATTATGAAATTTTTGAGTTATGTAGATTACAAAGTTCTTAAAACAGTGCACTTAAAAACATCGCCCTATTGAATAAAAAAATACAATAATTTTCAGGGCCTAATTGTGTAAAAAGCTACGCAACGTAAAAAATTTAATTGAAAGCAAAAACATATTCAAAAGTATTTTATAATTTTGTTGTTGATTTCTTCTGAAATTTATATGGTTTTTTAAAATTTTCGATGCCACAAAATATGAAGTGTTTGAAATTTAAAAATTCCATATGAATTCCTGTAGAAAGCAACAACCAAAATTATAAAACATTTTTGAGTTTGTTTTTGCTTCCAATGAAATTTGTTGCGTTGCGTTTTGCATAATTAGGCCCTCAATCTCAATCAAAAGCATTTCCATACAAAATGCCGAAAAACATCAAAGTTTTACCTTTAATATCTAAACACCTGCTAAAACAATTTCAATAAATTAAAACTGTATGAAAGTTCTCTCCAGCATAAAAAATATGCAAAATTATCTTTATCGGTTTAAAAGTTACAGATTTTTGGGATATGAAAACGATTTTCAGCCACTGTGCGTCGGTTTCTGATAATGGTGCTGTTGATTCTGAGGCTAGTGCTCAAGATTATACATCGAGAAAAACCCCTTCCACAAGTTATTATCTATAATCCTTAGCAATGAAGAAAAAATAGAATATTTATTTCTTAATTTTGCCAGTCATTTACTAACTCGTTCTGGCACTTATTTCATTCGTTTATTCTTTCATTTCTTTCCTTCATTTATTCATTTCATTAATATTGAAGTGTATAATTTTTCTTTTGGCTCGGTTTTGGTGCTGCTGCTTCTTTCAACATTCTGTTGAAGAGTTTGAAGGCTATGAATTCCAAAGCAGTTGCTTGTATTCCATTCTACTGCTACTGCTGCCGTTGTATAAATGAGTGGCATTGACTGGTGCGTCATCCTGTACACTTCATTTAAAAAGTTTACTTCATCACTGGGGAAAAAAGAGTTGCTGCTGCTGGGGTATTTTTGTTTTTTTTTTTTTTTTATTCCACTTTAACTTTAGCAGCATGAAAACTTTTCTCATTAAACTTAATTATTGTCATGCATTAAAAAGTGCGTGAAAATTTATGCCACCGAAGACTTGTCACATTTGCATTTCGAACAAATTTTCTAACAGCCATAATCAACAACACAATGATGAAAATATGAGCAAATGAACTAAAGAACGAACACCCCAACCAACCAGGCATTTTAACAAAAAATTGAATAATTTGAACCAAAGGCGACACGAAAGTGACCTGCTGATTTCTATTGAAAGGCTAGTCTGTAGTCGCCAGGCTTCAAACCGTATCGGGACTTTTCACTATAAAATGATCATCAAAATTTACTTCGAATATATTCGAAAACACTAAGACTTAAATGACAAATTCCCCTTTTGTGCATTTCCTTGTTTAAAAGTATTGGACTCTAACGGCCTTATTTAAAAAAAAAATAAAATAGGTTTATAAAAGGTTTTTTAAACAAATGTTCATGGAAAAATCCGTTTCATAAACCCTTTATTAACCCATTTTATATTTTATAAATAAGGCTGTAAACAAATAGTGACTCAATTAAGACTCCTTTTCTATCTCTCCGTAGTTACATGAAGGCCCATTTTCACAACTTACCGATAGCTTAAGCTAGGATTATATCGTCCGTATAAAAAGTTTTGCATTATTACAACCCAGGCTATCACTCACTTTAGGTTAAAGTAAGTTTTAACAACGAAACACCTTTTATACGGCCGATAAAATCCTACCTTTAGCTATCGGTAAGTTGTGAAAACTGACCTAAACATACTTTCGTATCAAATTTAGTCCTCCATTTTATAAATTGAATATTAATCCTTTAGTGTCCCTAACCCTTTAACATTTTCTCTATTACCTTTCTGCAACGTGTACTATTTTTCTAATAGGGTATACAAATTCATGAATTTTATTAAACTTTCTTTAAGATGTCATTTATGAAATAAAATGAGTTGATTTAGTTTATGAAAATTGTTTATGAGCTGGTCATAAAATTTTAGAACTAAAAATATTAAAATTTATGAGATATGATGACAGGCAATCATGTTATAAATTATAAAAATGGGAGTAAGACAAGTTTTTAATAAATTAAATATTTGACTTTTAAGAGTTGCGGATGAGGAGAGAAATTATTATTTAGAGCTTAGATAAGTTGTTTTGAACTATTAAATTAATGAATATTTAAAAAGATATTAAATATTGTGGGGATTTAAGGTATGGAGACATTGGTGACTGTGTGTTAAGAGTTGATTTTCTTGTCAAAAAGTGTGAAAAGAAAACTTTTTGTATTAAAAATTTACTTTTTGAGTAAAAAGTAACATGTTCGGTTTGGCCAGTTCCAGTCAACGTTTATCTCATCAGACGAAATATTGATCCATAATACCGTCGTGGTCATATTTAATTTTATTTTTTAAAGTTGTTTACAGATTTTTTTTAGAAAACTAAATCCTGTCTGTGCGGCGCAACGAATGCTACTTTTATGTATTTCAATACGATCGTGTGCAAGTAAAAGCACGAGCTTTCAAACGACCGCGGTATTCTATCGTGTGAGCTCGTGAACGGACGTTCATTACAAACAAATGTTTTGGGAAGGAGAGTTGAGAGGCGAGGTTTAGATTTAATGGTATTTTTCTAACTAGATGTTCTTAATAATTGATTACTTCCCACATCCAGCAAACAATCTCAGAACCCCAAATAAAGTAAGGGAAAAGGTCAATGTGCAATTAGTGTCCACTAAAGAAGAGCGTATGAGTACTTTTTAGTGTTCAAAATGCATTAAAACGTAATATTTGGAACACATATCTATAACTTGCTATGGAAAAAAGGTCTGAAATAATTTTTATACACAAAGCCAAATATAAATAATATGAAAAAACTTTTTATTAATTAATTCATTTATTAATGATGTGCTAATAATCCCAATTTTTTTAAATGAAAACACTGAAATTTATTGTTGTGGGAAAGCTAGTTCCTATGCGCATTTCGCTGGTTGCTTAGGCCAGCTCGTGAAAAACTTTTTATATTTTATGAAACCTAGTATTCTGAGATGAAAGAAAAAATGTGCACTGAATTCTTTGCTTTGAAAGTAATAAATATATATTATATATTTTCCGCAGTTATCTATTGTAAAAAAATCTTGAAGTGTGTTCTAAGAGAGCTTTTAATTGCCTTATAAAAACAATTTTTAAATATTTTTGTTCTATAATTCAATTTGAATTCGTTTAAATATAAACTGTTTCAAAACAAAATGGTATATAAAAAATTAGAAAAAGTTTAGGGGGTAATTTTGACAGTGATGAGTTTATCTTTCATCACTGTTTTATTGATTGGTATTTTGTTGCAAATAAGACTTTTTTTGAGTGTATGTAGGTAATTTTCATTCCCTCTGTAGTCTTGTTTGCTGATAGCTGTGGCTTTTCTAAAATTATTTAGGAAAACGTTTCCTGATGATCTGACCTAAGCAACCAGTGAAATGCGCATAGGAACAGCTTATCCTCCAACAATAAATTTCAGTATTTTTTTTATTAATTATTAAAAAAAGGGAATTAAGCACAACAAACAAAATCTTTTAATAAATAATTGTATTCCAAAAAACAGCTATGATAATTTTTTGAATTTTTAAAAATTTATATGAAAAAAAATTTCAAGTGAGGTGAAGTGTTTGACAAAATAAGGGGGTTAATTTTTTAAAAAGTGGCAGGCGAGGTTAAGCTTTAAACGTTTAATAAAAAGGTTTAGTTTTCTAGGGTTAAGTGCCAGCTAATAGACATGTTTTACTGAGAATAAACCAAATCTATAAATCATCTATGTTGGCTACAGTCAAAAATCTTATTTAGTTTTTAATAGATACCTTTGTATCAAAGTTGTTTTTTGTTTGCCAAAAAGTGTCAAAAAGCGATATTTTTCTTTTTATTAAAATGTCACTTTATTGTATTGGTCCGATGGCTTAATATAAAAAGGGCGTAACTTGATTTTTTTGTTAGTTCACACACTGGAAGAATTATGCTAACAAGTTTAATGAATAATCTTTACAAAATTATTAATTTAATCCAATGAAAAATGTCATTACGGAAAGAAATTTAACAAATTTAATGAAGCGATTTTAATGTCACCACGAAATTGAGATTAGTAATTTCGTTAAAATTGTTAATTTAATTAATGACAACTCAATATCTCAAAGAAAAATCTAACCAATTGCTATACATTATTTCAATAGGTTTTTTAAAATTAAAATGACAATCAATTAAAATATTAAAATATTTTTCAGTTAATGAACAAAAAGTGAATCTTTTGCAACTTCGTATTTTCAATGAAAAATTTTCACTGCAAATAAAATAAAGTTCTCTAACTACAAAATACTAATAATAAAAAAGTATTTAATTGCTAGAACTGTTGTATTTTTGTACTTTTAATTAAATTTTTGGCAATAGACATGAACATTTATGAAAAATAGTAAATTTTAATGTTTTATAATAATAATGACAAAATCCATTACGATAACGAAATACTGATTTTAACTTAATGTTAGTAATAGCTTTGAAAGCAAACAACGGGGAAGAAACACAAGAGCAAGAAAATCTCACATTCTCTTTCCTTAAATTGTTAATTTAAATACACAAAACCTACGTAGTAATACAATTCAGTACAATGGAAAGAATGCTGATGAAGGTCGTCTAATGGTGTTTTCTTTTCTACAAAAAATGTGACATTTTAGTTAAGAAAATGCAATTTGGTGTTCGTTTCTTAAAAAGGCTTTGCTCTCTAAAAGGGTGGCTTGTTTTATTCTAAAAAATTCACCCTTACTAATGGCATAAGGCATTGCAATTTACGCCCCGTATAAATCGACAGTGTTGATAATGCCCTGTAAAAAGATGGCTTCTATTTATATATCGCCTCTAATCATAGTTATTTTTTCTATTATTTAATAGTAAAAAAACAAGAAAGCATTACTTGTAAATCATACGTTGTCAGTAATATAAAATTTAAGTGGATTCGGTGTTATAAAATTTTTTTAAAAAAAAAAACGTCAAATCAAGAAATCTGAAAAATTTGGTGTTAATAAATCAGCAATTCGGCAAAGGTATTTTCTTGTTTACATATTTTATAAAAAACAAACCAAAGAAATTGGAATTTCGTCATTCATTTTGTTCATTTATTTATTTATTTTATATCTATCTATTAACAAGTTTTGGGTTATGTATATTTTTTTATTTATTGAGAAACAAACTTTTTGTGAGCTGTTAAAAACTGGGCTGCCCAATTTTGTGTTTTGTTCTCGTCAAATAAAAAATTGCATTATTGCAGGGTCGGCAAGACATTTTATATATGTTGTACCTTTTAACAAGGCGGTATTTTTTTGTAGAAATATAAAATGGAAAATAAATTAAATGCAATTTACTTAAAGGTAAGATTATGAAAGTAGAACTGAACATGATGTAACAGGATATAAAATTTGGGTCGATAACGGATGGCAACTGAACTGAAGTTTTGTGGCCAGCATTTAAATCAGGCAACGCCGCACTGTGGCCGCACATTGAATTTCATCGGCCAAAAGCCCAATTTTTCGTCATCGCCAAAAAACCGGATTAAAATATTAGTAACTGTTGTTGTGGCATGCTGGTGGAAACAAATATTTTATGTTATTATAGAAATAATTTAATATTTGTATATTTGATCAGAACGTAATTATGATTTCTCGCAAACTGTTATTAATAATGGGTCGAAATTTTGTTGTTATATTAGAGGGTCTTTAAGAATGGTTCGTTACATTACATTATTAAATATTTTGCCGGGTTCTATACTTTAGTTAAATTTCAGAGGTGTATAACTTGTTAGGGTCAAAAGGGGTAAAGGAGATTTTAGTGCCATCAGAAAGCTGAAAGTGTCCTCTTAAACCCCATATATACTCTTGCAACAGTTTGAAACTGTCTGTTAAATACTTTTTTAATTTTAATGAAATTACACGCAACATTATTTTTGATCTTTTTATTTTACTGAAATATAACACAATGGAATATAACACAAAACGTTCGTAGTTTTGTTTTGAAAAATAATTCTACAACTGATCCACTTCTTGAAACTATCTTAGCAGGGCAGCTTTTGAGGTGATTTGAAAGAATACGGGTCCATAGAAGGTCGGGAGAGTGACTTGTGGGCCTCTAAAATCGGTAACCTTGCATATTCAAACATTTGAAAAATTCGCCAAAAATATATGCACTTATGGATTGCAAAAAAAATAGACTTAAGCTATCCTAAGAAAAATATGTATGTTGTGCTTAATTCCCTTTTTTTAATAATTGATAACAAATACTGAAATTCATTGTTGGAGGATAAGTTGTTCCTATGCGCATTTCACTGGTTTAGTTTATAAAGGACACCGTTTTATCAAAATTAAATTTCTATATCAAAAAGTATATTTTTATCAAAAGGTCACTTTTTGTATGTTTGACACATACCGATGGATTATTATAAAAGGGGCGTAACTCGATTTTTTTTTAGCTTACTTTGAAAAAAAATAATAAAATCCTTTAGAAAAAATCTTTAGAGCCATTTTTAATAGAAACATGCAACACATTTTATACTATAGCCCCCCAAATAAAGTTGCATGTGTCAAATATCTACTAGAATAAGCCAAAAACGCTATTATGAAAAAAAAGAGTTATGACTTTTTTATATTAAGCCATCGATATGCTTTATTGCACCCCTATTGTTATTCTTTTTTTTCTTAATTTCCTAATTAAAGATTCCTAATTTGTGATCTAGTATAGCACTCCCATTTGCCAGAAAAGCGCAACAGTTTCAGATATCTGCTAAGTTCCAATAACGATTTTTGATTATACCAATTTTTTTTCGCATGTTATAATGTGGCGAATAAGGTAGACGGGAATTGTTTGACCTATTGTGCAATTTACAGAAAACATCAAAGAAAATTAATCGATTTAAATTTATGCAAAATAAACAACTTTAATAAAATTTATGGAAAGCTCAAAAGCAAAAACTTATAATTTTGTTCAGCATCATCCTTTTGCATAACAGAAATCTCACGGCCACTTTTAATATAACATGAATGATCAATATTTCTTCAGCAAAATATATAATACTTTTTACAACTATTTAAGCCTATTATTCTATTGTTTGATCGCTTTATTTTGCACAAATGTTCTATTTTGTGTTCTATTTAAATTTATTACAATAATTATATTTTGATACTAAACATTTTAACATTCATTACAAACAACACAAAATCATCAGTCTAAATTGTTAAAATCAGAAAAAATTGTAAGCAGCCAGCCGCTGTCATCATGCACTTCATCATTGTCATTAGCCTCAAGTGCTCTTTGTAAATGACACAAAAAATTGCAGGAATATAAAAATAAACTGAATAGCAAAATTACAACAATTTCCCGAGGCTACAATAAGAGAATATCTTGAAAAAAAAAACTTTAGGTTGTGTCCTTTTTATACCATTTATGTCTTTGTAAAACTTTTTAACTTTGACGTGTTAAATGTTTGTCTCCTTTTTGAAAAAGAAATAAGTGACATATTTAAATTTTCTTTTCTTGTACAAAACTTATTTGCAACGAAGAGCAAAAACTTAGTACTTAAGTGGTAAGAAAAGTTATACAAGCAACCCTCGTATATAAAAACTTTTAAATTTTTTTCAGAGTTTTTTTTACACATTTTCTTTACACCAACATCCTTAAAGTCGTAGAAAAGGTAGGAAAGAGTGCATTTACATAAATTGAATTAACTAAACAAGATACAAATATTTTTGTCACTTCTTTTTGTACTTGAAGTTGCTGTTGATTTCTATTGGGGAGCCAATCCCGAAAATCCCGGGAATCGAGTTTTTTAATCCCGTGATTTTCGGAATTTAGTCAATCGCGAAATCGTTAACTTAATTTTTTTTGATTGCCTTTTTTTATAGAAATAAATTTATCATGACATTCTCCCTTGAGAGTATAGGAAACACAATATTGATCCTTCATAAATATTTATTTGGTTTAACTTTTTTGTTTCCTTGAAACGAAACAAAAAAGTTAAACTTTGATATTCTTTTTAAGCATGTGTTTAATCTGAGAAGTTTATTTAAATTAATTTAAGAAATGAATGTCTTTTGAAATGTACAAAACAATCCCGAAAATCCCGGGAATCGAGTTTTTTAATCCCGTGATTTTCGGAATTTAGTCAATCGCGAAATCGTTAACTTAATTTTTTTTGATTGCCTTTTTTTATAGAAATAAATTTATCATGACATTCTCCCTTGAGAGTATAGGAAACACAATATTGATCCTTCATAAATATTTATTTGGTTTAACTTTTTTGTTTCCTTGAAACGAAACAAAAAAGTTAAACTTTGATATTCTTTTTAAGCATGTGTTTAATCTGAGAAGTTTATTTAAATTAATTTAAGAAATGAATGTCTTTTGAAATGTACAAAACAAAAAGAAAATCCAAAAGTTCCGTGAGGTTTTATTATCTTATTGATTCCACTGGTGCACCAAATGCAAAATTTAAACTTTACTCCTTACAGGTTTAGGCTTATTAAAGGGTTTACCGAGAGTGGGCATGGGATCTAAGGTAATTAATGGAGCGATTTCATGAAATTAAGTAGTGTTATTTATCCACTACATAATTCCTACCACCAGTGGTGGTATGTATACAAATGTGTTTTTGTTTAAATAAGATTTTTATGGTTAACTAAAAAATTGATTTTGCTAATTAATTTCGACTTCAAGTTTCAATTATTCTTCTTAATCTTACAAATAATTCAATTACTTGTGTGTTCTATTCAATTACTACATTAGTTATTATTTTGTATTAACTTCGAAAAAAATGAGGTAATTGAGTAAAATATAGATTTTATATTAATTATTTTTTTATTAAATCAATTAGCATATTGTTGGAAATCGTACAATGTTTTTTTTTCATATGTTTAATTAAATTAATCATTAATTTAGAGAATTTTAGTAATCAACATAATCATTAAAAAACTTTGGAATATTATATAAATTTAAAACTTTTGTTTCTAGACCTCTTTTAAAGACGTTGTTTTAAATAAATATCTATTAAAAACCATTTATCTTTTGACTTTTCAAAATGCCGAGTCGCAAAAAATCCTGGGATCCCGAAAAATCCCGAATCCCGTGATTTGCAAAAGCCAGTCCCGATTGGCATCCCTACTTTGTATATATCACAGTATCAAATTTTTTTTTGCTCTTCTATATCTTCCTTCTTTGCGTTTCTTAATGTGTACGACGGAAAGTGCCATCAAAATCAGTGTTACAGAGGTATTTCTTTTTTATATTTGGTTTCAGCTTTAGGAGAGATTCTTATGTTAAATCGCCATTTTATATTACCACAAATTAAAAATTAAAAAAAGATGTAAAAACAAGAATAACAAATTAGTAAATATAAATAAAAAAAAACCGTGTAATATATGATTATACGAGGCATGAACTGTAAAGCGGACAACCCAATAATTTTTTTTTTGTTAGAATTCCTTTATATATGGCAAGAATATAGATCTAGTAGATTTGAATGAGTTTGTGAAATATTTTTTAATTGCCGAGTTATTTTGCCGTTTTATAAAAATTTTTTTAAATTATTTTTTCGAACTAAAATTAATCAAATAACAAAAATTTAAAGTGATTCTTATAAAAAATCGATTGAATTTTTATTAAAAAAAATATTTGTTTAAAAAAACAACATTTTTTTCATCTGCAAAACCAGTACTGACCAATTTAAATCAAAATACCGCGGTAAGCCGGAAATGACTGCTTTAAATTGACAATTTTCTAACTATATGTAAATACATTTATTTGCCTATGCAGGTAATGGTTATTTTTTACAATTTTTAAAATTTTACAAACAGTGTTTATAATAGAATGTTTTTCACAAGGATGCCTTTCTGTTTTTCAATAAAGGCAATGCAAATTTTAGTTCCTGACATAATTGTATTGGAGAAATTATTGCTTTACTTGCAGGTAACTGTAGAATGGTACGCTTCGCTTAGCGCTTGAGGTTTGGTACGATACCGTCACATGGTCCATTTTCATGAGAAGTTGCGTTAAATTCATATCTACTAGAACTTTAGCTATGCTATATACAGTGAGCCACACTCAAAATTGAACGTTATTTTTATCAAAATTTCGAAATTTTTGTTTCTTAAAAAATCATAAAAAATTGGAAAATAAAGCTATGCTTTTAATTTTTCTAGACGTATAAATAACGCAGTTGCAAAGTTTATTCAATAAACTTAACTCTTTTTGTGTTACGCTAATATATGTTGTGCAACCTACTCCATTTTCGAAATAGCGGTATATCTCGAAAGCAAAATTTAACCTAAAAAATCGGTAAACACCAATGGATTCAGCGTACCCGAATTAGGTTAAAGCGCCAGGTGCCCGCTTGTCAGCTAGCACAGTGTTATTATTAACACAAAGTTTGTGATAATGATTAAAGTGTTCAATTTTGTATAAAGGAATTTCAACAATATTTCACAAAAAATGCCTCATATATGAAAACAAGTAAGAGTGCTATATTCGGCTATTCCAAATCCCTCACCATGGAGCGATTAGAACAAAGCGTTTAATAAAAACCGTTCTTTAGAGAAAAGATTAATTTTTTTTGTGCCACGCCTACTGCCGCCCAACTTTTGTCGGATGTTGTCTATTGATATCTAAGATACTTGTACCTAATTTATAAACTATTTTTGCTCTTTCCGTTCTCCAGATATACAGAACAACAGAAGGATATCGTTAAATCAACTTCGCGGTACATGTGTGTGTTTTTTATGTGTAAAAATGCAAATAAAAGTATACAAAAGTATACTTTTGGCGATGGGTATAAAAAAAAAACAAAGGATTTTATGGGAAAATTTGATAAAGCCGTGGTTTTTTGCTCATATCACTGCCATTTATAGACCGATGTGGCTGAATTTCAATAACGAAATTTAACTGAGTAGATGTGACAGAAATATATCATCATATCTGGGAACTTCGGTAACCCAATTTAACAGACAGGCGGACAAAATGTCAGACGGATATCGTTAAATCATTTTCGCTACTCATAAGAACCCAGAATATATGTTCTTTAAAGAGTCTAAGATTAATATTGTCGAAATTACAAACGAAATCACAAACTCATCCTTTTACATTCGGTAAAGGGTATAATAAATTTTCCAACATTATTCTAACTCCATAACCACTCAACCGATTTCATTGATGGTTTAAAGCTAGTTTTTTTTTATCAATTAATAACTAATATCCAAACGACAAAAATACTAAAATGTCATAAGCAAGGATTAATCAAGTAAGCATTCTTGACTTGAATATGGAATTTTTAATATAGACATTTCCTTTATGAATATCACAGGGACAGAAAATAGCAGTTATGTTGATATTGATAAATCAAAGAAAGCATGTAGATGTAAATGTCGGAAAACTGATTCATACGTTCCATATTTATCCTTATGAACTAGTATATGATAAAATCATTATATTCCTTTTGAAAATTTTTATTTTAATTTTATTTTGATTTATAACGTACGCGTTATAATAATTTAGTTGACTTTTAATATTTATTCTTATGTGTGAGCATTTAAATAAATATTTAAAGTCAATTAAAATATTATAACACTTACATCTCCTCAGAGAATAACTGTTATTTTTGTTCAAAAAAAAAAAAAAAAAAAAAAAAGCAAAAAATGTACTGGAATTTTTGCTCGAAAAAAAAATTAAATAAATGTTATTTATTTATTTCTGGGCCCTGTTTCTCAACACTACAAGCTACAATTCTACAATCAAAATACGTTCAAAAAAACAACAATTTTACAATTTTTGTTTTTGTTTCAAATGCATTTTACTTGTAGATTTGTAATTTTTAGTTTTGAGAAACAGGTCCCTGGCCGAAAAAATAAAAATCAAAAATAACTGTTATCTCTGTGTTTTATGAAAAAATGAATATTTATTACGGTCCCTTGAAAATAAAATTAAATTTTTTCCAAATTTAGGATACTACCTTAAATCAAAAGAAACTTTAATATTTAATAAATCAAATATTAACAATACCTTAATTCTTAGAAAAATATTTGGCCAATAATTATATATTTTTTAATTTTTATTTAAAATAGGTCCCATATAAAGGCCACTCTCGAAATATTCTTACTGTCGGCGGAGAGTATCGAAGAATCCACAGAGCCGAATATTGCACTCAAAATTTTATTTATTTTTGTTAAAGTTTTTTTATCACAAGTGGATACCTGGGCCTGGCGAGGCATTTTTTCAACTTTCTCTTAATATCTTATCTAGATAGCATCGACAGACCATCCTTATTTTTTTATAACTTAAGGTGTTCTGAGTGGAAAAGCTTAGAGAAGTTAAATTGTTTGTATCTGTGGGCGTGGCAATGTATGTCAAGAAATTTTTATTCATTTAGACTGTAGTAAATAAAAATAAAACGTATAAAATAGTACGCAAAACACAATAAGAATTCTTTACTTTTATTTCAAAACTTATGCTAGTTGACAACAAAATGTTCAGACTGTAGCCATAAAACTCCATACAAATAAATGTGGTCCCAGCCTGGCCCTAGAGTTCGTTTTTGTGAGTTCTTACGATTACGATAGCCATACTAAACTCCATACAAAATACAGGTGGTTTCAGCCAGGCCCAGGTGGCAATGTGTTCCACATCATTTAGTTATCAACTTAAATGTTAAGAATTTGAAATCAATTACAGTGATTTCATTCTTTAATTGTACTTCATTTTATATTCAATACTTCTTGAACAGGGACAATAACGTTGAACTTTATTCTTTACTATTTTAAACATCTCTTACAGTAACGGACTGTAGGTTATTCAAGAAGTATTCCGTTCAGTCATTTATTAATAAATAAAGCAAATTTATTTTTAACTGATACTAACATTTATTCAAAAAACTAAATGCACATTAAAACGGATTTTCAGTTACATTTAATATTGTCAGTTGATTTAGTAAAAGTATTCTGTATGTAAAACTAAATTATTTTATTTATTTATTGAATCTTCATATATTTAATATGAACTAACAATAATTTATCAAATCTTAACCTAATACTTTATTTATGTCCTGCCAGTGCCAGACAAAAATTTTCTTCATCACGGGTTCTGTTCACTTATATAGGTGTTTATCTCTCATCTAGTTGGGTAAGTGCTGCAATGTCTCTTCTCCTTAAGCGAGTGTGGCCGCCATGATTTAAAATATTTCGAGCTAAAGGATTTGGGTGTTGTTCAAGTCTTTTTAAATATTTTACTGCATATTTTGTAATCATAGTTTTTACTAATGGCACGTTGAGATCCTTATGAATGTTTGAGTTTTTAACATACCAGGGGGCGGCTGTGATTATACGAAGAAGTTTATTTTGGCGCCTTTGAATTTTTTCGATATTAGAGGCCGAGGCAGTGCCCCATAGTTGAATACCGTAGCACCAGATAGGCTTTAAGATAGAGTTGTAAAGTAGAAGCTTGCAATCGAGTCTAAGAACAGAATTTCTTCCAATAAGCCAATGAATTTGGATGGCTTTTAGTATGTAAAACTAAATGAAAATTAAATTTAAAACAACTGTAAATTTAATTTTAACGAAAAGTTCCTTTAATTTTTACTGTCAAAAATTCTACAGCGAATTCCATAAAAAACTAATCACGAATTCCGTAAAATCATATTAATTTTCAGTTATTTTTTATAATTTAACTATCAAAAAAATAACGGACAAATTCCGTAAAATTAAATAAATTTTCAGTTAATTTATATAATTTAAATACCAAAAAATTATTTGCTTGTTTTGTGTAGAAAATTCCCATATTCTATTTGTTAAAATGATTTAGTTCAATTCATCAAATTTTTAAAGTAAAATAATTGCGAATACCATATCGGGCATGCTGCAGGTGTCTGTAAATTGAAATATCTTCTGTAAATAAAGAGGTCAGTACAACAAAAGTAAAACAAACATATATAGCGGGGTAAGTGAATAAAAATAAATATTCTCTCCCTTATTAGAAAAACAAGCGGACAGTAGTCTGGTATTTTTTAGAAATTCGAGTAAAACTTGTATTATATAAGTTTACTGAATTACATAAAATTACTGAAAATTAATTTGTTTTTGCGAAATTTGTCAGTTATTTTTTAACAGTTAATTTATATAAAATAACTGAAAATTCATTTGTTTTTACGGAATACGCAGTTTATTTTATATTACAATTTCAGCTAATTTTACGTACAGAATATCGGGAGTGTATAACTCAACCGTTAAACATAAACGCGTTGTAAATACTAAACAAAAAGCTCAATAGCAACATAAAAACTTAAGCTCTAGATCAGTTCTAGTTCAATTCTAGTTCATTTCTAGTTCAGTCTTAATTAATTTCTAGTGCAGTACTAGTTCAGTTCTAGTTCAGTTCCAGTTTAGTTCTAGTTCAGTTCTAGTTCAGTTCTAGTTCAGTTCTAGTTCAGTTCTAGTTCAGTTCTAGTTCAGTTCTAGTTCAGTTCTAGTTCAGTTCTAGTTCAGTTCTAGTTCAGTTCTAGTTCAGTTCTAGTTCAGTTCTAGTTCAGTTCTAGTTCAGTTCTAGTTCAGTTCTAGTTCAGTTCTAGTTCAGTTCTAGTTCAGTTCTAGTTCAGTTCTAGTTCAGTTCTAGTTCAGTTCTAGTTCAGTTCTAGTTCAGTTCTAGTTCAGTTCTAGTTCAGTTCTAGTTCAGTTCTAGTTCAGTTCTAGTTCAGTTCTAGTTCGGTTCTAGTTCAGTTCTAGTTCAGTTCTTGTTCAGTTCTAGTTTAGTTCTAGTTCAGTTCTAGTTCGGTTCTAGTTCAGTTCTAGTTCAGTTCTAGTTCAGTTCTAGTTTAGTTCTAGTTCAGTTCTAGTTCAGTTCTTGTTCAGTTCCAGCTAAAATCTGGCTTGATTTTATTGAGTTAATGTCTGCATAATAAGAAAACCCAAAATATAATTCTCAATAATTAAATTCTTAACATTTAGTAAATGTATAACAAAAAGTGAATTTATTCAAAATTTCGTGTTTGTGTATGTCAAAAAATATTTGTAGCGGGTTATTCTAAAAATAGAGTCCTACTGAAGTGCAAAATTTGAAAGACGATTGAAAATCAAATGCGTTTTTTGTTTCCTATTCCTCCACTTTTTTTATTATTTTTACAGCAAATAATAACATGAGGAAGCAAGAAAAGTGAATGACGTATTAAATGAATGAAAGCGAGTGGAAAATTGTGCTGAAAATTTCTAAAAAAAAAAAAATAAAAAAAAAACACTACCAATGGGAGAAGTAATAAAGTCTCACACAACAACTTCAAACAGCAAAATGATACTTCTTTAAATACTCAAGCTCATACGTTAACATACACGCAGAGAAAAAATAAGGTTGTGATAAACATATTCTTCGAGCAATATATTTTAATAAGATTCATGATTGTAGTCAATCATTATTATTAGAATCATATCATAATCTGAAACAAACATAGCATGATTCACAATGTGACTGCAGTTATCATATTATAATCCTATATTATCATAATATCGTTGCTTCGATTTATTTATTATTTATAAATTATAACAATTGTGATTTTTCATTGAACTGTTGGTTTTCAATTGAAGTTTTTGATATTTTAATTAGGCTTAAGTTCATCAAACCTAATTTTCATTAAATTATTTTTTTGTGAAGGATGGAAACTACAACATTCTTGACTGAACACGGGATTCAACTTGGGTCGAATGTAGATGTTTCGAGAATAATCACATTCCCATCATCAGAATTCTTTGCCGTTCTACCGGTTGCGTCACTGCGGTGCCAGTATATAGTCAAACATCATTCTTAAATTGATTGATGTAATTGATTATCAATTTTCAATTTTATTTACATGTTTGGCACAAGCTCTATATGTTTACATTTGTCCTTTAATAAAAACCATAAAAAACAAATGAATCCCTAAGTGCAGAACGGGAACTACAGACATTTTGGTCGAAATTAATTAAAAATGTATTCATATAGATTATAACACGCTCTATTTAATGAGTGCACTAAAAAAATGATGCGAATATTATTTTAATTATTTTAAATTTTAATTATTTTAAACGCTTAGAAATTTCTATTGAGGGCCGAAAGGGAACATCTTCAGCAGTAGACCCCTCCATTTCTGCACTTAATCGATAATATATGGAATCGCATATACTATTCGCTTATATCTTTGAGCAGACTGTGTAATATTTCCTAATCCTATTATTCAAAGTAAAATGCATGGACTGTTATGTGAATAACCGGATTTTCCACCTTCTATTAGACAACCATTATACCCGGGTATCCACACATTTCATTATTATTCGTTATTATTAAATAAAGTTTGAATTGTTATTGCTATTTATACAAATAAAATAGCTATAAACAAAAAGAACATCAAAGATGTGAATAAAAATAAACAATATATGCCCAATGAACACCATAACTTTTAAAGGGCGATTAATCGTGAGGTTTGAGTTTTAATATGCTTTTTTTACAGATCGCCAGTGAATAATATCAAAATGCTTTGTAATTTTTCGTTCAGAGTCGTTTGGCAAGTGCCCCGGTAGGCTAGCTGGAAGTGAGATAGTCTATCAGTACCGGCGTTGCAGATTCGATTCCCGCCAGAGACTCTGGACTCCTGCATACAAGCGAAAAGCTTCGCGAGATTTAGTGTAGGAATAATAATAATAAGTAAAGAATTGAAGCCAGGCCACTTATTTTCAGTGAATGGGCTCTGAAAAAACTCAATGAAAATCCGGTGTTTTATGGTGAAATTTTGTTTAGTGATGAAGCTCATTTCGGGTCAATTGATACGTTAATAATCAAAATTACCGTATTTGAGCTGATATTTTTATTTAACATCAACAATATTATAGTAACTGTCAACATGTCATTTTTTATCGCTATTTTAAATTTAAATATGGTTTACTGAAAAATAATCATTTTTATAACAACTAAATAATGAAAACTTTAAAAAAATACTATATTCCTCACAACCATTTAATGATATTTAATAGCCATAACATGATAAATTTTTATACGTGTACTCATAATATGTTTAAGAGGCAAACAAAATATCTTTACTCTAATAATCTTTTGCTATCGCCATTTCGTCGGCTGATAATTTAATTGTCGTATGTGGATTCCGATAGTTTCGAGTAAATTGAGTTTGAAGTTTGAACTCTATCCACATACGACATTTAAATAATAAATTAATTTTTTGGTTGTTTTATATGGAAATTTGTCGTATGTGGCAATTACATACGACATTTAATTTGAAATGCAGCAAATACCACATACGACAAACTCAACACTCCATATCTCGAATCCCGTATGAGGTATCGAAAAACTGATAACGCCAAATGAAAGATCGGACGGAGAACTTAAGGAATCGATCTTAACTCAAAACCGCAAAAAATCCACATACGACATTTAAATTATCAACCGACGATTTGTAAAATAATTTTGCATCAGTTGTGTCGTTTGTTTTACATATGTATGCCTATCGAATTATTTGTTATTCAGTGGTTAAACAATTAAACAAAAAAAATACCCATTAAAAAACCAAGTTTAAGAAATTAAAAAATAAAGATATTGTAGGTACCCAGTAAAAAATTTTCTTATTTTGCGAAGCACTAATGCTACATTTTAAAAAGTAAGCACACACTTATGCGCTACGCAATAAGACATACAGAGATGCAATAAAGTAATTGAACGAATTCTTAATAAATTTAAAAATAAATATATAACATTTGAAGAGCCACGACATTCCCTTACTACGAAGCAGGTTTGTAAGGCAGCATATTAAAGAATAACGGTAACAAAAAATTCAGTGTGCAAACCTCATCGATACATTCACCAATTTTTATATGCGCTGAATAAAGCGCTTTCTATGTCAAAAATGTATTGCTTCAAAGTGGGAACTCGCCATATAAAATTCATGTCATCCGTAAGCTATATGGTAAGCGAAACTTTAACGTTTCTCCCTTACAAACCTGCTTCGTTGGAAGCTCAATTTTTTATTGGGTACATTAAAACAAAATAAAATATCAATGCTAAAAAAATTTCAATATTGTTAGAAAATGGTGCAAAAATATTGACAATTGTTTTGTGTTATTTTAGAGAAAAAGAATGAAAATTCTATAAAATACAACATTTTTTTATTTTTCGAATTTATTCTATGAGTTAAATTTCAGTTATGTATTTTATAAAGCTTTTGGTAATAGTTCTATTCCTTAAAATTTTTTTAGGAACTACTTTATACACTACACTAGTTACATTTTACCTTAGCTATCCGTTGGATACAAGATAATAGTCTGGTAGTGTATAAAGTAGTTCCTAAAAAAATTTTAAGGAATAGAACTATTACAAAAAGCATAACTGAAATACATAACTGAAATTTAACTCATAGAATAAATTCGAAAAATAAAAAAATGTTGAATATAATAAAGGTGCTTATGAAAAAGAAATAATTCCCAATATCTATTCTATAAAATAATTTATAAATAATTGCGACCTACGATAAAAATAGGTTAAAAATATTTGGGTGATTCACAAGGTAGTCATAAAGTTGTAAAGTCATATGTCCTAAAATAATTACAAGAAATAGGTATATATGACTGCTATGGGCATCCGCTTATAATTTAGAATTCTACTGTACAGTTATGACGAATCAATGAACACAGCATTACAATTTTCATTTTGTTTGAAACACAACAATATTTTTTTAAACAATTGTTAAAGATTATTTAGGACATTATGACATAATGACTTGGTAGAACGCCTTGTCAATCACCCAATTATGTTTTAAGTTGCATCATATTATGATCTAAAATATCGGTAACAGTTTTACGTTAAGGTTGCCAGTAAGTAAATCAGCATAAATATGTATTAAAAATATTTTTCGGTTTTAGATTAAATCTACATATTAATATGATTAACATGATAATAATATGATTACTTCTTAACTTATTATGATTACCATGATAATAATATGATTACATTAAATTATATTAGGATGTAATAAAAACAAATTAGGATTAAGGGAAAAATATTATGATGTCATATTACGAATATATTTGGTCATAATATGATTCAATAATAATCGTAATATGTTGAATACAATCATGAATTTTATCATAATATGTTGCTTTTGGAATATGTTGACCATAACCATGTTTTCTCTGTGCGTGCGTAGAGTGCCAAAAGCTACCACTACATCGATTTAAAACAACGGTATGGTGTGGTTTATGGGCTGGTGGAATATTTCTTCAAAAATGAGGAAAATTAGAATGTTACCATCAATATTAACCGTTATCACACCATATTAACGGACTTTGTGCTTCCTGAAATAGAAGTGAATGGTCTCGGTGAGCTCTGGTTTCAACAATATGGCGCTATAAGCAATACAGCGCGTGACACAATGACCTTGTTCAGAAATCATTTTGGTGAGTTTATACCCAGGCAGAAATTACGACTCTTCTAAATATTATGTACCGCCGCAACCCTGTAAATACAAAATGTTGACTCTTTCAAAAATATTGTACCATCTCAACACTGAAGAAACAAAATTACAACCTTAGTTTTTTAATACTGTTTTTACAAAAATTCTACACCGGTACAACACACTAAATACAAATATACGACTTTAGTTTTGTAATGTCGTATTTACAATAAATTTATACTGCTACAATACTGTATATACAAGAACTTAACCTTAATTTCCTAATACCGAGTTTACAATAATTCTATACCGCTACTAAGCTGTATAAACAAAATATAGTCTTCAATTACTTTGAAGTGTCGTATTAAAATTTAAACAAAAAACTATTTAAGGTAAGAAAAACTATACAAATTTACTGCAAAATTTTGTTAGTTGATTGCACGAATTTATGTAGTTACATCCATATGCACATTACATGTAATTATTTATGTAAAAGAGTAATATCTATTATTTCATCATTAAATTAATATTAACATTTTATTTTTATTGATCCAATGTTGTAAATTTAAATTTTGGGTTTTGTGACAATATTGAAAACAATAGTCGGAAGGCGATTATTTGGCGTTATCATTTAAATGTTGTGACTTCGTTGTAAATTCGTGAATCCAAGTTAAGGACTCTCCACTTGTGTTCACTAAAAAAATTATTAAGGCGCAACCAACAGCGCCTTTAACAAATTAAACTCACTTTTTTATATTTTACAATGGAAAAGATTATTTATTAATTTTCACTACAATGATTTATTTAATTTTCACTACAATAATTTATTTAATTTTCACTAAGATAATTTATTCAAGGTACCGGATCGATTAAGCTCGCAACCAAGACTGACTATTTTTCCCTCATGCTTGTTGGCTCTTTGGTTCTTCCATCACGTTACCACAACATGCGCCAATATGCAGACGCTGATCCAACAAAATAGTTTTCCCAAGAATTAAGTTCGAGTAAGCATTAAGTGAAATAAGACCGGATACGCGTGTAAAAATTAATTGATTGTGGGTAAATTATAAACTGCTGATCATGCCGAATTAATTTGGTTGGCATTGGCAGCGGTGCCGTTAACTCCTCCCTCTTTAAGTATCTGCGTCCCGCAGATCACATTTTTTAATTGGGAGGTAGAATCAGCTGTTTGTGGAAATTTGACTGTTGGCAGGTTAATTCTTCTAGTTATCTTATGCCACAAGACTCCAACGCAAATTCCCATCGCAATCGCGATACCCATATGTGTTCCAAGTGACAAGTTTAATTTCAGACCAAGATATTCAAGTTTATCCACGTTGTGCAAACTTATATTGTGAACTTGATCGATGTCCACTAGTAGTTTTTCATCAGCCACGCTGGTTAGGACAGGAGGCAGTGGTTGTAGACTCGAAACAGATGTGCTGGAGAATGTTTCGTTGTTGATCAATATGCTTTCATTATACAGCTGTATCAGGTAAGTTCCATTGAGCGTTTCTGTATGCCCCCGGGTTGTAAGGACACCTTCAAAATTCGTTAAGAAGATAATATCGGTTGTTAACATTTCAATTTCATGCGTCCTGATCATCTTATAGCGGCAGTTCGCAATTCCTCCCTTGAGCAGGCGTGGTATACACGTTTCCTCAGCCAGCTTGATTAGAGATGTTTGTTTGCAGACTGTCACTTTGTTGATGCTTAGGCAGGGGTTTTTCACACCAAACGTTTCGTTTTGACTTATGAGTATTTCATTAAATGGAAGTTCAATTTGTCTACCGCTTCTTATTGTTGCCCTCGTGATGAGTCGATGATAAAAGTCTTTCTTCAGCTTTGGAATTGAAAGAACATATAGCAATAGTGACCCATTTGTGTATATGGATGGGTTTCCGTATTCAATAGCTTCAATGACGTTGGCGTAGGGAAGTGTTTCCATTTCTGAAATAGCGTTCTCGACTTCGGCTCTATTCAATAGATTTGTGTTGATGATTCCGCTTTTAGCTAGTTGACAAGCCCTTACTATTTCGCCAATAGTATCCTTCAGAATGAGAACTTGATTCATAGTGTTCATCCCAAATCTCTCGGCCTCTTTTCCGTTGCTGATTTCGTTCATTTTAGTAATAAGTTCATTCGTTTTGTGAACGACTTCATTTGTGGTATTCAAGAGTTGAGCGTTTATCTTGTACTGCTCATTGTTGTTGTTAACTATTGCGTTTTGACTTTTTAAAATTGAATTCCAATCTGCGGCATCTGGATTGCCAGCGACCCACTTCCATGCGGAGCCTATCCAGTCAATTGATCTTCGTGTTCTGCCACGTGTGGCTCCCAACTCGATGAGTCTCTCTTGTACTTGTGTCAGATGGTAAACAATTATCTCTTTAGTCTTGCCGGGCGGCATGTGTTTGTGGATCAGCGCCGTCATATTATCCGCCGTTGTTGCGTAGTCGTCCAGGTTGATGACGTGAACCAGTTTAAAATTGCCATTAATAGTCCAAGCATTGCCAGTTCTCACAGTAACAATAGGGGCGTCATAACGAAAAATTTGTTCAGCGTGCAGAGTGAAAATGTAAGCCATAAGAAGAATGCTTGGTTTGGTAATCATTTTTCTGAAAAATACTTGTTATTGTTAAAGTTAATGGTTAGTGCAATTCTGGCAAAGCCGTTTTTTTTTTTTTTTTTTTTTTTTTTTTTTATATATGTATATATTTCTAATAAATTTTTGTATATGTAAAAATTTCTTCTTTTTTTTTTTTGATTTTTTTCTAATATTTCAGATTTATATTTATTTCTATATATGTATTCATTTTTATAGTGGTAATGAGCGCTACCGTTAGGGAGTCGAACCCCAGTGCCTAAGACACTCACCAAATTTTTTCAGGGCGCTTTATATATGCTTTTTTATTATTAATTGCATTAAAAAAATTTTTCCTTTTTTTTTTTTTCTTTTTTTTTTTTTAAAAAAATTCCTGTGAAAAAATAGAAGTTTTGATTATTTATGAAACTTGTTATAAATTTTTTATGTGAGCCTTATGAATCCTTCTACCACTTACCGTGCGTATTGTAACTCTGTTATCCTTTTCTACAGTCTCTTTCCTAAAAACTGGCTTGTTCTTGGCTTTTACGTTCTTAATCTTAACAAATATAGTATCGCCCCTCCTATATTTCTTTGGAGAGGTGCGCTTTCTATTCATGCGCTTATTTCTTTCCTTAGCATTTTTCCTAATTAGTTCCCTAAGGTCCTTGTTAGTTTTAGAGCGGGCTTCAAGCAGTTTATTAATATCGGACGTTTTTCCCCTGTTAAAGAATACATCACTAGGTCTTTTTCCCGTGACGGAGTGAATAGTATTATTATATCTATCCACAGCTACATACATTAATTCTTGCACACTGAGCTCTTCCTTTTCTGCCCTTAGGCATCTGTAAATTTCTATAAGTGTTGAATGGACACGTTCTACTTGTCCATTTACTTCGCTTCGTTGAGATGGAGTCAAGTAAATTTTTATCCCTAGTCTTTCAATGAAATCTTTTACTAAGGGGCTAAGGAAACTACTCTCGTTGTCGGTTACTAACATTTTTGGGGCCGTAAAATAATGAAGGATTTTTACTAATTTTTCTCTAATGTTTAATACAGACCTATCACTTATATGGAACAGCTTAACGAACTTAGAGAACTTATCCAGCACAGACAGGAATTTTTGATTTTGTATTTCCATTATATCCATATGTAGTATTTCGCACGGCATGGTTGGTGTAGGAGTGTCTTGCAATAAAGGTTTTGTTGGATTTCTGTCGTACTTATTGCTGTTACATATATCGCAACGCTCGACGAATTTTCTAATGTTAGCGTACATACGTGGGAAATAGTATTCATCTAAAATTTGTTTTCTATTTTCTCTTGCATTCCTGTGCGCTCTATGGTGCTCCTTCTGGATAATTTCGAATTGAATATTTTCTGATCTTACATCTTTGACTTCTTTCTGCGCGATTCTAATTTTATATCTTGAGAAATGCTGTAAATACAAATCTTGTATAATCGCTAAGAAATTTTCTGGGGCTTTAATGCCATTTATAACATTGGGATTCAGTGTCTTCTTTAGCACATCCGAAAGTTTCTCTGCATCCCAGTCAGGTGAGGAGACATAGTGACGTATGAAGTGCGCATGTGGTATTTCACTGGACTGTAATTCAGGACCTATTCTGATGATTATCTGGTTTTTGAAAACATTAATAGGTGCCTCCACATGAGGAATTAAGTCTGATGCATCTTGGAGTGCACTGTGGATGGTTGAGCCAGTTGATTCCATGTCATCATCCCTAGTTTCTGATGCTGTCCTTGTTACTTGTGAATGTCCTTCGCTGGCGGTATCTGTGGAAACATCACTGATGTGGTTAACGCTAGTTTTCAATCTAGAGAGTGCATCTGCCACGACGTTTGATCTACCGGGTTTGTAGATCAGCTCGTGATTGTACTCCTCTATACGAGCCTTCCATCGCTTTAATTTTGCATTAAAGTTCCGGTTACCTAACGCGTAGGTAAGGGGCTGATGGTCGGTGTATATTCTGATCTTTTTTGCTCCATATAGGTAATTCCTTAAGTTGTCTAGCGCCCACACGATAGCCAGCATCTCTTTTTCATTAGTTGCGTAGCCTTCTTCAGTTTTGTTTAATGATCGGGATATATAAGCGATTGGCTTATCCTTGCCAAACTCACCTTGGGAAAGAACAGCGCCAACGGCGTAGTTAGATGCGTCAGTTGTGAGGTTAAATGGCTTGTCAAAATCTGGGAATGCAAGGACCTCCGCTGTAGTCAGGAGAGTCTTCAATTTTTTAAATGCCATTAGTGTTTCTTCCTCTAAATTTATTGGAACCTTTTTTGATTGATTGGCTTTTACCTGGGCATTCTCCCCTCTTGTCAAATTAGTTAGTGGTTTTGCTACTTTCGCGTAGTCTCTTATAAAGCGCCTATAATATGAAGTCATCCCTAAAAATCCCTTGAGTTCCTTAAGGTTATTGGGGGGAAGCAAGTTTTCAATTGCAGTCACTTTTTTGGGATCTGGTCTAATTCCATTTTCACTCACAATATATCCTAAAAACTCTACTTCTGTTTGCATAAAATGGGTTTTCTCAATATTGACTTTTAAGTTTGCGTTTCCTAATTTCTCAAAAATTGTCTCTACATTAGAAAGGAGTTCCTCTTCGCTACGACCGAACACGATTATGTCATCAATGTAGACATAACACTTTTTCCCTATGTATTCTTTCAGCACATCATCAATCATTCGCTGAAAAATTGCTGGTGCGTTCCTCAATCCGAAGGGTAGACGAAGAAACTCGAACTTCCCATTCATAGTTGAGAACGCCGTCTTCGGAATATCTGAAGATTTCATTGGAATTTGGTGGAAACCTGAGGTTAAATCGATCGTAGTGAAGAATTTGGCATTACCCAAGCTTGCTAGAGTGGCGTTAATATCCGGGATAGGATATGTATCAGGAATTGTAACAGCATTTAGCCGTTTGTAGTCGACCACTAATCTATATTGTTTCTCGCCGTTTGGTTTTGGCTTTTTTGAAACAATCCAAATCGGGGAATTGTAAGGGCTTTTGGAAGGACGTATTATCCCTTCAGATAACAATTCCGCGATTTGTTTATCGACTTCTTCTCTCATTGCAGCTGGGTATGGATAGCTTTTTGAATAAATAGGATCTGATGTTGTTGTCCTTATCTCTGCACGAACATTCGTGGAGATTGCTTGATTGCCATCCAGTGGCCCAAATAATGGTTTGAATCTTCTAATTATTTTGTTAATTTTTTCCCTAGTTTGGTCCGGAATAGACTCACTCAAAACATAATTTAAGCTATTTGATTTTTTTGCCGCAAGGGGTATTTCAATGGTGTCCCTTATCACTAGCATATTCATTTTCCTATCAACTATAGCTCCAAGCTCTTTGAGGGTATCATCTCCTATAATACCATCAAAGGTACTTAGACCAGGTAATAAATAAAATGTTATTGGGTCAAATATTCCATACCTTGCAAAAAATTTTCCCACTATCTTCCTAGTTATTTCGATTTTTCCACCTGCGGTTTTAACAATGACTGAGTTTGATAAGGGTATACTTCCGGCAGATAATTTTAGACTGCAAAAATTTTTGTTCGAGCCGGTATCGATCAAAAATTCAAGTCGGGTGTTGTTACCTGTAATATATTCTATGTAAGGTAGGCTGGATGCCCCTCCTCCATAAAATTTTGCTCCCTTGCTGCAGAATCGAAGTCACCTATTGTTAATTCTTCATGTGGAATGAATTCTTCGTCCTGCACCTCCGTGTTTAGATGGAAAACACGCGGCTGTTTATCCGTCCTAAAAATTTCGCTTCCTCTTCTTTTTTCCGCGTTATTGGGGCGGTTCGCGTAGTGTGTTTTTCGCGTTTGGGTCGAAGGATCCGTTTCCATCGGCTCTTGCTTAACATACTGAAACCTTGGATGTGGGGCCGGTCTGTTATTAGTATTTGAGTGCCCATGATGATGGTAATTATACCGAGCATTATTCGAAAAATTGAAAGGAGGTCTAGGAGGTCTTGGAAGTGATTTTACGACAGGAACTGCAGCCGGTGGGTTGTTCGTACGTAGTTGCGACTTTGAGTGTAGTATGTTATTCCTCATCGTTAAGTTCTGGAGTTCCAGGCAAGCCGAATATGCTTCTGGCAAAGTTCTTGGTCGTTGTATAATGACCATTCTAGATAAGTCTGGATTTAGCCCACGGATGAATATGTCTAATGCCCTATTCCTATGTGTAGTAACCAATGCATCAATTGTTTCCTCGCTATAAGTCTCTGTTTTTAGTTTATTTATTATAAGCGACAATTGGTGGTTTACAGTCGAATAAAATTCGTCAACCTTCGATGACCCCTGCGACAGTTGGTTCAGTTGGTGTTCGAGGGTTTGCACATCCCTCTTATCGGCATAGTGGAGGGATAATACCTTTTTTACTTCTTTCCAGTCATTGTCAAAAATGTTGTACGATACTAAGGCTGCGTCAGCCTCGCCGACTATTTTCTGGCGTATACTTTGTAAGATAGACCTATAAATAGGTTTGTGTCTAACTATTTCGAAGTCCTTCAGGACCATTTCTACCGCATGAACCCAAGACACGTAATTTAGTGGGTTCCCGTCAAATGTTCTTAGTTCTTTAACACTGTCCGGAAGCCTACATATCGAATTTAGTTCTTCTTCATTTCTCGGGGCCTGTAAAGCTGCAACGGCCTCTCCCTGATCTACTACAGTAGGTACTATTGAGTCTAGCCTTCTTTTCAATTCTTCTATATCCCTATTACCCTCAATTGCCCTAAGTCTAACTTCCATTGCCTTCATTTCTTGCAAGAGACGATTAACTGCACCCGTTAGGGTGGTCAGGTTCCCTTGTATATCTTCCATAGTTACAACAAGAAAAGGTTATAAGTGGTAAAAGGATGCTTGGACTCACCTGATGATTAAAATGACTCGTATCAGTTCTTTTCGCCGCACTGCACTTCTATTTTTTCACTTTATTATATTTATATATGCTCTTATTTTATTATTAATTTTTCTGTATTCTCTATATTTTATTTAAAAATTCTTTTTATAAATTTTTTCAACTTTAGCTTTTTTTTCCTCTTTCTTTTTTATAGGAATAATTGTATTCTTTATATTTTATGTTTTTTTTTTATTTAAAAATTCTTTTTATAAATTTTTTCAACTTTAGCTTTTTTTCCTCTCTTTCTTTTTTATAGGAATAATTGTATTCTTTATATTTTATGTTTTTTTTCTTTTTATAGCTTTATTTTTCTATGCATAAATTTTTGCAAAAAAAAATTTCCTTCCTTTTTTATAGGAATGGTTGTATTTTTTATTAACTTTTTTATATTTAATAACACAAATTAGATTTTTCTTATATCTTTCTTGTAAAACAAAATTTTGACACAATTTGCAAGTTCTTCTTTTCTTAATATTTTTTATATTTTTCCTGAGCGAGCCTTGGTTACGTGCCGCGACGCGCTCAAGTGGAGAACCCTTTTATTTCCTTACGGAAGCTTCGTAGGATTCCCTTTTGGAGTCCACTTTTATACTCGTGGATACCTACTAAGGTACGATAGGCTTCACTTTCGCTCGAGTAACCTTCTGTGACTAAAAAATTCTTTGGAATCACCAGATTTACTCGGTTGGCGAAGGAGGAGCGGATTTTATTTTTTATTATCACTTTTTAATTTTTATAAGTCCTGGAGTGCTCCTTGGAGATCGCAGGCACGTTACTATTTGATTTTATTTCTGGAGTGCTCCGTAGAGATCGCAGAAATTTTAGTTCGTTATATTGAGACCTTCACTCAGGTCCCTGCTCGGGCGCCAGTTAAGGACTCTCCACTTGTGTTCACTAAAAAAATTATTAAGGCGCAACCAACAGCGCCTTTAACAAATTAAACTCACTTTTTTATATTTTACAATGGAAAAGATTATTTATTAATTTTCACTACAATGATTTATTTAATTTTCACTACAATAATTTATTTAATTTTCACTAAGATAATTTATTCAAGGTACCGGATCGATTAAGCTCGCAACCAAGACTGACTATTTTTCCCTCATGCTTGTTGGCTCTTTGGTTCTTCCATCACGTTACCACAACATGCGCCAATATGCAGACGCTGATCCAACAAAATAGTTTTCCCAAGAATTAAGTTCGAGTAAGCATTAAGTGAAATAAGACCGGATACGCGTGTAAAAATTAATTGATTGTGGGTAAATTATAAACTGCTGATCATGCCGAATTAATTTGGTTGGCATTGGCAGCGGTGCAGTTAACTTCCAATATTGTAAATTTAAATTTAGAGTATTGTGGCAACACTAACAACAAGAGTCGGAAGACGCACATTTGGCATTATCATTTTTATATTGTGAGTACATTGTAAATTTGGTAAACAGTACGTTGTATTGATGTTGATAGATGTTGACATCGGCACAGCGCACAGTGGGATTTTTTGTGCAATAATTAATTTTTTCGACACAAAAAATTTAAAAATGTAATGATGCAGTTTTGTAGAAAATTGATTCAGTATGAAGAATCCATAAATTGTATCTCAAAAAAAAAAAAAAAAATTTATTTGTCTTTGAAATAATGAAGTAAAGCTAATATGACACTTTTTAGATTAGATTCTTATGGTACACGACATGTTTTTGACATCTGACTTGCCAACTTTTCAAGTCATATATAATTGTGAATGTCTTCCAAAATTGCTGTTTTACATAAGGCTTGTGATTTATTCTGACATTGTCTCTGTTTAATTTTCGCACAGTTATTGAAGAAATCAAAATAGTTCTCGGTTTCAAAATAGCGTGCTGCCACCACAAAAATGTTTATTTGCGCCGTAAAACAGTTCAACCATCTTGAAATTTTTTTATTTAAATTCGAATTTACCAATTTAGGATATAATAGTGAAACGTTTTTTATAACTATTTCTATTCAATGGTGAAATTATCAAACATATATCGGTATCGTAAAATATTAACTTCAGCCGGCTTATAATTCCGTCAATATTGGACTGGTTGTCAGAAGAAAATTATTATCGGGTAAAAGAACAATCTATGGCGTTTACTATTTGAAAATTATATCATGTAAATGTTGGCCATGACTACGTCAGAGCTTTTATTACCTCAATTAACGCCCACTCACTGCCCATATAACCCATATTATATTTTTTCCCACAACTTTTTGTTTCTTACCAAAAATGGTTGTAAATAATGTGATATGTTTCCAAAGTTATCATTATATAGATATTAAAAAAATAGTTATTTTTCAGTGGCACACTTAAATTTGTAATTGCTAAAAACATTGAAATGTTTACAGTAACTAAAATAAAATAAAATTTTTTTGTGTACTATAACAATATATTGGTTCAATAAACATAGTGTAGTTGCCGTAACCATGCGGAACCATATTTTTCTCTGCGTGTACCCATACCAAGTTAATAACACTGTTGCCAACTTTAATACTTTTGAAATATTCAATACACCAACACAAGTGCTTGTTGTTTTATAAGAAGTGGCAGTTGTAAAGGGTTGGTGGAAGTTTCGAACATTGAGCTGTGGTTAAGCTTGTTTGTGTTGCTGTTATTATATATGTTGTTGTCGTTGCTGTTTATAAGTTAAAAGTAATTTGTATATAAAAAGGAGAAATACATGTTGATTTGTATGATTTTTTTTATATTCTTTAGTTGATTTTTTATAGAAATTTAATGAAGACTTTTATTGTGCTATTATTTTAAGTGCTGGAACAGGAAATAAGACTTTACTCTTTATGTATTTGGATCTTAAAAAAAAATCTGTGAAATTTGTGAAAATGAAAATCATGTAATTTGGTTGTCTTTTTTTACGTACGCAATAATGGTGGAGAGGGTATTATGCGTATTTGCTGATGTTAGAAAAACCTTAAAATATTAATCCTAGATACATACTTTTGTATACCGATCGACTTAGAATCACTTTTTAAGTCGATCTAATGATATCCTTCCGTCGAGCTGACGGCTGTCCATGTCTGGCAATTTTCGAGATAATCTAACAAAATTTGGTACAGAGCTTCTAATTTATACAAAGGATAAGCCAATTGGAAATGGTAATTAGGGCCATAACTCCATATAGCCCCCATAAAATTTATTTCTGGAATTAAGTCTATTAGAGCATAAACCATCCTATTGTGTAGGCATTTAGATTAAATTTGGTCCTAACTTAGCTTATAGCAATTTAAATCATCATACCGAAATCTATTGGAATCGGTCCATATTTGACCATACAAATAATATCCCCGAAAATAGCTTTTAAAGCCTTAACTTCCATATAAATATTAGTATTGACATACAATTTGGCGACCATAACTTTTAGGATAGGTACTGTGTAATGTCATGACAAAATGTTGTGCTGGTACATGCAGAGAAAAACCCTGTTTCAGTATGTTCACCTCTAACAAAACTATTTTTAAAGAAGTTTTTTATACATATTATGGTGGATTTAATCATGTTATTGTCCCCGGCAGCCATATTTTGTTTAAATTCGTCCTTCATCAAGAGACCACAACCACATTTTGGTTGCCTCCGAACATGTCATCGTTAAAAATAACAAAAATATGTTTAACACTCATAATAGCATGGTTGTTTTTTTAAACCATAGAACGTTACTCTTAGAAAAGAGGAAAATACCATTGTAACAAATCATTGTTATATTTAACCATAACATGTTTAGAGACACCCATTATATGGTTGTGGCTTCGTGATGTATGACTAATTTAACCATAATATCGGCAATCATATATAACAGGGTTAAATTCACCATAATGTGTTTAAAAATTTTCGTTAAAAATAATTTTGTTGAAGGTGACCATACTGAAACATGTTTTTTTTCTGCGTGTAGGTTCAAAATTAACCACTTTAAGGCAAACAAATCTCACATAAATGCAGGTATCTAAATAGTTTTCGGCACAAATAACTTTAACACAAATCTTAAAAGTTCTAGAATCTACAATGGTATTTCTTTCATTCAAGGGCGTGACTGAGGCAAATTTTTTTCTTTTGTATTATAACACTCTCGAAACGTTTTCTTTAAATTCTTTGGTGTAGGGCGAGGCTAAATTTGACGAAAAAAAATCCAAAAAAAAAAGCGTGACCAGAAAATTTATTATACTTTAGCTTTCTTGTTAACAATTTCTATTGATTTACTTAAATTTATTTGTAACAAGCTAATTGTATAATTTATTATAAAAGCTGTTAAATGATGTTTGAATTAGCCAAACTTTTTGCAAAAGCAAATAATTTTTTAATAAAACTAATGGTTCCGTGTAGGACGTCAAATATATAATAAGTGTGAGGAAACTTCACTTGAATTTTTCTTCTTGTTATGCGTATAAGTAATATATAAAGCTGCTCGTAAAATAAAACTCATACGTTCGGAAAACAATTTTCTTAACCTCCAACGGCCTTATTCATAAAAATATTTCAGATTTATAAAATGCCTATATACGTGTTTTCTATAAAAATATGTTTGATAAACCTTTTATAAAACTTAAATTTATTTATGAATACTAACTGCCTGCCCAACTTTTGTGAATTTAAACGTTCGCATAGCAATTTTGTATAAAACAGTTTTGAAGATATTTTCCATACAATATTCTATACGAACGTTAACGTCGAAATCGTTGATCAGGCAGTTAGTGTTAATAAATAAAATATAGTTTTTTAAAAGACTTATCAAACATATTTTTATAGAAAACTCGTATATAGGTATTGTTGAATTGTTTTGAATTCAATTATCAAGTACAACTATATCAAGTTCAGTTCTTGTAATATATCATTTTAAAATATATATTTATATATAACTTCTTCTTGTTGCGTTTTATTCTTTTCCATACTTTGAAGTGCCAGGTTAAAAATATACTGAGACCGCGCTTATCCATAACAGACGGAACAGGCAACGTTCTGTATTATCAATGTTTTAAGATGTTTTTTTTATTTTATATCAATATATAATGTAAATATTTTCTTCATAAAAATAATTTTATGAAAATTAAATTCAATGAACTTAAGCCTGGTTAAAATATTAAAATTTGGACTATAATGTAAATATTTAAATAATATGGGGGAAAAAGTAATTTTGGACGAACATGCTTCCAGTACGTTGGATAATTTTCTTTTTTTTTATTTACATTTTTTTTTTTGATTATTCAAAAGTAAACGCAGAAAGGATAATTTGCTTATAATTTCGGACAACAGTGGTAATACCGGTTAATATAGTTAATTGCTGCAAAAAAAATGTAAATCAATGCCAACAGATTATTTTTATTTCCCGGTTAATTGAAGGCTAGTAGAATTACGGATAATCCAGGCACTACAGTAAACACAAAGAGGCATGCAACCAAAAATCGTCGAATAAACGCAAAGGATTTTGGAAGTTGGTTAAAAAAAGCAAATGTGTAAAAAAAAAAATTCTATAAGAAATACAACTAACAGTCTTTAATTTATCGAATTTTGAATACCATTTTAACCGAAAATTTTTGTGAAAAAAAGAGCAAAACTAAACTATAACTGAACTAGAACTAAACTAGAACTGAACTAGAACTGAACTTGAACTGAACTTGAACTGAACTTGAACTGAACTAGAACTGAACTAAAACTGAGCTATAACTGAACTAGAACTGAACTAGAACTGAACTAGAACTGAACTAGAACTGAACTAGAACTGAACTAGAACTTAACTAGAACTGAACTAGAATTGAGCTAGAACTGAACTAGAATTGAACTAGAACTGAACTAGAACTGAACTAGAACTTAACTAGAACTGAACTAGAACCGAACTAGAACTGAACTAGAATCGAACAGAACTGAACTAGAACTTAACTAATAGTTAAGAATAGTAACATATTAATATTGCAGTTAAGATATACAATATGACACATTTTTAGGTTAGACCGCCCATACACTTAGAAAAGAGTAAAAACAATAAAGAATTGTATGAATGTGTGTGTGGGGAAATGAAGTTCAAATACGGCAGCAAATGGTGTTAGAAAACAATTTTGCGGTATTTTTTTAAGGTGCATAGCGCTGCACCAAAAATGTAAATAAATTTGAAAGTTTACGTATGGTACACTCATCTACTTACACATGCATACATACAAATGTATATGTATACGTTTGTTAAAAGTCGGCTTATATATATTTTTTAGACGTCTTACTATTTTTCTGGCGCTCAAAATACAGAATTTCATTTGTTCGCAGAATCTATAATTTTTTCTCTTTAATTCGCTTTCATATACGTATGTTATACAGTAGATGAAAATGTGTGCTTGTGTGAAAACAAACACGTTGTTTTGCGGTGACACACAGGAACACTATAAAAACGTGAAATAAAGTTTTTTGTTCTGCTTAGTTGTATATACGAACATATATTTTATTTTTAATATTATTTTCCTTTAATGTTCAATCAAGATTAACTTTTTATAATATTCACTGTTAAACTTTTCACAACAGTAATGTTTTTTCTAGCTAGACAATATTGCAGTAAAATCAACAGCAAAAGCAGCAGGAAAATAAAGTGACATTTTTATATTTAATTTACTTAAAAAATCTATAGTTTCTGTTGTTTTTATAAGTTTTTTTTCCATTGTTTCAAACTGGTATTACTGTCAAAAAGTTTTGTTTTATATAAAATTATTGTATTTTAATTAAAATACTACAGCTTTGCTTTTTTTATTATTTTCGCAGTTAGTTTTCCATGTAGTTTAAGGGATTTCAAAAAAGTTTTAAAATTAATATTTTTTTTTTTTTTTTTTTTTTTTTGTAAAATTTATATTTGTATAATTGAGTTAAATGTCCAGTTTTAAGAGAAAAAATGATGCTAGAAATGTTACAAATACAGAAAATGGAGCAAAAGATTATGGACACTTAGTTTATGAATATAAAAATGAAAATAAAAAAATGTTCCATGCTGGAATAGATTACTCGCTGCAACAGCCATTTTCACACATGAAAAAAAAGGATTTTTAAAGCAGGATGGAACTTGGAATTGAAAAAAGCACAAAAAATTTAATTTTAATTCAAATATTTTTATCTTTGAAAGATACATAGAAAAAATTTAAAACTGTCTCTAATCACCAAATTCATAGAATCAAGCAAACAAATTGTTGATTTACTAAAATGATTATATAGATTACTAAAAATTTTAAAAATTAAAAATTGTGAATCATTTTTTTCAATAAAAGTTGTTTTTAGTTTTAACTAAAAAAAAAACTTTGCCGTTTCAAACAATGTGTTAATTGATTCAATTAAATATAGCTCAGGTTTTGACAATTTCCAACAACAATTTTACAAGTTTAAATTAAGAATTTTTTTTTTTATTTAATTAATCTATTAATAAAAACTGTGTTTCAAAATTACTAAAATGTTAATGAAATAAAAATTATATTTATAATTTTCTTTCAAATAAAAAAAAATAATTGATTCAATTTTCACATTAAATAAATTGAAATTCTTTTTAACCAATTTTTCAATTGATAAAAAAATTACTGATAGTTATTTCTGTGTACATTCATGTCACAAAAGTTTAATAAATATATCGGACTTATGATTAAAATTTTTTATATTACATACATATATCAATTATTAACATCGTTCGCGAAACCATCCTTTTAAAAATTGATTATGGCTTATACTTTATTGTTAACAACTTTCATCTAAAAAATTACTCCAATCTATAATTCTATTCGGATTGCACTTAAAGCACTTAGAACCACGCCTAATTAAAACTTGATGAGTAAATCGGGATAACCAACAACCCGCATTTAAATTTGATATGCATTTTAATTTGATGGTAAACTGTATCACAAAAATACTTTTTCCAAGTAAAAAGCTACTTTTAGAACACATTCAAAATATTTTCACACAATAACAACCTGTCATCACTTAAGATTAGTTTACACTATTATACTTTATATTAATACATGTCAAAGACTCTAGTGATATGTAAAAGTCTTATAGTGCGAATGCAATTTGTTGTGAAAATTGCAAGTATAACGAAAAAAAATTTGACCTCCCATATGACTTCATCGTTTTTTGAAAATTTTTCAATACAATAATACTTTTTATATGATCAGAGTTGCATTTTAACAATACAATAATTTTTTTCATTTGGTCAGAAATGCATTTTAACAAAAGCATCTTCATGTGTGATAGTGTGAATACAAACTGTAATGTTTAATTAGATTTTTTGACAGTCGGAACAAGACTCATTATATATTTCTATCTCAAAAAGTAATGCGAAAGGCTTGTATGACAGTGTAAACAGCCTTTAACTATACGACTAGCTTTAGGTTTAGCTACTGATTTGCATATTGATCTTTACCCGCAAAAGACCTTTAGCCCAACTACTCCTTATTGGAAACTGAAAACATCATGTCTTACCACCGACTTGTTATCGCTACCAAAAGAATCTACAGCTGGCACTATTTATTTATAAGTCTTTACAGATATCTCTTAATTTAACAACAGCATCAACTGGAAAATGCTTTACACTGATGGTTTCAAGACTTCAGCAACATCTTTCGCGGTCATTAATCAATTTTTAAAGACGGACTTCTTAGGCTTAATAAACCACTGAAGCTCTATTTTTACAACTGTACTCATAGCCATACTCCATACACTCATTAACTGCAAAAATATACGAGGTAATATATCATTTGATCTTATTCTAAGGGCGTGTTTTTAAGATATGGATTAAGTTTAAACTTAGTTTAACGTGGTCTGAAACTTGAATTTTTCCGGGGAAATGTGATTTTTTTTTTATTATTTCATCAAAGACAAACATTTTAAGCAAAACTAAGCTGTTCCGTCAAAATTTTGTATATAAACTTGGTAATGGCGACTTAAAATCTGTTTTCAGATGAACTAAATCTAGCTTAGCTGGAATCTCAACAATCCAGCCTAAATCAACAATAACTGCAGTCCAAAACACTAAAAACAAAAATAAGAGACCATAGTCACATATGCATACAGGGTATTACTTTAGCTGATCAAGCAACTACATTTGCTTCCTTTACCTCCATAAAAGCTGAACCCTCTTAAAACAAAGTGGACATAAAATAAATATATCAACAATTTTTCAAAATACAGAAGCTGCAAGTTGGATAACCCACCAACACAAATATGAAACTTTTAACCCTTAAGGGTCTCCTACATTATACCCTCACGCGATGTCACGAATCGACACACAAAAATTTACAAGATTAAGATTTAAACATACCTTCTCTACGTCTCAACACATCTTTTTTAACTCACTAACATTCGTTTCCACCTATCAAAATCCAATACCATACTGGATATAAATCACGTCATCTTTTATTGTCAAACTATCAGAACAGCACAAATTTTACTCTTCACAAAGATATGTTTACCAGATCCTTTAAAATGTATAACATAATGTTAAAGATTAAAAAAATCAAGTATTACCCAGTTACTTATATTCCGAGTACTCAGAATTGTAAGGCAAATAGTAACACAGAGTTTGCTTTCGCTTACTAAATATTGTACAATGTACATTATACAGTACTGCAGGCAGAGATATTTTATTTGATTTTTTATAAAAACGGTAAAAAACGGTTTAATTTTTTTCATCCATTTATTTGTCAAATAATAAAATTTCATTAAAAAATTTTAAAAATAAGATTCTTATTAGAAAAAGTACTGGGCTCCCCATGAAGAGCAAATACAAACTGTGGAGCTTCTCAGAAGAATATAAAGAAGAAATGGTAGGTCAATTTTAACAAATTCTGCTGTATATTTCTTAAATTTGTTTTTAATTAGTGCTGCTTTCTTCCAGATAACTGTAATAAAGCGAATTTTAAATCATGGCGGGTTGTGTAAGAATTTTCATCGGCTCCTTGACAAGAACATTATACGAGTATTTTCGTACAATTACGATGGCGTGAACGATATGAAAGCCTTTAAAAAATATAAGTCTGAATGCTGCAATTTTCGGTAAGCAACAGAAAATTTATTTTAAAAAATGTACTTTAGTTTCATCTTTTTCTTTTTACTTTGCATAGAAGCAGCTTAAAATGATGGCTACACGCATACCGAATACGTCAATGATATTCATGAATCAAGATGCTTAAGAAGAGGATTCAGGAGAAAATATGACGAAAATAAGAAAAGTGAGAAAAAGAGCAAAGCAGAATGTATTAAAACCATTTAAGTTTTTCTTTTAGTATTTTATTTATTCAATGAACTTTTAATTTCTTTTTCTATAGGTATTCACGTCAAAAGTTGCACTCCGGCAAAAAAGCAAAATTACAAAAACATAACAACAACCGCACAGACAATTATTTCGTACAAATATTTGTCTATATGGTTGTTTTTATGTTTTTGAAATTTTGCTTTTTCGCAAGAGTGCTTTTGTTTTGTTTTTTTTTTTCATTATTTATTTATTGAATCTTCATATATTAAATATGAACTAACAAAAATTAGTTTTTTTCGATTCAAACAACGTGTTTCGTTTTTGCATAATAATTTGTTTTGCCTTTGCAATTAAAGATTTAAGTTTTTTAATCTATGAACATATAATGAAATTATTTTAGTATTATTATAAATAATTCTAAAAAAAAATAATTATAAATAAGGAAATAAACAATAAAATACAAAAAAAATATAATTTTTAAATTTTTTCTAAAGTTTTCGGCAGGGTTTATTTGTTGCACAACTCCATATACTTTGTATAGGAACAAATACATTATGGTAATTACTGCACCGTATACTAGGTATGTGAGAAATATTATATTTTGATTAGAAAACGATAATACAAAGTACAAAGAATTGTATGAAAGAAGGACACTTTCTCGTACACTTTGTGGGTTGCTGGTAAATAATGAAGAAGCGGCCATATCTATATAAAAGTAAACCTAAAACATTTAAAGAGATCTATTATAAAAAATCTAGATGTTGTTAGTATCTTTCAACCTTTGTTGAACATATATCAGCCGTTATCGAAGACGATCTAGGTCGATAACTAGAACACGATTTTATCGACTTCGAAGGCCGCCTTCTAGCACTTCTAAAAAGAAGCTTGGCCTTCTGATCGATTTAATGCAAGCACGTACGCGCTCAGCTGTTCCTTTTTCTGTAAGGTATTAAAATAAAATAAAAATCGCTTCAACCAAAAAATAACTTGTGAAATTAACCCTCGTCGAACTGATAAGGTACAATTGTACCTTTTTTAATTTTCAAATAGCAATAATTTTTTTTCTCGTAGATAGCACAACCTGAAGTTTTCCGACATCTTCAAACTTGTAATTAATAAAAAAATTAATGAAAAACAGCGACGGCTTTCCCGTGAAATTGCGCCTTAATTATTTCACAATCTATAATTAAATATTAATTGAAACATCAACCGTAAGTTAGCAAAATTTGCTTTTCACAATCTACGATTAACATGTAACCGAAACTATTTAGCTAAAAAGTTGTTGTTATATATAACCGAAGAAAATATCCCGGTTAAGTTCTTGTAAAAATCAAAATCAAAAGAAAATGGAAAAATAGCAATACATATTTTCAATTAAACAACATTTTTTTAGGTACTGTAAAAACGAGAATTTTGAATTTTTCCACAGACGTACATAATTATGTACGTCTACTATCATAGTCTCTAACTGTCCTTTTCACAATATATAATTAAATTAATTTAACAAGAAGATTAACAAACTGTCGGTTATATATACACAAAAACTTTTTGACCAACGGTTATTTCACCATCTTTCGGTTACATTACAAAAACTTTAGTTAGAAGGTGTGGCAATACCATCACTGTTTGTTTACGAAAATCGTGTAATGAAAAATAAAAAATTGATTTTCAATTATAAATTTAAATATCATAAAAAAGTATTTGTTTTCAGATAACGGAGCTTTACTCTACGTAATAAAAGCGGCTGTGGGAAAAATCGCCCAAAGAAAAATGGCCCAAAAAAATTCCATGTAAAATTGGACCTAAATTCATATGAAAAGTGACCTAAAATTTTTGGGCTATTTTTCGTTATTGTTGGGTGATTTTTCGTTTTTTAAATGAAAAATGTTGTATGAAAAATGGCCCATTTTTTTTATTTTCTCCTCTATGGTATAACAAACACCGGCTTCGCTTACTAAAGCTTCTCTGCACAGACGGCCTTCGGCCGGGCGCAAGGATTTTCTCCTCTATGGTATAACAAATACCGGCTTCGCTAACTAAAGCTTCTCTGCACAGCCGGCCTTTGGCCGGGCGCAAGTATTTTCTCCTCTATGGTATAACAAACACCGGCTTCGCTAAGTAAAGCTTCTAAAATCTGCCTTGTTTCCAAATGAAAGCCGACTATGCAGAGAAGCTTTAGTTAGCGAAGCCGGTGTTTGTTATACCATAGAGGAGAAAATCCTTGCGCCCGGCCGAAGGCCGGCTGTGCAGATAAGCTTTAGTTAGCGCAGTGTCCATGGACAATATGACACTTTTTGGAGTGTCATAACGTCCATGGACACTATGACACTGGACGTTATAACATGCCACCGGGAAAAAATTCGTTTTTGCTTTTTGGGTCATTTTTCATTTTTTTTTTTGGCCCTTTTTCGTTTCTTTTGGGCAAAATTTCATATATAACTTTTTGGGTCATTTTTCATGTTCTGTTGGGCGATTCTTCATTTGGGCGATTTTTCATTTCTTTTTTTGGGCCATTTTTCTTTGGGCGATTTTTCCCACAGCCAATAAAAGCGAACATGAAAATATTTGATTAAAAGATATGTATTCATATGTATACATATATGTATTAATGTATGTATGTATCTAAAATTAATTCTGGATATTGTTGGAATCTTTATAATTTGCAACATTTCTAACATAAATCTACGATCATAATTATTTTCCGTCTTTAAAACTGATATATTTTCAAAATCAGGATAATGGTTTAAACTTGCACAATGGGTTGATGAAGCTGTTTTTTGTGAAGAAATATTCCTATATTTTTGATCTGACTTATGTCTTAATACAAAGTCTTAACAAATAAAATGTTTTATGTTGTTGATAATTTTTGGTTTGCATTATGTTGTTGTAAGACTTTATAATTGGTTTAATTCAGCCTTTTTTTCTTTGCCTTAGGACTATGTTCATTCATATACAGTCTAGAAACAGAACCAGGTTTTAAATGAAAGTAACTCTTCAAATTAATAAAATTTTCAATAAATTTAAAAAAATTTTTATGAAATTGTTCTTTTAAATCTCGCTTAAAGTTGAATATTTTTTTTTTAACCTCACCACAGATCAATATGTTATTAATATTTATAAATAGGATGTGTGTGAAACGGCAGCAAAGTTCTATGGTGAATTTAAATTGTCTAAAATTTCTACGCTAAGTTTAAAATGTTTACTAGCCTCCAGGGTTAGTGAAATTTTAATCACCTTAACAGTGTCAAAATTTAACTTCCATTAGTACTTTGATAAGAAAATGTATATATTTTAAATGCATTTGATAGAATAAATTCTGTTTTAGCTTATCAGAAAAAAAGCGCCTAGTGCTATTTTTCTTTTTTTAAACTTATTCATGTTATTTCATTGTCTAAAACAGAATCAGCTTAAAAATTGGAGTGACACAAAAAATGTATTTAAATCTTCCCCAGGGCACCGTTATATAATTCATAGTACGCCACATTTGCGAGATAACGGAACACTTGTGCTTTTTCGATGTACACTTTCAGCGCCATCCAGAGTGAAATGCAGGTCCGATTGAAACTAATTATGGGTACGTTCGTAAATGCATAAAAACTGTGCATTATAAAAACTGCTGCAGTGATGCAAAATTTTGTTGCTGATGCGTGATCACCACACTCACAATATTCTGTACGTAAAATTAACTGAAATTGTAGTATAAAATAAATAAATATTCAGTTAAAAACCGGTCTACTTATTTTTCATTTATTTTTAACGAAAAGTTCATTTAATTTTTACTGTCAAAAATTCAACTGCGAATTCCGTAAAAACAAATGAATTTTCAGTTATTTTATGTAATTCAGTAATTTTATATAATACAGGTTTTACTCAAATTTCTAAAAAATACCAGCCACCTGTCCGCTTATTTTTATAATGAGAGAGAGAGAGAGAAAGAGAGAATATGTATTTATTTTATTCACTTACCCCGCTATATATGTTTGTTTTACTTTTGTTGTACTGACCACTTTGTTAACAGAAGAACTTTCAATTATATGACACCAGCAGCATGCCCGATATGGTATTCGTAATTATTTTACTTTAAAAATTTGATGTATTTAACTAAATAATTTGAACAAATATAATATGGTAATTTTCTATAGAAAACAAGCAAATCGTTTTTTACTTTTACTTTTCGCCACAGATCTATAAATAGATAACTATAAATAAATTTATTGGTGGTAAATTATATAAAATAACTAAAAATTCATTTGTTTTTTCAGAATCCTCAGTTGAATTTTTGACAGTAAAAAATAAATGAACTTTTCGTTGAAAATAAATGAAAAATAAGTTGATCGGGTTTTAGGTAAATTTACAGTTGTTTTAAATTTAGTTTTCATTAAATTTTAAATACAGAATACTTTTACTTAATCAACTGACAATATTAAATGCAACCGAAAATCCGTATTAATGTGCACTTAGTTTTTTGAATAAATGTTAGAATCAGTTAAAAATAAATTTGCTTGGAATTTTAAATGTTTATTTAATTAAAAATGACTGAACGGAATACTTCTTGAATAACCTACAGTCCGTTACTGTAATAATATTGTGAGTGCAGTTGCAGTTGTGATGCTGATGCTTTTTTACTGCACAACAGCTGTGCAACGTTTGAAATTTTGAGCACGATCTAAATCAATCTAAATCAATATCAACAATAGTTATGACAAATTTTATTGCATATATTGAAACAAAATGGGACAGTTTTCTTACAAATAACAAGACAAAGCATCAAAAAAGACAAATAAAACGATTTCTTTTATATCAAAAGTTATTGCATCAGAAAATTAACTGATGCAATAATTGCAAAAATTTTCTGCAGAGCTGCGGCATCACTGCATAAAAAAACTTTTGGCCTATGAGAGTGATGCCAAGTTTCCTTCAAGTGATGCTTTTACGAACATTAAACTTTACTGATGCGCAAGTGATGCGCAACAACTGCATTTACGAACGTACCCTATATCTTGTTTTTTATGCGTCGAATAGTGGCTGTATTTTAATGGATTTAATCTAAAATTGTATGCGAATTTTATCGTTTTTCCAGTTTTGTCATTTCGGAAGAGGTTTTTTTTAACACCATTACAATAACAAAATTCATAGTTTATAATTTTATTGTATTGTCCATTTGATTACAAAAATGTAAAATCATAATGGACCGAAATTGAACAAAACCAAATAATACTTGACTTAGTACCACCATCATATTTTGGTACTTTAATAGAAATGTACGCACGGCATATTAATATGCTAGTGTTTCCGCTAGCCACTATTCGACGATAAATTTAGTAGCCTACATTTCACTGTGGATGGCTCCTGAAAGAGAAGTATGTCTTGAAACAGAAAAATGTACTGTCAATTCACAAACATAACGTGGTACATTTAAAGGAATTTTTATTTGTAATACTAGTAGAAATCATATCCAAGGGATGGGTAATAAATATCGATTTTTAAAAAAATTATAATCGATATATATCGCCGATATTAAAAATACACATATATCGATACATCGATATTTATCTACGACTATCGAATTCGACATTTTTAAGATCTCTTTATAATAAAATTCAACATTTGACCCGTTGCTCAACTGCTACAATACTGTTGTTTTTTTAAGAATTGCATCAAATGTTTTTTTACTAATATTAAGAAAATAACGGCGTTTTTCCATTGTACATTTTCATAGATTACACAGTTCAGTTTTGTCTCGGTTTTTTAAGAAATGACAATAAAAAAATAAGCGCAGAAAAACTGTTTGGAAAGGGTTCCTAGAATTATGCAAAGAATCGCCTTAAAATTGGCGTATTAGCAGCAATAGACTCATGAAAGTTGGAGTGTTAATAATTAAAAAAAAAAATATTTTGTTTTTTTTATATATTGCACAGTTTACTTGTATAGTATGTGTCACAAGTTTCGTTTACCGGCATTATATAATCCCAATTAATTTTTTTAGATTTCATATGGCGAATAAATAAAAATTTTTTTGTATTCATTACTTTTTTTTGAATTTTTTTTATTGTAGAATTAACTGCCGGTCCCTCGATTTCAAACGAAAACTTCGTTCGCATAACATACCTTAAAAATTTTAAAATTGATTTTTGTTTTAAATAAAAGTTAAGCCAATGAAAGTTTTGTTCGAAAGCGAGGGACAGGCAGTAAATTTGAAATAAAAAGAAATAATAAAAAGTTAGAATGGAATTACATGTAATATGTTTGTACTTATGTAAATATGTATTGACATAGGTATATTAAGTTGTTGAATTTGGTAATAATTTCAGCTTAATGCGTTCGATACATCGATATTTTTAATTAATAAATATCGATACTCTTAAAAAATATCGATACGATATATATCGATATATTTTTTCAATTTGCCCATCTCTACCCTAGCCTAAGTTTTGAAAAAATTTAAAGCTCATGCGTCTTTCTAAAAAGGGATCTATTTATGTTTAAAATTTCATTAAAATCGGTAAGATTATTTTAGAGGGGAAGTAGTTGCCCCCTACCTTCCGTCGCAGTCCTATTTTTTAAAAAGGCACAGCTAATGTGTCCATATAAAAAGGGATCTATCTATAATTTAAATCCTATAATTTGAGAAATGCCCCCTACCCAACCTCGGGCTCCTATTTTTAAAAAAAATTATAGCTAATGTGTCAACATAAGTAGGAATCTTCCTCTTTTAAAATTCATTAAAATCTTTTGGATAGTTTCGGAGAGGCGGAAATCGCCCCCTAACTCTTCCGTGGTCTTAAGTTTGAAAAAAATAACGCCTAAAACCATCTTCACAAAATGCAAAAATTTATTTTTAAAAATAAATCTTATAAAATTTTATAATATTTGAATTTTTTATCTTATGTCACTGTGTTACGTTATTTTGAATGTTGATTCAATGGCCTACTTTGTTGTAATAGCTCCTCAGGCTAAAATGAAATTTTTTAAACTCAAATATTTGAAGTTTAATCTCCCTTAACGGACAACCACCTTAAAAGAAAACCCTCTTATGACTGTTTTAAGTAATATAGCACCAAATTTTTTTAGAAACTGTCCAATTTTAAAATTATTTGCATACAATTTACCATTAAAAAAGGCCTCTTAATTTAATTGCCAACTTTTTACCCTTCATTTAACTAAGAAACTGATTAAAGCTTTGTAAATATACTATTTCATTCTACATTTCATTAAGTAAACACTCAAAAAATATGTAAAGTAACTTTTGCATAAAATTCGACAATTAATTTAGTCAAATTTACTTATAAAAGTTATTAAAATTTATCAAAAATCATGCTCATCATAACAAAATAATATCACATGAAAACTTCTTTCCATTGTGATGTCTTCTTAATTTATTTTAAAATTTATATGTTACAAACCAGGGACAGGCAGTCCGTCAGACATCGCCAAAAACGAAAAATAATTTAAGTTAATTTAATTTATGAAAAATATCTCACACTTGTATCTTTTGCTCTGTGACATTGACATGACACAAAAACACATAAATTTATAGAAGAAGAAATGTGTAAGCAAGTGTAATAACTTTTTAGGACTGCTAATAAGAATTGCAAATTTTCAAGATTTTCATACTCTTATCGCATTTAAATGTTTGTTTATAAAATTAAAATGTTTTAAAGATATTTATTCATAATTGAATGAAAGTGAAGGCAGTTAGTTATACCGGGTGGCAGATAATAAAAACCAAAAAAAAGGCTGAGAAATAAGTAAACAATGAGTATACAGTGGGCTAGTTAATAATGAATTTGTACATGTCTTTATATTGTAACGTAAAATCGAACAACGCATAGGCTTAATTATTTCCTTTATATAAAAAACGAATTCTTTCTATGGCAAATGAAAAATAAACCCAATAAAGCACACTTATCAATTCACTTTCACAACCTTAATTTACACTTTTATTAAACAAATTGTATGTATTTTTCAATGTCTGGACTAAAACTGACTACTGTATGCTAGATGCCGTGCTGTTGTTTATACCTAATTTTAGATTCATTCTATCATTTTCTTAAAACTTCATCTAAACTTCTTCTATGCTATTTGAACTTAAATTCAATGAACTTAACCCTGATTAAAATATCAAAATTTGGATTAAAAACAATTAACAGTTCAATAAAATAACCTCAATACTTATTATTGTTAACAGCTAAGGTAAGAGCTAAATGTTTACATTTGTCGTTCAAGTTGTGCTGAAAAACGTCAACAAGAAAAAATAAAGACAAAAGCACGTAAAACAAAAAATGTACTTTGGATTTCATGAAGAATTCTTGACAAAAAGTACGAAAAACCAGCAGCAAGGAAGAACGTGTAGATCAATAAAAATAGGTAATCATTCATTCAAAGCTAATTTCGATCTACCAAGGTAAAATACCATTTGGTTTAAGGATTGATGTTTGACTAATGACGTAATCCGTCGTCAATAGCGGTAAGAGCTAAACGGCAAACCCCACTGAAGAGATTATGTGGTTACAATCGAAACTAGTCTGGGCAACCTGTCCGTGAAAATCTGGGTTCAATTCCCAGCTCAGTCAGGAATGAAAAATTATCAATAAATTTTAATTCATTTCATATTGTAAAATGCCTTTCTTAATAAAAATAATTTAATGAAAATTAAATTCAATGAACTTAAGCCTGTTAAAATATCAAAATTCCTGATAGTAAAATTTTTACTAGTAAGAATTATTCAACCACCTGTATAATGTTTTTTTTACGAAACAAAAATAATTTTCATAGTTTTAAAATTAAAATTTTTTCGATAACATCAAATATTTGTTTTTCAAAAATTTATTTTTACCTCTTCAACTTATTTTCTTGTAAATTGGTAGAAACTTTTTCGATAACTCTCTTTTGGTTTCACCAATGTTCTTTAGCTCACAAGTTTCTTTTAATCTATAGCAATAATATTCAGGTGAGTTACTATATCACCTGTTAAAAAATCGAGTTCATTTGAAGGATTATCTATTTATTAAATGAAAATGGTTTATTTGTTTGGGTGGTGTATCTTTACCTTAATTTATGTAAGGAGTATCTAACATATAAAATTTCTTTAAGTTTGGGACATAAAACTTGATAAAAAAGAATATCTAATACAGCGAATAGATATTTTTTATAAGAAATGTAGGACCATAGCATAATAAGTACCAGGTATGTTCATTAGAGATAGTTGTCATAATTTAGCCAGAAAAAATGTGCTCCAAAAGGAGCAGGTTTGATGTATAAATTCATACCTCAAATCGCTTCAAACCTGCTGATGGGATGCCTGATTTTAATATGGGGTGTTCCCGGTTTGGAGAACTATTTTGTGCTGACAATAGACGCTTCTTTTAACATAAAAAAAACATGCAAACACAGCACTCCTAAAGTGCGTTTTTAAGGGATATTGACACATTCATTAATGTTTTGCTTTTATTTGTTTAAATGCCTTTTTTCAATCATTTTCGTAAACATAATTGGGTGATTCACAATTTGTGCTCTAAAGTCATATCGTCAATGTCCTAAATAATATTTTACTATTGATTAAAAAAAAAAAAATAGTGGTGTGTTTCAAACAAAATAAAAATTTTAATGCTGTGTTCATTGATTCGTCATAACCAGAGAAGACAAAAAAAAGCAAAAAACAAAGTGTTAACAGCAAAACAAATATATAAAAAAAGCACAAAAATTTAGAAAAAAAAGCATTTTTATTTTTTTAATATATACATTTAAATATAAAAAAATTACAGTTATTCTATTTCTTCAGATTCGTGAAAACAGTTACAATAACCAAACATGTGGGCTTTTATATTTGTAAACGTCATTTTTCTTCGTCTTTCTGTTAAAAGTGAAGTGTATAAGTAGAAACTTCTTCCCACGTCAACGGATGTTGTTGGAGCAAATTTATATTTCAAAATTTCATTTCGTCATCAGGTTAAGCACCAGTTTGAAGAATGCTGTTTATTTGTAAAATTTGTTTGAACCCCGGATTTCTTTGAAATACGTACTGCATTAAATTTCTTCATATATATTTTTTCATGTAGATTCTCAAGAGCTTCTCGTACATTTGACACAATATTTGCACTTTCGTGAATAGCTAACCCAACTGTTTGTAGCTTTTTTTATAGAAGACACAATAATTGAAAAATAGTTTTTGATAAACGCAAGTTGGGAACTTAATCCGGGCAAGTTATATATTTCCTTGGCGTGCGCGATCGAATCTGAGTCTTCACTTTTCAGTTAAGAAATAACAGCCTTTACTTTATCAAGGTATTCTGCATAATGCATTGTGGCTTTTATCCAAGAACCCCAACGTGTAGGGAGCCAAATTGGGATTCATTTGTAAAAACAACTGCTTTCTACGAGGAGCCTATGGAAATTAAAATTTTAGTTTGTATGTGTGTAAATACGAGTTATTGAAAAATTAACTTAACAAAAACGGATTTGGTACAAGGTATTAATTTATTTACATGCTGAAATTCTAAGCGCTGCATCAGTTACCATTAGCAATATTTTGTCGTATTGAATGCCTAGATTACATTAAAAAAAAAAAACATAAAAAATAAAAAAAAAATTATGAATCAAATATTCACTTACCATCAGGCCATAAAATTTGTAATGAATCGTTGAAGAAAGATGCAATAGAAGCCCCATTTGCATTTTCGAGAACACCCATGTTCAATAAAAAAGGTTTATTTCCAACATCGCCATTTAAAATACCAAATATAAAGTTGGCCACATATCTTTGTTCACTGTCTGTTGTTTCATCAACAGAAATCCATATATATTTACCTTTAGCCTTTTCACGCATTTTTCACAAAGCATTTGAGGTATGTATTTACCTCTAATAGATCTTTCGCTTGGAATTGACAAATTGGCGTGCTTTTGAAAGATATTTTTGAAACTGGGATGGCTTACTTTTTTTCACTGGTATATTGGTCTCCAACAAAAATTTACATATATCTTCGTGAAATGTATTAGCAGCAATAGTAACAGGAAATTCCGTTATAAGTTTTTGTGGACGATTTTTTTGGCAAGCAGCTAATTTGTGTTTTTTGTACTAAAAAGTTGCTCCACATTGCACTTCTTTTCGCTATTAATTTCACTCGAACACACATTACAAAAAAGCCAATCTTTTTCAACTTTAAAAACTTCAGGATACAATTTTACCATTTTTAGCAAAAATAACATATTTGACTTTTCTTTCGGCATTTTTTTTCTATTATTTTTTCGTTCACAACGGCCGGTTTACTTATTTTGTTTTAAACTCAAATAAGTAATATGGCTGTTTTTTTTTTGGGATGGTAAGTTTATTAATTTTAGTTGTAATAAAGCGCCCAAAAACATTGAGTCCACAACTAACATATTTTTGTTTTAACCCAGAAAAAAGTTGTCAATTATTTTTTTTTCTCATGTTTTATCAAAAAAATATTTTTTACGTAAAAATTATGTTAAAAAAGCTATTTTACAGCAAAAACATAGGAAAAAAGCAAAATAAGCACCATAATAACAAAAACAGCAAAAAAAGCAAATATGGGCAAAAACAGCAAAAAAGAAGCAAAAAAAGCAAATTGGTCTTCTCTGGTCATAACTGTACAGTAGAATTCTAAATTATAAGCGGTTGCCCACAGCATTCATATCTTGTAATTATTTTAAGACATATGACTTTTCAACTTTATGACTACCTTGTGAATTACCCAAATATTTTTTTATTTTTTCGCTTTAAAACCTTCTTCGTTCTTAGCCCTAAAATAGCAGTCTTTTGTGTATTTTATTCGTTATCATTTACTGCTGTATAAGAGCTCTCTTATTGAAGCGCTCGATTATGTGCTTTTTCCATTAAGTGCTTAAAAAAACACAAATTTTTTTACTGGGTAATGTCAAATTAATTTATTTAAATTTTGATGCTTATTTTATCTTTTTCCTTATTTTCTTTTGTTTGACGTTATATGTATGTATATGTGATATTCGAATGTGCCAAAATATATTGGCAACACTCAAACGACTTTTGACTGGTATTTCACAACGAAAAGAATCGCAATATACTGATTAATGTGTTTGCAACATTGCACAATGTTGTTGTGCTTATATGTAGGGTATGTTAACACTTTTTTTAGATAAAAGTTGTACCATATTTTCATTAAAACCATTGTGGCACTAATTTCATAATATAGGGCAAAGTGGAAATTATATAGCGAATAATAATACCATTATCTTGTTAAATGGATGGGCCGTTGAACATGCTTCATATAGTTAAGAATATCAGATAAATATATCAAGTACAAATAATCTATATCATTTTTATAAAATTTTTAATTTACTTTGATAAAAAGCATTTTTAAGATACTGGAAATTTATTAAATACCGTTTTCAATTCAAGCCATATTTTTGCAAATGCCGTAACGACCTTTCTGAGTTTTTTCAATATAATTTTATTATAACATACCTATAACATACTTCATTGCCTACAACTTACTTTATTATAACATACTTCACGAAATTTTGCGATATAATAATAACGGGTTGCCCATGTTCGACGGACCCATGTTTTTGTTAATCGACGAGGCTTGTCCACAGGCAACAATCTTTGCGTCAATTGAATTTTGTACGGGAACAAATGCAAATCAACGCAAATAATCCGTTGTAAAGTGAACCGATCCATGCCCAACTGCTGAGAACGGCGTTTTTGGGATGTTCTTGGGGACCTCTCAACACTGGCTCGTACGGCAGCGATATTTTCGGCCGATCGCCTTGGTCGACTTTTATTTGGCCTCTTCGGATTAGAAAGAGCCTCACCAGTCGAAAATTTTTCGTATAAACGCTTAATGGTGTTCTTAGAAGGCGCACTTCTCACATTTTTTAATATTTTAAAAGCACGTTGAGTTTTCACAATTGACTTGTTCTGTTGAATGTAAATTTCAACTATTTCAGAGCGCTCGCGTCGCGTGTATTGTTGCATGGTAAAAATCTGCTTGGACTGACGCTTCAAACGCGGTATGTCATTAAGCGATCTGACATCTCTGTCAAAAGTTATGGCGTTGCCAGATGGGTCCGTCGAATATGGGCAACCCTGTATTTGGTGCCAACAAAAATAATAAAAGCTTTACAAGTATAAAAAAAATCAGCATTTAGTACTTACTAAAGAATCGCTCGCAAATTTCAAAGAGCACTAAAAACGGTGCGAAAAGCACCGAGCTGACAACGCTGTTCAAAAGCACAAATGTCAAATTTTAAGAAAATTAAAGCAAAAGAAAACACGAAAGTTGCTGGAAAAAATCTTTCTGTTTGAAGTTGTAATCGACCTGTCTGACCCAAGACTTTGTTTTTCATTCTGTTTTGTTTGTAGCACAGAGTTCTGTTTCTATGGTTTAATTTATGTGTTTATGTGGAATTGTTGATGTGACAATACAGTAATTTGACAATAAAAAAATGAAATACTTTAGAAACGTAAAACCTGTCGACCGACCAGTCGATAGTTAGCGGGCCGCTTAAGAGAACGACAATGAGTGACTTGTTGTCGCTCGCTTTACCCTTAAAAGCATGATTTTTTTTTACACTGTGAAAAAAATATATTATGCAGACAAGGACATGCTAACGTCGGGAAAAATAAACAAAAAAAAATTTTATTTTCGAATGCATATACATCGAACTAAAATTTTTATTTTAGATGAAAAATTTTAAAGCAGTTCTTGGCCTTTGTGAAGTAAGGGCTTCTTCGCACTTTTTACACGTTGTCAGTGGCCTTTTTCACCGCACATCACATATAATTTGAACCCCATTTGTGAGGCTTATTCTACATCAGAAAGTGTGAAACTTTTGTAGCACACATTTGTTCATCGTTGGACACTTTCTGTTCCATAAATGCGTAACTTTGCAGATTTACAACATTTGAAAATTTATAAAATAAAGGAAAACACAAAAGCTGTATTTTAAATACATATTACCATACACCCAGAAAAAAACTATGTTTAAATATGGTCACCTCCAACAAAATTATTTTTAAAGAAAATTGTAAGCATATTATGGTTAAATTATATTATTATCACCGACAACCATATTATGGTTAAATGTGTCCTCCATCAAGAGAGCACAAGCAAATTATGGTTGTCTCCGAACATGTTTTGGTCAATAATAACTAAAATATGTTTAACACTTATAATAGCATGGTTGGTTTTCAACCATAGCATGTTGCTCTTGGAGAAGAGGAAAATACTATTGTTAATTTAAAAACAAATTATTCTCATATTTAACCATAACATGTTTAGAGACAACCATAATATGGCTGTGGCTTCATGATGGAGGACACATTTAACCATAATATGGTTGTCGGTGATAATAATATGGTTAAATTTCAACATAATATGTTTAAAATTTTATGTAAAAATAGTTTTGTTGGAGGTGACCATATTTAAACATATTTTTTTCCTACGTGTATGTAAAAATAATTTTTTTTTTATATACTAACCTTTGAACATTTAGAAATTACACAAAAAAAGAGTAAAGTTAATTACAGTTGCTAAAAATTGTTGATTAACTTTTATTGTTAACGTCAAACTTACAATATAAAGCTTGGATGAAAATTAAAAGTATTTCGATTCTATAAAATTGACTATGGAGATTGTAATTAATTAACAACATTATGCATTGGGGGTTTAATATTAACTTTGTGGCCATTTGAATGGTATGTTGCATTATTACAACAGCATGTGTTTAAGGGTTAAGTTGTCTATCGACATGGGGGGCCAGGGCGTTAGTTGAAATTGCAAAATTAGTGCACTACCTCAGTCTATATTCGTAAGCATAAATATTTGTTTAATTCTTTACTTTTTATCTATTGCCCACTGTATTTGATTCTCTAAGTTAATAAAAAAAAAAACACTGGTTTGTGTTGTTTATCGTACCAAATTAAGCTTAATATTTATATACATTTGCAAAAAAAATAATATTAAATAATATTTGTAATATTCCACATTTTTTCCTACTCTGCCTTTTTTCTTAGGGTGTCATTTTCCTTGCTAAACATTTTGTTTACGAATTTTGCAAAAATCTTTAAGTCCTTCTGTCATTTTGCTGTCAGTTTTTCCTGTTTTTTTTTGTTCTGCATATAAAATGTGTTTGTTCGTTGTAAAATCTACCTGTCTTCGAGATGTTTACAGGATTTTGTTGACAATCTTTTGAATATTAAATTTTTTTTATTTTTTTTTCTTGTTCTTTAAGTCTCTCCCACATTTAGACATAATTTTTTATTAAAGTTATAAATAAATAATTTTTGCCTTTCTCGTATTTTTACAGCATAATTGTTTTTGCTTTTGCAAAAGGGTCAAAAAGATAAATGTCATCGTTGTCGGCAATATTTGGAAGAATAATAAAGCAATTCAAAATATCTAAATTAAGATGTCACAAACAACGAAATTACTAAATTTTTTTTTTTTAATAAATAGTGTTAAAGATAAAATGTTTTAAGCAATGAGTATCATTAAATTTATGCAAATTTCTGATAAATTAGAGAAATTTTTGTCTAAGGATGGTTTGATTTAGGTGTGTAACATAAAACTGATTTAAGCAAATTTTAAGCATTTATGTTTCATAATAAATGGTGAAAGTGAAACTTATTCCTGTGAAAGCGTTCTGCATTAACCAAAAATATTTTAGTCAAATGGAGCATGGTCTGGGCTATAAGGCGGGTGATGCGAATCGTTTTAACTAGTATTTTCTAAATTGTTTGAAAATGATCTTGCAACTTGTTGTCGGTCATGGTGGCAATGAATATTTGGGCTTCATGTCTAGCTGTATATTCTGGGCGTTTCTTTTGCCTATTGTTTGGGTGCACAATAGGGTTACCTGGTTCTGGGGTACGGCACTGATGTCAAACGTGGTCGGCCTGGTCTTATTTCCGATGGGAACTACGGGTAGCTGGCTACTCGGCTGGTTGGAGTCTGAAGGGCGCAAAACCACATGTTGAGGCAGGTCAAGCAGCACACATAAACACACCCTCTCCGGTTAGAACACAAGAACCACACTTATTTTCTGTCGCACACTGGCACCTTTAATTTGTGGCTCTTTTAAAATAACAAAACACTACTTCACTTTTCTTCAGGTTTTTTTAATGTATTCTTTATTTTATTCTTCTCTTTTTATTTAATTTTTTGTTAATGGCGTCTGGCTAGTACTAGTTTTATGTAAAGTGTGAAGAAGAAAAAAACCCCATTTTTCAGGTGGCGTTAAATCACAGCTGAGCAACATATTGCATGCGGTGTTGCCAGATGCCACCACATTTACTCCGGTTTCACACAATCAAAATAATGGGAAACATAAACGCCCGGTGCACACCAGCCAGACGCCAACACCTATAATTGTTTTAAATTAATCAATTGTATTCGATAGAGGTGCTTTGTCATCATCTGCCCTGACTGAAGCAGCTCATAACAGAGAGCTCATACAAAATATGACCTTGGTGCCAGGGATAATTGGCCTTGGCTTTGATTTGGATACTTGGCTTTGTATTCCTGTGCTTCGGATAATTTTTCCATCTCCAGCAATTATTTTAACTTCTAATGCAAGTTCGTTTTTAAACAATAGTCATAGAATTATACCTTCAATAAATCATATTGGAATTTTTCGGCGGGCATGGCAAAACCATCTCTAACATGTTGAAATCGAGGAAATATTTTCAGGATTAGCTTCAGTAGATAATCGATAATCGATTTAGTTGACATTTTTCTATATTAAAAAGTAAGCTAAAACCTTCTGCAGAGGAGGCTTTTTGGGCACAAAATTTTACTTTTTCAAAGCAAAACAAGAAAAAGTGGTATATTCGGCTGTGCCGAATCGTTGGAACCGTCCACCCAGAGTAAGAATATTTCAAAATTAGGCTTCATATCCTAAAATTGTAAGTTCCAGCTTCAGTCAAGAATGGCAAATTATTAATTAATTTTAATTCATTTCACGTTGTAAATGAATTAAAATTCATTAAAAATAATTCGACGAAAATTAAATTTGTTGAACTTAAGCCGGATTAAAATATAAAAATTTGGATCAAAAACCATAAACAGTTCAAAAAAAAAAACAGATATAAATAAACACTAACCACACAGTATTATAATTCGTTGAGGTGTTAGATGTAAAAATGTGTTTTTCAAAAGTACTCGTTGTATGGGGCCTATTCAAAAGAAATTTGGTAGAGTAATTTGTAGCCATAAAAAACTATAACTGGCCAATTACGACTACGGAAGCATTATGTGTTACGGTTTTATTCGTACTAAAGTATTTTCCGGGTGCTTTATGAAAGGCCTATGGTAAATTATGAACCACCGATCTTTACAAAGGTTAGTAGCATATTTTATAGTCTTATAAAACTAAGCTCTGCAAAATTTGTGGGAATCTTTGAATTCCTTTACAAATTTATGGTAATTTTTGTAACAAAAATTAAAATTTTTTTAATAATGTTGTTCCACATTTGAGTTCACAACTCTTTTTCTACTAAATTGATTGTATCGGATATCAATATTAAATTGCTCAGGAAAACTAGAAGCAACTTGATACCAAAGTTGTTCTTTTCTGTTGGGTCTTTCGAAAGTTAGCGTGTTTTCAACAGCATGCCGACACGATTAAATCGGCCAAGAATAACTCAAAGACCAAGAATATATATTATTTATCGGGTCTTAGATGAATATTAAAAAAGTTTCAATAGGTATAAAAGACTTAGGTCTAATAAATCACGGCAAGTTAAACTCTCTTTTTGGTTTAAAATGTGTTAAAACCAACATATCTAAAAATCTGTAAACATATAAACCATCTTTAAACGCATACAACTTGGCGTTTAAACTACCAATACAGACCATATGAATTCGACACATATTAATTTTTAAACTACATATTTTACATGGGATACTGATTTACAGCTGTTGAGTTTAAAATCATATAAATTTAAGTTTAGTTCTACTAAACCAGCGTTTAAACATTTTCTGATTTATTAACTATTCACCACTAGTTAGGGGAGGGATAAACAAATTTTTAATTTGCAATATGTCGGTCAATAAAAAGGTATTTATGTATACCTTCCAACATTTATTATAAGTTATTAAAGCAACAAATCTCATAGCAAATAAAGAATTTTTTATGCAAATTTACAAAAATGATATTTATTTAAACCAGTTGTATAAAAGGGGTGGTTAATCGCGACGTTTGATTTCAAAATACTTTTTTACAGATCACGCATGACTCATATCAAGCTACTTTGTGATTTTTGTTCCATATCGTTTAGCAAGTCATCATGGAAAGACTCACACCGCCCCTCCAAATTGTTAAGCTGTATTACGAAAATCAGCATTCTATTAGAAATGTTTTTATCGTAAAATGTTGTTCAGTGATGAAACTCATTTCAATGGAACAAAATTGCCTTATTTGGGCTGATGAGCAACCCGAAGAGTACCATGAGCTACCATTACCATTAACGGTATGGTGTGGTTTTTGTGATGGTGGAATCATTGCCCCATTGGTTAGGTTCCATGGGCAGCCATCGAGAGACAGTTCACTTGGTTCCTTCAGAATTTAAAAAAGACTAATGATTCAGTTTAAAAGGTGGATAAATTCTGAGTCCTTTAAAAAAAAAATAATTGAATTTCCTCTTACTGTTCCAAAGTTATACCCTTTTAAAGTTTTTTACCCATTTTGTGAAATTAAAAATATTGTAATGTGTTTGCCATTTATGCTTCGGATTTGTTTTAATGTTAGATATTTAGATATTAAATATGGGTGGTTTTTTTATTCTGCTGCACAGACTTCAGTTTACAGTATACAAATATATTGGTCTTTTTACAGTTAGTTTATTACGCTTTTTTTTTTTTTTTTTTTTTGACAAACTCTTACATGATCGAACTAACACAATTTCTACTTAAGGTTAAAAAAAAATATTTTAGATAGTTATTTTCTACGAATTTTGCATTAATAAAGAGGCGACTTTGTATTCGTATGTGCCAAAAAATCTATAGTAATTATATCGCCAAAAGGCTTGGACTGCTTAGCCAGAAATTATTATATATTACTATATAAACCATAAGCTATTACAAAACCGAAAACAGGGATAAATTAGCGGGCAAATATTCTATTTTTAAATGCTTTGGACTATGCAGCATTGATATCATACATCATTTATATGAAACAAAATGCACAATTCACTTCTTACTGACCGCTGCAGAATTTCTTTTAAAAGATCCAAGCCTGCAATTGTATATGGACAATAAAAAAAAACAGCGTGGTAGAATAATAAGGTGATGGTCATAACTTACACTCGAATAGCGATAGAGGTTATACTTGGAAAAAGGCTGATAACCAATGCAAAGCCAAATATCTCAAATTTAAATAGAAATAGCCATATCGCAGAAGCAGGAAGTTGCAGGATTTGTTTGGAACTTCTTATCAAGCAAATGAAAACACCGTAAATTATTAGCAATTGCTCCATACCTATTTGCAGTACACAATCGGTCAATCGAACATTACGTACAAATTCTTAACAGTGTGGTTAATTAAATTTAACCCAGCTAGCATAAATGAGTCTTTTCAGATTACTTTTGATGATTAAAAACTTAATTTATCACTAGGGCGATTGAAAAATAATTCACATATGATTCATTCATATGCTTAAAAAGGAATCAGAAAATTGTATCACAAATAATTTTTTGATGTGATTCATCTCTCACAACAAGAGTATCACTTATGATCGAAAATTTAGCTCATTTGAGGTTATTTTGCTCGATCATAATACAAAATGCTAGCAGGGAATATACATATATGGAGGTATGAGAGTATTTGCATGTTTTTATTTATAATCGCCCTATTATGTAGATAAATATCTGGTTTTAATTAAATTTCATTACTTGTTGCCAGTATTATTTTTAATAAAATAAAAAAAATTACCTGTGACATGAACATTTTTTTGCATAAAACGCATAAAGGTACCTTATCATACTGTGACTGTTTAAGTTGTCATGCTACGTCTATCTTTTTTAAAGCTGTAAAAATTACTAAATCATCAAAAGTTAGGAGCTCTCAAGAAGTTACAAGTATGACGGTTATTACTAGGGAACTAACGAATACCTATACTGATACTGATATAGCGGCGATACTTCACCTTTGACGATATATCGGTATCGGCGATGTTTTACTGTCGATACACCGATACTTTTTTATAGTTTTTTTGAACAAACTATTTAATTTTCAATGCTTTTTTTTTGCATAACAACTAAGAGCAAAAAATCATACCGAATAATAAATTGTTTCTTTTAATTCTTAAGCTGGAGGTCGGTCAACACCACGCGTTCTATGCGTATCTAACTTTCTTGACCTTTTTTCGAGACGCATGCTAAAATATAAAGTTATCCTACTTCATGCTTTTGATACGTGTATGTATTTTACGCGTTTGGTGTGTAAGTAGTCAATACAATTTTACACTTCTAAGAGACCACAAAATCCATAAGAAAAATCACTGCTAAATTTTCTGACGCTATTTCGCTAGTTAACAGATTTCGAACTATTTTAGAAAATACGATAAATGAAGTAGCTGAGATGCAGAAGAAAGATTTGTGTGTTAAGAGAATAATGAAATCTATTGTTTATCTAGAATTCTTTACCTTCGATACAAAGCTAGAAAGTTTCAAAGATGATAGATCGAAAAAACGTCTTATTGAGCTACTCAACGTTGCTCTACATTTCGAAAGTATTGAAGGTACTGTAACCCCTACACTTAGTAAACATTCTGATAAGTCTACAAGAACTGAATTTTGGAGCGTATGTGCAAATCTTAAAAGAAAATTTTGAGAAGGATGATCCTCTGTCGCTCCCTGTTGTGGCTCAGCTAAAGAAGAAGTCTAGATATATCTTAGATTTTCTAATTTTTCTAGAGGCTCAGATCCACTTGTTTACTGTCACAATTAAATGTTACACTCAAAATTTAAGACCATGACGCAGAAAAATTTAAGTTGTCAAATGAATTCAGTCACATCTGAGAGACTATTTTTTATTGCAGCTCTGCATCAGACAGATTTGCGAAATTATCTCCGAAAAAGTTGAGAATACTTTGTGTTTAAAAAAAAAAAAAAATCTTATTAATATTTATTTTGAATACTTACCCCCATATTCATAAAAAATATTTTAGGTTTATAGCAGGTTAATGAAACGACTTTTCTATGAAAATTTGTTTAATAAACCTTTTATTAATCAAAAATATTTTTTATGATTACGGAAGTTAAAATCTATTACACCTTTTTTTTCAAAAATTAATTAATTTTACCATGAATTTAAATCAATTTCTTTATTTTTAAAATCTTATTAAAATTAATTTTAAATACTAATAATCTCTTACACTGTAATTTTGTATAATAAAGAAATAACTTCACTTGAGTTTTGTTAATTATACCTTGAACTAAAATTTTATATTCGTATCGGTATCGTAATCGGTGATATTTCTTCTTGAGTATCGGTATCGTACGTAAAAAAAAATTAAGTACAAAACGCAATACGTACCCGGATACCTTGTCAATCATATAAGGGTAAACTTAAATTACCAACAAATTGGATATCGTAATTTTTGCCATTTTGAAATTCAATAATAGAAATAATCTATCTAAAAACTATGGAAAAATTCCATTTAAATTTTAAATTTTTTATTCAAATCTCCAAGAGTTTAAAAATCCCACACCACTTGTTAATATTCATGTTGTATATATTTTTATCTAAAAGAAAAACTAAAGTATAATCTCTCTATTCCGGTTGGGGTGCAAAATAATTTCTCTTTCAAATACTAATTGAAAACTAGAAGCAAATAGAAGAACAGTTATCTCGGTAATAAAAACAATTTTCCTGTAAAGAAAAAAAAAATGTATATAATAATAAAAAATAATGTATAGTTTCCCTTCAATTCTCTGTAAGCCTTAATATCTTCTTTTCTATTACTATCACATTATCAGCATTTACCCTTTTTCTCGTTTCATTGTTGAAAGTATTAGGAAAGAATTATAAAATGTTTGTTATTACAAATTCCAAATTTAATTACAACAATTTAAGACAATTGTTATCTGTTTGTAACATGCTGGTGTTACAATATTCTACACGAGCAGGCAACCAACCAACCAAACAGCCCATTATGGACACCCTCTTCTTCTAAAAATAGTTTTCTTGTTCATGTTTTCACAAGTATTTGTGAAAATGCTTAAGAGCTTGAAAACAAATAATTTGTCCTTCCTTAGAATTGTATATCCTTTTCTGGTGATTATTAAATTTGTTGATTTTTTTTTTACAATTTTCTATTTCCTACAAGGATTTTTATCTTGTTTTAAAAAAGTGTTTTCTATGTAAGTTTTTTTTTCTTTCGTATACCCATCATTGGTTGTCGGTTTTATTATTTTATTTTTTTTTTTTTTTTTGTATGTCTTAGTTAAGTACTAAACCTCACTCTGGGCCACACTCAAACTCAATAATGAAAAAATACTTAATAGTTTTACTTTGTGATTACCAAGTTTTGACCAGTGTTAATAATCTTTTAGAAGAGTATTTTAGTAGTGTGGTTTTTATGTTTATACAGAGTTCTTCATTCTGTCGAAATAGTTTGATAATTTTAAAGCAAATAATAGCAAAAATGGATTACACACGGAGATAAAGAACATTCGTATTAGGACAGAAACCAAAACTAAACAAGTAAGAAAGTATAGCAGGACATGCACATAGTACTTGACACATGTTAGATAGTGTACTCTATTTGGGACCGCTAAGCAATTATGGACCCGGTCTGGGTTACCGTGTTAGAATTTTGTAAAAAGTGGCACAAAAGGCGGTTTTATAAAACTAATGTCGCACAAAAAAGTTGTATAAAAACATAACATAACAAACATAAAATTAAACAAACAAAACAGAAAAAATATGTAACATGGACAAATATGGGTTGTTGACATTTTCCGACTCAATTAAAAGATACAGTGGCTCAAAGTTTATTTTATGCAGTACATACTTTTTCTTTTAGACGCCATATCAATAAAACAGATAAAATTAAGAATTTATAATTGACATCATACTGAAGAGAACAGCTTATAGTTTAACGGAAAACCTTTATTTATTAAAAACAGAAATATTTAAATAAATTTAAAAAAAGGGATCACAAAAAACACCTTATTTTTCATCTTGCAGATTTATTTATGCAGTATATTGGTATTAAAAAAATCGTACTTTTACTGGTTCTTACTGAATTCAGTATTAAGTATAGCATGGTCAATAACAGCTTTGGGCTGGTTTGGCATCGATGTGACCATTTTTTGGGTAATACTAGAAAAAATATTCATCTGCCTCTCCTTTTTATTGCTTGTTTTTGTGATTTATGATTTGATTTTCTAAAAAAGACCATACATTTTATGATGACTGCAGTGACAGCGTCAGAAAATGTGAACAGTTAAATATTAACTAATTTTGCACAATACCCGATTTTTGCAACGAATCATTATCTTGATCAATTCAAAACGCGATCTTACACCCAGATCATGCACTCTCCAACATATTTTCTTTAAAGTACTTACATATGTCAATAGACATTTTTTTAATAAATCTAGCCAAAATACAGGCCCAAACAGTGACACTGCCATCGTCATGCTTAACTTTTCCTTATTGAGCTTTGAATTCGGGTTTTGCCTCTCATATGACATTTCCCCTGAGCCACAAATGTTGAATTTCTATTCATTGTTGAAGATGATTTCCAAAACGGTGAATTCTTGGAAACATATTCGCTGGCTAAGTTATACCTACATACACAGAAAAAAATTTTTTGTCAATTAAAAATATGGTTCAAAAAGTATTTAAATTTAATTAATGTGATAATTTTATCAACTATTTTTTTAGTTGAAAGAAAATTAAAAATATAATTTTGATTTAATTACTATTTAAGTTGTTTTGAAATACAATTTTAATAAAAATAATAATTAAATATCAAAAAATATGAATTGATTTTTTCGTTGAAAATAAAATAATTTAAACTTGTAGAATAGCTGTTGGGAATTGTCAATATTTAATTAAATAAATTAACACATTGTTTGTATTGGCAAAGTTTTTTGATAATTTCTTTAATTAATATTAAAAATATCATTTATTGAAAAAAAAAATATTCACAATATTAAAATTTTTAGTAATCAATATATTTATTTTGGTAATAGGTGCAAAATCAACAACTTGTTGCTTGATATTATAAATTTGGTATAAATTTGGTGATTAGAGAAAATTTTTAATTTTTTCTGTGTATCTTTTATTAGTGTGATAAAGGGTTTTCTATTCTGACTGATAAAGGGTTTTTTTGGTGCAACTCGGACATGAAAATCGTATTGAGGTAGGACATGGCAAAAAGTTTCAACACAGCACTGTTTCCCTAAGCCGGCTCAAATATTATCGGAAGTCACTTTTGGATTAAGTGCTTCTCTAAAATATTTTCACGAGCATTTATGTTAATCATATCGGCTATTACCGCTAGAAATGTCCGTTCTTGAAATGACTTTTTGCCATTTCCCGTTGTACAGGAGTCTTACGCGAACTTATTTTATATTTTAAAACCAATAGTTAAAAAAATCTTAACTTAAGTGTAAGGCAAAAAACATCCAGAACTAAAACGAAGCCATGAAAAAACAGAAACAGTGCATTCTTTAAGCACAATTAGACGATTTTTATTTAAATGGGAAAAGCTCGCCACAAAATTTAAAAAGTCGCTAAATTAAATGATCTTAGGAAGTCAAACAAAAAGAGACCGCCAAAGATTGGTCAAATTGTTACTTTAGTCGACAAGCGGCAACCGTGGACCCGGAAGAGAAAAATTATGTTACAAGGTTAAAATTGATAAAAGAGTTAATGCCTAATACTTCATAGATATCAAAATTTATATGAGATTTTATTGAGGCTGCTTATATGGGACCTAAAGTCAATTTTGGACTTTCCAGCACAAAAGTGAAATGACTATTTAGATGCTATAGAAGTTATTGTCATTAAATTTTAGACAAATATCAATATTTATAGGAAAGTTTTGGCGTTATGAGCTTTTCTTGTGAGTGATATTTGTATTGTAGCTATGGCCAAACTTGAGAGGATTGCCAATCAATTTGGTAATGTAATACAGATTACAATAACATATTTTTGAGTAAAATGTAATCTAAATACTAACATCATAAGATGGCTTATGGGTACAAAGACGTTATTCCGGAAAGATGTTTGTATGGGGGATATGTTAAATTATGGATCTCTACTCACCATTTATATTTGCTAAGAGCTTGGTCCTCGCGATTACTTAAACGCGTACACCAAATTTCATCAAATTATCTATAAAATTGCGACTTTTGCTTTTCGCAAAACGTTTATATGGAGAGCCAGCCAGACGGACGGACTCGTTTGATCAACTTGGAATGTAGTTGGTATTATGCGATTGTTCTGATGTTTGTAGCACATAAAAAGTATTGGTAATAGACCTACCTTTAAATAAAGATATAAACTCAAAATCACTTTCTAAGTCAATATAATGATGTCCGTCCGTCCGTTCAACTGACCTACTGCCTGTCAAGTAAAGGCCTGCAGAAATGCTCTTCAAAATCAGACACACAACAAAACTCAATTGTATGTACAACACGTTTGAGTACAATCACAATGACAAATGATAAGCGTTAGTGTTTATCGTACATTTTAAATGGTGTTGAGAGGATACAAGAACTCAAGGAAACACACCCCAGACAGTACTTGTTTCTTTCAAAACCTTTCAATACAATAAAAGCATTTTGTCTAAACTCAAAGTATTGAAAAGTACCTCATACAGTCAGCGATAATATTTGATAGTCACCGCATACAAAGTATTTGTTATATTTACTTGTGTGTCGTATCTGGCATACGCAGACATAGAATTGTTCTTGCAAAAAATTACAATATTAACAAAGAAACTAACATACAAAATATTTCGTACACACATATTCTAGGCTCACATTAAAACAAAAAAAATTGTGTATTTTTTGTTCCACTCTAAAAGATGCGTGTATTTTTCATTTCCTTGTAAATTTTTGGGAGTATTTTTTGTACCAATATTTTTAAAAAGTAAAACATTTGTTTTTGGCTTATATACGTTCGTACACATAAATACGTAAACTGGTCGTCTACACATCTCTTTAGTATTCGCTTGTGACAGCGAAGCAACAGTATGGAGTTTTCAAATTTTTCAATGATTTGAATGTGTGTTCAAATGGAATTTTGTAGGACTCTACTATCTAACTGGTTGTGAGCTATACTTATTTATAAAACAAAAAGTTTTTAAAATGATGCTTGCACATCAGTTATTGTCACTGGTGCTCGATATTGCGATCAAATGATAAAGCTCTTTGTAAGAGGGAGTTTACATGGTGTATTTTCAGGCATGTCTAACAAACACGTTTGTTTTGTTTGTAGGATCTTGGGTAACAGAAGAAAGACGGTTTGCAAAACAGGCACAAAACGAGTTTTCATGCTTGTGTTTATCAATTTTCATATATTTTAATTTGTATGTAAATGGATATAAGACAATTAGACATGAAAATAAACATATTTGGAAAAACATCGTGAAAAAACAATAGGTTTTTGGAAAGGATCAAAAGGTAATGAATAAAATAGACATGTCTGAAAAGACACCGTGTAAATGCCCCCTAATAAAATTGGATAATGTTGATGTGTCCAATAAAACAATTGAATAACTGCGTGACACAATTGCCAATTGTATTGTCTTTTTAGATCGTTTAATCCAACAATATTTGATTTTTTATAGATAATTATATTAGAAGTTAAAGGTCTAATAAATTGATGTAATATATTTTATGGCTTAAAAATAATATAAAAAAACTGTGTTTTCTACTTAATTTTAATTTCGCATTACTTTTGCAACACCCTTTAATTATATTTTTTCATGTTGCTATAGAGGAATAAACTTAAAATACTAATCGCCATACTTAAGCACATTCCCTGTAAAAAATAAAAACAGAACCTTCCTGTATCTTTAACAATGAAAACGCCCACAATTACATCTTTTAAACCATTCGAAGAAATTCGAAACATAAATTTTGTATTGTGGTATTTCATTAATTTATATTTTTTTTTTGTTGTAAATTGATGTTGTAAATTGACATTAAGACATTCATATCTTCACCTAAAATGCAAAAGGGCGTAACAACCAAATAGAGTTTTTGATGGATTTTTGTTCGTTATTAAACTACATTTTCACAAAAAGGGGTTGATCCCTGCGATCAAAAATGGCGACTTTTTTAAAGAAATTCAAATGCCAAGATCACCTTGTTGTTACTGATTGTGTAAATTTTTTTGCTTCTCCTGTGAAAAAATTAAATGTGTCGTTACGCCCTTTTGCATTTTAGGTGACGATATGAATGTACATGCATACATAAGAAAAGGGTATTTTTTAAGTTCCATAAATCGTAAAATTGTAAAAAATATCAACAAAAAATTAAATTTTAATCAATTTTTTTTTACATTCTATAACTATATCGGCAATTAACAGGTCCATTTCTCGCAACCAAATTATCGCCAGATTTTAGTTTGTATAAGTCAATGGTTGCGGTCGCCGTATGTCACGGGTTACAATAAGAGATCTTTTGCCTTGATGGCTTCAAAAAAACTCAATCAGACTTTATTTTTCCTTTACTTAAATCTAAGAATTGCAGTTGTTCTGCAATACAGCGTTTTCTTATCGTCCACAAGCATTCTCATATAATTTGTATTGTGTGGTGGCTATACACAATGCCATCAATTTGCTGTGACATAGAAACAAATGACAAAATATATGATTGAGTATACAGGAATATTTTTACTTTGTATATCTGATTTGATGTAACTCACGCATTGTCCTGCTGAAACGACATCTCGCCCGGATCAATGTCATCCATATTTTCAAACAAAAATTCATCGATCATGATCGGCACCGATATTCATTGAGAGTAACGTTAGCTTCTACTTAATTTTTGTAGAAATGAAGTCCAATGATATCACTAGCTTGAATGTTTGGATGTATTGAAGTGTGTATGCATTTGTGAAATGGTCTCACTCCACATGTGGCAATTTGGTTAATAAATAAGCCCGTTAAAACAAAAGCGCTTAACATAAATTTTGCGGCTATTAGTTGCGCGAATCGATGAATGATAAAAAAAAATTTTGGATATTGTAGGAGAGTTATTAAAGAGTGAATCTATTCCTGATAATCTTTCAGAGTATACTGATCATAAATATCAAAGAAGGAGAGTGCACTATGACAGTCTGTTTTACAGTTATTCCTCTTGTTAGTTATATTGGGCTTAAAAATACTCTTTAAAAAAAAAATAGTTTTAAGTTTTTTTTTTGGCAATTCCTAAATAATGTAACAAACTAACCACATGTCAAAAAGGAAATAAAAAAGTTTTTGAAAATAAACGAGACTATTTCCATAAGATTATGTTTGTATTTGTATGTATGCTATAAGATGCGAGAGTAGATTAAAATACTTAGAAAAAAATTGATTTTTCACAGAAAACCGTTGTATTAGTAAATGGGTGAAATAGACTCATATTTATTTGCGTTGAGAATTTCCATTCACCTTCGTGTAGGCTTTAATTCTGTCTTAATAATTGAAAGTGCATTTTAAAGTGGTTTTGTGTATGCAAATGTTAAAGCACCGCTTAGCTTATGTATTTTTAATATACTCTTAAACTATGGAAAAAAAACAGCGATATAAAAGGAAGGAAAAAATAATGCTTATGCTCCAACATAGAAATCTGCTTTGCTATGTTCCACCGATTACGACATTTTCTTGATCACTTCGGTTTTCTGCAATACGGTGGTAGTCTTGTATCTACTTACAGACACCGAAAATAATAATTTTTTTATTCAAAAGCTGATTTTAAAAATTCTTTCTTTATTTGAAACATAGCATAAGTTTTACGTTGTATACGTATTTTTTTTAGATAATCAGTTAAAAATGGATTTTTTTGTTCGATAAAGTTAAAAGACAACAGTGGCTTTAATAAACTTTTAGCTTCTTACTTAGGCATTTCATAATCGCTAAAGAAATTGATTAGTTATGCTAAACTTTGTGATAGCAAGAAACAAATTTTACATCAATACACATACAAAAGTCTCCATGCAGGAGATTAAGAGTTAATTGTCAAAATGCCAATAGCACAATTACTAGAACAAGAGATACTAGTGCTAACCGGGTTAGAGTTTTTATATAAAAATAATACTGCTTATGCGTACTAGTACTTGATGTGAGTAGAAGGGCACCACTTGTACACTGATAGAATTTTTGTGTCACAAAACTAAAAATTCGAGTACATAATTGTATTTTGATACTGTTCCTTAAATTTTATTTCAAATCTCAAACTCGTTCTTAAGCACCCAATGGGTCCTGGTGTACTAGTACACGTCTATAACCAATATTACTAGTGATTTTCCAAGCATACTCAATGCTATTTTGAGCATTAAGATGGTATAGAAAAGTTTACAGTTAAGAACTAATACTGGATATTTTTGTACTAGTGTGGTACTAGTAAGGCACTAGTTCAATCTCCGGCAGGGTTGGATAAAACAAGCAAATATTGTGGTGGTGTGTTAGGAACTAAGAAAGTATGTTCGGTCAAGCTCGATCATTTGATATCCTAAATCACTGTATATAAATATCATAGTTTGGGAAAGTGAACTGAATATTGACTAAAATCGCCATTGCTCTATCACTAAATAAAACTTAAAAATAATTAGTTGCACTATTTGTTACCAGTTTTAGTGAGGATTGGTATTTGTTTACAAGCACTAAAAAATGTTTGCGTCATTGCAAATATTTTCACTATCACTAAACTCAGATTGAATGCGTAAATTCTGCGCTCAATTCAAATATTGCAAAATTTGAACTTGCAATCAAAAAAGTTTAATTAAAACCTTAACACAGAAAAAAGTGTTTTATTAATTAAAAAAATGGTTTAAAAAGTATTTAAATTTAACTAATGTGATAATTGAATCAATTATTTTTTTTGTTGAAAGAAAATTAAAAATTTCATTTTGATTTAATTAACATTTAAGATGTTTTGAAATAAATTTTCAATTAAAATTTTAATTAATTAACAAAAAATATTAATTGACTTTTTTCGTTTAAAATAAAATAATTTAAACACGTAGAATTATTGTTGGGAGTTGTCAATATTTATTTAAATAAATTAACACATTGTTTGAAATGGCAAAGTTTTTTGATAATTTTTTTTATTTAAAATTTCAACAAATGGTTGAAAATATTTTTTCAAAATTTTAAAATTTTTAGTAATCAATATAATCATTTTGGTAATAGGTGCAAAATCAACAAATTGTTTGCTTGATATTATGAATTTAGAACAAATTTGGTGATTGGAGAAATTTAATAATTTTTTCTGTGAATGATATTTAATAAATGTAAGTTCGTACGTGTATGGGTTTTGAAGTTTGTGATCATATGCATAAGCAAGGAATATCACTTTATTCATTATCTAATTTCGGTTCAAAATTGTTCCGTACTAAACGTGATTTCTAAAAAAGACAGAGTTTTTTTTAAAATGTTTTCAATTGTAAGTATTGGATTTAAAGTATGTGATGATTTACACAATAGCAAAATATCTTGCACAGTTTTAATTGCACTTCCTGCGCAGAGGTTGCTTCACTAAACTTTCTGAATAGCTGATGGTTTTTTGACACAATGTCTGAGAAAACATTAATTTGCTTTTGTAAAGCTGGCCAATGTTTCTTGTAGTGTGGCGCATCACTTTTGTTGAAAGTATGATCAGAAAACCAGACTTCGTTCCGCGCATCACATTAAAATTTACAAATAGAAACTAATTGCAATCGATATTCCGGAATAAGAATAAAAGGCAAAAGTGCCAGAATAAATCTAGAACTCCAACGAGCATTACCAAGAGGTGGTATTGCTCTAAATTTATTATAGGGAAAATATTTATTTTTTAAAAGTATTTAAAAGCCTAGACCAGTACATATAAGTATTTCATGTCACACTTATATCGCTTTTTTTAAACTTTTAACACAACTGAAAGTTTGTTTAAATTTCTAAACTTAATTATAAAGCAAATGACTATATGATAGAAATAAGTAATTGGGTTTGGTGCAGAAGCTTTTATACGATTTCGAAAAAAAAATATAATGCGTCTTCCTACCTTTTTATGCTCTATTCGACTATAATATGCCATTTTTCCAATTAGCCAAAATTCTAAAATATTATAGGCCTACTGTGCATGCTCGCACAGCTCGTGCTGCGGAAAGCATTGCTGTTGTTCGCGATAGTGTGGCAGAAGAGACGTCAATCTCGTCTCGTCGTCGTACCCAACAATTGAACATCTCACGAGCATCGCTCATTGAGGATATGGACCTGGACGATATGTGGTTCCAACCGGATGATGCCACTTGCCACACAGCCAACGAAACAATGGCTCTTTTGCGCGAGAAATTCAATACCCGTGTTATCTGACGTCGAGGCGATGTTAATTGGCTGCCACGATCATGAGATTTGACACCGTTGGACTTCTTCAATAAAAACAATTAAAGAGCTAAAGGATGAGATAATGTGGCACATTAACGACATTGAACCTCAATTATGTCTGAGAGCCATTGAAAATATGGATCATCGGATAGAGTTATGCCACCGAGCATTTTGCTTCACACATAATTGTTATAGATTATTCTATCATAGTAAAAAAAATAAGGTAATTCTCTGAAAACTTTTTGTTTTATTTACAATTAGCATCGTGCGTTTTCGTTGGGTCAGCCTTTATATTGAAAAAAAAGTCACACAATATATGGGTGACCATCATATGACCGACCTCTTCCTAAAGAGTTTTTTAAAACATATTTGATCCTTATTTCCACCGCTTATGGGGGCAACCATACAAATATGGGAGTTATGAAAATTTAAATTTTTACATAAATATGCATAATTTTTAAACTTTATTTTTTACAATAAAATAAAGACATCGTTGGCTAATTTTGTTAAAATAAAAAAATTAAAAAAAGGTATCCAAGTTAAACACATTTTAATATAAAATGGTCACTTACGGCTTCGTAGTGCAGCAACTATGGATAGTTATTTACGTATCTTGTAAAGTAGTGCATATCCCATTTCAAAACGTTTACAGTTTTATAGGTATAATAAAGGCTAATTTCGAATTGAACAATAAATAAAAAAAATTTTACTTCCGGTTTAGTAGCGCTTTGCGTCTGGAAAGTAATTTGCATTACTCTTAAACTTATGGATAACCTATTCTCAAATTTTTACAGTATAATAAGGACTTCTTAGGCTAATTTTGGTAAAAAAAAAATTATAAGAAAGGTATCCAAGTTCGAAAATTTTTAGTTGAAATTGAGCATTTCCGGTTTTACAGATGAAGTATTTTGTTTGTTTGAAGCATCAAACGTTTTCCTTTAAGAATCACTTATTTAAGTTTTTTGCTTAATTTTTTCGATTTCGAAAAGATAATTTAAAAAAATCATTTTTCAAAAACGGCGACACTCTTGCACCCCATATCTCAACGAATGAACTTGATAAAAAAAATATTTGGCACACAGTATATCTACTAGAACTGTTGTTATGCTAAATATGAAGAAATTTCGGCAACAAAATGTTTATTGGTATGTCCGCTTCACGCATAATGCTTCATATATATTCTGGGTTCTTATGAGTAGAGAAGTTGATTTAACGATGTCCGTCTGTCCGACTTTCCGTGTGCCCGTGGGAATGGGTTTTCCGAAGACGGCAGATATGATGGGGACTGAGTTGTTATATATTTATATAACATATAGTCTGGAAATTTTGCTATTAAAATTCTGCCAGATCGGTTCACAAATTCTGAGCTATGTATTTTTTAGAATTTGTTTACATATAACAAATACATACATTATTTGCTTCAAAAGATGTATTCATCACATTTTTTATTATTTTTAAATTAAAAGTAAAAGTTTTTGTATGCTTATTATCATTTAAACCATTATTTATTCTTACAGTGCAGCTCATTTTAACCTTTTTCTTGTAGTCATGGATCAAAATTACCGAAACAGTTTTTATTGCCTATTATTTTCAAAACCGGTCAATTTTGTAAACATGGGTCGAAATTGACCAATACTCTCAAGCCATTTGAAAATATTTAAAAAAATGTGCAGCATATTATAAATTGGTATTAAAAATCATTCCGATACTTGCATTACATGCATTGGATTAAAAAAAAACAAATTCAAAATTGGGCAAGATTGATCCACGCGCGTCTTACTTTCTTAGTGCAGGATAAGGGTTGGATAGTATTGGTTGGGTTTTCTATAATAAAATTTAGTCAAAAACTTTATGAAGTAAAAATTCAATAAAAAGAAGAAAGCACAAATGTATACACAATATTAATTGGAGTAGAACTATTCGAGTTTCACTCTCAAACTGAACCAGAATATAAAGTAGATTTAAAATTAAGTAGCAAAAAAAATATTGGGTGCATAAATTGCGCAGACATGAGCATATAGTTTAATAAAATTGCGAAAAGTTACTCAAAAATACAAAGCGATCGTTAAATTTGACCAGACCAGCCTACATATCGTCGATTGATAATTTAATTGTCGTATGTGGATTTCGATAGTTTCGAGTAAATTGAGTTTGAACACATTTAATTTGAAAATTGCTTCAGCAAATATCACATACTACAAACTCAACACTCCATATCTCGAAAATCGTATTAAGTATCGAAAACCTGATTACGCAAAATGAAAGATCAGGTCGGAAGACCTAAGGAATCGATCTTAACTCAAAACCACAAAAAATCCACATACATACGATATTTAAATTATCAACCGACGATATATGTACTCCGACGCTCTTAATTCTGATTCTTAATTCGAATTTGAGGTCCGTTTGGATCTAACGCGCACAAAATTTGGGGTTAATTTCGAAAATTTTCACTTTTTCTAGATTTTAACGGGGTTTTGGCATTTACTCCAAATTTTTTGGTTTCACGAGCCAAGGGGACCGCAGATTCGGATCTATCATGTCGAAATGCATATATGCAGAATGGTATGGGTATGTATGGGGATACCAATAAAAGTGGGCGGACCAGACTGATTTTTTTCTTCAAAGCTTCACTTTGTATAGACATTATTTATACAAAATTTCATTTCGATATCTACTCCGGAACGGCAGCTATTAATTTTGGCTACCTAAAACTGCAAAAATACACACCATGAACCCGACAAAATTGATTACAAAACGTATCATTGAGTTTTTTTACATATTAATTTTGGTGGTTAAGAAAGCTTCACAGGTACACTTTTTCATACGGGTAAAAAAATAATTTATTGCCTAACAATTAAATAAGAGCTTTAAAATTTAATTTAATATTAATAATTTATAAAGTTTTTCTGAGAAAGTGCGTATTTTTAAATTAAACGTCCAGCGGCATTATTTCTGAATCGGGTTTTAAAAATATTTTTTACTTATTAAAACTAAAGGCGCAACTATAATGTGCATTAACTTTCTTAAGCTTCTGTAAAATTAAACAAAAAGCCTATCAAATACATTTTAGAAACAAGAACATAATCAAAAAACATTTGAGCCATACGGAAAGGGCGATAATTTTGCACTTTGCTTAAACAAATGACATATTCATAAAACTTAACAAAAAATTTCCTTAAGTTCAATATGGTTTGACACATATGATTTACATGTATTCGCAAAGTTGCTCAATCCAACTTAAGAATATTATAGTTGGGTCTAAAGACTCACATATTTAAAGAATAACAAATAAAAGAAAACTTAAAACATAAATAATGCAGTTATTTCACAAAAAAAAAACAACAAAAAAAAAATACTGTAAAATTCTCATGTTCAACCGTTTAAATTTTCTATAAATATAAAGTATAAAGTTAATACCAAAATATAGAAAGGAAAGACAAATATATTCAAAACTATTTCTGCGTAGATGGAAAACACTGCAGATAATAATAATAACGACACAATTTTTAAAATAATATTATCATATTAGACCCTTCTTCTAAAATAATGACCATCAAGTAAGAATGTAAAAGGTACATACTAGGGTATTCATTTAATCGGGCTTTTGCTGCATAAATTATTTATTATTTGGAGTTAATAAGTAAAAAAAATCAGTTATATAACAAACATAATAATCCTTGAACTAAAACATGCAAACAAAAGAATAATTCATATATATGTAATACATATTTTGAAATTAATATATATTATGTATTAATTAAAAAATAAACTGTGAGATCATTTTATTTCAATAGTTAAAGAAGATCCTTTGTACAAATAAATTTGTTTAAATGTCTCGTTTATTTTCGTTAGTTTTGATAAAACTTGACTTTGAATAAATTTTTTCATTTATCGTAGATGTTGGAGAAATCAACATTTAAAATCTTCCATTACGTCATTTCAGTCCTGTTTTAATTTTTTTTAGATGTTTAGCACTTCTTATGGTTTCGGTTAATTCAGTTAATAGATTGAGTTGAGAAGATATGAGAAAAAACGAATAGCTAAACGCAAACATATAAAAAGGACGTGAAACAAAAAGCTGTTGACAGCAAATATTAATTTTAAATTAAGATCACTAAACACCTTCGTTTAATAAAAAAATATTTTCTAAACACATACCTTTTGTATACGAGACGAAACAAATAATTAAAAACACAAAAAAAAATATGTTTTAATACTACAAAAAGTAAAAAATTTTGTTACATCGCTTAATCGACTGAAATTAACTGGTTTAATCGTTAATCGAAAAGCCAATTTTAAATAAACCGATCAGTTAATCGGGTAGTAATTAATCGGTTAACTGAATGATTACCATAGTACACACTTTTGTAACATTTTAGTTTATTTTAAGGTGGTCGTTTATTTTTTCCCCTTATTGTATCAAACATGGTTTTCTATATTAAAGTAGTTTTTTTTTATTCTAAGGTTAGTTTCAAATAACTTATATAGTTTTTCCAATATACAGACAAGAGCCATAAGAGTGTATAACTTATAAAAGCAAAAAAAGAACACTGAGTGCGTTTTAGATGGTACAAGTATTTGCTTAGTTTTTTTTAGTAAAATAAAAATTCTTTATTGCTGTGATATGTGGCTTAAATCTATGTTTGGTTTTTGGTTGGCATAAGGAAAATGAGAATGTAAAACAAAATTAAAATTTATCAATGGACTTGACGCCTAAAATATTTCATTATTGAAATAAAGGTCACTTCCTTTGAAACTGTTGTGTTTCTAAAAACAATGAGATTCTACTGTATGTCAAAATCCAGCATAAGTTTTAGTTCTAGTTCAGTTCTGCTTCATTTCTTGTCCAGTTCTGTTTCATTTCTAGTTCAGTTCTAGTTAAGTTCTACTTCAATTCTATTTCAGTTCTAGTTCTGTTTAAGTTCAGTTCTACCTCAGTTCTAGTTCAATTCTAGTTCAGTTCTAGTTCAGTTCTAGCTCAGTTCTAGTTCAGTCCTAGTTCAGTTCTAGTTCAGTTCTAGTTCAGTTCTAGGTCAGTTCTAGTTCAGTTCTAGTTCAGTTTTAGTTCAGTTCTAGTTCAGTTCTAGTTCAGTGCTAGTTCAGTTCTAGTTCAGTTCTAGTTCAGTTCTAGTTCAGTTCTAGTTCAGTTCTAGTTCAGTTCTAGTTCAGTTTTAGTTCAGTTCTAGTTCAGTTCTAGTTGAGTTTTAGTTCAGTTCTAGTTCAGTTCTAGTTCAGTTCTAGTTCAGCTCTAGTTCAGTTCTTGTTAAGTTCTAGTTCAGTTCTAGTTCAGTTCTAGTTCAGTTCTAGTTCAGTTCTAGCTCAGTTCTAGTTCAGTTCTAGTTTAGTTCTAGGTTAGTTCAGTTCTAGTTCAGTTCTAGTTTAGTTCTAGTTCAGTTCTAGTTTAGTTCTAGTTCAGTTCTAGTTCAGTTCTAGTTTAGTTCTAGGTTAGTTCTAGTTCAGTTCTAGTTTAGTTCTAGTTCAGTTCTAGTTCAGTTCTAGTTCAGTTCTAGTTCAGTTCTAGTTCAGTTCTAGTTCAGTTCTAGCTCAGTTCTAGTTCAGTTCTAGTTTAGTTCTAGGTTAGTTCAGTTCTAGTTCAGTTCTAGTTTAGTTCTAGTTCAGTTCTAGTTTAGTTCTAGTTCAGTTCTAGTTTAGTTCTAGTTCAGTTCTAGTTCAGTTCTAGTTCAGTTCTAGTTCAGTTCTAGCTCAGTTCTAGTTCAGTTCTAGTTTAGTTCTAGGTTAGTTCAGTTCTAGTTCAGTTCTAGTTTAGTTCTAGTTCAGTTCTAGTTTAGTTCTAGTTCAGTTCTAGTTCAGTTCTAGTTTAGTTCTAGGTTAGTTCAGTTCTAGTTCAGTTCTAGTGCACTTTAAACAAAATTTTAAAAAAGTTTCACGTTCCCCTATACAATTTTTATTTAGAGGCCCTTAACAAAAAATCGTTAAACTTATTGTTGCATTTTATATATTCGTAAAACTCTCAAGAAAACATAAAATTTTATAACAATTTTTACAATAAACTTTACATTGTAAAGACAAGCCAAACATAAGTTGTATTTTTGAATATAAAAAAGTCAAAAAAAAAACTATTAAAAAACACAAAGTTCCCCCTTTTACTCTGCTACATATTTAAAAGAAAGAAAAACCTAAATAACAAAATATTCATGTGTATTCGATTGAAATAATGCTGTTGGCATTAGAGAAAAAATTTCCGGTACTTATTGTATAGGGATGAAAATTTAATGTCAGTTACAAGTAAATTCGTATGACTTTGAATCTGTGTGTGTGTGTTTGGTATGTGCACGGACTAAAATAAGATCTGGATAACTGTATTCGAATGTGTAAAGGAGTCAGTATGTATTTCAACTGCACTTAATGCGTGTGCATTTATAAATACATGTAAAAAGTTGAAATGAAATGGTGTATACCATAAGTAAACTTAAAAAAGTTTAAGCATAAATCTCGTATTTGGTTGAAAAGTTGCAACCGAATTAGGATTTTCTGTATATTTTCTTTAGGTTTTATTTTCCGCACTTGCTCAGTTCCGCAAATGATTTTATGTTTTGAATGCTTTAATACAGAAATATATACTAAAAGCCTTCGTGCACTAACTGTTTTACAGCAACACTAAGCTAAAAAAAAATTGGCGAAATAGTTTAAACAAAAACTCAAGGAAGTGAAGGGAATTTGATAAAGGACCAGCAACTACATACTTAAACTTCAAACCCTTGGACTACTAAATTGATTTTTCATATGAAAAGCCTAAAAAATTTTAAACCCTTAAAAATTCCGTATAAATTACTATAAATGGAAAAAAGCTTAATCTGCGATCACTGATCACTCATGTTTTTGATTAAAACTTATATTTTATATAAAAAATCTAAAAAGTTTAAAGTCCTTGATAACTCTGTAAATATATTTCTAAATGAAAACATATTCAAACAAAATCTTCAGTACCTTTTAACTCCGAGCATAACTGTCTAATAAGCGAATTCTGTAACCACTCATATTTTTTATTCAAAAATCGATGTTTATATAAAAATTTAAAAAATCTCTAAACGCTTATAAATCCGTTAATAACTTTCTAAGCGATAAAATAAGTGAATTCTGTGATAATTCTTCTTATTTTTACTTCTAAATCGATTTTGCTAAAAATCTTTAATCGCTCGTAAACAACTGTCCAATCGATAAAACAAGCGAATATTGCGATCACTCATATTTTTTTACGCAAAAATTAATTTTTATATGGAAATTGCTAAATGAACTCTAATCGCTTATAATTCCGTAAATAAATCTCTAATCGATAAAATAAACAAATTCCGCTACCACTCATATTTTTTTTTTATCAAGAATCGCTTTTATTATGAAAATTAAAAAAAATCGTTAACTGTTTATAACTCCGTAAATAACTCTCTAATCGATTAAATTAGCGAATTCTGTAATCAAAATCGATTTTTTATATAAAAAAAAATCTTTTATTGTTTATAACTCCGTAAATACTCTTACTAGAATTAGATTGATGGCCTGGCTTTAATTCTTGCATTAGTTCGATCTAATTTGAAAGTAGGCCAAGATGCTTCCTCAAAACGGGTAGAGACCGAGTGGTGGAAAACAGCGTCGAGTCGATAAATTCGAGTCACCTGTCACACTCACAGCTACAATGATAAAGGGTTATTCTTTACTAACGGTATAGGCTCGACTTGAATGCGTATTATATAAAAGAGTAAGGCTGGGTTTTTGAGATCTTAGTCGCCATTACCAAGTTCATATACAAAATTTAGACGGAACAGCTTAGTTTTGCTTAAAATGTGGGTGTTTAATAAAATAATATAAAACAATCACATTTCGCAGGATAAATCCGAGTTTCAGGGTTCGTTAAACTAAGTTAAGGCTTAATCCACAACTCAAAAACTCGGCTTAAATGTGATAATAAATAGATTACAGTAATCCCTTGCTGAACGTCTCCTCGATTAACGTTGTTTCGATTTGCGTTGCCAAATTTTGTGTGACTTCTTAATTTAATTTGCGTCACCATTTGATTTGCTTCTTCAGATTTTTTGTGCCTTATCAACTCAATTTGCGCCGCCATTCGAATTACGTCGCCTTATTTGCTTATGTTTTATAAGCAAAAAGCGGAGAATCACAGTTTTTAGTTGAAATGTCCTTTTTGGTTTTTCATGCGTGTGAAGCTTTCTATACATGGATTCATTTTTGTTTTTCTTGTGAAACACAACGGACAGAAATATGAGATCAAAAAACCCATTCACCCCAGTTATGAATAAAAATTCCCCGGTATTCTTTTCGCTTTGCCCATTTTCACATGAGAATTTGAATAGGAAAAAATGGGAGAAAGGAAAAAACTACCGGGCCATTTTTATTAATAATTGGGCTGAATATGTAGTGGAAAGGGTATTATGCGTTTGTGCTAATGTTTGTAATACCTTAAAATATTGGTCCTCGACCCTACGTTTAGTATACCGATCGACTAAGAATCACTTTTTGAATCGATATAACGATATCCGATCGTTCGGCTGACATGCATGCTGTGAATGGAAACATTGTACGTAATTTTGGTGATAATTTCATTCAATTTGGCAGACATGCCCATTGAAAATGGTGAGTATCGGTTCTTAATTTTTTTCGGAAATTAGTATTTGTACCCATGAACCCACTTATTATTTTGGTATTTAGCTTAAATTTGGTCCAAACTTATCTCATTGCAATTTTAATCATCTTAAAATTTTATATTGGAATTGGTCCATATTTGACCAGAGTTCCCATACAAATACTATCCCGAAAATATCTTTTAATAAATGTTGGTATTGACACAAAATTAATCGAAAAAACACTTTAACGATAGATTTTATGTCATGGCAAAACGTGGTATTTGTCAATCCAAAAATAACTATAGATTCCATATAAACCCCCTTATCTAAAAGCATTTAAACTGATCTCATATAGATGAAAATATCTAAAGATTATTCGGCATAAAGCACTTTTACATGAATCTTAACCTCATAACATATTTTTTTTGCGGGGCCATGATTGCCCATGGTTCCCAAATAGGGTACACTTTTGAAAATTTGTTTTTAAATATACTTTCTTACTTGTTTAATTCTGTAAATGTTTTGTAATTTGTTTCTTTGTTTTTAATAAAGGTAAATTTTATAAAACACATAATAACATGTTTAACTTCGATTTACGTTGTTTCGATGTACGTCGGTATTTTCCGGAACCAATTACGACGTAAATCGAGGGACTACTGTATTAGTGTTGCGTATTAGCTGCTTAGATAGATGATTATGCGCACCGTAAACTTGAAGAGGTGCTCTATAAGTTTGGCGAACAGAGCACGAATTTTCAACTGATGATTTGCCAAAGTATACTGATATTAAATGTCAAACATACTTCATTAGTATACCAGGTAGTTTTACAATTATCCCTATTCGAGTTTTTATACGTCTGAAAAATACCCTTTAATTAAGATAAAAGATTTATGTATTTTTACTAAATTTATAAAATGTTCTGCATGTTTAGTTCAGTTGGTTACATTTTTCCTTACTGGCACTCGTTTTAGAGCTTTGAGATGGTTATTTCGGTAACTCTTTAATAGTATTTGTTTGTTGGTTTTCCTGTTGCTGCACTTAGTTGAAGAAGTTGTCGTATTGAAAGTGACATGTAGTTTCTTTCTGGTCGTATTTGAGTATGACCATTCCTTCCTTAGCAATCGGTTTCATTTCATTTGTTTTTTATCTATCTTCTATGTATTTAAAAATGAAAATGTGTTTGTTTGTGTGTTTTCCTAAAATAATCAAAATAATTTTCTGACTACCCAGTGCTTAAGATAGGATATAAATACTTGTTAATTTTTAAGTGGGCGTGGCACCTCTCATACAAAGAAATCAAAATAAATCACACCAATAAAACGTGAAAATCCCACCGGATAATGCCAGAACCAAAAACAGGCCGCAAAATACACGTCACTACTCATACACCCAGAGAAAAAACATGTTTAAATTTGGTCACCTACAACAAAACTATTTCTAAACAAAATTGTAAACATATTATGGTTAATTTAACCAAATTATTGTCATCGACAACCATATAATGGTTAAATTACTCTTCCATCAAGAAGGCACAATCATATTATGGTTGCCTCCGACCATATTTGAATTAATAATAACTAAAATATGTTTAACACTTATAAAAGCATGACAATAGCATGTTGCTCTTGGAAAATTAATTAGTTCATTTAATAATGACATTTTTTGATCTTATACGAACATTAAACAAGCATGTCCAACGCGTACAAATCTATTTGACATCTTAATGCTTATGCAAGCTCTTACGCCCAATAATGTCTCCATCTTGCAATATGTAATATGACGATCATGGTTCATCTGTTTCCACACGGAAAACTTTTGTCTTTCACCGAAATACGATTGCGACTAAAGAATAGTGCTTCATCGCTTAAGGCAATTTAAGTTGATCGATGCACTCCCCTCTTGATTTTTTTGTAAAAATATTCAGCTTTTAATTCATAACTCAGCAACTCGTACTGCAATACTTTAGTCCAATTTAGTTATACAATATAAGATCTCGCACTACTATACTGTGGGACGAGCGGTCTATAACACACCATAGTTTCACCATAAAGTACACTATCATAAAAATCTACACGTTATATTCATATCTACACCCAGAGAAAAAACATGTTTATATATGGTCACCTCCAACAAAACTATTTTAAAAGAAAAATTGTAAGCATATTATGTTTAATTTAATCATATTTTCATTACCGACAAACATATTCTGGTTAAATTTGTCCTCTATCAAGAAGCCACAGCCATATTATGGTTGCCTCCAAACATGTAATAACTAAAATATGCTTAACACTTATAATAGCATGGTTGGTTTTCAGTAGGGAGATCGATTATTCGACTTTTTTTAATAACCGGTTTTCGAATATTACGAATAGTTGCTATTTTAAAAAACCCGGTTTTCGGTTAAGCAATTTTTAAATAACCGGTTAACCGGTTTTAATTCGAATACTTAAAAACACAAAAATCAAATAAGTTTTTAAAATAAAACGTTTATTTGAATAAAAATAAAACAATTTTCAAAGGTAAGGAACCAACAAAATACATAGATATGACTTAGATCAGACCTAACAAATATTTTACGATAAAATCCAAGAAAAGTGGGACCAGTAAATTTATCAAACTTTAGCTAAGTTTTCAACAATTTTTTATTGATTTACTAAACTTTATTGGTAAGAAGATCTTTGTATAATAGAATTTAGAAACTGTTGAATGACATTTGATCTAGACAAACGTTTTGCAAAAGCAAATAAATTATAGGAATTTTATAAAGTTATTTTTTGAAATATTCTCTCAAATTTATTTTGAATGAGTTTTAATTTGTTGGGGGTTAAGCATGTCTATATAAATCAATATTTTTCAAAAGTTGCAAACAAACCCTCTTAGCCGGGATTATCTATTTTAAATTATTTTGTTTCTTCAGCATTATATATATATTTCTATAGAAACGAATCGTGAACTAAACATTCTTTTTGTGTAAAATATTTGTTAGTTCGTCGACTACAATTTAAAAGATTGCATGACATTGTTTGATTTCTTCATTTTTGTTTTTTAGTTCTTGGCATTTTAATAAATAAAACTGGTAGAAATTTTTCCCATATGGTTGATTCTGCCGTAATATTGTAGTTTTCAGCATGAAGAGATGCTAGAACTACTTAAGAGTTTTTAGTGCCTTAACGGGCATTTCGTCCTCGGCAACACAACGGGCTAATACTTCACCCAATGATTCATTTTTGGCAGCGTATTTTGGCAACGTATTATTTGTCGTCTGCTTAGAACTACTTCGAGTTAAGTTTTATTTAGATCACAATAATGTCAAGCATGTATACTAATTAAAGGTGATTAATAAGTCGTGACATGGAAGAACCTTTGTAACTTATCATTTTAGGGCACTTATCATTCAAGAACCTTACTTTGTCTTTTTAATCGCGTTCGAAAAAGATATAGAGATAACCTTTATAAAAAATATATTTAATATTTAGAATACTCTTGCACGAATTACTATTTACTTTTTAACTGCACACGTTTTTGTAGTATTTTGAATAGTTTTTGGTTTATTTTCTACAAGAACATACGCTTTTATAAGCGATTTGTATTTACAGTGTTCATAACGTTTTTGGCCTTTGTTATATTTGGTTTTGACATATTTCATAAATAGTTTAAGTTTGGCCAATATTCAATTAGAAAATACTTAAATTACGGGTACATCTACAATAAGAGTAAGGAAAATGTATATAAATTACACATTACTCAAACAACCGGTTTTTTATACCAAAATAACCGGTTTATTCGATATTCGAAAAATGGGCATTTTAAAATAACCGACTTGGACAAAGCTAAAATAACCGGTTAAAACCGGTCGATTAATAACCGTTCGATCTCCCTAGTTTTCAGCCATAGCATGTTGCTCTTGGAAAAGAGGAAAATACTATTGTTAATTTAAAAACAAATTATTGCCAAATTTCACCATAACATGTTTAGAGGCAACCATAATATGGTTGTGGCTTTTTGATGGAGGACTAATTTAACAATAATATGGTTGTGAGTGACAATAATATGGTTAAATTAAAAATAATATATTCAAAATGTTCTTTAAAAATAGTTTTTTTTTTGGAGGTGACCATATTTAAACATGTTTCTTCTCTGCGTGTATGAAGATGGCAGCATCGAAACAGCATTTAAAAACTAATACGCTAACAAGGCACTGTCAATGCCAGCATAGAACCATGGATATGACAGTTGGGATATTAAAGCACCAAATGCACTACACTGAACGATTAGCTATTGAAAGAACGGTTGCAGTGAAAGTTTGCAATTTTGAAACAAATAGTTTGGTTGTCAATACAAAGCATCTGTCAAAAAGCGAGCTGAACTGAAAAAGTAAGCGTGGAACTTTCCATATAAAGACAATAAATATACTTGTCTAAATACCTGGAGACTGATAATAGTAGAAGTTTAAAATTTGGCACATATTGCGTTGCAATCAATACACGATATGTGTTTAAAAAAATTTACTAACTTTATTTAAATAGGGGCAGCGAAGCGCATCGGGTTAAGCTACTTATTTATTAATGTAGTATGTATGTGAGAGTGATTATGTATGGGTGTATCTGATTTTATAACACTACTATACATGTATACTTTTCCTCAATGCATATATTCATATAAATGAAGTCACATATTCGTGTAGTTACATATTTGTACATTCGGAATGCCTTGACTACGTGAATATGGCTATTAACATATATATATGTGACAACGGATATATGCTTATATGAAGAGCATTTGATTATGTTACCATTTGACTATATAACGGTAATCGATATGGCTATTAGTGAGGCTATTTACCAACTTTGACTATTAGTTTATATGACTGAAGAACGCAATTGATCTGTAAAGACGCAGGTTCGCTGATCATATACTTCGTCTTTGCTTAACCTTTTTAAAAAAAATTTCTTCAGCTTTAGCGAGAATGGCACACAATACTGTAGTTAGACTTCAAATTGAATCATTGAATTTATTTTTTTTTTTCTTAACTACTTTTTTTCTTCATTCATTTTCAAATGTATTTTACAAAATGAAAAAGAGAAAGCTGAATTTTATTTCATTTCTACTATGGTCATGTCTTGTATATATTCCACTAAAAAGACGATTTTAGTTTTATTTATAAACAAAATCAGTGTACAGAGAATGGGCAAAAGCCAACTATTTTTTAACTTATCAGTTGAGTTAGTTGAATTGAATTATTCAATAGTATTTTCATTTTATATATATAAAGTGACATAATGCTTTTTACATACAAATAACGTATGTTTAACTTTTTTTCTCTCCATCTCTTTCTTCCTTTACGTAGTACGGGTTTCGTAGAAAAAGGAAATTTGTATTTTATTTTATTTTGATTTATCAAATTTAAGTTAAAACTATTTGAAATAAATAAACAATAGAGGGAAATTGGTATGCAAAATAAACAAGGATGAAGGACTGCTCGTAAATTATTTAAATTTTCGGAAAACTTTTCTATTGCTTTAATTGATTGTTATTTAAAACAAGTTAGATTGCTATATTCGGCTGTGTCAAATATTTGATACCCTCCACCGACGTTTCGAATACTTTAAGAGTGAACTCTATATGATATCTATATTTTATAAATTAATCTTTATAAAAACGGACGTTTGCGGTTAAGACTTATATTAAATTGTTAACCGACAATCGAAAAGTTTTATGCTTTTCTTTTTAAAAATGTTAACTAGCTTCAGTAAAATATCATGATTCGTAACAGTTTTAGCCTAACTAAAATGATTATCAAAATTCTGTAGAATGATTACTGGTATTAAAAAACATACAGGATTGAAATAAGTTTGAGCGTTTACAGTGAATTTCAGCAGTCTGCTAAATATGGAATCTAAGGTATGTAAATTATGGATCGTATATCACAAAATTGCATGACATATGAAACTAAGTTGGAACGAATTTTATCGCAATATCTATATCTGCTACGGTTTTAGGCGTATTTAGTTAATTTCCTAAAGTGGCCTTTATTTGGGGCATATGGTAAATTATGGACCCATCATCACGAAGCTTATTAGTGTCATTCCTTGTCCTACAATTCTGCGAGGTATTAAATTTTATTTATGAAAGCATTATTTATTACGGGCTAAGGCGTAAAAAAGTGGTCCCGAGAGTAGGGTTTATATGGGGCATATAGTAAATTTTGGACTGATCTTCACGAAATTTAACAGTGTGATTTCTAGTTCTATGAAACTCTGATGTGCCAAATTGTTTTACAATTGTATTATTTATAACGTTTTTAGGCGTACTTAACTGTTTTCCGGGAGCAAGCTTTATATGGGGCCTAGGGTAAATTATGCACCGAGCGTCATAAAATTTGGCAGTGCGATTTTCAGTCATATAAAAAGAATTTGTGCAAAATTGTATATCGTTCCGTGTATTATTCTACCATTTGCGATAGTTTTTGTAAGAAAATTATCAATTTGTTTAGGGTGGTGGTTCCACATTTTGATTTCTAGCTTCGATCCCACTGAACCGATTTGGCTAACTTTTGATCCCAACTACAAGCAGCTTGACACCAAATTTGTTCTTTTCCAAGTTTCACCAAGTTTCTTTTCTTTTGAGTTTTTCGAAACTGAGAGTGTTTTTAACAGACAAACAGACGGACAGACATACGGGCATGGCTAAATCGAATTACTCAAGGCGCCACATTATATATACTTTATGGAGTCTTAGATGTATAATAAAAAAGTTTCATACGGAATTACAAACTTAGTATACCCTCATTCAAAACTAGTGGTGGTGGAAGATATAAAAACTTAGATTTTTCCTTGGTAAGGTGTGGAGAAAAATAAATTGTAAAAATTTTCCTAGTCCTAGATTTTGAAAATTTATTAGGGGTTTTTCAACATCACGCAATTTCGAAAATGAGTTCAAACAAAAAATTAAAATAGATTTGATAGCGTGTTTTTTATACGTAGCTTGTGGTTTAAATAACTGATATTATACTATGTCATTTATTATTTCTTTGTTGTGAAGCGAAGCATTGTAAATAACATAGTTTTTTTATACCCTATTATCATAGTAAGACCCCAGATATGATGAGAACTAAATTCTGCTATATTCGGCTGTGCCGAATCTTGAATATCCATCACCATAGCACAAAATACACATTTTCAAACAGAATTAAAGAAAAATATTACAAGTACATTTTTTTTGTTTAACACTACACTCATAAACTTCGAGCATACCCCTTTGAACCTAACTATTCGTCGTTTCCACGAGCACTTTTTCGGTGTATAGCATCGGGTTTAAATATATATAATTTTTTATTTTTAACACATATGTACGTATCTTTAGGAATTTCTTTGGTAGTAAATAAAAGAATGTATTTCTATTTGATTACATATGAATGTATTTATTACACAGAAAAAAGTGTTTTATCAATTAAAAAAATGGTTTAAAAATTATTTAAATTTTATTAATGTGAATCAATTATTTTTTTAATTGAAAGAAAATTAAAAATTTTATTTTGATTTAATTAACATTTTAGTTGTTTTGAAATAAATTTTCAAATAAAATGTTAATTAAATAACAAAAAATCTTTATTGACTTTTTTCGTTTAAAATAAAATAAAAAAATTATAAATTTTCTCCAATCCCCAAATTTATACCAAATTCATAATATCAACCAAGCAATTTGTTGGTTTTGCACCTATTACCAAAATGATTATATTGATTACTAAAAATTTTAATTAAAAAAGTGATCAAAAAACTTTGACATTTCAAACAATGTGTAAATTTATTTAATTAAATATTGACAATTCCTAACAATAATTCTACATGTTTAAATTATTTTATTTTAAACGAAAAAAGTCAATTTAGGTTTTTTTGTTATTTAATTAAAATTTTATTTGAAAATTTACTTGAAAACATCTAAAATAATAATAAAATCAAAATTAAATTTTAAGTTTTCTTTCAACTAAAAAAATATATAATTAATTCAATTATCACATTAATTAAATTTAAATGCTTTTTAAATCATTTTTTTAAGTGATAAAACACTTTTTTCTGTGATTACTGTACTTGAGTTTGTTAATTTTACCCTAAATTCAAACTTTATATTCGTATCGGTATCGGCGATATTTCTTCTTGAGTATCGGTATCGTATCGGCAAAAAGGCGTATCGTTAAATCCCTACTCATAACATAATGTTGGTCTGCCACGTCAATGTTTGCCTATGGATACCAAATAGGGTACGCTCTCGAAAATTGGTTTTTAAATATTGTGATGTAGGGTATTAGAAAGTTGACCAACTATACATTCTTACTTGTTTTAATACCGCGACCTTAGCACAAAAAGGTTCAATTTGCACCAACACTACTTTTGAGAAAATTAAGGTTGAGTATTATTAATCGCTTTACTAAGTCCGTTTGTAATTATCCTTAAAACAGTTCATGAATAATTTCCGTCTAGTCCTGAAATATTATTATCCTTTTAAAAATATCGATGTTACTTTATTAGTATTTGCAAAAATTTTGTCTCAAAAAACCGATAGAACTCTGGTGCTAAGGCACATGACAACATTGTTCTAAGTACCAAATACAACTTTGTGTTACAGTAAGAAATTATTTTTGTAGATAGAACCATTTGTTATTGGAAAAGTTCAAATTCCGAAAGTTAAAAGTGTAATAAGCGTAAGGATTATGATATAAGAGTACCAATTTTTTTTAATGCTCATATTTTATAATTTTATTTTGTATTCTTCAAAAGGATTTTTTAAAATAAATAACATTTTTAATAACATTTTTGGCATAGCAATAATGATATTTAACCAGAATAACAAGCTTATGCTACTTTCAAATATTAACGAAAATCCTCTCAAATGTATTTTAAAAAACAAAATAAAAAACATTGATTCCGTACGGAATGTGCGATCAGTTTCGCACTTTGCTTAGGCAAATTACAATTATTCAAAACTTAATAAAAAATCGCAAAAGTTCCAAACCAAAATAGCTTACAAACGTGAATAATATTTCCAGACAATTCTGGAAAGTAGCTAAAAAAGCAGTTTCGTCACGAATTTCTCGATTTATTCATTGTCGAACAATTTAAAATCTCTAAGTTGGTTTCAAAACCTAATTTGACTTTTCTTCTTGATGAAATAAGTAAAAATACCTAAAGAATTCCTAACGTTCGTTTCGTGTAACAACTTTTTGATACTCATATTGACAGCTCGTAAAACAATTTTGTTAATTCAACATTTATTTTCGTGCTACGTCTTTCCCTAAAGAGCTTGTATAACTTTGCTGTTTCCTTTGTCGCACGTTTCGGTTCCAACAATTTTGGCTTATGGCTCGCTTTTGGCGTTCTTTCTGAGGTTAATACAATATTTGCTTCATCTTCTAGCACATAGTTTTTATTGGTTACCAAATTACTTACAGGTTTTTTCTCGAGAGCTGCTAGTTCCAAACTTATAAAACTTTCAATAACGAATCTGATCGCCATCCCAATGAATAATATTCTTATTTCGCGAAGCACTAACGGTACCATTTAAAATGTAAGCGTAAAGCTGGGATCACACGATTGCCGCAATGCACCAATTTTCACACTTTTTAATGTGCCTGCACAATCAAATGCCTCATGTACCAATCGAGGGCAATATTGTGCTTACTTTTACCAATAAAATGCAACTCTGGTGCGGCAATCGTGTGACTACTTGATATGCAACAGCGCGTCAATAAAAATGACAAAAATGTACCAATATTTATTGGGTTCTTGTGCGGCAATTAAACAACACAATACGCGCCAATATTTGCCTTTTTTAATAAATTTACTTTTGTGTGTTTCTTTTTGTTTGAATTTTTTTTTCTCTCAGTATTTATTTATTGAATCTTCATATATTAAATATGAACTAACAATAATTAATAAAATCTTATCCTAATATTTGCTTTATGTCCTGCCAGTGCCAGACAAAAAAGATTTCGTCATCACGGCTTCTGTTCACATATGTAGGTGTTTATCGCTCATCTGATTGGGTGAGTGCTGCAGTGTCTCTTCTTATTAGTAGGAAGAAATTAAAAACAAAAATTTAATTTATCAAAAATAAAAATTGGGAATTTAGCAGCTCATTAATAAATAAATTAATGCTAAAGTTAGTATTCCCGAAAATAACTTTTGATATACAATATAATTTTTTTTAAATTAGTGCATTAGCTGTTCAGGACAATATAAAAGAATATATACAGGAAAACGGAACAAAATATATTGAAATTCTTTAAAGCGGGTTTATTTTTGAATATAAATATTCTCTATTTCTCTATATATTTAATTTAGAATTTTACTTTGTTTAATTTTTGGAATTTCATATATTTTACTTAAAAAATTTAAAAAAAACTATTCAACAAAAATTTGTTTGAAATATTATACAATTTTCTTTTTTTTAATAAACAAGCCAACTAGATCTCTTAAACAAATAAAAAAAGCTACCACAACAGCTGTTGTCGCAGTTGACACAAGTAAGAACAATCGTCTGACTGTGCTGCGGCAATTATTGTACTCATTTCGCTTTGCACCAACTAGCGGCAATAATATCTGTATAAAACAGGGCAATCATGTGATTTCAGAATATTTTATTGGGGCAATTTCATTATTGTGCGTCAATAAAGCACAATCAAAATTGTGTCATATTGGTGCATTTGCGGCAATCGTGTGATCCCAGCTTAAGTTTATATGCCTTGGAATTAGACAAACGAAGTTAAGTGAACGAATACTTAGCAAGTTTTATAATAAAAATATAAAATATAAAATTTAAAGGACCACAGCATTCTCTTACTATGAAGCAGGTTTGTAAGGGAGAATTTTGAAGAATAATTGTAACAACAAAAAATTCAGCATGCAAAACTGATCGTGACCCTCACCAGTTTTTATATGCGTCTAATAAAGCGGTTTTTGTCTGGTACTTGCCATATAAAAGTTATTTCTTCCTTGAGCGAGATGTTAAAGCGAAACTTTTACATTTCTCCCCCACAAACCTGCTACGTTTGAAGTTAAATTTTTATTGGGATGGTGCTTTTGGCAATTAAAATCGTGGTAAAACTTTAACACAATATAAAAGTTGATAAGTTGATTAAATCTATTATGTAAATTCAAAGTATATTTCGTTAAAGTTATAGTTGAGTAATTAGATACTTATGTTTGTCTTTGAAAGAACGTACAATATTGCCCACTACTGAAAATACCACTAGGTAAGGCAACTGTTTTTAAAAAATTTCCAAGACAGTTGGTTCTATTTGTAGAATATAAAATTTTAAATCTGAGCAACATGATTCTATTTGCAATTAAAGTTTCCACATAAAGGCTTTCTAAGTTAACAAGGTCCTATTAGCCAGTTAGAACCTTGTTAACTGAACTCAAACGTGGTGTTATAAAAATATCTCAAAAACTGAGAACGTCAATCGAAAAACCCTAGTCGATTTATAGCGATGTGATATATAAATCATTTTTGGGAGAAATGTCAGAAAGAACTTTGTTGTCCTAATGCCGCGATATATTTGGGTGATTCACAAGGTGGTCATAAAGTTGTAAAGTCATATGTATTAAAATAATTACAAGAAATATTTATGACTGCTGTGGGCATCCGCTTATAATTTAGAATTCTACTGTACAGTAATGACGAACCATTGAACACAGTATTAATATTTTTATTTTGCTTAAAGCACAACAATATTTTTTTTTAAACAATTGTAAAATATTATTTATGACGATATGACACCTTATGAATCACCCAATTAATGTTAAATAATCGATGGCGCACCGAATTTTATCTGTATTATTTATGCTGCTAAAACAGAAGTCATCGAATCAATACGAGCTACAAAATACAACTTGTGGTGCAACAAATCGAGTGAAAAGTATAGCAAACTGCCAAATCAATGATTCATGCCGTCAAAGTAATTTTGTGTATTTAGTATAAACAGATGGCACCCTATCTATTTTTAACTGCTTAATTCAAGCCAATGCACCGCAAGGATTCTGAACTAAATACAATCTTTTTATTTAAAGCGACTACAGTCCAAAAACGCATAGAATATACCACCAAATAAAACTCGGTAATATTTCGTTAAAAGTTAAAAACCATTTGGAAAAAAGTGGTCGAAAAGTTTTGCGCTATTGGTGTTATACATAGCTCAGACCGTTTTTGATTTGACTACCATTTGTTTCGATTGGTAATTTATGCTCATATTGGAAAACGCTTCAATTCAGAATAAGGTATCCGAATTTGGCTGGATTAATTTTTTGCCTCCAAAGAAGGCGCGAAAGAGGTAAGAAAAGTTCAAGAAAAGCTAGCGATCGCTAATAATATCAATGAATTTAAATTGTGCTTATGATTTGCAAATATGCTAAGAACTCCCGCATTTTTACACCCTCCCCAACTAGTTGTAAAGAGGGTTTACAAAGTTTGTCATTCCACGTGAATCTTTTTAAATATTCATCTAAGACCCCACAAAGTTTTTATATTCAGAGCCCATGATTAATACCAAGTCGATTTAGCTATGTTCGTCTGTTTGTCCAACCATCTTTCTGTCCGTCTAACCGGTTGAAAACAAGTTCACTTCCGCAAGACTCAAGAGAAAAGAAAAATTTTTATTTCAAATTGTTTCTAGTTATCAAAATCAGTTTCTAATTGAAATCCAACAAAATCGGCTTATGCCGGTAATTTTTACAAAAAGATATCTGTTCTCGCCTTCGTACCTAACAGTTTTCATTACCTTTTCCAACGTATATTTGAACTACGTGTTTTTACGTTATATTTTCTTCTAAACTAGCAGTATTTTCTCCATAGATTTCTAAGCACAGCTTTATTTCTAGTTGTAGATATTCCGGGCATTAGTAGGAAAAGAGTTATAGTTCTATATACATTCCATTTATACAACTAAAAATCCTATTACTTAATTTTATAATAGGTCCAATCCTGGAAAACACGCCTAAAAGCGAAACAAATAATGCTATTGCAGCAAGTTTTATTTTATCATTTTCCCACAAGGCAACAAATTACACTGCCAAATTTTGTGGAGATTGGTTCATTATTTATCTACCATAGGCACTATAAATAGCTACTCTCAGAAAATACTTTAGTACGCCTTAAACCTAAAATCATAAGGAATAATGCTATTGTAGTAATATTTGGTGTGCCATAGTTGTTTTTTTTTTAAATGCTTATTTATTCGAAAATTAGTTACTGTATTTATACTATAAATAAACAAATAGTTCATACATCTTAATTTACAAACATACTGTTCCTTGACGGGCGCTCTAGTACTTAAATAATTATATTTGTTTCAGTATTTTTTAAATCTAGGTATGTTTTATATAATACTAAGTAAATAATATTATTATTATGGATTTATAAATGTGAAATGAAACTTATAAGAAAAACATTATTCAAAATATGAAGTCAAAGGGTAAAAATGAAAAAACTTACTAATGTTTGCATTAGGAAGTGAATTTTTATCTTTAGAAAAAATAGCTGTACTAAATCTGTGTGCCATAGTTGTACAGGACTAGAAATCGCACCAATAAATTTTTGATAGATCTGAACCCATGTTCTATAGCTTTAGTGAGAACTTCTCACATCGAAAAGATGTGAAACAAAATATTCCATCGTTTCTCGGAAAGTGAGAAAAAAGTGTGTCTGTAACTCATATCGAAAAAAAGATTACGTCCTTGCGTTATAAATGTCATAATATTCCACTGGATGCCGATATGAAATTATAGATGTTGAGAACGCCAGTCAAACATTTTGTTGACGGCGGCTAAAATTTCTTAAATTTTAAACATTTTCAAAGACGGAGGCGAAAATACAACCGTCGCCTTAACCAAATAATGTAAAGTGCGACTTTAATGTTTGTTGCTTTGAAAAAATTCGTTTATTTTTCAAAAATTTTAAAAGCAAAATAATTTAACAATGAAAAAATTTTACAAGAACAAAATACTTACATATTCCGTGTTATTATTCATTGCATTTTGCATTTCTAATATATTTTTTAGTGTTAAAATTTTTTCTCACCCCGTTTTTATAGGTGAGTTTATTTCGCAGTCCAATACGGCAACTTTCTGAAAAACATTTTACAGAAACACTTTTTCTGCAAATTGGCGAATAATTTCCTTACGTGACTGCAATTACTCGCCAAAAATTTTACAGATGCAGTTAAGTGAGAAAAACTGTTGTTTGTTTAAATTTATGGATTTTTTTTTTTTTTTTTTTTAACTGTTTTGGCCTATGCTGATTTATAAATTTTTATTTATTTATTTTATTTATTTATTTATTTGCTTTCCAATACCACAAGATTAAAAATCTTATAATTAAAGTAATGGATTTAATCTGTTTCAAATTACAAAAAATAAAAATTAATATACAATTATTGAATTAGATTAAACATTATTGTCTAACACAAATTTTGCTAGTATAAAACAATATATAAATAAATAATTTTAATATGAAACATAAAAAAGTAATGAAAATCAAAAAAAAAATAATAAAATAAAAAAAAAGTTCAATTTGTAGCATACAATTTAAAAATTTTGTTTTTAAATTGCCGAGCGTTGCTTATAAATTTAATATTCGTGGGTAGCGAATTCCAAAGACGGACTGAATGAATAAATATTGCATTTTTGATACAGAGTTTCTATAACGAACATGTACGCCCGGTAGGATAGCTAGTAGTGAGCTAGTCTATCAGTACCGGGGTTGCGGGTTCGATTCCCGCCAGAGACTCCTGCAGACAAGCAAAAAAGCTTCGCGGGATTTAGCGTAGGAATAATAAAAATAAAATAAAAAAAAAATAAGTAAGTTGGATGTCGAGAGTTAATGATTTTATGTAAAAAAATCAATGTTCTGATATTTTTCACACTTTCAATAAAAAAAATTTTCGACGCGGGAGTTACAAAACATGGGCGCTGGTCATAATTTACGATACAGCATATATTAAGTCTACTCCTGAAGTATATAGGCTCTCGGTGGAGGTTGCCAAAGATTCGGCACAGCTGAATATAGCATTTTTACTTGTTTTCTTAAATTTAAGGTTTCCTATATATGCAATTTCAAAATCTACAAATCTTCTAGGGACTATTTAAATCTTCATATGACATTGATTAAACTTCTCTCTCTGTTTTCTAACTTACTTTTCCTATTTCCATATCATATTTTCTGCATTAATAATAACAAAAAAAGTATGCTGTAAATTATATAAAATTTAACAATTCATAACAGTGATGTTACGAATATTCGTATTATTATTCGAAATGCCCAATATTCGCCTATTTTACGACATTCGTATTCGTATTCGCCAAGTTCAGGCGAATATTTCATGAATATTTTGTTAATACATTCCAAAAGCAAAAAAAAAAAAAAAATACATACAAAAGTGTGAAAAATACAAAAATGAAACAAAAATATTCATTTTTAATAATTTATTTTAAAAAAACATTTTGTCTTTAACGCTTCTTCTTTCAGTAAAGTAAAAATCAAACAAACAGGATGCCGCCACAAAAAGAATTTATGAAAATTACTCAAGTGGATTTTAATGATTCCTAGATATCATTTGCAACAATTGTCTAATAATCGTACGAAAATTATCGACAACTGGAATGGGTCAATGAAATATCGAGATAATTCCGATCTCATCACATAATTTGTTGCGTTCACAGCGGTTGATTGACATTTAACATTTAAAGAAAATTGAAGAGACCTTTTCGTTCTGCTTTTTATACAATAATTAGGAGTGCAAAGCTAAACAGTTTGATATCCATTAATAAACACTGAGAGAAACAATTTTAAGCAAAATAAATTAAATATATCAAAACCATCGAAATGGATCCATTTATTACTAGGGCATTCATTCGGTTAACCCTTAATCGGTTAACCGCTTAATTACTACCTGTTTAACTGATCGGTAGATTGAAAATTGGCTATTTTTGACTAGCGATTAAACCGGTTAATTTCAGTCGATTAACCGACGTAACAAAATTTCTAATTTTTTGTAGTATTATAACAAAATTTTTTTTGTGTTTTTAATTATTTGATTCGTCTCTTATGCAAAAGGTATGCGTTTAGAAAATATTATTTCATACAAACAAAGAAGGGATCTTCATTTAGGCCTTTGCTGTCAACATCTTTTTGTTTCACGTACTTTTTATATGGGCATTTCCATTGTGACGTGACTTGATATTTGTACGACAAAATGTAAAAAAATTAAATGAAGAAGTCAAATTTGTAAAAAGTTTTTTTATATTAATAAAGCAGCACTATATACGGAAAAAAATTTACAGCAATCAACCCTAAGGATTTGAAAATGTAAGCAAAAATTTGCGCCGGCGTGACGTTACAAAAAACAGAAGTGGATTTTGACTTGCACTACAAAACTGCTTAAGCCTGCGAATTGAGCAAGACTTTTTGTATAAAACCCTTTTTAATATGCTTTGGATTTATAAAGATTTATAATTGAAATTTTTTTTTCAAGTCAAGATTTATAAAAACTAAAGAAAAGAATCGCTTAAGTCCTAAACATTTTTCTAAAATTTATTTTTAAGGTCTCCTTAAACTATTAAAATAACTAATAAAATTATCAAACAGTTTATTTTTTAATAACTACATAACATTTATGTATTAATTAAAAAATATGTATTGTATATTTATGAATAATTTTTTTGATGCTCGTGTTAGTTTAAGTATTTTAACATTTGTTATGTTATTGCTTTTTTTTTAAATAAACTGCATATAATAAAGAATTGATGCATTTTCGTGTATTGAAATTACTTAATTTATAAAAAAAATATGTATTAATTGGGTAACCGATCAATTACAAAATTAACCGATTAAACCAAAACTTCGGTTAATTAATCGAGCAATTAACCGTTTTAAGGAAAAGACCGATAACATGAATACCCTATTAATTACTAAGTAAAAGCGCAAAAAGAGTGAGAAAACCCAAGTTTTAAAGTATTTTAGTATGAGTATCAGTTTGACATTTTTACCATTTTTGCAATTAAATTTAGCATTCAAAATTAAAATTTAGCTGCAAAACTTTATTTTATTATTTCGGTAGTTTATTAAGGATTTTTATAAAATGTTTCCAGCTTTTTTAGCTTTAACATTTTTTATAAACTTTTTTTAATTTTGACTACAAGCAGTTGCACTAGAGTTTTTTTATTCCCGCACATTTTGAATTCCCGGGAAAGCGGGAAACTTACTTATTTCTCCAATGAAACTAATATTTCTTATTGGCTATTACGCTTAAAAGAATTAAATCTAGTATCTATTATATAACAAAAACGTAAAAAATTTAAGATTCAAATTATTTTAAGAGACTTAAGAAGAGGTTATATTGATGCCAATAGGATAATAGAAATCAATATACGTACAAACATTGTCAAATTCAGAGCTTATTTGCTTAATTAGAATGAAAGTATTAGTCTTACGCGTATAAAAATTCTGGAAGGGTGATTAGGAACTAAAAACTCAACATTACGAAGTAGGAATTCTGAAACAATATTACCGTTTAACAAATTCAGCAGAAAGGAGAAATTTTATTTACTACATATATTTAATATCATATTTGTTACTATTTTATTAATCAGCAGTGGTGTACGAAGGTATACTAAGTTTTTCATTCCATATGATATTTTTTTAATATTCATCTAAGGTCACATAAAGTATTTTTATTATTAGTCCTTTATTAATTCTAAGCCGATTTTGCCATTTGGGTGTCAAATTGTTTCTAGATCTTCTAGGCTGAATTCCAGCAGAATCGCTTCAGTAGGAAAAGAGTTATGCACCCAAATGTGGAACTACCTCCCTAAAAACTCAACTAAAACTAACATAAATTTGTGGCGAAATGCACACAAATTTCTACTTTCTATTTTTATAAGACTCAAAATCACTTTAAATGCCGCATATGAAACACAATGTAGGCTAACAATTTTCTACGCAAAGCTTTATAATAATGTTGTAAAATGTACACTTCAATTTGCTAGGATAAGAAATAAAATTTTGTGATGATAGGGATATAATCATAGGCCCAATATAAATAAAGCCCATTCTCAAAAATTAGTTTAAAAGCCTTAAACTATAGAAAATTTAAATATTGTGGTGAAATTAAGTTGGATAAAATAACTAAAGACACAAGTGTGACATAAATCTACTAAGGTTTTAAAAAAAGATTTTCTTCCAAATTTCCCGGGAATCCCGCAATAAATTCCCGGGAAAGCGGGAATTGAAAACTACTGAAAATACCGGAAATTCCCGGAAACAAACTCCAAGTTGCACTCAAAATAAATGTCATATAAAAATGGATAAGTTTTAACTTAAGAAACGTCTTACTTGTTTTGTAAAAAAATTTACATTCGGGCAATCTTAGAAATGCCCTAAACATGTTGATTATAAAAATTAAATTAAATGATCCCAAGATAAGAATTCTATAGTGTTAATGTTTGGGCATTTCATGTTAATCCAACGAAATATCTAAAGTAAATTTGTTCTGTAAACTGCTGAAAAATAGTAATTTTGAAATTTTAGCTTTTCTTAAACTTAAGAAATAAAATTGTCTAAAATTTCTTTTTATAGAATCTTTTAAATCAGAGCAAAGCAAAGAAATAAAATCGTTTGTAATTTGCTTACATCAGGGGTATTGCGTGCGGGCCCGCCTTAATTTGTTAAAATATTTACAATTTCTTAAATTTTGTTAAAAAAGAGTTCTTAAAATTTATGTAGTTTTTAATTAAATTTAATACTGTATATTAGACCGAGTCAAGTTGTATGGAGCCGAAAAAAGTGTTTAAGTTACGCCTCTGAAAATAAAGGTTGATATGTTTTATGATGATTCCCAAAATATTTTGGTTCTAGCGTTGACCATCCGTCAGCTGGACCATTTTTAAAAAACGTCTTTTTTCAGTTTTTCGAATTTTTTTGTACTTTGCTCCAAGACGATATAAATAAGACTTGTTATCATCGAAAAGAGTTTTTGAAGCAGCATCCAATGGTATATAAAACTTTACCACTTGCGACCCACTTATTGAGATATTTAACTAAATACATATTTTCGTTTCGGGTTTTCATACAAATTCTACGCATGTGGAAGTAATGTTCTGCTTTTCCAATTGAATCTGTTTTAAAATAATTTTAAAATATTTTTTTTTTGTAATTTTTCACATAAACCGCTAAAATCGCGATATATTTTATCTTTTTTTCATATATAGGCAATATGGGTATAAGATTTTTTCATTTTAAAATTTATCAAAATGTGAAAAATACAATAAAAAAATATAAAATTAATAAAAATATACGTAGAATTTGTATGAAAACCCGAAACGAAAATATGTATTTAGCTAAATATCTCAATAAGTGGGTCGCAAGTGGTAAAGTTTTATATAACATTGGATGCTGCTTCAAAAACTCTTTTCGATGATACCAAATTTTATTCATGTCGTCTTGGAGCAAAGTACAAAAAAATTCGAAAAACTGAAAATAAAGACCTTTTTTAAAAATGGTCCAGCTCACGGATGGTCAACGCTAGAACCAAAATATTTTGGGAATCATCATAAAACATATCAACCTTTATTTTCAGAGGGGTAACAAAACCACTTTTTTTTTGAGTCGCTCTACTGTATATAAATTGTTAGCAAAAATCTTGAAAGAATTTTAGCATTTACTAAAATAATTTTTAGCATTTTCTGGCCTTGTCTAGTGCAGGATTTAGCTGTAAACAATTTTAAAATCTGGTCACACTGATAAGTACGCAAACAGTTCTTGGAGTTACCTTAATGTCTTCAGGTGAAGTCTACAATCTCTCACCGTGTAGAATAATTTGCTTTATTTGTAGCCTTAATATACTTCAGTAAACACTTGAGCCCCGCATTAGACCCTTTGGGCCGCGGTGCTCATGGGTTTTATATAATAATAATAATGTTAGTATGCAAATTTAAAAATGGTCAGTAGTGGCATTCAGATGCGAACTTTGTTATTTCATTTAGTTGTGTGCCAGTTTATTCGTGTTTATTGTCATGGACGAGAATGTGGGAGTTTTTTTAGTCAAATTTTAGATATCGCATGTCATTAAATTTCAAATTGGATATTCGTATTCGACGAATATTGCCGCAGATATTCGTATTCGCGAATATTAAAAATTGATATTCCTATCATCACTAATCCATAAGGCCAGTTTGTAACTCTGTCGTTGTGCCGTCATATTGATATAAAATGCTTAAAAATTCACAGACATATTTAAATAAAATTGTTTGCAACATTTTTATAAATGGATTGTAATTCCAATGGAATTTTTGATATGAAAGTCATTTTTAATGAATGTAAATGAATAAAAACTGTAAAAAAAGTAATAAAAATGAGATATATAAATACATAACATATATTTTTAATTTGCATATCAATGTTAAAACACTCACTCAGCTTGGCCATATAATAAATAAAAAATTTACATATTAACTTTTTCTTCCTGCGGTCCATACGGACGGGGAGCAGAGTCTGTATTTTCGACATGAAAAGTATAACAATTACTGCGCAGCGAAAAAAAAAATATAAAGTTAAACAAACAGCCAGCAAAAATTTATTTATTTTGTATAATTTTTTTAGTTATGGGAAAACGTTATGGAAACTTTGTGACGTTAAGACAAAGTTTCGTGCCATTAAAAACTCATACACATACATGTATTTAAATATTTGTACTTGAGTACATAATAATATGTATTTGCACAAAATATAATGTAAAACTAAAATGTTTGTGTTTGTGAATATGAAAACTCAAGTAACCAAAAACCAACTGATAAATATGAGCAGAGCACAATATTAACTGGGCTTAAAGAGCGACAATAATATTAACTTTTTTGTTTTTAATTTTGTCAAAGAAAAAATGCAAAAATATTATGTTTCGAAAGCGAAATGAGACCGACGGAGTCAGGCACAGATTTCAATTATTAATAAAATCAATTTTTTTTTATAAAAAAAAATATAATCAGCCTTATTACGGTTTTAGTTTTCATAAACTGTATTATTTTTTGTATTAGATTAAACAACACAGGCTGTGTGTTACTTTTATCTATTTAAAAAAAAGACACAGTCGTTGACGTTAGCGACAACTGTAATAAGGTTCAATAATTTTTCTGAGAAAAAAAGGGACCAGCAAAAAAAGCAGAAAACTTGATAATTTCTTTTAAATATATACAGAAAAGTCCTGATAATTCGTTATCGCAAGAGACCAGCCATTTTTTACGAATTACAAGGATTTTCGATTTAACGGAATTTCGGTTTAACGAGGTCAAAATGAGAAAATTACGAATTAACGGGATGTTTCTATTTATTTATTAGAACGGACAAAAATATATAAAACAAAAACGATTTTACATTAGGAAAAAAAAATTTAAATAAAACAAAAACACATATTCAAGTTTCAAGTCAAAAATCCATAAAAAAAAAGTTAACGGTACATCCAGTTTTACTCCCAATAATGATTATGTACAAACATACACATATTTCTATTTAATTTTTTGTATATAATATGTACATATTTCAAAGAAGTTGCGAAATATTGGTTAAAATAAACGTTTAAAGTTTTATATAAAAATGAAAAAGACTTCAAGCCTGACAATTTTATTTTATTTTATTTAGCCCCAAATCATGTAAAACCCAACTCCAAAGAATAATATTGAAAGCACAAACAATGTCATAAATATATTAGCGGAGTTCAGTGTTTGGTGCGAATGGTCTTGCAAAAGTGCAAATGCAAAATATCGTAGCTCTTTTATGAAAACTAACGGAAACTCAGTGCATTTTGTTGTTGGATTTAACAAAAGAGCTACGATATCTTGCATTTGCACTTTTGCAAGACCATTTGCACCAAACACTGAACTCCGCTATTGTAATTTTGTTATTGCTTCCTACAGAAATTCACATTGCGTTTTAAAATTTCAAACCCTGCATAGCTCGTGGCGTTGAAAATTTTAAAACGGTACATGAATTTCTGTAGAAAGCAACAACAAGATTACAAAATATTTAGGACATTGATTGTGTTTTCGATGTCATTCTTTGGCGTTGCGCTGCGTTTTACATGATTAGGGCCTTAATTTTTTTAAGCGGTTTTTTGCGTTGCATTAATAACACTGTGCTAGTTCTAAAAACAGACAAGAGGGGGGCCTGGCCCTTTCACCTTGTTCGGGTACTATCAAAAAAGGTTGTTTTTGGGAAAACATATTTTTTCATTAAAAGATTTTGTTTGTTGTGCTTAATTCCTTTTTTTATAATTGATAAAAATACTGAAATTTATTGTTGGAGGATAAGCGGTTTCTATGCACATTTCACTGGTTGCTTATGCCAGATCAACAGGAAACGTTCCCCTCAATAGTTTTAGAAAAGCCGAAGCCATCTGTAAACAAGACTACAGAGGAAATGAGAATTACATACACTCAAAAAGTCTTATTTGCAACGATAGCAAAGCTTAAGCAAAAATACCAATAATAAAACAGTGAGTTTATCGTTTCTTACATTCCCCACTACAATTAGTTAAAATTCTCCCAACATCAATTGTAGTTATACGTGGGTTAAGAAAAAACAAAACTAAAATCAAAAACAAATTTCTTTATTGTTTTCACAAGAAAATCAAAATAAAACAATTTGCCAGTTCAGTTTTTTTGTGCACTTGCACTTGCAAGATTATTATCAAAAAAGTTGTTTTTGGGAATACATTTTATTATTAAAAAATTTTGTTTGTTGTGCTCCCTATTTTTATAAGTGATAAAAATTCTGAAATTTATTGTTGGATTCAGTGTGGCCATTTTGGCATTTTTGCAGCGAAATTTAACATTAAAATTTTTTATTTAGCTGCAAAATTTTCATTTAGCACTTGGCATTTTATTTAGCATTTTTAGAAAATATTTTAGCTTTTTTAGCATTATTTATTTTAAAAATTTCGATGAATAGTTTTATTGATTTTACTTAAATATTTTTTTATAAATTATCAAAATATTTTACTAAAAATAGTTGTATCCAAAATGAAATTTCGTATGAAAAGGGATAATTCTTATGTTAAGAAACATCTTACCTGTCTTGTTAAAAAAAAAATTGAATATTCAGGGAATATTAGAAATGCCCTTATCATATTGATTGTAAATATTTTTGCCATTTGATTTACGATATGAAAGTACAAGAAATTTTACTTTGAATTAAAATAAAAATTTATAACGTAAATGTGTGAAAAATTTTTTTGCTCTAAGGTGCTGAAAAAATAATAATAGATTAAAATTTTTTTTAAACTATATAAAACGATCTAAGAAATTTGTATATCATAGAAATAAATCGTTTAAATTTAGCATGTACCAGGGGTCTGCGGGATCCTAAATTTAAAATTTAATCTCAGCTACCTCTGCTTCATATTTATGTGTATCAGATGCTTTACCAAAATCTATCCACTTCTTTAAATATAACTATTTATTGCAATTTTGTTAAAAAATTAGTCACAAAAATGTATTTTGCTTCGAATAAAATATTATACTTGTGATAAATTTTAGCAAAAATCTTTAAAAAAAAATTTAGCATTATTTTTAGCATTTTTTAAAATCATATTGGCATTTTTTGGCCATGTTTAATGCCAGATTTAACTGTCAAATTTTTTTAGGTCTGGTCACACTGGTTGGAGGATAAGCTGTTCCTATGCGCATTTCCCTGGTTACTTAGGCCAGATCATCAGGAAACGATCTCCTAAAAAATTTTAAAAAATCCAATGCTATCTGCAAACAAGACTACAGGGGGAATGAGAATTACATACACTTCGGGTACGCTGAATGCAGTTTTTTAGGTTAGCTCTTGTTTTCGAAATATATCGTTATTTCGAAAATGGAGGAGGTTGCACAACATATATTCGCGAAACTCATACACGGTTGAGTTAATTGAACAATGTAACAAAAACCGAAACTCCACTACAATTTCTTTTAAGCAAAGTTTAACTTTAATCTAATATGCGCAGTCGTTTTAGAAACATAATTTTTTTATGGCAAAAAAAAATAATTTTTTTTGAAAAATTTCGAAGTTTTTGTTTGTTAAAAATTCATAAACAATTGGAGACTGCAGATATGCCTCTAATTTTTTCCAGCCATATAAAAACGAAGTTGCAAACAAAACAAGCCATAAATGATTTAAATCTGTTTTTTTTATTCACAAAAGACGAATTTTATAAAACGCTATATTTGTATGGGAGCGACCCTAAGAAGTGGAGATAAAACTTCTTGGTCATACATTTAACCCGCCTATTTGTATGGTTACATTCTTAAATTTGGCCACTGCAGCGCGTATGATGCTAATAGACGTGTCAAATGTATGACCAGCCCCACTTTATTTTTTTTCTTCATCATTTATTTCTAACATACCTAACCTATATTTCTATTCCTTAAGTGGACTCCCATACAAATTTTTTAATACACACCAAAAAAATATTGAAGAAAAAGTCCCATAACTGCCTACGAGACACTTCTAGAGGAATAAAATGTACGATCGACTTCAACATTTTCCTCATGGTTTTTTGTCCTTAACATTTTCCCAAAAAATACTTGCACTTCATTCCTATAGGGGGCTCCCATACGAATTCTTAACTTTAATTAAATTTTTGTAAACCGACTTTAATAATTTATGGCTTGTTTTGTTTGCAACTTCGTTTTTTATATGTCTGGAAAAAATTAGTAGTATTGCTGCATCTTCCAATTATTTATGAATTTTAACAAAAAAAAAAAATTTAAATTTTGCTAAAAATTTTTTTTTTTTATTAATTAATTCATTTACTAACGACGTGCTAAACTCCCAATCTATATTTATGATTAAAACACTGAAATTTATTGTTGTGGGAAAGCTAGTTTCTATGCGCATTTCGCTGGTTGCTTAGGCCAGCTCGTCGGGAAACTTTTTCCAAATACTTTAGAAAAGCTAAAAATATTATACAAGTAAGACCATAAAGGTCTATTAAGATTTCTAGCGGCACGCCATAGTCTGATTGAGAAGTTGCATCAAGTTCCTTAAGATATTTTTCCAGGGAAGCCGTTTTCTGAGACTTCAGTAGCTTTCTTAGCCTTTTTGTGCACTCTTTAAGTAAATTCTTAAGTTGAAGGGATCTATGCAATTGCCACTCTCTTCGAGCTCTCCTTTTTTCAGTCAAGAGACGGTCAACATCTGTAGAATAATTTTACTATTTTTGATTTTTTTGGGGGTTATGCTAGAATGTTGAACAGCTAGTTTCAGATAACTGTCAAAATTTACAATAGAAATATCCACATTCTCCGGTGTACTAAGCGGAATATTTTCAGTGCAGTGGGTACTGAGATATTTTTTATATTTTAACCAATTTATTTGAGTGGCTGACGTCACTAAGTTACTAGACGGAGATACAATTCTATTAGGCTTTATTATAGTAAGAATTATAGGTGTGTGATCAGAAGATAATTCTAAGGAAGCTTCAACATAAATCGTTTCTGCGGGGATGTTTTTTATCACTCCAAAATCTATGACATCTGAAACTGATTAGTAGGCCAATATGTTGGTTGTCCGCTCGCGACCACATTTAGATACATTTTACAAATTGTGTTAAACAAGACACGACCCTTAGGTGTAATAAGTCGTGACCCCCAGAAAGTGTGTTTAGCGTTATAATCGCCAGCAGCCAGGAAGCAGGGTCCTAATGATTTGAAATATTTATTATATTGGCTTTCTGATATTGAAAATCTAGGTGGGGAGTATAATGATGAAATTACTATATTTCGATATAATTGCTCAACGCCAAATGTTCGTTGCTTGGAGATAATCTTCACGATGATCACTCATTAAGTAGTGTTTTACTCTGTTCTTTATCAAAATGGCAGAACCGCCACAAGCTCTATCTCGAGGGTCCTTGGTATCATATAATATATAACCATTGATTTTAAGCGTATTTCTTGAGGTCAGATGAGTTTCAGAAACCATCAAAACATCAATTTGTTTATTTTTAAGGAAGTATTCTAGTTCATTTTTGTGTTGGCCGATGCCGTTTGCGTTCCAAAAGCAAAATTTTAAACAGTTCTTGGCTTGTTTAGTACAGCTTGCAATAACATCGATTGCATTCTTAACATTTCTTGAATCATGTTACCCATTGTTTTAGTAAAATTGATAACTGTTTGCACTAATCGAAAATTATTTTCGGGAATGAAATATTTATTGAGCAATTCCATATGAAAACGATCAAAATTGGCAAATTTTTGGACGACCCCTCTCCGATTTTAAAATAAATAGCCTCAATCGATTGCCCAGCAAAAAATAATGTACCTACATATTTTTTTTTTTTTTATAGTGACTGGTTTAGTGGTGGTGTACACCACTGTCATGTGACAAAATTGAAGAATTCTTCATAAGGGACCTCATTGAAAATTGTTTTTAAAAAAAACTACTAAAGCGATCGCAACGAGTGATAGCTCGTTGGAAAGGTATTGAATCAGGCTTTAATTGAAAAATAAAATTTTCCTAATTTTTCTTGAAAATTTACCTTTAAATTTTCCCAAGAAAATTAAATATTCCGATTTTCCACAGAAGCTCCTAAATTTTCCGGCTAATTTTTTTTTTTGGATTCCTCATAATTTTTGCTTTAAGAATCAGCAATAAAAAAATGGGCCCCGACTCCTTGTTTGGACAGGAGAAGAGCATTTAAGAGACCACCTTGTTAAAAATGCATTTTAAAAATTATTTTACAGTTAAAAATACATTTATGAAGAAAAAATCAATTTTTTTTTTTAAGAGCCCCAAGTTGAGTGTGTAGTGAATATGGTCTGCGCCTTCACAAGATCGGCCATAAATCCATGGATAATAGCAGCAGTGGCATGTAATGGCACACCAAACCCGACTGAGGCTACAGGTCATAAAATGTTTTGTAAATTTTTTAAATTACCAGGTAATAAATATTTCGCCTAAAATGACACGTGCAGAAACAAGTCATAAAACACGGATTTTCCATAAATATGGCGAAATATTTATTACCTGATAATTTAAAAAATTTGCAAAACATTTTATGACCTGTGGTCGGCTTATTGGCAGTAACCAATTAAGTCCCTTTTAAAAAACATTTTATGACCAGTAGTTCACGCAAATTTTCCTATTAAAGAAAAGCAAATATCGCTTATTTTTTTACCTATTTTTTACCAAAAAATAAATATAAATACTTCACACACTCTGAGTCAAATTTCAGTTGAATACTAAACGTGAAAGTGTTAAAGTGTTTTTTTTTTTTTGTAAATTAAAGAGTGAAGCTGTAAAGACAATTTAAAGTAAAATGAATAAATTTTGCTGCAATCCGTTTAACAAGAGTGGACATCGTTCGAAAAAGATAAAAGTATTAAAATTAACTGGTGTTTCGAAGCGATATATGAATGAATTAAATATACAATACGGTGAAGAAGCAGAATTCATTTGCCCCAAGTGTAAAATCGATTTGTCTCAACAAGCAAATGCATTGAAACAAATGCAGCCACAATCCGAGAGTGAAATGACAAGTGAACAAAATGTTTCATCTGATAGTGAGGCAGACATTCCGATGGTCAATATGTCTTTGAGTCCTTTGAATGAGGCTATTACCACTTTAGGTGAAACGCCTATTAGAAAAAGAAAGTTGCGAAGTGAAACATACAGGAAAGAGAAAAAAGGCAAGGTTATGAGTGCAATCGCGACAATATTTGATGAAGGCTCTGATAACGAATGCAGTCAAGCAGATGACGTTGATGACGGCAAACAAATGATTGAGCAGTTGAAAAGAAAATTCAATTTAGCGACCACTTTTCCGGAGAAATATCTCATTTTATCTGTGCTGCCTCAATCATGGTCTATACGCAAGATTTCTGAACAATTTCAAACATCTTTTTACATCGCGAGAAGAAGCAAAGAATTAGTTCGACAGAAGGGCATATTGGCGACTCCCACCAAGAAATTTGGCTCAAGGACCCTCAGCGAAGCAACGGTGAAATTGATTCAAGATTTTTACTGCAATGATGACAACAGCCACGCCTGCCCAGGTACACGTGACTATGTTATCACACGTGAAGATGGAGAAAAAGTACACAAGCAGCGCAGATTATTATTATGTAATCTATCCGAAGCATACCATCAGTTCAATGAGAAATACCCAGCAGAAAAAGTGGGATTTTCTAAGTTTGCCATCCTACGACCAAAAGAATGCGTGCTGGCATTAGACAGGCACGGAACGCATTCAGTCTGCGTTTGCATGTTTCATCAAAACATCAAACTAATTTTCTTTCCATGCAAGAAATTGAAAGTATTTCACGGTGAAATTGAAACATATAGGGACCTCCTGTCGAAGTCGTTGTGCGCATACCCCACGGAAAATTGTCATCTGTCCAAATGCGACAATTGTCCGAAGATTGACGAGCTAGAGCAATATTTGGCGGAAAAGTTTGAACAGCTGTTAATTCAGGAGGTGCATTTCAAACAGTGGATAATTAGCAGCGGCAGATGTTCCCTTGAGACCGTGGTAAAGCAGATTCCGGAATTCATCGAGGAATTCGGATTCAAGTTGAATGAACTGAAGGCGCACCATTTCATATCCGAGATGCAATCGAAATTTCTAAAGGAAAGTAAGGAGAAATTAGCCCAAAATGAATTCATTGTGATAAGCGACTTTGCCGAGAATTACACTTTTCTCGTTCAGGATGAAATTCAGGCTTATCACTGGGCAAACGACTAGTGCACGGTGCATCCTTTTTGCATTTATTTCAAAAACGAAGATAACGAACTACAGACCGTAAGCCTTGTTGTTGTCGCGGAGAGTTTAGCTCATAATTATGTGTCCGTTTATTTATTTCAAATGAAACTGTTTGAATTCTTAAGATCAAAATTCGATGCAATCGACAAAGTAACGTTTTTCTCAGACACGCGCGGCTTCTCAGTACAAGAATAAAAAAAATTTTTACAATCTTTGCATAATTGAAGAAGAACAAAACTGCAAGGTCGAGTGGCACTTTTTCGCGACGTCCCACGGTAAGGGCCCATGCGATGCGTTAGGGGGAACCCTAAAACGCATGGCGACTAAGGCAAGTTTGCAAAGGCCATATACTGACCAGATCTTAAATGTACAACATTTGTTTTCGTGGATTCAAAGCAAGGAAATTGCCATTAACACAGTTTTATGCACTAAAAAAGAACACGATGCCATGGAGCGACGAATTCAAAACAGATATAATAATGTCAAAACTATAACTGGAACGCAAAAGTTTCATTGCTTCATACCAAATATTTCTGATATGTCAATTAATGTAAAGCGGTACTCTTCGTCTGCCGACGTGCTAAATTTAAAGTTACTTTAATTTTATAATGATGCCAAGACAATTGAAATTTTTAATAAATATTGTAATTAAGTATAAGCAGCAAAATAAGAAAGATTTTTTCTTCATAAATGTATTTTTAACTGTAAAATAATTTTTAAAATGTATTTTTAACAAGGTGGTCTCTTAAATGCTCTTCTCCTGTCCAAACAAGGAGTCGGGGCCCATTTTTTTATTGCTGATTCTTAAAGCAAAAATTATGAGGAATCCAAAAAAAAGCCGGAAAATTTAGGAGCTTCTGTGGAAAATCGGAAAATTTAATTTTCTTGGGAAAATTTAAAGGTAAATTTCTAAAAAAAATTAGGAAAATTTTATTTTTCAATTAAAGCCTGATTCAATACCTTTCCAACGAGCTATCACTCGTTGCGATCGCTTTAGTAGTTTTTTTTTAAAACAACTTTCAATGAGGTCCCTTATGAAGAATTCTTCCATTTTGTCACATGACAGTGGTGTACACCACCACTAAACCAGTCACTATAAAAAAAAATAAAAATATGTAGATACATTATTTTTTGCTGGGCAATCGATTGAGACTATTTATTTAAAAATCGGAGAGGGGTCGTCCAAAAGGTGATCGCTTTCATATGGAATTGCTCTATTATTAATTAATTCATTTATTAATGATGTGCTAAACTCCCAATCTTAATTTATGATTAAAACACTGAAATTTATTGTAGTGGGAAAGTTAGTTTCTATTCGCATTTCGCTGGTTGCTTAGGCCAGCTCGTCGGGAAACTTTTTCCAAATACTTTAGAAAAGCTAAAAATATTATTATACAAATAAGACTATAAAGTGAATAAGAATTTTAAACACTCAGGTCTTACTTGTAACAATATCAAAGCTTCAACAAAGACACAACAATAAACAGTGAATTTTTCTTTCTTACGTTCCCCTACAATTCGCTGGTTTTTTCCAACACGAATTGTAGTTGTAAGAGGATAGAAAGTAAAAAAACAAAATTAAAAAAACAAATTCCTTAATAAAGCAGCTTGCCATTACAGTTTTTAATTTGCCGGCTACATGCAAATTTATTATCAAAAGTTATTTTCGTGAATGAAAAATTGATTATTAATTAATTCATTTATTATTGACGTGCTAAACTCCCAATCTTTATTTATGATTAAGACACTGAAATTTATTGTTGTGGGAAAGCGCATTTCTATGCGCATTTTGCCAAAAAAAAAAATCATGGTTCTAAAACGACTACTCATATTAGAAAAAAGTTTTTTGTTGTGGAATTTCGGTTTTTTAGTTTGTCCAATGAACTAAAACGTTTTTGAGTTAGCCAATATATGTATGCTGTGCAATCTCGAAATAACGGTATATCTCGAAAACGAGAGCTAACCAACGGTTAGCACCACTGGATTCAGCATACCCGAATTAGGCTTAAAATGCCATGTGGCCCCGCTTGTCTGTTTTCACAACTGGCAGTGTTATCTTTATAAGAACAACAGTTAAAAGGAGAAAAAACTACAGTCATTTTGTAAATAATTGAAATCAAAATTTCGTTTGACTTCAATTCCACTTGATTGCGTTTTCTAGAACATGCCCGTTAATCATCGGGGATTATCCTTTTACCCACTTATCTTTTTATATAAATTTATACTAACTCTATATATAGCATTTTCAGTTTTAGTAAAACATTTTTTAAATAAAACGAAACCTTTTTCAGAATAAACGAAACTTTATTTAAAATAAATGAAACTTTATTCAAATTAAACAAACCTTTATTCGAATACAGTTAAACATTTTTCAAATTAAATTAAACCATTTTAAAATCTTGTAGGGATTTCGTGTTTTTTTTTTTTTTTTTTTGCTAAAGAAGGTGAAAGAGCTCATATTGTTTTACCCACCGTAAGGAGTAGGAACATGACTCTAATTGCTACGACAGATAATACTGGCACTATTTACCATAAAGTTATTTCTGTTTCCACTGTGAATTCGGCCAGTATTCGGGAGCTCTTAGATAAAATTGAAAGCAGCCCAAGCCTACAAAACTAATTTTTAATTACGGATAATGCCAGAATCCATAAATCCGAAGTAATATGACATATGGTGGACAGTAGAGAATGTACATTAAAATTCAAACACCTTATTCTCCTAAGCTGAACCCGATAGAGAAGATGTTTTCAAAGTTAAAATTTAATGCCCAATCATTAATAAGTTATTTTACCAATGATCGTAACATAGTTAGTGTCGCCTAAAGCCGTGAGTAAACAAGCTCTTCATTAATCAGTAATGCAAAGCAATACAAAAAACAAATTACCTACAAAATTTTAAAAATGGGTTAATTTATTTTGAAAAATGCTTAACTGTATTTGAATAAAGTTTCGTTTATTTTGAAAAATGTTTCGGTTATTTTGAATAAAGCTTATTTTATTTTGAATAAAGTTTTGTTTATTTTGAAAAATGTTTCGGTTATTTTGAATAAAATTTCGTTTATTTTGAATAAAGTTTCGTTTATTTTGAATAAAGTTTCGTTTATTTTGAAAAATGTTTCGGTTATTTTGAATATAATTTCGTTTATTTTGAATAATGTTTCGTTATTATGAATAAAGTTTCGTTTATTTTGAAAAAGGTTTCGTTTAATTTCAAAAAGGTTTCGCTTAATTTGAAAAAGGTTTTATTCACAGAAAAAATTATTAAATTTCTCCAATCACGAAACTTATACCAAATTCATAATATCAAGCAAACAATTTGTTGATTTTGCACCTATTACCAAAATCATTATTTTGATTACTAAAAATTTTAATTTTAATTAAAAAAGTGATCAAAAAACTTTGAAATTTCAAACAATGTGTTAATTTATTTAAATAAATATTAACAATTCCCAACAACAATTCTACATGTTTAAATTATTTTATTTTTTACCGAAAAAAGTCAATTAAGATGTTTTGTTATTTAATTATAATTTTAATTGAAAATTTATTTCAAAACAACTAAAATGTTAATTAAATCAAAACTAAATTTTTGATTTTCTTTCAACTAAAAAAATAATTGATTCAATTATCACATTAATTAAATTTAAATAATTTTTAAACCATTTTTTTAATTGATAAAACACTTTTTTCTGTGTTCAAACTGAAAATGCTATATATTATATTATACAAACGATGATAGGTATATATTATTTTTTTTTTAATCCCTGTTAAAAGATGGTCATCTGTAGCATTCTTAATAAGTTAACATCATTGTATATTAAAAGAGTATCTTACAATAAACTCTTCATAATGAGCAAGTCAACAAACAAAGACTCAAGCAAAGGGCAAGAAAATAAAACTTAATTATAATAAAAAAACAAAAACAACACTAGCTTACACAAAAATAAAACATACACCAACATTTTTACTAAAACTTATGCAAACAGCCAGGATGTATATGTGAGGCTGGCAAAGGCGACATTTACATAAACTTTTTAAAAAGGAAAATGTTTAACAGAAAAATATTCCATTGCAGCACCATTCTTTAAAAAAAAAAATTGCCTTATTTATCTTTTTTTTAGCCGTAAGACTCCTTATTTTCTTGTCCTTTTAACTCCCTAATTTTGGTGCTGTTTTCTTTTCTTTTTGGTATAATTGAGTGTGTATATATTTTTGCTTAAAATGATGTTAATGCTTGTTTGATGTGTTGCAATATGATAGGCTGCATTGTTTGCGTATGTGTGTGTAAATGACAAGTAAAAATGACAATTCAACATAATGATGAGTGGTAGTAGTAGTAGTCGTTTTCGTGTGATACAGTGAAGACTAGTGTAGCTTCAATTACTGTTAGCCATGCATAACAAAACACTATTGAAGTTGCTATACACACGCAAAAGCTCATCTCATATTATGTAATACTCAGCCAAAACATGGACACTTTATATTGTGTTGCATACTGTTTCAAATAAACTCATCTTTGCATACTTTCACACAAATAAAAGTCCATCTACATAAAGATGAGATTTTAAATAAAACATGCTTTAAAACAAAAACCATGCCTGTGGTTAGAGTGACTGTGTTTATGCCACACTGAGCCAAACACAGCCAACAGCCACTTGTATACATAAAACATACAAATATTATAGCATATTTTACAGGGGCTTGGTCTTGCATTTGCATTAGCCTCATCAAAAGTATTTTGTGAATTTGGTTATAATGTGCTCATAAAGTATACACAAATGGGTTAAAGTGAATTTAAATATTTCAGCTCAATCTGAGATGAACAAACTTTTGATGTAAAATAATATTTACTTCAATAAATGGTGCATACTAAAATATTTAGTAAGTTAATATGTATGTAAAAAGTTTTTTAAATTGAAATTAAAGCAAGTAAGGACGTGCCGAATTGTACATAACCTCCACTTAGAATTAAACTTTTCGGAATTAGAATTAAAATTTTTGAAAATCACATACCATATCGTTATTCGTTATAGATTGAAGTGTTTTCCGCTAGTGGGCTTAATACAGGGTAACTCAAATAAGACCTACCAATATCGTTGTTGCTGATTTTGCGGTAGCAGTGCCTGCACAATTTAAATTTTGTATATATGCGTCGTAAGATGCAACTTCAAAATTCTCCACAATGTTGTTTTGGAAATACTAAATTGGCTACAACGGCGAAGGGCTACGTGGAGATCAGAATAGTCGCTGTAGTACAATGTAACGAATATCACTTCAAGCTGTGAAAATTTAAAACTGTTTCAAAGTAGTGTCAACAGAATCCGTAGTTGTAGTAGTCGTTGCAGTTGAAGTTGACGTGCAATGTTCGAAATTTTGAACTTTGTTGCGCTAAAGAGCATTTGTCAGCTTTAGCTACTACCACAACTACTTTGTTCTGTTCCAGGCTTTAAGATAGATGGACCATTTTTAACACTCTGCCACACAGCTTTCAAGTTGCCTTTAGTACGAATATTTCGATGAGCATCTCATCTAGGGCGGCTTATCAATAACCGCGTTCCTTAAAATGGCCAACCAAATTCCCAAAATAGCCAACCAAATTCCCAATTATGAAGTCTGTGGGAGCTGATCTTCCATTAAAGTATTGCATATAATTACAGCGTCGTAACAACTGACCATTGACAAGCATAGAAAAATTCGATAATTTTATTGTCCAGTAGTGTTCTGCAAGTGTTCCTTAAAAATTTCGATGAATTCAGTTCTCACCTGCATAAATCCAAAGCAATAACATTACAAAATAAAAAAGTCATACGTGTTTATTATTTATTGCCACTTTTTTTAATTATTAGCATAAATCAAGAATTAAGTGATGTAGAGCCCGCCTAAGTGGGTGAGTCATTTTTTTTATTGCTGGCATAAAAATATATTGCTCGGTTTTATAAAAAAAGTAATAATATTTGGTTCTAAATAGTAAAAAATTATGTAAACAGAATAGAAATATCGATTTCTGAGAGAGGTTGGTCCACATTTGGATCCTTCGTTTGTTTTTTACTAAACCGATTATTCTAAACTCGAATCCCAAACTGAGAACGATTATCAATATGACGAAAACATTTTTTTCCCTTTAGTCATGCAGTTGTGAGTTTGATTTCAACAGACAGACGGACATGACCTAGAAATACTCAAGAACTCAGTATATGTATATTTTATGCGGTGTAATCTTGTATTCTTACAAGTTTAGAGAATTCGGCTTATTTCCTTAATCATTCAACGATCAACGATTTTCGAATCGATTTTTCTCAGATAGACGCTTTTGGAAAAACTACACTATGGCTTTACCAATATTGTGCATAGATTCGAAGAGCCGATATTACCGATATATTCTCTTTTAGGTTTTGATAAAAATAATGTGCGCGACAGACATAAACAAATGTCATATTTTATCGTTTGCAGCATTATCTTAAAATAAAATATTCATTTCTTTCATTTAAACCTTGTAAAAATAATACCAATTTTTGTTCCAAATTTCAAATATATGTCAACGTGTTCTTTCGCAAGCTTAGACAAGCTAAGTAGGAATCATTAAAGCTGCAAAATGCTTCTCAAAATGTTTAGGAACTACCTTCAAAATTGCTTTAGAAAAATATGGTAGTTCCTTTCGCGAATATTTTTATTTTTCATAGCCAAAATCTGTAATAGATAAAAAAAAGGCAACTAGCTTATAAACATCACTCGTAGTATTGCTATGCGATGTTTTACTTTGCGTACCTGAAACAGCCTATGCGCTACGATTAAGTGATATTGGCTTAGACACAAGAACCACTGGGAAAAGCATTTCTGAATCGTAGCTTTATAAAATCATAGACAGCTGTTATATAAAAAAAACACACAAAGTTATGACAGACAGTGTAAAAAAATCTTAAACATTTCACAACAAGTCCAACACAATACTGCCAAAATGTTGACCATTTTGGGGTCTAAAAATGGCCCAATTACGATTTGAATATTGATGCCCTTAATTTGATGATTTTCCAAATGACAAATTTTGCACTAATTTACAAAAGTTTTTAGGATCTTTTCGTATTTTTTCAAACTTCTGGAAATTATTCGCTCTGAAAAAATCCAAAATCCAAAAATCTTAAACAAGCCCATAATTGCGAAGGTGAAAACGGGGTAATTTGAGTGACATTATTTTTCATACTAAGGACGGGGCTTTAAGATATGGATTAAATTTAAACTTAGTTTAACGTACTCTGGAACTTGGATTTTTTTCTGGGAAAATGTGATTTTTTATTATTCACAGAAAAAAGTTTTTTATCAATTAATGCGATCTTACACCCAGATCATGCAGTCTGCAACATATTTTCTTTAAAGTACTTAAATTTGTCAATAGACATTTTTTGAGTAAATCTAGCCAAAATACAGGCCCAAACAGTGACACTGCCATCGTCATGCTTAACTTTTCCTTATTGAGCTTTGAATTCGGTTTTTGCCTCTCATATGGCATTTCCCCTGAGCCACAAATGTTGAATTTCTATTCATTGTTGAAGATGATTTCCAAAATGGTGAATTCTTGAAAATATATTCGCTGGCTGAGTTATGCCTACATACACAGAAAAAAGTTTTTTATTAATTAAAAAAATGGTTTAAAAAGTTTTTAAATTTAATTAATGTGATCATTGAATGAATTATTTTTTTTAGTTGAAAGAAAATTTAAAATATAATTTTGATTTAATTAACATTTTAGTTGTTTTGAAATAAATTTTTATTTAAAATATTAATTAAATATCAAAAAATATTAATTGTTTAAAATAAAATAATTTTAACTTTTATAATTGTTGTTGTGAATTGTCAATATTTAATTAAATAAATTAATAAATTGTTTGAAATGGCAAAGTTTTTTGATAATTTTTTTTAATTAAAATTAAAAATATCATTTATTGAAAAAAAAAAAAAAATATTCACAATTCTACAGTTTTTAGTAATCAATATAGTCATTTTGGTAATATGTGCAAAACCACCAACTTCCTTGTTTGATATTATGAATTTTGTATAAATTTGTTGATTGGAGAAAATTTTAAATTTTTTCTGTGTTTCATTTAAGATCAGCATTTTAAGCCAAACTAAGCTGTTCCGTCAACATTGTGTATACAAACTTTGTAATAGCGTCACAAATCTGTTTTCAGATTAACTAAACCTTGTTTAACTGAGATCTCAAAAGCTCAGCCTAAGAAAAGTGTAAGAAATTTTAATTTCGTATATATTATAACCTGAAAAAATATATGTAGTATATAACAAACAGGCGCGGATTCAGGGGGGGGGGGGGGCGAAAAAAAGAAATTTCCCACCCCTAAATTATAAAAATATCTTTTGGTTATTTCGATAATACACGAATTTTCGAATGTACAATATTTTTGGAGATCCCATCAAGTTTTGTTTTGTTTTTTATAGAATCTCTAATCAAATTTTCAAAAAGTATCCAAGTATTTATCCTTATAGTTATTAATTATATATTTCCTATGAAACATTTAGTTTACTGTATTTAAATACATATTATTCTACATTCAATCCCAGCAAGTGCCATCTATATCCGAAAAATAAACGTTTGGGTTGAAAATGCGAGCGGTTGAATTATTAATAAGCCTTAGTAGTATATGCAATATTTTTATTTGTGTTATCATAATTATTTATTATATACATTTGAATATAACCGTTTTTCGTATCATAGTTTCATCATAGTAGGCTTTGAATTTGAATTTTATATGCATTGCCATTCTACCTTCCCATATATGTATACATGTGAATATATGTATTGGTCTAGTAAAAGTTCACCAAAGAAGAATTATATAACTGTAAAATTCAAGTGCATTAATAATAAAAGTTCTTTGATATACAAAAATACATAAAAATTAGTGAAACAATGGTGAGTCCGTAATTTTTTTTTTAATATAATGTACCTATATAAGTATATATCAATACCTTCAGCCGTAAAGGATGTAGTCCAATGTATACATTTTATAGGAGAGAAAAAAAACTTTCTTAGGTCTTTAGTTCTGAATATATTTTAAGTCTGTAAATCCAGTTTTGCTTCATTGCCGACTCTCTATTGGCTTGCAAACCAACTAAAAATAATACATTTATCACACATAGCTTTTTGAAACTTATCATCTTATCTATTATATATTTTATACTTTTAATGTACATTTTCGCATGTCAATTTGCAAAAAATAAAATATACTATAAAATTATTTTATTTATTTCAATGTTGACTATTAACTAATATTAACAAATTTTTTTTTAATTTTCACATTTTAATGGGCCCTAGCGCTTTTTCTTTAGCATTTTTGAATTTAGAACTTTTACATATCGTTGCAAAACAAGAACTAGAAAAAAATATTTGTATTTTTTCTGCAAACGATGTATTTTTGTTTACTCTATTGAACTGCATCAAAAACTTAATTTTCAAAAATTATGGCATTAGCGCATTTACGACTGAAGGTACATATGTATGTATGTATGTGCAGCCAAAATTAATTTTGTCTTTCCATTGTTATAAGCTTTAAAATTCCTTTCTAAATAAAAATAATTTAAATAAAAAAATTAGCTGTAATCAACTTAAACCAGAATAATTTTATATGTATCTTTAGGTTAACTTCAGGAAAAACTTTTTGAATTTTGGTAATAGGTAATAGTTATATCATACGCTGTCTGGTAAGTACTTGGCATTACAATTGTCATTACTCGGAAAGCCTCATTAAGTAGTTACTAGTAATGACATCAGTAACTACTTTTTACTTCTACACAGAAAAAATTATTAAATTTCTCCAATCACCAAATTTATACCAAATTCACAGTATCAAGCAAACAATTTGTTGATTTTGCACCTATTACCAAAATGATTATATTGATTACTAAAAATTGTAAAATTGTGAATATTTTTTCAATAAATGATATTTTTAATTTTAATTAACAAAAGGATCAAAAAACTTTGCCATTTCAACCAATGTGTTAATTTATTTAAATAAATATTGAAAATTCCCAACAACAACTCTACACGTTTAAATTATATTATTTTAAACGAAAAAAGTCAATTGAGATTTTTTGTTACTTAATTAAAATTTTAATTGAAAATTTATTTCAAAGCAAATAAAAAATTAATTAAATCAAAATTAAATTTTTATTTTTCTTTCAACTAAAAAAAGAATTGCTTCAATTATCACATTAATTAAATTTAAATACTTTTTAAACCATTTTTTTAATTGATAAAACACTTTTTTCTGTATATTATTTTCACTTCTAAATATTTTCTTACTAATAATCAGATCAATACCTACTTACTAGTTGTGTTGTTTTCAGTACTGATTTTTAACTTACTGGTAACGAGCTCAATAACTCATTATAAAGTCTATTAACTAACGCCAATAAAAATAAAAACTATTAATTTTTTAACTTTTTGTAAGTACCCAGTCAAAAAGATTTGTGTTTTTTGAAGCACTTAAGAGAATTACGGCTTACTGACATTTAACGCTTGGCCCGAGACTCTAAAAAAGCGAAATTTCACCACTAGGAAGAATAAGTGAAACAAAAATATTTGGTTAATATTCGAAATTAAACAAATAAAGTGAAACTTCGTTATTGCAAAGATATGGCAAAATAATTTTGAATGACTTCGTTAAAAAAAGTTTTTTTCATTAACTTCTGACCAAATCAATGTTTTTTCAAAAAAAAAAAAAAAAAAAAAAAAAAAAAAAAAAACACAGCGTATTTGGGGAAAGAGCAAAAACATAAAGTTAAGAGAGGAGTTGCAAAAGTTTAACCTTCAAAATATTGCCAAACTATCAAAAACGAATGTTTAGCGATATTAAAATCGAATAAATAGAACTAATTTTAGCGAGTATTTATTGATATCATTAAATTTGTTCGTTATATATATTGCTTAAGATTTGCTATTAATATCAAAGCAAAGTTTGGAGATCGAAAGATAAGGTGCCATAAACTGATCGGCGCACAGTGGCGCCATTTGAGTTTTTTCGTTGCAAAAATCATATCTTTTGAACCGAATAAGATAATTGAACAGTTTAAACAGCATATGATAGATAACTGTTCAGCCTATGAAAGGAGCGTTTGGAAAGGGTGCTACGCTTTGTAGGGGCCTACTTATGGGTTATCAAAGTTAAAATTAGTAGAAAAATCAATTTTATGGTAACTAAAAAAAATTATTTTTACATTTTTAGATTGTTTTTATTTTGTTTCTTAAAGGGTTTATGTTTTAAATTATTACCCAACAAATTAAAAAAAAAATTATTTTTTTTTTTAAATTTATTTTTTCAATTTTCTGTAAAATATTCATTACAATTCGTAAGAGAAGGTATATCTAAAAGACTAACCATTTCTAAACTATAATTATTTTGTAACTCTATTCGTGACTTCACATGCCGCAGGGAAGAAATAAGTGGATCGGAAGATGCTGCCAACATGTTGAAGAGGTCCTTATTTTGCCTTACCCTTGATGCTTTGAATGTGTTCTGCAATCTATATTTTTTATAAAATATGTTAAGAGACTCCTGTGCTTCTTCAGAAAGCTCTCCAATTGGCAAAGACTGGTACTCAATTATATCTTTGCCATGCGCCAATATTTTATGGACGGTCGGGGTTAACTTCTTCTGTGGATATATTTCTGCTAAAAGAGATGCAGTTTTCGACGCATATTCTCCATATTTTGTAGAATTGACATTTCCTTTGCAGTTTAAAACATCCAAGATCGTTCCCAATCTTTTCACGATTTGATTTTCAATTCCAATGATTCTAGTTACTGCCTCATCATTTTCAAAAAATCTCTTAGAAGTGTTTCCATCGTTTGAATTACCGTATCCGTGCTTGGGACAGTCTACTTTTAGTCCAACTTGTTTAAAAAAAGCATCCTGTATTTGCTTCTTTCTGATCTTTTCCTTATCCTTTATTGATGTATTTTCATCGAAGTTTTCCTCCTCTTGTGGTAGGGTATATGCCAGTTTTAGCAAGAATTCCATACACCTTATCCTTGCGTGCAATGGTGACATTCCATATTCGTAATTCTCCTCATTTGTAGAATCGTTTAAATTACCAAAGTTCTTCTGACAAATAATAATATAAAATAAAAATATAAAAATAAAACGAAAAAAGGGGTTTAAATAGGTTTTTGCTAAATTTTTACCTCCAATATAATTCTGTCTATGATAACTAATTGAAATATATTATAATTAAGCAGAAAAAGATACTAATCTTAAACTCTTTACAACTAATTATATAAAATTGAGATGTAACATATTATATATGAAATAAATTGAATCGAATTGAAAAAAGTTCTTCTGACTCTTTTTGCAAATCGGGCATGACATTGTTGATGTTGTTCCTGTCAGTTCGTTTACGACTTTTCCGTCAACCATGGTCAGGTGGAACTCGTAATTGCATTCAATATATTTTCCTTCTCCAATTTGCAGCTTTGTAGGCTTAATCTTGCTTATTTGTTCTTCAATGTCCTTCACCGTAGTCCTTATGAGTTCTGCCGATTCCCTTGCAAACTGAAACATTATTGGTCGGCAATAATGCACTGATGACGGACGTGGATTTTTCCAGTGTAGGGAATCATCCGATTTTAGCCGCAAAGGAACAACAGATGCCATAAACATATTTCCGTCCGATATTGTAGCGTCATCGAAAGATATCCTTTGCTTATAAACGCTTTGTCCGGATGATCCATCGCAGCCCCATTTGCTGATCAATGTCAACTTCTCAGGAAGAATTTTCACTTCCGTGAAAAACTTTGGTGTGGTTGCCTTTCTAAACAGTTCAAATAATTTTAAATTGTTCAACGCCATGTTTTCAGTACTTAATTTGTTTAATGGTTTCAGTAATTATTGCGCCAACTTTTAGGCGTAGACTAATCCAGGCATTATGCTTATTTTGCAATATATAGGCTTATGCTACCATGCCTAAAAATTTACCTGTTCCCTGCATACATATGGATTTAGGCTGAATAATGCAATTTTGATATTATGCACGTGTCCAAATAAAATTTGTGCCTACCTGTAGGGACCATAAGTCAATATTGTTCCTGACCATTTGTACGCCAAAGTATTGTTTATGTGAGGTACGTACCTTCTAATTTCAATGAGTAGTTTTTTTCAAACTATTAGATCAAACTACTGTCAGTCAAAACATATAAGTAATGGACGCCATACAATTTCTGCAACCATGTCTTTTTAAACTTTTTTACCTCTAGAAGCCAAACGGGCACGTACGGGCAGATAAAACCTTTTGAATTATGTAAAGAAATAATCAAAGAACAGGTTTTGCAAATATGGCTAATATAGAAAAATATAGTTTTTTTTTATTTTCCGTCAAAGTTGAAAAATAGTGAAAAAACGGATAGTTTTTAAATAGTGATTTACCAGGAGAAACACAAAGCAAACAGTTAATTTTTTTTTATCATTATACATTTAATAAATACATCAAACAATACAAACAAAAAATAAGGCGATTCGTTACCTATTTTTCGTGATATTACACCTGAAATCGCAACAAATTGACTAAAAATTGTGTGTTTTTTTGAAAACCGAAAGTCGGTCAACTTTGAACGGTTATATCTTCTAAACTAAAAATGTGATATTATTAAGAGTGGCATATTTGAAATCGTTAAAAAGTTTCCTATAACATGGGTTTATTCAAAACTTCGTCGGCACTCATGAAAATTTTGATTTTTGCAACCTCGCTTGCTCTACGGGCGCCACTGTGCGGCGGTGAACCCTACGAGCTCTTTTTCGTTTCACCAGTAATAGTTGTTCACGAATGTTGTATCAGCGAAAGGTTTGCCAATTTTTCGATAGCGATAATATTTCCATCTGTAGTGGTCAAGCGGGTATTTAAATTACAAACACGTGTTAAGTTCAATACTAAAATAATTACTTACCGCCTGTTCACATATTTGCGAACGAAGACTTCGATCGCTTAACTTACATTTAAAACAAAAACAAATAATAAAATATTGTTTTGGTTTTACATGTAAGTTAAGCGAACTAAGTTTTCGTTCAAAACCGATTAACAGGCCATTAGTAACCCATGTCGACCCTTAGCAATTGGTAAATTCGAAGTTTATCAAAATTGTAGGGTTGTAAAGGCATGCATTCATTCCTTTATTCATTTAGACAGGAAAATGATTCACTCTCATTAAATTTTGAAAACATCATCAATTATTTTAATACAATAGATTGTTTCTTGTTTTTATATGTTACAAACTCTAATGATGGTGAGTAAAACGGTGTTGTAGGAGAATAGTCTTGTGCCAAAACGTTCATTTCCGTGTCCGGTCATTTTCGTTCAATCGTTAAAAGTGAATCCGATCGTTCAATTCGTTCAATCGTTCTTTTTATTTCATTAACAAGAATGGTTTGATTGGTTCAATTTATTTGAAGAATTTTAGCGACTTGGAGCAAATTATTTTTTAGTATTTATAAAAAATATTTTTAATAATTCAAACAAATGTATATTTTACAACCAAAATCTAATAAAAAAAATGTTTTGGAGATTTTAACTTTCAGTTGTAGCATAAAAATTAATGCAACTGAAACAAAAGTGCACAACATAAAAAGATATATGAGTGGAAAAAAAATGTTAAATCATCAATAAACAAAATTGAACGAACGATGCATCACACTTCGTTCAGTTGTGTCAGACGTTCAAATGAACGAGTTCGTTCATGAACGACGCATCTCTATAGGATAGTGCTAAAAACGGCGGCATGAAATAACCCCCCAAAATATAACGCCCCAAAAAAAATATGAAATAACCCCCCAAAGTGTGGGGCGTTATTTCATATGCAATAAAACCCCAATTTCAAAAATGAAATAAACCCCCAAAGAAATGAAATAACTCCCAAAATCAAAATGAAATAAGTCCCCAATATTTAGGGACTTATTTCATATGAAATAGTTCCCCAATTCCAGAAATGAAATAAGACCCCAATATAATACATATTGTTCAGTTTTGGTTGGGCGCAAAGACTTTTTCCTCTATGGTATAACAAACACCGGCTTCGCTAACTAAAGCTTTTCTGCATAGCCGGCCTTCGGCCGGGCGCAAGGATTTTCTCCTCTATAGTATTCCAAACACCGGCTTCGCTAACTAAAGCTTTAATGCATAGCCGGCCTTCGGCCGGGCGCAAGGATTTTCTCCTCTATAGTATTCCAAACACCGGCTTCGCTTACTAAAGCTTTTCTGCATAGCCGGCCTTCGGCCGGTCGCAAGGATTTTCTCCTCTATAGTATTCCAAACACCGGCTTCGCTAAATAAAGCTTTTCTGCAAAGCCGGCCTTCGGCCAGGCGCAAGGATTTTTCCCCTATATTGTATTCCAAACACCGGCTTCGCTAACTATAGCTTTTCTGCTAACCCGGTCTTCGGTCGGGCACAAGGCATTAGTTAGCGAAGCCGGTGTTTGGAATACTTTAGAGGAGAAAATCCTTGCGCCCGGCCGAAGGCCGGCTATGCAGAAAAGCTTTAGTTAGCGAAGCCGGTGTTTGAAATACCATAGAGGATAAAATCATTGCGCCTGGCCGAAGGCCGGCTATGCAGAAAAGCTTAAATTAACGATTCGGGATTTTCGAATTCGAAATTATAAAGTTCGGGACTTAGAGATTCCGATTTCTGAAATTCAGGACTTAAAAATAATCCCAATTTTTTTAGGATTCTGAAATTATAGTTTTTGATACTTAGTCCCTTTTTTATGTTTGGTAAACGTATGCAGTGAATATAACAAAACACAATTTGTCATCATTATGACTTTTAAAATATGTAATTTAAAAATTAAATAAGTCCCCAAAATATTTTTAGGGACTTATTTCATTTCAGATTTTTGGGGAGTTATTTCATATGAAATAATCCCCCAATTGAAAAAATGAAATAACACCCAAAAAAAAAGAAAAAACCCCCCAAAAATCGTTTTTGTTGTTCTCTGTACAAATTTTTGGGGGGTTATTTCATATTTTTTTTGGGGCGTTATATTTTGGGGGGTTATTTCATGCCGCCGCTAAAAACTATATTCAGTATCAAACTTTTTTAAAAAAATATGATATTCACCATATACAAAAAATGTTATTTAAATTTCGTTAAAATGTAGAATAAATAATTTAGGAATAAACTATTTTACAAGCAACTATCATAATAAATTTTTAAGGCAACAATTAATAAATGGGAAGTTCCACTATACAATCTGGTTTTTAACAGTATTTTTGGGGGTTCACAATATTTTTGTTGGTTTAATTTTCTTTAAATATTTTAATTTTATTTCAATTATTTTCAAAATCATTTTTTTTTTTTAACTGACAATTAATTTAATAAATATGGGGCATTATTTGTGAAGCGGACAATCCAATAAAAAAATGTTGTTGGAATTCCTTTATATTTGGAATAAATATAGTTCTAGTTGATATGAATAAGTGTGCAAAATATTTTTTTCTCTATGATGTTTATTTGTAAAGTGTTGCCGTTTAAAAAAAAAAATTATTTTAATTATTTTTTCGAACCAACAATTATTTAAAAAAAAAAATTTTAAGTGATTCTTTTAGAAAATCGGTTGATCTGAAAATAAATTTATTTAAAAAAAAAAAATTTCTAATCTACAAAACCGGAAATGACCAATTTAAATCAAAATTTTTCTAACCTAGTCCTAATTGTTTTTTTAACCGAAAAAAGCCAATAGTTTCCTTATTATATTGTAAAAGTTTTATTCTATTAGTTTAAAAGTTATGCAAATTTCTTTATACTCGTACATGTGGTTATTTCAATGTTGTACCGTAAAATACAGAAACTGTATTTCGAACTTATTTTTGGGAATACAAAATTTATTATTAATAAGATTTTTTTGACGTGCTAAATTTCAAATTTTTATTTTTGATTAAAACACTGAAATTTATTGTTGAGGGAAAGCATGTTACTATGCGCATGTCACTGGTTGCTTATGCCAGATCATCAGGAAACCTTTTTTCTAACTTCGACCTAATTTTTTAATTTTCTTTTTAGCGAAATAAGCCTGCGGCGTACTTATGTTTAGTTTATTATTATTAGTTTAAAAGTTAAGCAAATGATGATTTTAGCCGCTTGTTTATGTAGGCTGGTTAGTTAAGTTAAAATTATTGAGTCCCACCGTTATAAAATTTAAATTAAATAAAATATCACATGAAGATAATGGTTTTATTTTACAATTTTACAAACAGTGTCTATCATAGAACTAGTACTTTTTACAAGGATGACTTCGTGTTTTGGAATAAAAGCATGGTAAATTTTAGTGCCTGGAATTATGATTGCGGTCTCAAACCAAGGTTGCAGAAAAATTCTTTCACGGTCAATATTTTTTTTTGAAGCAGTAGTAAGTTGCAGTTATTTTAAGGAAGATTTTGCCCAGACATATAATTAATTGTATTGGAGAAATTATTGCTTTGCTTGCAGGTAACTGCTGACTGGTGCGCTTCGCTAAACGCTTGAGGTTTCCTCTAATACCGTTACATGGGCCCTTTCTGTGAGACTTTGCGTGAAATTGTATCTCGGCATCCGTATTAAAATCATGTTTGTAATAAAATAGATTCGCACAATTGAATTTATTTTTAAAATGCTGTGGGGCCCCATCAGTTATATATATTTCTTTCGACGCATATATAGATTTTTCCAATGGATGCTTGTGAAGTATTTTTTGGTAATAATTTAAGCTAGATGTATCATGCTTTAGGTCATCTGAGATCATAAATTCTTCCGTGTTTTACTACACTACCATCTCTGTAACAAAAACCGAAGTTAGAAGTGTTGCTTGGTCGATTGGGCCGAATCTTGAACTACAAAACAATAGTTTTATGCAAAATAACACTCTACGATTATTTCACCTTCGCCGATGCTCGCCTTTAGTTTTTTAAAATAAACTCTTTGTTCTTCTACAATATAAGCATGAGGTTTTAATATATCCAAGGCATCACATAAGGTATCTACAAAGTCATAAGACGGTAATAGAATAAAATCTGTGATAAGCCAACTTTCAAATTGCACTTCCGTTACATGATTGTTGTCGAATATAATTTTCAGATGATCGCGAATTGCATTCAAGCCAGGACAAGATTTACAGCATTCATTAGGCTGTGGTTTTGGAGTCATTAAATGACATGTCTGAGTTGGATTCGGCACATCATCATGCGAAGGCAATCCCTATACCATACAATTTCTATGGCAGTTCCACCAGTGGCAATATTTCCACCATTCAACATAAGTTTAATATTTTTATGTTTAACACAAGCACATACCAGTGTGCTTCAGGGCCGTCAGCGAGAATACATTGTTCGGGTCTTAAATTAAAAATCTTTGATACGCCAATTTTAACGTTCGGATATTCCTCTTTGAACTGCTGATAAAGTTCATTAATGTTGCATATCAGAAGCGGTTTTTGTGCAGGCATTCTTCTTCCATCGTCTGATTTAAAAGACGATCATTCTGCTTTTGTCTTCCCGTAGATAAAAACATTTAACTAAACTTTATTTTTCAATAGGTAATTTACGCCCACCGCGTGGGTTAGGAGATGACATGATGCCGAATTGATATACAGGTCCCTTTGCTTTTCTCGCTTCTCGCCTTGGTGTTCCAAAGTCTTTAGCCAGCTTATTTTCACTCCATGACTTAGGTGCTATGGTTAGTATCATGGTCTTCATAAAAGTAGAAGGGTCACCAAATTTCTCCTTTAATTGTTTTAAAATTTATTGGTCTTATTTTTGTGTGTTTTGGATCACTGGATCTTCATTAATTATAGGTGTGTATTCGGATCTTGTGGAACTAACACTTGGTGTTTGAAAACTTTCACTGCGATCCACAGTAACTTTCTTAGTTTGGGAAGGTTTTTCAACTAAAAGTCGTTTCCTGCAGAGATCACATACGTATCTTTGTTTTGTATAGTTCCACTTTTGAGTTAAATATTGAGAACTTTTCCTTATTTTTTTGTTCATTCCATAATTCAATAAGCTAAAAAGATTGAATCGTTTGTTACTAAATGTAGCCATTATAATTTGCCAATCAGTAGAAAACGCTGAAGTAGTTAAAAAGAACTGATATGTTTAAAAAAAATCCTTAAGTACCAGATTTTAGGGTCTTAATTCTTACCTATTGAAAACCCAAATTTATAATTATGTTACCTACGTATAACATTTACACTCCTTTTTTGTTATGCATATTTAATTTTTTATTACCTACTTGTGTAGTGAGAAAGGATTTCACAAAAAACTCTTTGTGGACTAAGAATTTTCATATTTATCTATTGCACGTACACATTTAATTTGTAGTATATGTAGTAATGGATTTTAAATGCATTTCAGGTGTTGATGTGTTAGGCATATTCATAAATCTGCATAGCTTTTAAAATTATGAAGAGCACATAATAAAAGTTTTACAATATAATAGGCTTATTCCGCTAAAAAGAAAATTAAAAAATTAGGTCGAAGTTAGAAAAAAAGCTTTCCTGATGATCTGGCCTAAGCAACCAGTGAAAAATGCGCATAGAAACAAGTTTTCCCTCAATAATTAGTATTGTGGTTATTTTTTATTGAACTGTTAATGGTTTTTAATCCAAATTTAGATATTTTTTTTTAATTAGGCTTAAGTTCATTGAATTTAATTTTCATTAAATTAATTTTATGAAGACAGGAATTTTACAACATGAAATTAATTAAAATTTGTTATTGATAATTTTTCATTCTTGACTGCGCTGAGATTTGAACCCAGGCGTTCACGGACAGGTTGCCCAGACTAGTTTCGATTGTAACCACACAATATCGTCGCTGGGGTTTGCCGTTTTACTCACTCGGCTATTGAGGCCGGGCGACGTCAATAGTCAAACATCAATCCAAATGGTATTTCACTTTGGTAGATCGAAATTTGCTTTTTGAATAAATGATTATCTATTTTAATTGATTTACATGTTCTTCCTAACTTCTGTTTTTTCCCTCAACAATAAATTTCAGTGTATTTATCAAAAATAAAAATTTGGAATTTTGCAAGTGAAAGACTAAGTTAGAAACATTTTGATTAGAATTGGTCATTTCCGGTTTCGCAGATGAAAAAATATTTTTTTCAAATAAATTTATTTTTATTTAAAGATCAATCGATTTTCTATAAGAATCACTTAAAAAATTTTTTTTTTATGTGTGATTAATTTTTGGTTCGAAAAAATAATTAAAAAAAATTTTTTTTTAAACGGCAACACCTAACCACCCCGTAACTCGACAAATAAATACCTATCATAGAATCGCACACTTATTTATATCTACTAGAACTCTAGTTATGCCAAATATAAAGGAATTCCAACAAAATATTTTTATTGGGTTGTCCGCTTCACAAGTAATGCCCCATATATATAACATTTAGGCTATTCACAAATGTTTAATTACTCACTTTAAAATATTATATGAAACTAAAACTTTTTGCAGCTGTTTTTTTTATCAAAATCTTCATTCGTTAGTTTTCTTTAACTATTTATTCATTCCCGCAATAAGACAAGTATGAGTGCTGTATTTGGATAACCTCCATTTACAGTTAGAATATTTCCGAAATGGACTTGTTATAGGACTTATGGTAAATTATGTTTCGATGTTCACAAAAGTTGACATATTGATTTCTTGTCTATAAAACTATTACTAACCAAATACTTTTTAATAATAGCATTATTCGTTACGATTTTACGCGTACTAAATTGTTTTGCTGGAGTGGGCTTATATGGGGCCTATGGAAAATTAAAGACCGATCCTTACGAAATTTGTCGGTGTGATTTCAAGTCACATAAGACGGGGGCAGACCAAAATTTAATGCAATAGCATTATTTGTTACGGTTTAAGGCGTTCAAAGTGTTTTTCGAGAGTCGGTATTGTAAATTATGGGCCGAACTTTTTGAAATTTTGTGGTATGATTTCTAGTAATATAAGACCAACTTGTTCAAAATCTTTTATCAATATGTGCATTCCGCCACTATTGATGCTAGTTTTTGTAACAAAATTATAAATTTTTTAGGGTGGTTGTTCCACAATTTGGTTCATAACTCTGTTCCTACAGAGCGGATTTTGCTGGATTTCAAGACCAAAATGCTAAGGGGAACAAGAAACAATATGGCACAAATATCCTTCATTTCTTTTGATTCGGTTGAAAGTTCGTGTGATTTCAACAGACGGACAGAAGACAGAGCGTAAATTGCAATTAAGATAAGTCAATTGTAATTCAGAAAACGTCAATTGTAAATCAGAAATTGATAATTGTCATTCAGAAAGAGTAAATTGTTATTCAGAATATAAGAAATCTAAATAAAAAAATTCACTTAAAATTTTGCGAGGAAAAATTATAAACATACTCGTAGTATCACAAACATACACATGGAACGTAGAAGGGGTTCATTTACTGCACAATCTGGGTGATTATAATGCAAAAGTGGGAAAATATGGGTAATCTGCTGCAAGATGTGGTGATTGGTGCGGACAACGCACCTTGTCCTTCAAACCTTGAAAGGGTAATCAGTAGTACGCCAGCCTTTCTTTTGCGTCTCGAACCCTATTCTTCAATGCTTAATCCCATTGAAAATATTTAGTCCAAAGTTAAAGCCTATGCCAAAAGCAACATTCGTGTTCCAAACGTTGCAGGTTATGGCGTGATAGACTAAAGATTGATTTACTTGGAGGATATTATAGATCGTCCAACAAATACCATAACCGGGGTATTATTGCCCCCATGCTGTGCAACACTGTACAGTTCACCAAGCTAGTGTGTTGTCAATGAATGACATGGCGGTCGGCTTATAATCATAAACATATGCATTTAAAAAATACAGCAAACTATATAGGAATATATACCAATTAATTTAGCTATTTTTTGTTAAAATAATATATGTACAAATATTTATTTATTTATTTATCTATACACAAGACTTAAGTCTTATATTGCAGTATGGAACTGAGCATATGCAAATACAATCAATCAAAACTTAAATTAAAAATAATAAAATTGCGTTAAATTTAATTAATAGTAGTCTTAAAGTTTCCAATAAAATTTAAAATTTAATAACATTTAATTATATGAAGCTAGCAAGATTTAATAAAACTAAGCTAGAAAAAAAAGGTAAAAAAGAAACGAAAAATGGAAAATGTGAAACCAGAATAGTTTAAAACATACATTTTTATACTTTTATATAATCAGAAATTATTTAAACGAATATATCTGTATTCAGAGTGAAAAATGACAAAAATACTTTTCCTGAATTTACGTGCGTTGCTAGTGGCTTGTGATGTATAGGGAATTCCGTTCCATAGACTGATTGCATGAATAAAGAAATGGTATTTAGAAATCAGTGTTCGATGACCAAATCCTAGAAATCTTTTACCTCTATTAAGTGTTTAAATATTTAAACGTGTATAGAGATGCCCAGGCTGATGTGTGTATATAATTTTGTGCATAAACAGTAAAATACGAACTCTTAAGTTATCATTCAAAGTAACTCCGTAAAGCAATGTAACGTAGGGGGAAATATGGTCATATCTCCTTAGACCAAATACGTACCGAACAATGTTATTAAACGCCACATTAAGTTTTCTTTTGCTTTCGCTATCGCAGCTGGCAAATAGTTCACAGCCTTATAATAATATCGGTATTAAATAAGATTTAGCAATGAGTCTTCTGATTTTAATAGGAGTACAATACTGAGTTTGCCACAGATTCCTTAACATTGAAACGTTCGACCGCATGCAAAATTTACGTGGTTAGTCCAAGTGAGGGCGTTATTAAAGGAAATACCAAGATTTTTGGCAGAGTTTACTATTTCAATGGACTGTTTGCTTAAAGTTAAAATAGGATTTCCCCCAAGTTTTAATAACCGCTTTTTAATAATCAAACACTTGGACTTGGTAGGATTAATTGCCAGACCATCAGCGGTGGCCCACTCGTAAACACGACCTAACTCCTGGTTTAAGGTCCCCATGCATTCATTAATTGCGGTGTTACTGCAGCTAATATAAAGCTGAACATCATCCGCATACAATCTAACCCTATAGTGCCCAAGCCTATTCTGAAGATCATTCACGTATAACGAAAAAATTAACGGGCCTAATATTGATCCTTGTGGAACAGCTCGACTTAATGGCAAAGAGCTTGAAACTGAGGTAGTTGCTTCAACGTATTGATATATATCTGTTAGATAGGAAGATATCAGACTTGTGGCAGTTGATGCAAATCTAAACATGTGGTTAAGTTTATTACACAAAATGTTATGGTCAACCATATCAAACGCTCTTGAATGATCCAAGAGAACTAAAAATGTAACATTACCGCAGTCTACCTGTTGCCTTATATCCTCGGATAAGTAAGTAGTTAATAAAATTGTTTTGATTTCTGTATTACAAATGACAACTTCAGATTTACAATTGACGATTTCTAAATTACAATTGGCTAATATGAATTACAATGTGCGCTTTCTGAATTACAATTGGAAAAGGTGTAGTTGTGGTCAAGGGTACTAAAAATTGAATGATACATTTTACCAAGGTAAAAGAGTATATATGTATAAGTTTGTCATATCGTTTGTAATTTCTACAATATTGACCTTAGGCCCTGCAAAGTATATATATATATATATATTCCTGGTCCTTATGATAAGCGAAGTTTTTTTAACGATGTCCGTCTGTCCGTGTTTTCGTTCAAAGGGGTATTTGTGTCACATCTGCTACGTACTATTGAAATTCAGCAAGATTTATTTCTTGTATACGTTGGTTTTCTTTTATTAAATTTTTTTAGTGCCTTGAGTTTTTTTTTTTGCTCTTTTACACATAATAAATACATACATGTATAGCGCAGTGGGCGATGTCCGGTTGCCTCTTTGTTATCAGGGGGAGGGGAAGAACCAAAGTTTCCAAATTAGGTACAATCATATTGGTTATCAATACACAATGTGCGATATAATGTGGGCGGTATTGGAGAAGTGGGCGTTGCAGAATATAGTTCACTTATATCTAAATAACGGTATTTATATAATTTTTTGTTCTTATTAATGAAGGGTATATAAGAGTCGGCATAGGCGAATATAGCACTCTTGCTTGCTTTTATATCATTCTGTCATTCAATATTAATGTTTACGCTAATTTATCATCTTATAATTTATCTTTGAACTGAAACTGAAATGACTATCTCGAGTGGTTATGTGGTACATATTTGATATTCATATAAATGATTTTTTATCATCACTCTCCTCTGAATAATCTTTCCGATTGCACATTAAGCATATATTCTGTAAAAGTCTGAAACTTAATTCTCTTTCATTTAATCGTTAATGGCTTGATATTTATATTGAAAATACAAATAAATTATGTAAAGAGCATTTCTTTGTCTTGTTGTCGTTGGCAACTGTTAACACATAAAAAAAATGAATGTATATTTAATATTTAAGTAGGTATTTAAAACCAACCAATTTCTGTACTGCGCTGTTGTTTTTATTTTTATTTATTTTCATTATTATAATTCTGTCAACAAACTTTAATTATTTTATGCCAATCAGCCATTCATTCAGAGCCACTTAGGCCTTTATCTATCCAGCCGTGTACATTTGTGAATCTATCCATCCATGTAGTAGTTACTGCTATCCCATAGAAGTACGCGATAACTGCATTAAAAAGTGCAACAATCATTTTCACATTCATCACTGGCAGCCATGCAGCAGGCAAGATGGCAGGCATGAACAAGGCAATTAAACAATTTATTTATAAATACGAAAACTTGCTGATTATAGTTTGTTGAAGAACGCTTTTTATGGACTTTAAATTAAATAATAGTTCTCTCGTCGTAAATAACATGTGCATATAAATGTTAAGGTGGCAATGTATTTCATTTAAACAAACACGTACATATAAATAAAAAACTGGTGGTGGCATATAAAACTATTGCTTGTTCGTTTTTAAAAAAAGGTATAAAAGCATTCGCAGAAAACATTCCAGCCCTTTCTACTTTATTCCTAACATTATTGCAGCTTTTCCTGCCCTGTCTTTAACTGCCAAGTGTAGGCAGGCCCAATTGCTACCTTGCAGGTTACAGTCAATAGCGTTAAGTGAGACAACTACGAGAGGTCTTCATAATGAGTGGCCCATCCATCGCCATATCCTGCTTAATATTTCGGAATGTATTTGGCATTGATGAGTGAGTGTCTAGAATTGTTCGTTCGATATCTAGAATATTCTTAAGATCCTTGCATGGCATTCTTTAGTGGAAACTTGCAGAGTGTTCATGTCTTTGGAAGCCATATTGCAATTCTCACACCCGTAGACGGGCACAAAATTCCCACACGAATTAAAGATATTAACTTTTGTACGGGTGGAGATTGATGGTGACTTTCACACTGTGGTGAGTTGGCTAAAAGCCTGTCGACCTTTCACAGTGCGATTTAAGGAAAGCCTACAATCGATGTGTATATGATAACCAAGTACACAAGTGGAGTTGAGTGCATGGGATAGTAAGTGGTTTGTTGGAGATTTCGATTGCTCTAATTAACGCTTTTTTAACTTAATGAATAAATTTTTTTTTTAAGTTTGGCATTCGCTTGAATTTTGATTATATATTAAAAATATGTTTATATTCTCTTTTGAAGATGTGATCTTTTAAATGGTACCAACTATTTGTTGACATGCTGGTTTCGGTGCGTTTTCCAAAACGTTTCTTCAAATGTCAGGTCTGTTACTTATTCTTGGATATTGGTTCATAGGTTATTAGCGTACAAATTACCCTTTAGGTAGCCACAAAGAAAAGAAATCGGAAACCGTAAAATCGTGTAAACGCGGTAAAGGGCAAAAATAATAAAAAAAACGCGATATAAACCGACCACCAATAAGTTCGTGCAGGAGATCCATTGCTGGACAGACAACCTGTTCTCTAGCTCTGGCCCTTAACATTTTATTTGTCGCTTTTGAAAAAAATGTGGTTCAATGATTTTATCTGAAGGTACTGCACAACATGTTCTATATCTTAATGGGCATATATGATTTTCACCGTTTATTCATTCAATTTGGGTGAATCAAGGTGAAAATTAGCATCGTCGCTCATTCTGAGTTTAATGGGAAAAGGTGTCACTTGTGTAAAACTCTTTCCAAGAACTTAGGTATTACACAATGCTAAGCACGTTGCCTGATAATGGGGGGGGGTACTTCACAGACAGTCCCTTTTTGCGAAATATGCTTCACCAATAGGTAAATTTTTGGAGCACTTTGCGATTTTGAACACAAATTTTATTCCTAAGCTAATCCCGCGCAACTCTCCGCTTATCTGCAGGAGACCAGAGTCTCTGGCAGGAATCGAACACGCAACCCCAGCGCTGATACACTAGCTCACTACCAACTAGCCTTCCGCGGCACCCAATTAAATAAGAGTGTGATTTTGGATGCGCCGGTAGAATCGTTGGTAGGGAGCTAGTCTATATATGCAAGGGTTACGTGATCGATTCCCGCCAGAGACTCTGGTCTGTTTCACTACAAGGGGCTGAAGGTCTAAGTTTCTATTAAGTGAAGATGAAATTTATAATTGTACATATTTACAAATCTTGAAAAATAAATAAATAAATAAATAATGGCCGAATTTTAAAACAAAATGAAACAACTTTGGTACCTTGTTTTGTGCTGCGGCAATCAATCATAATGTTCCAGCTTTTATACCCTCAACTACAGGTGTATCAAAACCCACCCACAGATGCATCCGAAAAATCCAGATAAGTTGGGTATTAAAAAGTTTTTTATTTTAAACCCAAATAGTTTTGGAATTTTGCTATAGAAATTACACAAAAAAAAATTTTGCCGCAATTAAAGCATTAATCAAAAATAAAACCAGTTTTAATTAAAAATTAATTCAGGTGAATTAAACGGTTAATCAAGAGAATTAAAAGTTTAATCAAGTGAATTAAATGTTTAATTGTAACTATTAATTTGTTTACTGGTGCAATTAATAGTAATGTTTAATTGTAACTAATAATTTGTTGACTTGTGCAAATTAATAGTATCAATTTAACTCTAAATTCACTTGATTAAACGTTTAATTTACTTGATAAAATTTTTAATTAAAACTGATTTTAATTTTGATTAATGCTTTAATTGGGGCAACATTTTTTCTGTGTAAGCAGGATCGTTTCATAAATGGACGAGGTATGACTACCAATTTTTTTCCGACAGATTTAATAAGAGATTTAATTTTATTCACTTTATCATAAAACTGGCTTAATTAGTCGTAAAAACCACTTATAAGGATTCATAAATGACAGGGATATAGACAAATAACTCCCCTTTCCCTCCTGAAACAAAGGAATTGTGGCAATATCGCCCACACCATGTGGCTAAAATATTTATGGTGCACAAGGTATTTACAGTACTGAATATTAACTAAATCGGCATATTATTTTACTTGGTATTCGTACAAATGTCCTTTCCGGAATAATAATTTTGGATGAATATGACCAGAAAAAAAGAACTGAAGTCTTTTAATTTTGTTGACATATTCTCTTTAAAGCCTAGTACTCTGTGCCAGATTGTGAAAAAGTTTTAGTTTCATCTATTATTCATACGAAAAATTTGACATGCATCAATGTTACCTATTTGTCGTTTAATGGCGATTACTTTTCTAAGAAAAATGTTGCATAAATGGTACATGCTCTACACAAAAGAGATAGAGCATGTACCATTTATGCAACATATTTCTCAGAAAAGAAATCGCCATAAGTTTTATCTTTCAAAGTATGCAACAATGTTTTGCGTGTGTAAACAAAACCCACATGTATTTTCCAAAAAAGTATTTTTTAAAGAAAAAATTTTATTAAAATGAAAGAAATTATAGATAAAAGCTGTTACCAGTTGTGATATTTATGTTTTTTCGTTCTCGTTTAATATTAAGTGCAAACTTTCTACATTTGCTTAAAATTCCTCTTGAAACAAGTGCAGCCAATATTATTTCGCAGGTGTAAAAAAAAATGTTGAAAGAAACATTTCGCAACTTTTTAACAAATTGAACAGAGTACAAGTCTATCAACATAATTTCATTGAAATTTCGCACGAGTTCTTTTCATATGAGTTTTGACAGCCTTTCACGTGATATCGCTTATTGGCTAACTACAATAGGCTCTCTTATTGAAAGCATTGTAACTCATATATTAAAGAAGCATTGTAGCTCATTTATGTTTAAAAAATATTTCAAAAAAATCTCAGTTTATTCAATATATTTAATAGTTTAAGTACATGGCAACAGTATGTAAGTTGACATACCTTTTAGGCATAAATTCATAAATGCCTGGTTGACTGGCTGGTTGGTTGACTTGTTCGAACGAATTCACGGCTTGGAAAACTGTTTAACTTTCGTTGCCTTAGCTGTTGGGTGGAGGGTGGTTGTTGCTATATTTTGCTGCTACATTTGGATTTTATGAGTTAAATTAATATGTTTAAATTGAGAACGTGTATTAAATTTATGAGTTGAGATCCACTGGGGAAATATTAATCATTTTAATTTCATATACGCCTTGCGCCACATGACACAGCTGGATTGAAATCAGTTGTAGGAGAATGAAATCCAGAATGCAGGCATTTAATACTTTTTACTTTGTAATACATTGAAAAACAGTGTGACAATTTTTAATTAGTACTACGAATCATAAATGGTCAAGAAATTTGTTTTTTTTTTTTTTGGCTAATATTTGATTTTATCCAAATAATATTCTAGAAAAGCAAAAGTTAGCGGAGGATTTAAAAAAAAGTAAAAATAACTAAAATATTGTTTAAAAATAAATAAGATGGCCTTTTTACCACAAATTTTTTCGAACTGTCAAAATCAGATGGCCTTTTGCCACCACCTGTAGTTATTTCGTCTTGGACTGGGTGTAAAATACAATTGACTGCTCTTGTAGTTATGAAATAGTTTGCTTGTGCTTATGCACAATTTTTTTGGGACCCTTAAGTTCAAAATAGCTCAAATAAAGTTCACGAGAGTGACAATTTAAAACACAAAGAAAATTTGTCGTATTTATGACGTTTACGGCAATAACAATACATAGCTAAATTTTTTGTATATATGGGCGTGAAAATCTTTGTTATTTATATTCATCATACTGGCCAGGCCCTGCACTAATTTATATGGACTGTAGTTAATAAAATCAAAGCTTAACGTATAATAAAGTACATGCAACATATAAGAATTCTTTCTTTTACTTTTATTTCGAAGAAATATTTTAGTTGACAGCAAAATGTACTTGTAATCGCCACACTGAACCAAAAAGGTACGTGGAGTCAATGAAAATTTACGTTGAGCAAACGAAAAATTTATGAATTCTAGTCCAATGAATTTGTTCGTTGAGACAATGAATGACCGTTCATAAAAAGATTTGATATTAAAAGGTTACGAAATAATTAATAAATGCATGTTCATTGAGTCAACGAATAGTACGTAAATTGAAATATCTGAATAATTTTATTTTTCATTATATTAACGAATAACTCATTGAGCCAACGAAAATTATTTTAATAAACGTTGTTTGTTAATATTATGAACACTTTTTGGTTCAGTGCACTAAACTCCATACAAATAAAAGTAGTTCCAGCCACGCCCTGGAGCTTGTTTATATGAGTTCTTGCGGTAGCCACTTAAAACTCTATACAAAACACCAGCAGTCCCAGTCAGGCCCAGATCGCAATTTGTGCCACATCAATTAGGTGTCCACTTAAGAGTTAAAGGTTGGCCGGATTTGTATATAATTTTACATGTTATTAGATTTTTCAGACAGTTCTAGAAAGCTCAATTATTAATTTATTTATTTATTTATAGCATTAGAAAATAATTACAAATTATAGACTAATGAATAACGAGGCCATAGCTACAAGGCCTTAGGCTGCTTAATTATTACTTCTTACTTTAGGTTCATTATAAATGCTTTTTAAGACTCTTTTTGAAAAAAGAACTACATATTACAAATTTATATTTTCCACCTTGAGCCTAGTACTATGTTCCAATTTGTGAAAAATGTTCGGCAATATCTATTATTTCATCCGAAAAATTTGACATGTATCAATGTTACCTATCTCGCGAGTTTGCACAATTTCACGTTTTTAATCTTTCAAAGTATGAAACATTTTTTTTGCATATGTAAACAAAGCCCACATGTATTTTACTGAGAAGTATTTTTTTTAATAGAAAGTGAAAGTAAATATGGATGAAAAACTGTTACCGGTTGTGTTATTTATGTTTTTCCTTTCTCATTTAATATTAAATTTAAACTTTTCCATTTGCTAAAAATTCCACGTGAAATACGGGCAGCCTATATTAGTTCGCAGTTGTAAAAAAAATTTTGCCAGAAACTTTTCGCAACTTTTTCACAAATAGGCCAGAGTAAGGCTCTATCCACATAATTTCATAGAAATTCCGCACAAGTTTTTTCCATATGACTTTTGGCAGCATTTCACGTGCAATGTCCAGAGTACCAGGATTTATGCAAAAAATTTAAATACACATAAGTTAACCAACACATTAAGCCCAGCAAAAGTGCATGTGCTTAATGTGTTGGTTTACCAATCTGAACTTTAACTTATTTTTGCATAAGAGGGTTTATTTTTAAAACCAAGAAATGCGCAGAGTTTCCCATTCAGTAATCCTGTTTTGCTGCAGTCCAAAGATTAAGAAAATACTAAATAAAAATGTCTATTTTTTCCTAACTGTAATTTTAAAGTTACAAATTTCAAAAATTATATATACTTGATTTTGGAATTGTTTTTATTATATTCACCACCAAGAAGGCAAGGATATATTGATTTTGCCATTCCGTTTCTAAGACATCGAAATAATCATGGAAGACCCTATGAAGTATAAATATTCTAGAACTGGATGTTAGACGATCCAGAAATTTCTTTCCCTCTGTTGAAAGCACGTTACAGGTGCTAATAAATAACTTGGGGAGAATACATTTTGATAATGGTTACTGAACGACAGATTATAATGGCTCCCATACAAAAGTTTCTCACGGAAAAAGCTATTGGCCTGATGACGGCCATACATGATCAGCTAATCCAACCAAATTCAGCACAAATACTTATTTTATACAAAAGCGGATCGGTAGCAAAACAAAAATGGGTTAATTCGGTTCCATCTATCCCCATACAAGTTTTAATTTTTACTTCATTTATTTTTAAATTCCTAGTAGTTATATATGATTTGTGTTCAATAACACATGTTTACAAATTTCGATAGAAATTTTCGTTTGCTAGAAATCAAATATGTGTCTTCAATTATTTGGAATAATTCGCATATCTGATGATCTGTGAATTTTTTTGTTAAAGGGATTAAAACAAACAGAACACAGAAAAAAGTGTTTTATCAATTAAAAAATGGTTTAAAAAGTATTTAAATTTAATTAATGTGATAATTGAATCAATTTTTTTTTTTAGTTGAAAAAAAATTAAAAATGTTATTTTGATTTAATTAACATTTTAGTTGTTTTGAAATGAATTTTCAATTAAAATTTTAATTAAATAACAAAAAATCTTAATTGACTTTTTCCGTTTAAAATAAAATAATTTAAGCATGTAGAATTGTTGTTGGGAATTGTCAATATTTATTTAAATAAATTAACACATTGTTTGAAATGGCAAAGTTTTTTGATTACTTTTTTAATTAAAATTAAAAATATCATTTATTGAAAATATTTTTTCAAAATTTTAAAATTTTTAATAATCAATATAAGCAAAATCAACAATTGCTTCATATTATGAATTTGGAATAAATTTGGGGATTGGAGAAACTTAATAATTTTTTCTGTGAAGCAAATATATCAATTTGAAGCTTCACCTTTTTAGGAGCTCTAGACATTGTTAAGATTAATTATGTTTCTAAAAAACTGATTTACGAATGTCTTCAAAATGACAATAAAAAGTTTTCTAAGATCATGTAGCGAGTGCAATTTAATGAATGTGTCTTAAATAATTTATTAGGGTCAAGAAGGGCTTAGTATCGGTTAACCGCATGTTACATAATAAAAATAATAAAGTACCTTTTTTAACCAAATATTACTAATAATAATAAAAATAAGACACCTGTAAATTTTTACCTTTTAAACATAATATTAAAAAAATTACCCGTTAACTTCTATCTCTCCAACCACGTTTTAAAGTCAAGTGTCATAAAATAATAAGTAAACTGCTATTTCGGAGAAAGGCCATAAAGATTCAAAAACTTGCTTATGGGGAACCTGATATTTTGACAATAAAAATCACATTTAGTATAACGTGTGCCCAAAACTACTTAAAGAATTGACAAAAAAGACTCAATGTATGACCGACCTCCATTAGCTTTTTTTTCTCAAACATACTTGACCCTTATCTCCACCTCTTAGTTGGCTCCAATATATAAACAAATATGGGCGTTAATGAAGTTTTTACCTTTTTAGATAAATTTGAAAAACTTTTAAGTTTATGGATATCCCATTTCAAAACTATAAAAAATATAATAACCGTATGCTAATTTTGGTAAAAAATAAAAAAAGGGTATCCAAGTTAGAAATTTTTTTTTTTAAATTGGTCACTTCCTATTTCGCAGTGCAGCAACTATAGATAGTTATTTACGTACCTTTTAAACTTACGCATATACCACTTTAAAACGTTACAGTCTTATTATAATGATGCAGGCTAATTTCGGAATTAAAAAGTGTTTCTAATTAAGAAAAATTGGAATTCAAAATGACCACTTCCTCTTCAGAGGTGCTTTGCCCCTGTAAAGAAATTTGCATAGCTCTTAAACTTATGCCTTAAGCTAATTTTGGTAAAATAAAAAAGATCCAAGGTCGAAAAATTTTAATTTTAATTGGTCATTTCCTGTTATGCTGATGAAATTTTTTTGTTTTTTTTTTTAAAAAAAGATGAAACGATTTCATATAAGAGTCACTTACCTTTGTTTTTTTTTTAAATTTATTTATAGTTCGAAAGGATAAAACCATGGTGAAATTACTTAAAGGTGGCCTCGGTAAGCCAGCCGTTCATTGTTTGATTGTATGTGTTCGTGTATTGATCTTATCAAGTGTGTTTTGGGGTTGTTATTAGAGCTGGCAAACAATGGATAGTACTATCGATACTATCGATCGTTCTGTTTCCATTGTATATAGTATTATAGTATCGCTTTTAGAAAGCGATACTATCGTTGACATTTTTGGTAAATTGTCAACTGTTTTTGTTTAGCGGCGCCGGCTTCATTGACTTATAATCAGCTCGAATTGTTTTTAAGACAGTTTCGTTGAAATCAAAGCAAATCTTTCAAAATTATTATTTTCCTTCTTCTTTGTTAAAAATGCCGTTAAAATCCAAAACGTAACAACTTTCTGCGTTTTCAGTTGTTGGCACATGTAGTTGTAGCACATCCTTAAATATTTGCTTTTTTCAGGCAATGTTGTATATGGCTGACAACTATTGGCTCTAAAATGATATCATTGATAATGAGTTTTGCCCAAGTTATGGGCCCCCAAATTTCGGGAGCGGGGCCATATCTCTAATTTAACTTATCCAATCGGGAAGAAATTGGTGTCCTGGAACTTGACAACCCAAAAAATCCATTAACGGCAAAGTAAAGAAAAACATTTAAAATATATTTAAGGAAAATTAATCTTTAAAACCAGAATTTTTTTAATTAAAAATATTTTCTGTACTTTTCAGTTCTTAAATTTACTCATTTACTCAAAAATTATAAATTTTTATCAAAAATTATTTTCGGGAATGAAATATTTATTATTTATTAATGATTATTTATTTATTTATTTATTATTTATTAATGATGTCTAATAATCCCAATTTTTGAATGAAAACACTGAAATTTATTGTTGTGGGAAAGCTAGTTTCTATGCGCATTTCGCTAAGTGCTTAGGCCAGCTCGTCAGGAAACTTTTTCCAAATACTTTAGAAAAGCTAAAAATATTATACAAGAACACATAAGAACAACAAAAACAAAACAAAATTTGAAATTTTTCAATTTAAAATTTTTCACAATATAACACTTCATGTTTAATTTTATGACTTAAACACATAATTAATAATTTTTTTCAATACATTTTGCTAATTTGCTTTTGCAAAATGTTTTTATTTTTCACAAACTAAAAATTTTTAAATAAATTTTTTTGATACTAAATTTTTTCTGTTGTTAATATTATTAAAGCCAGCAGAGTAGCATTTTGTGGTACAAAAATAATATTTGAAATCATTAATTATTTATATATTATCCGATATTGCAGAATAAAAATTTAGCAAACATGGCTTTTAAAAGTTTATAAATGCAGCCAGCATTCAATAAATTGAAAATTTATTGAACTAAGAAAATTTTATTTTGGGAAAAAAATTGTTGCCACATTCTATACGATTTTATGCAACTATGTTTAGTGGTGGAAATAGTTTTATATGCCAATACAGTTGAAAAAAATCTTACTAATACAAACATAAAATATGTACCACTGACAGTTGAGTTATGTACCTGTCAAAGAGTCGGAATACTAGTTGTATACTATGATATTGAACTTTGTGTTTTGAATTTTTCTGTTTTCAATTTTTAAATAATTAAATTTTACAAGATAATAGTCTGGTAGTGTATAAAGTCATTCCTAAAAATTTAAGGAATAGAACTATTACAAAAAGCTTTATAAAATACATAACTGAAATTTAACTCATAGAATAAATTCGAAAAATAAAAAATGTTGAATACCATAAAGTTGCTTATAAAAAGAAATAATTCCCAATATCTATTAATTAAATTTTATAATGGGTGGTTTTATTGATTCCGTTCTGCGATTGCGGAAAGCAATTTTTGGGCGGAAGCAAAATTTGCAATAATTCATTCCGCTTGTGCGGTATCCTACCGCTGTTGCGGTATAATCTCTACCATTGCGGCATTGGCATATCATTGAAACCGCAATATAGATATTTTTCTCCATTTTGCTTACGTTAAAATTTTACAGCGAGAAGCTAACGGAAGAAATACAAATGTAAGAAATATTTTATTTAAAAAGAAGAAAATATAGCTTATTTATTTTATAAAAATATTTTATTGGAAGAATAAAATAGATAAATATACAAGCAAATTGTAAGTAGAAGCAATGGTGGATTTAATTAAATTAAATCAAGACCTTGCTTGCGAAAAGAGCTCATTGTTGACTGCTTCCTGAACTTGCAATCTCTAGATGAAACAAAATATATTTCAATGCTGCCTTATTTAAGGGAAAATTCTTTTAAAAGCTGTGAAAAATTAAACAAATTATTTTAAGCCTTAAACAAGTATTGAATTTTTTATTTCAACTTACTCCCTTTCTTTCCTCTGTAACACTTCTTCAGATTTATATTATAAAACTGATATTTTTTTTCGAAGGTCTAAGCAATCCCCGTCACTGCTGTGTTCAAAAAATGCAATTGTATCCATATTACAATTATACATTTTCTGCGTTTGTCTATTTTACATATTTTTATCTCGTAAAAATTATTACATACTCTTAAAAATTTCTACAATTTGATTTAAGTGTTTTTATTACCAACAGTTGACACAATATCAACTTAGAAATTATTAACACAGAGATGTTGAAAATTTTTTGCGGAAAGCTTTTACCGCAGAAATGAATAATTGCAATTTGCATATCGCTCGATATTTATTTCCGTTGAATTTTCTTTTCCGTGCGGAATCAATAATACCACCCAATAAAAAATATTGGTTTAAACATTTCATACTATTTAAAAAACAAAAATGCATGTTTACTCTATTTTTCCAGCAAACGTCGTGCAGAAATAATAAAAATAAATCTACGTAGTAGATGTATTGCTTCTTGGGCTTAGCCTATGCATTTAAGTATTTTTTTTTTCTTGAAAATTTAAAATTTTAAAAATATATTTTCTTGCCCAGTCGTCTTATCAAACAATAGCGACAACAAGTCATGAAATGCGGGCAAAGTTAATTATATAATATTTGTTATATTTCTTTCATATTTTTACAAAAATAATAAGTTTTATAAACTATTTTAATATTTTTATAATTTGTTTTTCAATATTTGTTTACTTTGTATCAGCTTTTTGACGGTGATGATACACATGAAACAAAAACAAATTGCCTGTAGATTTTGTATTATTATGTTTGTTGTATTACCGAGGCCACCTTTTAGTAATTTCACCATGGATAAATCACTTAAGCACCCCATAACTCGTCAAATAAATATCAGAAAAAAATTTATTTGGCTCTTTCATATCTACTAGAGCTATAGTTAAAACAAATATGAAGAATTATTTTTTTTTTTTTTGTATGCCCACTTCAAGGATTAAGCCTCATACAATTCTATTAAAGTGCGAAATTATAAGTTTCGCTTAATATCATTTTTTTTTTTCTTAAGAGACTTTAAGTTTTTATCCGGTTTCGGTCTATTATGGCTTAAAATGTTTGCAATGAAATGACTATACAATAAAGTTACGAGTATAAACCTTTAGATTTTGTTCTTTTTTAAGGTAAAAAAACTTTTTTCGAGTTGAAAAAATTCATGTAAAACGTTAAAATTTTCATCAAAGCCTAGATAATATTCAGTTTATTCATAAAATTCTAGGACAAAAAGTTGCATAAACTTAGGGGCTTTTCTTAAGAACGACGCATTTTGTTTTACTTTTTTTATTACAGCAAGGTTAACTTTTCTATGCGACGTTATAAAAATATCCGTTAGAGAAGTGATGGCATGAGTCAATAACTCAGCCCTAACTAGCCATGTCTCAAGCGCTCGATGTTGGCCTGCAGGTATTCTAACGTCGTTGAGGTATTGAGATAAAACACTGATTTATTGTAACCCCAAAGCAAAAAGCCTAATGGGAGTTAAAAACAATCAAAAACAATGTTGCCAATCAGGTTGGTTTAAGCAGTTGTTTTGTGTGGTTATGTCTAATTTGAACTTAAGTCGCAGGCACGAGACTTGTCTTAAATATCTTGATTCAGTATGGCACGTTTCGACGTTCGGCTTGAACTATATACGTATTGCCCGAGTTTATGGAGTTGAGTGAACGCCGATGACAGTTGTTAGAACGTCAAGCAGAAAAATATACTGACGACAACGCAAGAATCAGAACACATCAATCAGTAAACTTTTTAAATACAATTGTTTCTTGTGCTTGAATTTTAAAAATTTATTTTTATAGATGTACGCACACAACGTAGTTGTGCAAATTAAATAATTTACAAAAGTTTTTTTTAAAGTATATCTCTCAGTGATTAAATAATAACATAGACTGACAAACTGAGAAACCGTCTAGAAGCCAACTTTACGGCTATTGGAGAAATGTCAAAAGCAAAATGAACCATACGTCCGAAAACCCCTAAAACATAAATAAATATAAGGAATCTTAAATTACTTAAGAGTTTCTGGGCGAGAAAATTGCTTATAAAAGATAAATTGCTAAAAACATGATCCGTTAGTTATACATGACAAGTTAATTAAAATTATTGTTAATATATATTAGTGATACGTTTATAAAAGTACTATTTATTTCTTGTCACACTGGTTACAATTTTCGTCAATATGTATATTCATACTTCTCAAAATATACATACATTTAGCTGAGATCCAGTTACAACAACTTGTAATTTAATCTCTACGTGCCATTGCATGGCAATGCGTTTGTTGTTCTGTACTGCAAAATGCCAATGAATTTGAACCAGACTATTAAGGGTTTTGCCGAGAACAAACAACGTACCAGTCAGCCAGTCAACCAACCACGCATCCATTCCAGCAAAAATTTTAAAGCAACAAAATAAACAGAGCCATCGAACCAGCCAATCCATCGTTGAGTTATTAAGCTTTTTCAAAAGCAAGGAATATTTTAACTTAATATTCTTTCTTTTTTGTTGGCTGCTGGTTGTTGCTGATGATGAAAATGATGTTCATTCAGGTTGCCGCTGCTTTTTTTACTCCAACTGCTGCTGTTAATGTTGTTTTATTTCCAACGATTTTCTATTTTATCAATATTTTAAGCAACATATTTATTTTTAAGATAAATATGTTTTTTTATTTTGTTGCTGGATAGCGCCTGCCTGATAGATATTTTGCTGGTTAATGATATTTAAGGTATTTGAACTGTTGCTTTGTTGGATTTTTTTTCTGAATTTTGTTTTTTGCTCAAGGATAACGATAACGTCAAGTGCTGCTGATATGATAACGTTACTTGTGTCTGGTTTTTTATTTTTGTTATATTTCCTTAATATAAAATATTAGATAATTTTGTTTTTATTTAGAATAAAATCTTCTGTAAAAAAAAAATTGGTAATGCTGTCACAACATCAAAAACCATTCAACAATGATGTTGTTCCGATGCGGCAACAATGTGTTATAGAGTGTTTGTACTTATATAAACGTGTGTATGAAGAACGACAAGTAGAAATGATTATATATACAGAAAAAATTTTAATTGTCTCTTATTACCAAATTCATAGAATCAAGCAAACAATTTGCTGAAATTGCTCCGATTACCAAAATGATTATATAGATTACTAAAAATTAGTATTGTGGTTATTTTTTTTTTTTCAAATCTCAGCGCAGTCAAGAATGAAAAATTATCAATAAAAAAATTTTAATTGATTTCATGTTGTAAAATTCCTGTCTTCATAAAAATAATTTAATGAAAATTAAATTCAATGAACTTAAGCCTAATTAAAAATATCTAAATTTGGATTAAAAACCGTTAACAGTTCAATAAAAATAACCACAATACTAATTATTGTTAACAGCTAAGGCACGAGCTATGTTTACATTTGTCCTTCAAGTTGTGCTGAAAAAGGTCAACAAGAAAAAAGTAAAAAAAAAAAAAAAAAAAAAAAAAAAAAAAAAACAAAAATGTACTTTGGACTTCAAGAAGAATTCTTGACAAAAAGTACGAAAAAACAGAAGTTAGGAAGAACATGTAAATCAATTAAAATAGATAATCATTCATTCAAAAAGCAAATTTCGATCTACCAAAGTGAAATACCATTTGGTTTAAGGATTGATGTTTGACTATTGACGTCGCCCGGCCTCAATAGCCGAGTGAGTAAAACGGCAAACCCCACTGACGAGATTGTGTGGTTACAATCGAAACTAGTCTGGGCAACCTGTCCGTGAACGCCTGGGTTCAAATCTCAGCGCAGTCAAGAATGAAAAATTATCAATAAAAAAATTTTAATTGATTTCATGTTGTAAAATTCCTGTCTTCATAAAAATAATTTAATGAAAATTAAATTCAATGAACTTAAGCCTAATTAAAAATATCTAAATTTGGATTAATTACTAAAAATTTTAAAAATGGAAACTTGTGAATATTTTTTTTTTTTTCAATAAATGATATTTTTAATTTCAATAAAAAAATTATCAAAAAACTTTGCCGTTTCAAGCAATCTTTATTTAATTAATATAGCTCAGGTTTTGACAATTCCCAACAACAATTCTACAAATCCATTAAGACTTTATGTTATTTAATAAATATTTTGATTAAAAATTTATTTCAAAACAACTAAAATGTTAATTAAATCAAAATTATATTTTTAGTTTTCTTTCAATAAAAAAAATTGATTCAATTATCACATTAATTAAATTGAAATACTTTTTAAACATTTTTTTTAATTAAATAAAAATTATTCAAGCTCGTGGCCAGTGTTTTTTTTTTTGTTAATAAATATTTCTTTTTATTTAATTCCAATATTTCGATCTTCGTTGAAGATCATCATCAGGGATTGTTTCCTTAAATTTAATTGAGTTTAATTACGTAAAGGGTCCGCCATCTAACGTTTTTTTTCAACTAGTGCTTATTTCGTGAATAGTAACATTTAGCTCATGTCTGATTTGACAGATAATTAGTTTTATCCTTCCGCTGAACGAATATGGTTGTGTAAACGCTTGTACAACGCTGGGAAATATTGCGACATTCCTTTGAAAATCATGGTTATGTTGCAGAATGTGTGCGAAAATTGCGTATGGATTTTGGAAGAAGACAAGCACCGTCAGTTCCGTATGTTCGTTATTTTGTGAAAAAAGTGAAAGAAACTGGAATCCTCATCGATAAACCAAAGCGCGAAAAGCCAAAAACAGTGCGTACACCCGAGAATATTGCTGCTGTGGCAGAAAGTGTGCGTGAAGCGCCATCAACATCAATTCCCCGTCATTCTCAACAATTGAATATTTCGGAGACATCATTGAGACGAATTTTGCATAAAGACCTTGGTATGACGCCACACAAAGTCCAATTGGTTCAGGAGTTGAAGCCAACTGACCATCCAATGCGTTTTCGCTTCGCTAAGTGGGCCTGCGATCGACTAACAGAAGATGCCGATTTTGCCAAAAAATCATCTTTTCAGATGAAGCTCATTTTGATCTTGGCGGGTATGTAAACAAGCCAAATTTTCGCATTTGGGGGGCACAGAAAACCCGCACGCATACACTGAAAAGCCGATACACCCAATAGGAGTCACTGTTTGGTGCGGATTTTGGTCCAGAGGCGGCCATTTTTCTTCGAAAATGAGCAAGGAGTGGCTGTTACAGTCAATGGCGATCGTTATCGGGCCATGTTGAACGAATTTTTGTTCACAAAAATTTAAGAGGAGGATATTGGCAACATTTGGTTTCAACAGGAAGGCGCTACGTGCCACACAGCCGAAGCTACACTCGATCTTTTGCGCCCTGTTTTTGAAGATCGCAATTATCAGCCGTAGAGCTGATGTCGTTTGGCCACCTCGGAGCGTTGGACTATTATTTGTGGGGTGCCTTCAAAGATAAGTGTTACGCCCGAAAAGCCAGAGACAATTGACGCTTTAAAGAACAATATTCGTGAAGCCCTTGGTGAAATACAGCTGTGCTTAAAAATTGGACCGATCGTGTAGGCTACTGCATGGCCATTATTAACCGGAAGGATTGTACTTTCAAATAAAAAAAGAAATTTGAGAAAATGTTCAGTAGTTTTTTTTTTATAGCATTCTCAAAAAAAAAAAGTTATTTGGAGGACCCTTTATAAAAATCATTTCTATAAAGTTGATAAAAAATAACTGACAATTTTTTCTGTGTATTGTTTTGTCGTTTTTTTTTTTGCCATTAATATTGGCACTGGACACTCAGACAACCATGAAGTTTTTTTTTTCGTTTTTACCTTCATTTATCTGCCAACACTTGTCAATGGTGGGAATTGCAGTGTGTGTGTGATAGATGTTTTTTCTGCATTATTTTGGGAAATTAAAAATTTTAATTCGGTTCAAATATATGCAGATCTTTTAGTAAACAAATTATAAAAGGACTTTAGGTGTGCCGTTACACAGGAAAAACTAAAATGTTGCCCGAATTAATATTTGAATAAAATGTACAGCAGATTGTAATGAATTCCGAGACAAAAATTCCTGAATCAATATAATTTTATTTAAAAACATCCCCAGGTCAACTTTTACAACACTTAAGTAAAGAAAAGTCGGTAAAATGCTGTGAACTTGGTCGATGTGTGGTCCCACAAGGTGGCATAACGGGTTAGGCACACTCAAATTATTGAATCTTTATTTCAGCGGGCTAGTAATTTCACGGTTCGCTGATCGGAAACAACCACCTTATATTACAGTTTTTCTCTATAAAAGCGTTGGCTTATCTCAAAGAGACAAAAGAATCTGGAAGTCGTTGTCGATTGGAAATTCCTGTTATTTCGGGCGATTTATTAAAAATTTTGTTCTAACGAATTTACTCTTATCAGAGCTTCGACGACGGAAATTTAAACGATGTCGTATTCTAAACGTAATGACATCGATTGCTCTTTCATTTGAAATAAAAAGAGTTTCCATAGATTACCCAAAACGTGTTGCTCTTTTCATAAATTCAATGGCCATTAGTTGAACAATAGTCTTAACATATAACAAGTAAGAAGTATCCCACTCCACAGTATTTAAAAACAAATTCTAGAGAGTGTAGTCTGTTTAGAACCCATTATGTTAAAAGGATAAGTGTTTAAACATCACTGCTTCGAGACTTCGCAAAAGTTGATAATACATGGTTTTTTAAACAAAAATCTTATTAATATTAGTTTTAAATATTTATAATCTCTTTTGAATAATTAATCTAATCGAGTTTTGTTATATACATATATATAAATTGTTATTGCTGTTCTTTTGTATGGGTGTGAAACGTGGTATACCACGGAAATAATACGGTAGAAACTGCGTGTTTTTGTCAAAACGTGCCTCCGCAGAATTTTAAAAATATTTTGGCCGAATAGAATATCTAAGGAGTAGTTATTGAACCGGTCAAGCTTTGGAGATGTCAACGTAGAAATAAGTAAGCGAAAGCTTGGGTGGATTGTTAACACACTACACGCAAAGAAAAAACATGATTAAGGAATGATTACCCTAATAAATTTATTATAGTCATAATATAACCTTAAAAATTGTTATTTGTCCCTAACATTTTTAAATTCGCTATAATAATATTATATGGTCTTTTACACCTAAAAAGTTACTCTGATCTAGCTAACCATTTTAAATTATTTAATATGTTTGCTACTATAATATAAATGCCACGCTGCCTTGCAAAATTAACGATATAAACTATTATGCATTTATTGAAATAGGTAAGTTATTTATATATAATTATAAAAATATATAAATAAGCAATTCCTTTGTCTTTCTTGCAGCCAAAGAACCTACAACACTGAAACCAGCATAGAAATTTCGGCACAAGATGTTGTCATTAGCCCCGATTTTTTTTTCAATAACTGTTCAACAGCATATTGATATAGTATATTTCATAAAAGAATCAAAAAGTAAATTTAATTTTACTTTATCTTAACAAATCTCAAGTGAGCGGATAAAAATAATGAAAAGTGTTAATGCATGCCGAAGTAAGGCTACATAGATCTCCTTTTTTTTTGGATAAATTTGTACCACAAAATATAATTTATAAATTGACACACACACATGTATATAAATGTATGTATTTAATTTTATTTTTAAATATAAACTATATTTTATTTATTAATATACATATGCTGTATATTTGTAATAAAACATAAATTTTTGAAATTAATTTTTTTATTGTTTTTATTGCGAGAACCATATTACGTGTTGAAATAGACATTTTGTATGGGGTTGAAAAATAAAGAAACATGGTTTGAAAGATCGTTTGCGTTGTTCTTCTGAACATAATTATATGTTTGAGACAATAATTAGCTAAAAACATTCTGTCTGAACATATATTGTTGCTGAAGACGTGTTTGACACAATCATAATTGAAACCCATTTCTGCATATTTTAAATATTATGGTCTTCAAAATAATGTATATAACGTTTGTCAAAACCCAGTGGTATAATTGATGCCACAAAATACATCCTTTTGCCCCAACGTGCATTGCTACCTTACTTTCATTTATGGCGATTTCTTTTCTGAGAAATATGTTGCATAAATGGTACATGCTCTATCTCTTTTGTGTAGAGCATGTACCATTAATGCAACATTTTTCTCAGAAAAGAAATCGCCATTAATTTCATACCATAGTATAGAGCTAGTATGCCAACTCGAGAGAGCGTTCTCAATTTTTTAGTCCAACCCTCACACATTTAGGTTCTTTGTGAATTCAACACACATAAAAACAACAAATAGCAAAAAAAAAAAAAAGAAATTTGTCAATAAAAATTTTTCACAATATAAAACTTTTTGTTTAATTTTATTACACAAACACATAATTAATAATTTTTTTCAACACATTTTGCTTATTTGCTTTTGCAACATGTTTTTATTTTTCACATACTTAAAATTTTTAAATTAATTTTTTTGACACGATTTTGTTTCTGTTGTTAATATTATAAAAGCCAGCAGAGTAGTATTTTGTTGTATAAAAAAAATTTTAGAAATCTTAAATCATATAAATATTTTCCGATATTGCAGAATAAAAATTAAGCAAACATTGTTTTTTACGTTTATAAATGCAGACTTTTTCGAATTAAGAACATTTTATTTTAGAAAATTTTTATTGCCACATAGGAGATTTTATGCACCTACGTTAAGGGGTGAAAATTATTTTAAGCACCAATACATTTAACAAAAAGTTTTACTAATACCAACATATGGAATATAGGAATGCAGACTATGCCGTGAGGAGGACGAGACCACAGGGCATTTACTGTGTGACTGCCAGGCGCTGGCAAGGGCCAGAAAGAGACACTTGGGGCATGGCACGATAGGCGCGTCCCGAGTCGGTGCAACACCGGCAAAATACCTCCTTGGATTCCTTTGGGAGGCAGAGTGTCTTTTGGCCAACTAAAGGGGGGTGGGTACAATAGACCGGGCTTGGTCGCGGTACCGTCTCCGCTCCCTCTCTAAAAAAAATACAAACATATACTAGGTACTTGGCATTTGAGTTCGGTACATGTCAAAGAATCGGCATACTTGTTGTATACTATGACCATAGTATAGAACTAGAATGCCAACTCGAGAACTCACCCCTCACACATAAACGTTTTGTGTGAATTCAACGCACATAAAAACAAAACAAAATTTGAAATTTTTCAATATAAATTTTTTCACAATATAACACTTTTTGTTTAATTTTATGACACAAACACATAATCAATAATTTTTTCCAATACATATTCCTCATTTGCTTTTGCAAAATGTTTTTATTTTTTACAAACTACAAATGTTTAAATAAATTTGTTTGGAACTAATTTTTTCCTGTTGTTAATATTATTAAAGCCTGCAGAGTAGCATTTTGTGGTATCACAGTAATATTTGAAATCATATATTATTTAAATGTTTTCCAATATTGCAGAATAAAAATTTTACAAACATTGTTTTTAAAAGTTTATAAATGCAGCCAGTATTAAATAAATTGAAAATTTATTGAACTAAGAAAATTTTATTTCAGAAAAAATAAAAATTGTTGCCACATTTTATACGCTTTTATGCAGCTATGTTTAGTGGTGAAAATAACTTTATATATCAATACATTTGAAAAAAAATCTTACTAATACAAATATGAATTAGGTACCACTGACATTTGAGTTATGTACCTGTCAAAGAGTCGGCATACTAGTTGTATACTATCCCAGCTAGCATTTTCAATCGTCTAGGAGTCTACTGGGAATCTCATAATGAGTGTTTTTCATCGTCGACGAGCTCATTTTTTAATTGTAGACGATCCCTCGGGAGAAACTGTTACAGGTGCTGATTCGTATGAGAGATTCTTCCATAACATAGCAAAATACTCTTATATTAATCCTAGAGGGAATCATTTGTATGTAGAGATTATCTAACGAATCTTTCAAAAATCTTTCCAAGGGTCGTATGAGACCCACGTAGGGATTATTTTACAATTCGTGAAATGCTCAGCCGTATAACTGAGCTGCCTAAATAAGGGCAACAAGAGTGCTTTTCACGTCAAAACTTCTAATATTCATACAATTTATATGAAACAAACCTTAAGGTCGAAAAATCAACACCTTCCTGTCGGAAAATCTTATTTTACTGATCCTTAGGTCGATTTGTTTTATTCAAATTGTACTGGCAATAGAATTTTCAATTTCAAAAACGCTCTTATTTATGTAGCTGAGTAATGGTTATATGACTCTTATAGGGAGTCGCCAAAGATTCATTGCAAGAATAAAAAACGAGCGTGTCAAAAATATATAAAAAAAGTAATAAATAAAAAAAAATGTAGATGTTTTTGTTTTTGTAACTTGTCAGATAATCATCAGAAGATTCTGTTAGGGTTTGTATATTGAACATAATCGTCTAGCAAACAGCCTATGCTAGCTGGGATGTTTCATACATTTTGTAAACAGGAAATGAAAAAAAAAAAATTAAAAGTTAGAGAATTTTAAGTTACTGCAAACGTTTGAATACTAAGATTCATGTAAAAGTTCTTTTTGCTGAATATTCTTTAGAAATCTTCATCTATGTTACATTTATTTGCCTAAAAGCGGTTTTAGGATGTAGGTTTTTATGGAACATTCTCGACCTACATTTGTTATGACATGTTAGCTATCGTAAAAGTTATTTTCACCAATTTGTATGTCAATGTCGGTATTTATAAAGAAGAAAAGCAATTTTCGAAGGTATTATTTATGTTAGAGCTATAGTCTAGTGTGGACCAATTCGAAAAATATTTTGGTCGGCGAATTTATATGGCAATAAAACCAGTTTGGACCAAATTTAACCTTAATACCAATATGATTAGATAGGCACATGGACTCTTTTACTGAAAGAAGCTTGTTTGGGTTATGTGAAGTTATGGCTTGATCATTGTGACAAGTATAACATACCAAAATTGCGACCTGTACATTGCGCATATATTTAGTTTACAAGGAGAGCCAGATAGCCTGCTAGCCGAACGGACGGACAAAGTTATATTGTCTCAGAAAGTCATCCTGAGGCGATCGGTATATTAAAGGTTGGTTCTGGGACCAATATTTTAAGGTAATACAAGCATCAGTATAAACACATAAATGCCTCTACACTATGGTGGTGTGTAGAGGCATTTATGCACAGGAAACCATTTTGTGATTTTACCCTAACAATATTGATAAAACTTCCAAAATATCTAAGTTGTAAAAGAAAGCAACAAATATTATTTTTGGAAATACAAAATTTATTATTAATATGATTCCTCTATGACGTGCTGGATTTGCAATTTTTATTTTTGATAAATACACTAAAATTTATTGTTGAGGGAAAGCTACTTTTTATGCGTATTTAACTGGTTTGCATGGATATTCCCATTATTTTTAAAAGCTCGAAAGAAATCCATATATTTGAGTTTAAATCATTACATTAAAAAAAAATTATTCGCAAAAAAAACCAACACTCAATACTCATACAAATCCAAATCATTTTGGCAATTTTTTTCAGTTTGTAGCAGCGGGAAAAATACACAAAAAATTGTTAACAGAAAAAATGCAAGAAAATAGAATTATATTTAAATAAAAAAATCATAAAACATATTAAGGATGAAGAGATTATATTATAATATTAATACTGCTGTTACAGTTACACCATAAAAGATATCTTTTTAAGGAGTATGAGTATTAAAAATCATATTTTATTTTCCTAGCACTTGTACGCCCTGTGGGGTTGCTTAGATATAATGTTTGAATAGATTTATAATTTTCTTAGAAAATGTTATACATTTAAATGAATATATTACCAGGACTTGGAAATTATAAATATTTAAATAATTTGCGGCTTAATTTCGAATACTTTTCCTTGCAAAAGTCTGCTAAATGTAATAAAACAACAAGAACCTGAGATTTAACTTCCCAGCTGTGTTTTAAGAAAATTCTCATTAAGTCTTCATACAAATCATTTGCTTTATATTTTTTATTCTTTTGTGCTACAATTTACAAGTTTAGTAAGATTCTTCTTTCTCGTTTAAAGGGTGGCAATAAAGAAATTTATAATTTTGTTGGCTATAAAATATATGTTTAACCAGAGATAAGAACACACGCAAGTAATTTTTATTTTAAAAATAAAGCACTTGAAAATTATTTTTTATGTTTATTAATGTCCCATACTTAGGCAAATAAAATAAAGTATAGTCAGTAATGGTTGATATTGATACCCTACACCATCAATTAATCATTAATTGCAGTATCCAGATAAACGATTTGGGTCAAATACCTTAGGATAAACCACAATTATCATTTTACACTACAGTGGTGTAGGGTATCATAAGGCCGTACCTGAGCGACTTTACTTCTTTACTAAATTTTAGCATGTGTCTGCTAGATTACGTTTTAGTTAGGTATAAATGTGTGACAGTGAACCTAATTAAGAGTGAAAAAAGTGAAGCAAGCCTTTAGTAATTTAAATATGAAGCTTTATTTAAATATCTGTCTGCTCTTAAAAATCAGGATAAAAAAGTATGACACATTTTCCTTAAGATCTAAGGGAAATGTCATTAAACATTTTTGTTTTTATTTTGTCATTAAAGATTTTTATTATTTTTGTGCATAAACACCACCGAAAAGTTTTTTCATTTCATGGGTGACACATTAAAGCAATCATTTGGGCATCCAATAGAGTTTTGTGGTACAGTGTTTTTGTTTAACATATTATTTTATTTATTTATTTTTATTATAACTATAAAATAATATAATTATTATATAGTTGTTGAGTTAGAGCACTAGCGTCTTATGGCCATCAGCACTTGTTTAACATATAAAAATACATATTGTTCATTTAAGGCTAGTTTTTTCTTTTAAGTTATTTCCCTTTAAAAAACTTAACACAGATATTCTAAAGTTTTTCTGTTTAGAATCTTAACTTTAGTGGAAAATTAAAAAAAAACCCCCGGCTTAAACAGCATTCAAACTAAAACATTCTCATCATTATTGTGAAGTTAAGTAAAAAATTTAAGTTTTTATTTTCTATTTTCAAATCTTTTTTACCTTTTTTACACTAGGTTAGGTTCAATGTGCAGTCGACACAGGGACGGCTCACTTGGGTCGTTGTAGCGGTCCCTTTGTGATACCCTTAGCCAGAGACAATAGTCAGCCAGTATGCACCAGTCTTTTCCCCAGAAGCCACTTCAGTCTCGAACCACCCCGACTCTCTGAGAATAAGAGAGATCGATTTCGGTCCCATATTGGACATATCGTCCAGACATGGCATTTTCGGTCTCCCAAAATGCCTAAACCTAATTGCCCCGAGACCGGGGCATTGCCAGTGAAAGTAAAACACCGTCTTCTTCTCCTCCTCCTTCTTATCTGGTCCCTACCGAGACCAAGTAGTTGAATCTGATATTACGGGCTAATTTCTACATCATTTTTGGGATTGAAGTTTGTTGCAGAATTTAGCCTTTCGAATAGGCCAGATTAATCCTTCAAAGACATTTTGAATATAAGTTGCCCAGAATGTACATATTTTTACCAGGGAAATGATGGCAGGGGGATGACGAATATGTACAATAAGGGGCTGCATGAATAACTTCATTTATGAACATACTGAAATGTTTATTCAATGAAGTTCGTATTCAAATATAATTCAGACCACTGAACAAACAATTGTTTTATTCATGCTACTAGCAAACACATTTCGTTTCATATGGCAAACACAAAGACTTTGTTCAATGAAACGACTTTTGTTTTACAGTTTTCACTCTCTCTCATTTTTTTTATATAAATACTCAATAGCAATGTTGCCACTTAGTAAATTTGTATAAATTTTTTTCTTTTTTGTTACCTCTACAATAATTTATGTAATTTGTAAAGCATTTTTTAAACTAAATTTAAATGTTTTTCCTAATAACTTTTTTATGTACATCCAAGCAAAACACATTGCTGAAAAATGTTTTGAAAATAAAATTAAATTTTTTTGAAGTTTACAAATTTACATTAAAAACAATTAATTTACATTGAAAACAAAGTCAAATTTGTATTATTTTATTATTTTAATATTAATGTACTTCCTTACCTTGTTGCTTTTACTCTTCATGGTTATTTTTGTTTTTTTTTATCTTTCCTAATGTTTTTCATTTCATTCAACTGGCAATACTGACTTTAAAATAAATGTGTTTTTCTATGAACTTATTCGACATTTATTCAGTGGTTGTTTTAGTATTCATATTCTCTTGTTTAAGTAAAAAAAACTGCATCTTATTCGTCTCTTAAATTTCGTGTGTTTGTTGCTATCATTTCGTAGTTATTTATTTTACTGAATACAAACGAAGCAAATACAAAATTAAAATGAAAGTTTCATGAACATCATTATTCAATTTCATGTAGATGATTAATGTACAAAACTCTCAAAAATTACAATTTAAATACATACCTTCAAAAAGAAAATGGCATGAATCGGAATTTTATACTTAAAATTAACTTAAAAAAATTTCACTAAATTATAAAAGATATTGAACTTTTTCTAAAAAACAACACCAGGGGACTGACGAACTTAAATGTGAACGATCATTATGACATACAAAATGCGACTAACTTCATTTTATTTATAATTTTGGAGAAAATCCTGCCACATGTATACGCAGTAGATATGATGTTTTTTCAAATTTGAATTATTGCAAACCAAAAATGCATTGAAAATTATAATTTTAACAACTATAAGACTTTACAGAGGAATGACGTATTCTTTCAGGGACAAAAGATAACACAGCGGAATAAAATTGAACTTTTTGTATGTTGATTGGAAGTTTGATGCAATTTTTTTTACTAATTTGCGCTCGCCACTTTCAAACTTAATCTCCGTTTTTCTTTATCAGCTCGCATTTTTAAGTTATAAGTACTAATCGAATTTTTGACTTTTTACCAAAAATAAGAAGTTCAAAAAATCATAACTTCCCTCTTTATGAAGCGATTTTCGGAATTCTTCTTTTAATTTTGAAGATGTAATTATTAGCTTTGAAACAATGAGTCATGGTTGTTTACGTAAAAAAAAATCTAAAAAATTAAAATTTTTAATTTTTAAAAATCATGAAAAATCCAAAACATAAAACAATTTAAAGTCTTATTACTTTCACGTAAAGTCACATAACCTATAAAAAAAAATGAGATATAGATCATAAAAATCGATGTACGCGTTTCACTTTTATTCACAATCAAGTGAAGTGAAGTGAAGTGAAGGAAAAAGATCTCCATAAATAGAACTGCATTAAACACGCACACATTAAAAAAATTTTATTTTTGTATGGAAATTGTGATTTTTATCCATTTAATTGTCTCAATAAATTGTGAATAAAATCCCAAGTTGTGCACCGATTACAATGAAATAAAGCTCATTTAATTCGAAATATGTTAAGCTAACTGTTTTTTTTTACCAAAACTGTGATTTTTGCCGAAATATAAGTTTTTATGAATTTTTAAATAACATTTTTTTTTAAATTGTTCTTTTTTTTAAAAAAACTTCAACGAATTCTCTGAAACTCCTGGGCAAATTTAAAAACAAGGTAAGCATGGCTTAATGATAACATTGTTAGCGAATTTTGGTTTTTTTTAAGTGAATATGGTGCACCGTTTTAAAGTTATTGCAATTTATGTAGTGGAAGTGTCTTCGTTTTGGAAATAACGGTATATCTTCTCGAAAAGTCGAGTTGATAGAAAAAACTGAGTGCAGATTTGAATTCAGCGTCCTTAAAAACAACATTCAGTTCTTAGTCAACAAAAACCTTGTTCCCTTGTGTAATCATCCATAAAAATATTAATCGATAAACAGTTTTGCACATTACAAAGAGATAATGTAACATTATTTTTTACTTTGCACTAATTTTATTAAAAAAAAATTATATACCATATTTGGTAGAAATTGAGAAAAATTTAAATGAAAGTCATGTTATTATTTGAATACTTGGGAAGGCAATTTTTGATGAACAAACCAATTTAAGGAAAAACTCTTTTGGTTACTGCAAAGGAAGTGGAATATATTTATTTGTCCCTATTTAAATACCCAAGGACAGCACATTGGCCGGTAATCTCAGATTCAGCCATATATAGAAGATTCGCTTTATCAGTTTACATAATTAAACATAAAACTTTTTCACAGTTGAAACGGAAAAACAGAGCCAATATTTTATCATTCCCAACGCAACGTTCTCTCTTTTTAAAATAGAGGTTAGCAAATGTGTAATGAATATTTTGAAGGTCGTTTTAAAAAACTTTATCCCTTCTATTAGGCATATTTCTGAAGGCAGGATATCATAAGAAACAAATCCTTTAGAAACGAGTATAGAGGCATTTAAAAAGCCCTGCTAATTGCGGCCCTCCTAATATTTACCGCTGGATAGTTGTTTTGTGTGGGTGCATGGGATTGTGTGTAGCTGTGTATTAGTTTTTGTATGCAAGTTTTTGCAATTTGTTCTACATTTGTATTCATCTCACAGAGATTCTAATCTTCTTAATTAGTTTACAAGCTTTAGTTCTTATTTCTAACAATTTGTATGTTGTTTAATATGAATATAAAAGGAAGTCAGTGCATACCCTTTAGTGTAAGAGTTGGGAAAAACAGAACGTAAATGGATTTAAAGATTTCTGATTATTTAGGTTTGAATAGGAACTGTATTTGGTTAAAGCAAGAAATTCTATGATTTAAAAAGTATTTGGAAAATAGTTTGGCTGTTCTTTAGCAATGCCAACTCTTCACTACTAAAAAAGGTTAAAAAAAACCGCTACATATGTAGTGGCTAAAAATGGCTAAAAATAATCTTTTTTTTTACAAAACACCCTTCAATATTAATATAAATACATAGAAAATTTATTTACTACACGGAAATTGCACATAAGAGATTGTTTTAATACATTTTAAGTAAAAATTAACTAAAAATAAGAAAATTCTATGAAAAAAACGAAAAGCTCAAATTATCGGTAAAATGTATTTTCTTTTATTTTTAAAGGCATTTGCGTTACCAATTTAATAAAAATTCAATGGTGCAACACAACTAATGCACCATTCTAACATTTTGTGCCCTAAAAAATTTAAAAACTCAAAGAAAATTTATTTATTTTAACGAATTTTGTCGTTAAAAAGTTGCAGAATTTCAGTACTGTTCTCAACGAGCACGACCAACCGAGAATGAATATACAGGCCTGTCCAAGAATGATATAAAAAGAGATTACGCCATGCGCATGTTTTCCCGTTAGATGACGTAGCTTAACCCAAGCTAGGGTTACCTATTCGTGTATGTTTCGTGACGTCATTTGACCCACCTGCGCAGAAAATTCAATTTTTGAGTTCGTGTTGTCGTAATCTTTCTTCTATCATTCTTGGGCCTGTCATAGAATTCCATTCCGATCGAAAGTGGTTTTAATTCCGTATTTTGCTTCTTCAGAAAACGAACAACGAAAAATTTTTTCGGAATGAAACACTTTTGGTTTTCTAAGTGGAATTGATTGTTTTATTATTTCATAACCGAAAAAACTACTTAAAACTATTTTTTTTATGGATAAATAAATGTTTTTTATGATATAGATTGAAGAAATAACACACTTTTGATTTATTTATTTTACTTTATATTGATTTTATTAAAAACATAATAAATTCTTTACCGTTGCGTTGCCATCTTTTTTTCCTCACACACCACTTTTTTCATTTCTACGGTGAACATTGTCATACTTAACACAAAAATCATATGGTTTTTACGTAAAGTTGCCATATCCAATTGTAAAAACAGAGTTGTTATAAAAAAAACACATTTAGCAAAATCGATCGGAATCTGAAGAAGCTAAAACTAAATCGATCGGAATTGAACATACGGAATTAAAACCATTCCGATCGGAATTTGTGACATGCCTGATAATAATAGCTTAAAAAATGGCTAATGGCTAAACTGATCTTTCATGGCTTAACGAGATGAAAAATGGCTGAAAATAGTCACTTGATGGCTAAATTGGCAACACTGCTGATTTTAACTACTCAAATTCCATTCTTTATCTATGAATTCATTTATAGATCTGCTTTAATGTTGAAAATCATGAGAATGTATTTGAAAATCACATGTGCGTTTTTAACTTTTCAAATATAAAATACACCAAAAGGCACACAAATTTTCTTTCATTGAAATGTTCGTTTTGGCACGTGAATTGAAATATATATATTAAAAGGTTTCAAAAAGAACTAACATAGTGGTAGAAGTCTGTAGATCAAGCTCAGTACCTAAACACAGCTTTGTGCTATTTTTTTTATTCGGAGTGAAGATTTTTTAAAGGCCAGAAAGGTAGCAAGCTACTGATAAATGACTTTCATATGCATCTTTTAATAGCATTTTTTGAAACTCGTGTTGTAAAGATGTAAATAGTTGATGAACGTCATGGGCTTTGTAACATGACCGTCTAGAGGCAACATACAACTTTGTTTAAGATAAGCCACTTTATTTAAATTTTGATTTAATTCTAATTTTTATTTTTTTTCCAAACTGCATTCATGTTTTACCCAAATTGAATTTTTGCCTAGTGGCATAAACCTTGTACGATGTAATACTTTTTGAAAATGCCACTAGAAAAAAACAATTCTTTTTTCATTTTGATGTTTTGAATATATTACAGGCACGTTATTTGAGTGTTTTGTAAAGGTGTAAAGAAAATTCTCTAAATGGATTAAAAGATAGCAGAAGTATTTTCCTTCATGTTTCAGCATAAATAGATTCGTTGGCGTCATTGGCAAAAGTTTTAAGTGGCAGGGAGAGTAAAATATATAAAAATTGTTAATAATTTATATAATACGTGCAAAGTCAAAGGTATTTGTTGTTTTAGAATGTAAGTAAAGGAGGCGTTATACTAAACAAACTTTTAAATTCGTATAAGAATTGTAGTTATATTTATTAGCAGCGAAACTTTAAAGAGTTCAAATCAAAGTTGTTGTATGTAAGTATGAGAAATTGTACAGCTTACATTTTTATCTAGCAACCACAACAATTTATACACTCTAAAAAACATCATCATATTTCAGAGATGAGAATCCTTATTTATGCAAAGGAAGAACTTTTATATAAAAAAAAATTTTCCTAAAAAAAGCATTTATATATTTTTCATGTAAAAAAAATCTTGTTAAAATATTTTTCTTCTTTTAATTGCATATTTATCGGGATGTAAGCGATCATACAATTACATGATTTTTTTTTTCGTTTTGTATAATTGACGTACGTATTATGCACAGAGTGCCAGATCTCTATTTTTGGCAGATAAAACGATGCTTCTTTTGGCTCGACCACGAGATTTATCTTCTACCTCTCTTCTATGTCACTCTACTACTTCGCCTTCAAGGATGGTTTGGAGTAGTTTGTATTTGTTGTTTCTCATAAGATGTCGCTAGTAGGAAATTTTCTAAATTTCCTTTATTTTTGGTTTTTTTTTTACGAAAACAATAAAATGAAGCCATTTGTTTTTTAATTAAGTTTTTTTCTTTTTACCTACTTACAACTACAATTCGAGTCGGAAATACCCAGCCAATTGTAGGGGAATGTAAGAATAGAGAAACTCACTGTTTATTGTTGCTGTTTTGTTTAAGCTTTGATATTGTTCCAAGTAAAACTTGAGTGCTTATAATTCTCATTCGCTTTACAATTTTATTTGTATAATATTTTTAGCTTTTCTAAAGTTTTTGGAAAAAGGTTGCCTGATAATCTGGGCTAAGCAACCAGTGAAATGCGCATAGAAATAGCTTTACCGCACCAGTGAATTTCAGTGATTTATCAAAAATAAAAATTTAAGATTCTTCTGTATATCCACTAGGGATGCCAAACGGGAAATCCCGAGTCCCGAAATCCCGGGATTTTTCGGGATTAATAAATCCCGAATCCCGGGATTTATTTTTATGAGTCCCGGGATTTTTAACATATCAACTTTTATGTACAAAACTGTTCGTTTTTATTGAATTTTTATACCATATACAAAAAAATTATTAAAAATTATATTTGAGTTATATTTTTTATTGCAAATAATTCTTATTTTTGAGTTTAATTTTTGTTTTTGGAACACAGCGAGTATTAAAAATTTTCAATTTTTGCTTGATATATGACGACTATTTCTGGATTTTTGTATTTTGCTTAATAAAAACCATTATTTTAAGTAGAAACGAAATTGGCAGACTCACATGTCAAGCCTTTATTACAATTACATTTAGCAAGTTCAGCTTTGGCTTAAGACATAATTCCAAAATAAAAATGATTATTTTTTTGCAAAATATAGAAATCAATAAATAATTGTAATATATCAAGCAAAAAATAAAAATTATTAACGATCCATTGATGAAATAGTTCATATTCCTTTATGTCCAATAATAATAACAAATTTGCTTAAAAAATATACGGTAAATAAAATAATTTTTTTTATAAATAAACACTATTTGACGTATTCATAAATAAATTATTTAAAAAATCTGTTTTAAGAAAAATTTGTATAAACATATTGTTTTAAAATTAATTTCAAACGTACTTAAATTATTGATTATGAATTTCGCCCTCACCCTGGAAGTGTACTGCACTGCAGTCGACATAGTTTTACAGTTTTTAACTCAGCTATCGAGATCGATGAGGGACTACACTTTGCAGTATATTAATGTCGTCACAACTTAATTCACATTAAAAATTGAAGTGCTGTCAAAAACCCGAAATGAATTGATCTAGAAAAACCAAGAGATACGTATATTTTTTTAAGCTTTTTTCAGAATCTGATCAGTTTGATCATGGGTGAGGCCAGTGTTATAAACATACATATGTATAAAATAAATTGTTTTGTTGTTTTCATTTTTAAAAATTTATGTTACGTATATAAAACCTTTTGAATATTTAAAAAGTGTTGTTTATTAAAAAGGAGTACCATTTTAAGGCAACACATTGCTCCCGAAAAATCCCGAAATCCCAGGATCCACAAAATCCCGGGATTTCGGGATCGGGATTTCAAAATCCCGAATCCCGGGCTTTTCAAAAATCAGTCCCGATTGGCATCCCTAATATCCACATTTAAAATTCTTGTTCGTTTTTATAGTCCACTGTTTCAATTGTTCATACTTCGGCTGTGTATAGAACGACTGATCACATATAGCATTTGGTGAATCGTATTTTTGTTGCTATAGTGATGGGTGATTAGATTGGTGTTGTATTTGGAAAATCCGTGCGTCATCTAATTTCCTTTGAACCATTTCATTGATCATTAATCAGAACACCTAGATATTTATACGTTTTCACACGTTCAATATTGTTGTTGTTGTTATTGTTAAGGTGCTATTTTCGTATATGCGATTCCTACATACGATCATATATTTTGTTCTCATACCCTACACCAACAGTAGTGGTGATTGAGGGTATACTAAATCTGTCATTCCGTGTAAAACTTTTTTATTATACATCTAAGATCCCATAAAGTATATATCTTCTGGCTCCTTGAGTAATTCTAAATCGATTTAGCCATGCCCGTCTGTTAAAAACACGCTTACAAAATAAAAGAACAAACTTAGTGTAAAATTTATTATCAATTAATTCATTTTTTAATGACGTGCTAAACTCCCAAGTTTTATTTTTGATAAAAACACTGACATTTATTGTTGTGGGAAAGCTTGTTTCTATGCGCATTTCGCTAGTTGCTTAGGCCAGCTCGTCAGGAAACTTTTTTCAAAGACTTTAGAAAAGCTAAAAATATTATACAAATAAGAGCATAAAGTTAATAAGAATTTTAAAACACTCAGGTCTTATTTGTAACAATATCAAAGCTTCAACAAGGCCACAACAATAAACAGTGAGTTTATCTCTTCTTACATTCCCCTAAAATTGGCTGGTTTTTTTCCAACACGAATTGTAGTTGTAAGAGGGTAAATAAGAAAACAAACAAATTAAAAAAAAAAAAAAAACAAATTGCTTAATAAATCAACTTGACATTTCAGTTTTTTATTTGCAAAATTGCTTGTAGTTCTACTAAACAGTTTATGATTGAAATCCAGCTAAATCGGTTCAGTAGGATCATTATCAGGCGCAAGGATCATTATCAGACAGTGCTTCACTTTCTCTGTCAATGTCCTGGGTTACGGGGCATTAGGGAAAAATGCTTGGAAGATCTATCTACAATAGAATTTAGATTGCTTCTTCTCTTCATTAGGAAGTCGAATTGGCTTAACTCTATAGTGACGCCATCTGAGTAACTGCTCTATGGGATGGGCATTGGCGCTGGGTATCAAAAGGGATCGCTTTATACCTAAGTGAGCTGTCTCTCTATGCCTGCTCATGCAACCTAACCTAACCTTACCCTACAAAACTGATAATATTGTTACAAAAACTAACATAAATGGTATCAATATCCACAGATTGCTATAAGATTTTGCCCCAATTCGTTCAATATGACTAGAAATGATGTTAAAATATTTCGTGACGATCGGTTCATAATTTACCATATGCCCCATATAAAATCAACTTTCTGAAAACAGCTTAGAAGGCCTAAAACCGCAACAAATGATGCTGTTCTAATCGACTTTGGTACGTTAGAGTTTCATAGGCCTAGAAGTTACACTGTGGAATATCGTGTAGACTGATCCATAATTTACTATAGGCCCTATATAAACCCTTCTCCTGGAAAATAGTTTAGTACCCCCAAAACCGTAATAAATAATGCTGTCATAATTAAATTTAATACTACACATTATTATAGGTCTAGCAACCACGTTTATAAATTTCGTTATGATCGGTCCATACTTAACCATTGGCCCCATATAAAGCCAACTCTGGAAAATTGTTGAAATACTTATAAAGCCGTTGCAGATATAGATATTGTGGTAAAATTTGTTCCAATTCATATGGCCAGAAAATATGTCATGCAATTTTGTGATCCATAATTAACCTAAGATCCCTTATCAAGCAGCCTTCTTAAATTCACTGTAAACGTTAAAACTAATTTCACTGTTGCATCGAGATTTATTCTTTTTTATGTTTTTAATACTAGAAATTACTCTACAGAATTTTGGGATGATTGGTCCAACCCAGTAAAAAATGTGCTCCAAAAGGAGCAGGTTTCATGTATGAATTCATACTTCAAATCGCTTCAAACCTGCTGAAGGGATGCCAAATTTTTGTATGGGGTGTTCCCGGTTTGGAGGACTTTTTTCTGCTGACAATAAGCGCTTCTTTTAACATTATAAAACATGCAAATAAAGCACTCCTAAAGTGATTTTTTATGGGCTAACTATTATTATTATTATATTCATTAATGTTTTGCTTTTACTGGTTTAAATGCCCTTTTTCAAGCATTTTTGTAAACCATATTATATTTTTAGTTTTTTTCGCTTTAAAACCCTCTTCGTTGTCAGCACTAAAATAGCAGCTTTTTGTATATAATATTCATTATCATTTACTGCTGTATAAGAGCTCTCTCATTGAAGCGCTCGATTATGCGCTTTATCTCTAAAGTGCTTCAAAAAACACAAATTTTTTTTACTGGGATATGTTACCAATATGAATTTCCTTCCTGAAAATCATTTAGTTAGAATCATGATATTGTACTCAAGCTAGATATAATTTCTAAAAAGAAAAGCATAAAACTTTCTGATTGTCAGTCAATAATTTAATACTGGTCTAAACCGTAACCAATTCAAATGCTGACGTCCGTTTTTATAAAGATTAATTAATAATATATGGATATCATATAGAGCCCGCTCCGGTCCGTGTAGGGTATCAAAGATTTGGCACAGCCAAATAGAGCACTTTACATGTTTTTTTATTTTAATATTGATTCTGTGAGTTTATTCAAAAGGGTTTTTAGGCCAGACATTGTGCTTGCTATTGTCATGGAGTCATCAGCATATCGTATATTATTTATGAAGATTCCATCTATTTGCATGCTTATTTTTTCCTTTCGACGGCTTCTGGAAATATTTTTTCCGACTATACGTTAAATAGTAAGAGGATGCCTTTCGAGATGGCAATTATTTCTCCATTAACTTCCACACGCGTAGTCTGGTTCCAGAAGAGATATTAAATACATCGTTTTATTTTTGCCTTCTATACCAATGGATGTTAAGATTTTATGCTGAACAGTGTCAAAAGCTTTCTCATAATCAATAAAGCACATAAAGGTATTTTTGGGACATCACGACACTTCTGCATTAAAATATAAGTGATCACAAAATAAGCTTATTTGTAATTATCTTAAAAAAATCTAATTAGATAGAACAAATGCCCTCTTGATTGTACACAAATTGCAAATTCTGTTTTATTTAGAAACTTGTAAAATGTAACATTCTAAAGGCTTATCTTTTTGGATTATAGAATTTAATTATTCTAATAACATAAATTTAACAAAACTTACATAACAAAAGCTACTTTGACATATGAATCTGATTTTTTTCTATTTTTCTCATTTAAATCATTTACAAAACTTCAATTATTTTTTCAAAAATCTACAAAACAGCAAAATAAGAAAACCCAATAACAATAAAGTAATTTTTGTTCGTTCCTTAAACACTTTTAACCCACACCAGTGTAAACAAATTGCAACAATGCAGAATGCAATTTAATGCATAGAAGGAACAGCATCAACAACATCAAGAACTAAATGAAAATTTAGGTTATTTAATTATTTAGTTTTTAATCTCAGATTTTAAACAATTTTTGTGTATTTGTTTAAGGTTTCTGTGGCGTAAAAAGAAAATACAAATTAAAAAGAATGGAATAGAATATGAAAAGTGGTAGACAGAAATTCTAAAGAAATTGCCAATAACACCCAGCAAAACTTGGGCATTCGATATCAATCGAAATAACAAAACAATTACAATGGAAATTTCGATCGATATCGAATGCCGTAATTTGACCCAGGTTATCTTCTAATTTTGCGATAGGATAAGATAATAAAAGTTAAGGCCTCTAATATGGGTATATGAAAAGCAGAGACCGGCAAAACTACTACATCGTCCAATTTTCGGTTTGAATGTCACATTTACGTGTGGTCAAATAATAAATAAAAGTCTCGCTCTCACACAGAACGATTGTGTTATCGCGTGCTGCTTGCAATCAATGTTGCCATTTTGTGATATTTTTATATAGCGTGTGATTTTTTAGCTATTATCTTTTTGGCAACACTGGTTTAAACAGCTGACGCACTTTTCGTGTTTCTTTTCACTGTCAAACATCTTCAGTTTGGTCTATAATTTTACCATGAATCGTCTTACAAACGAACAACGCTTGCAAATTATTGAATATTATTATCAAAATGCGTGCTCTGTTAAGAAAGTTCATCGCGCGCTTTTTCAATTTTATGGTCAGTTTGATCGCCCCACATTTTTGGCTCAATGGGTACGTTAATAAGCAGAATTGTCGATTTTGGAGTGAAGATCATCCAGAAGCATTGCAAGAGCTACCAATGCATCCAGAAAAAGTCACAGTTTGGTGCGGTTTATGGGCTGGTGGCATCATTGGACCGTACTTCTTCAAAGATGATGCGAATCGTAACGTAACTGTGAATGGTGAGCGCTACCGTGAGATGATATCCAACCTATTTTTGCCCAAATTGCTAGAGCTTGACTTGCATGACATGTGGTTTCAACAAGACGGTGCCACATGCCACATAGCACGCTTACCAATGGACTTATTAAGAGGCGAGTTCGGTGAACATTTTATTTCCCGCTCGGGACCGGTCAATTGGCCGCCTAGATCGTGCGATTTAACGCCTTTATATTTTTTGTGGGGCTATGTTACGGGCAATTGACGCATTGGAAGACAACACTGAAGCATTTATTCATGAGATACCGGCCGAAATGTTGGAAAGAGTATGCCAAAATCGGACTAAGCGGATGGACCATTTGAGGCGCAGTCACGGTCAACATTTGCATGAAATAATCTTTAAACATTAAATTATATGGACCATACTATCGATTCAAATAAAGATTTCATGCATTTTTCTTCATTTTATGTGTTTTTTTTTAAACTATCCTATAGCTCTTAAAAAATCACCCATTACACTGTGCACGAAATTGACACTTTTTTTCGTGACAAGCTGGGCACCTATCGTTTTAACATAATTCGGGTACGCTGAATGCAGTGGAGCCCACGGTTTTTTCAGATTGGCTCTGGTTTTCGAGATATACCGTTATTTCGAAAATGGAGGAGGTTGCACAACATATGTTCGCGTAACTCAAAAACGCTTTCGTTTATTGAAAAAACTTACAAAACCGAAACTCCGCAATAAAATTTCCTTTGAGAAAAGTAAAATTTCTTTCAATATCCGCAGTCATTTTAGAAACATAATTTTTTTTTTTTGAAAAAACCATAATTTTTTTATCAAAATTTCGAAATTTTTGTTTTTTTAAAATTCATAAAAATTTAAAAAATGCAGCTAGGCTTCTAATTTTTTGCAAACATATAAAAAACGAAGCTGCAAACAAAACAAGCCATAAATGATTAAAATCTGTTAGCAACTTTTTATTTTATTCACAAAAGTCGACAAATTTCAATTAATTTAAGAATTTCATAAAATGCCCCCCTAAGGGATGATGATAAACGGAAAGTATAATTTGAGAAAATGTTAAGAACAAAAAACTAATTGAGGTCATATTCATATATTTTTTTCCATCTAGGGGCGACTCCTGGGCATTTATGGGACTTTTTCTTCAATATATTTCTAGTCTGCATTGAACATTTTGTATGGAAGCCCCCTTAAGGAATGGAGATAGCGGGTGGGTATGTTAGAAATAAGTGATTGAGATGAAAAATAAAGTGGGGTTGGTCATACATTTGACCCATCTATGGGCATCCTAGGTGCTGCAGGGGCCAAATTTAAGAATTTCATTAAACGGCCATATTTGCATGGGAGCCCCCTTAAGGGGTGGAGATATATGGCAACTATGTTTTAAGAAAATGTTAAGAACAAAAAACATTGGAGGTCGGTCATACATTAATTCCTCCTAGAAGTGAATCCTAGGCCTTAGAAACAAATGTTGGGAATGAAAAATAAAGTTGCGCTGGTCATACATTTGGCCCGTCTAGGGGTATCTCAGGCGCTGCAGGTGCAAAATTTAAGGCTCGGGTTCTACGCGTATAAAAACAAAGCTCCAAACAAAATAAGCTATAAGTGATTAAAATCTGTCAGCAATTTTTGATTTTTTCAAGAAAGATGATATTTTTTTATTTTTATTTAGAAATTTATTCTTCTTCCTCCTGCAGATTCCAACAAATATCCCCTAATAGCGAATCAAGTTGTTTGCCGCTATACCAGTGTTCGAGCCTGGCTATTACTTGGTGGAATCTCTCGCTATGTTCATCAGACTCGGCTGGTGATTGTTCATTAAATTTGTCGGCCTGGTAATGCAAAAAATGTATTTTCAATGACATTCTAAGGTTTAAGTTTCTAAATGCGGTTAGCATATTTTTGATTAAAATTCGCCAGTTTTCAGGCCGATGATTTCCTAATACATTTTCTATTACTATTTTCACACAATTCCAGGCCAATAGCTCGATATCATTCAGTGCAACCTCAAATTGATGGTCCTTCATAAGACGACGAATGTCCGGTCCATTAAGAGTTCCTGTAAAATAAAGACATTATGATATGAAATATAAATCTAATTTAATAAAGTAGTTAGACTTCATACCTTCTTTTACTTTCATGCCTCTTAATCGTGGGAAAATTCGGCGCAATTCGGTAAAAGCAACACCATCTGGGCTCAATGCTTTTATAAAAATTTTTACAATACCCAGTTTGATGTGGAGCATTTATGACTTTATTTCTTAATTCTAAGAATTTTTTAATCGGTAACTGTGGATTTTCCAAAATTCCTACCGCAAAGTGAAAGTGTGGTAATAATGCATGCATATTTCGTTGGAATAGCATAAATTTGAATAGTTGTTCTTTTGTTTTGTATTGTAAATGACACAAAAACCGCATTTAAAAAATTTGACGTCAAAATGTCATTGAAAATAAATTTTCTGCATTGGCACATTCTCCATATCCGCCCTTTGCCGCTCAAATTTGAATTTCTAGCATCTTAAAATTTAATTCTTCTCTCTAGAGTTGAATATAGAAGATATTTGTATGAAATTTTTACACAATATGAAGAAGCGAGAGGGTGATTAACTCCACATTATTAGCTAGTAAGCGGCCCTATGTTCAACTGTGAGATAAAGCATTAAATACATTAGCTAAAAATCAGCGTTTTTGAGTTATGACTCTATTGCAGCAAAGGCTCGATATATACATTATGTTGAATAAAGAATTTAATAATTAAAAAAAATCCTATGAAATGCTCCATATAAATTATATTCTTCATACATATATATTGAAGAAAAAGTCTTATAAATGCCCAGAAGTCGCCGCTAGTGGTATATAATGTATGACCGATCTCAATTAATTGTTTGTCCTTCACATTTCTCAAGACATATTTGCCCCTTATCGCCACTTCTTAGGGTGCTCCCATACAAATATTGCGTTTTATGAAATTCTTAAATTAATTAAAATCAAAAGTTGCTAATAGATTTTAATTATTTATGGCTTGTTTTGTTTGCAGCTTCGGTTTTGATAGGTCTGCAAAAAATTAGAAGCCTAGCTACATTTTTTAATAATTTTATGATTTTTTTAATATTTTTTATGAATTTTTAAAAAACAAAAATTTCGAAATTTTGATAAAAAAATTATTTTTTTTTTTAAAAAAAAAATTATGTTTCAATAACGACAACTCATATAATTTTTTTTTTTTTTTTTTATTTTTCTTAAATGAAATTTTATTGCGGAATTTCGGTTTTTTTAGTAATTTCAATAAACTAAACCGTTTTTGAGTTACGCGAATATATGATGTGCAACCTCCTCCATTTTCAAAATAACGGTTTATCTCGAAAACCAGAGCCAATCTGAAAAAACCGTGGTCACCACTGGATTCAGCGTACCCGAATTATGTTAAAACGCCATGCGCCCGGCTTGTCTGTTTTTTCAACTAGCATAGTGTTATTAACAATTGTGATTTTTAATTGAACTGTTGGTTTTTTAATTGAGGCTTTTATACCCTTCACCACCACTGTGGGAATGTGGGTATGTATACTAAGTTTGTCATTCCGTGTAAAACTTTTTTATAATACGTCTAAGACCCCACAAAGTATATATATTCTGGCTCCTTGAGTAATTCTAAGTCGATTTAGCCATGTCCGTCTGTCTGTCCGTCTGTTGAAAACACGCTCACTTTCGAAAAACACAAAAGAAAAGAACAAACGTGATCTCAAATTGTTTGAAGTTATCCTAAGCAGTTTGGGCTTGAAATCCAGCAACATCGGTTCACTAGGATCAAAACTATGAATCAAAATGTGGAACCACACCCCTAAAAAAATTGATAATTTTGATACAAAAACTAACATAAATGGTGGAATAATGCACGGAATGGCATAACATTTTGCACGAATTCGCTTTATACGACTGCAAATCATACTATTAAATTTCGTAAAGATCGGTTCATAATTGACCATAGGCCCCATTTAAACCCTTCTCGCGGAAAACAGTTAAGTATGCCTAAAACCGCAATAAATACGCAAGAATTCTTAAATTTCGTAGGTCACAGTTTCATAGGACTAGAAATCACACTGTAAAATTTTTTGAAGATCGGTCCATAATTTACACTTGTTCCCATATAAACCCTGCTCCCGGAAAACAGTTTTAAAATTTGGTACGTCACAGTTTTATAGGACCAGAAATTACACTGTAAAATTGTTTGAAGACCGTCCATAATTTACACTCGGCCCCATATAAATCCTACCCCCGGAAAACAGTTTAGTACGCCTAAAACCGTTATAAATAATGCTATCATAATTAAATTCGGTACGGTACAGTTTTGTAGGACTTGAAATCATACTGCCAAAGTTCGTGAAGATTGGTCTATTAACCTAAAACCAAATAAAGCCCACTTTGGGAAAATAATTAAATTCGCCTAAAACTATCATAGATGTAGATATTGCGGTAAAGTTTCTTACTTAAATTCATATGGCCAGAAAAAATATCATGCAAATTTGTGAAATTTACTGTTATCGCTAAAACTAATTACACTGCTTTATTGAAATTTATTCTAATTTATTTTTTGTAATACCAGAAATCAGTCTTCAGAATTTTGGGATGATTCGGCCATAATTTACCATTGGTCCAATACCAATTACCCTCCTAAAAATCATTTTAGTTCAGCGAAAACTGTTACGAATCATGATATTTTACTCAAGCCAGTTCAAAGTTCCAACAAGAAACGCATAAAACTTTCTTATTGTCTGTCAATAACTTAATATATGTAGGTCTAAACCGCAACTACTTTGAATGCTGACGTTCGTTTTTGTGAAGATTAGTTAATAATATATATTTATTTATCATAAAGAGCCCACTCCTGTAAACTTATAGGGGCTTGTGCCATAGCTATTTTATAACAATTGTGATTTTTAATTTAACTGTTTGTTTTTTAATTAAAGTTTTTTGATATAACATTTTTTATTTTTCGAATTTATTCTATGAGCTAAATCTTAGTTATGTATTTTATAAAGCTTTTTGTAATAGTTATATTCCTTAAATTTTTAGAAATGACTTGATACACTACCAGATTATTATATATCAAAAAAATCTTCAAAATTTGATTTTGTACAATATTTTAAATAAAATTGCACAGAAATATAAAACGAAATCTAAAACCCATTTTTATGCACTTAACCTATTCTTGTAATGAATGAGAGCATAAGCAATCAGTGAAATACGTATAGAAACGAGCTAATCCCAGCAGCAATAAATATCAGTGTGCTTATCAAGAGTATGAATTGGAAATTTAGCACATGACTCCCAAGCAAACCTTTTTTTCATTATTTATTTATTGAATCTTCATATATTAAATGTGAACTAACAATAATTTATCTTTAAGAGAGTATACTAAGTTTGTCATTCCGTGTGAAATTTTTTTAATATTCATCTAAGACCCTTTAAAGTATAAATGTTCTGGGTCCTTGAGTAACTCTTAGTCGATTTAGCCATTTCAGTCTGTCTACCCGTCTGTATATCTGTCCGTCTGATGAAAACACGCTCACTTTAGAAAGACTCAACAGAAGAGAGCAAAATTAGAATGCAATTCTTCCTAGTTTTCCTAAAGTTGTTATGATGCTTGCTATTTTTTATATTTTAGGGAACAGTAAACATATTTTTGCATAGGGAAACTGACCAGATGTAAATAGTATGACTATTTAATAAATAAAAATGATATTGCAAACAAATAAAAGTGTGGTATCGATAAATTTGCTATTACTTTAAAAAAAAGTTGAACATGTTTTTCTTAAAATTGACATTTTCAGAGAAATATTAGCACTGTTGCTAATTTTATATGTTTTCAACTTTTGTTTTTTTTTTGCAGTTTTAAGATTTTTTGACGTGTTTTTGTGAGAACAAAACGGGGGCAATATTATTTGTATTGTGTACATTGTTTGGTCTGTTTACACATTGCATTTCTACTTCTTTCATGCATTTGTTGTTTCATTCAAGCAATCCTCAAAAAATTTAATACAAAAAATAGCAAGTATCATAACACTTTAAGGGATTGAAATCTAGCAAAATCGCTCGAGCAGGAAAAAATGTAGGAACCCAAATGTGGAACATCCTCCTTAAAAAATGTTATTTTTTAAACAAAAACACTAGCATACGTTGGTGACATAATGCACCCATTCTCGTTTACTTTTGCGCAAATTCGTTATTCGTTCATACTGGTAAATTTTATTAAGATCGGTTCATAATTTACCATAGGCCCTTTATAGAGGCCACTTTCGGAAAACACTTAATATGTCTAAAATCTTAACGAATAATGGCATTGAAGAAAAATTTGGTATGTCATAGTTTCATACGATTAGAAGCCAATCACCCAAGATTCGTAAAGATCGGGCCTAAAATAATCTTATGCCGTATATAGCGCGCACTCTCGGAAAATACTTTAGTATGCCTAAACCACAGTTTTGTAAAATTTGAAACCAGACCGGTATATTTAGTAAAGTTCGGTCCATAATTTACCATATCCCCTATATTAAGGCTAATCTGGAAACTCATTTAAATACCACTAAATTCGTAATAAATCTGTGAATAAATGGAAAAACTGCTTAAGTCGACTTAAGAAAAGTTTGAGTTTATGTTACCTTTTTAATATCCATGTTTAATAGTACCCATGTGCAAAGTTTCAAATATTTTGTACGATCGTTTAGGAAATTAAGGCCAAATTACTTTTCGTTTTTTTTTTTAGTGTGCAATAAAATTTGGAATATTTAATTAAGTTAATTTTCGATCGGTCACGACAGGAGTAGTTATAATACAATATACATAATATAATATAGGTTTTTTAATACTAGAAATAACTAAATTCCCCTTCTGAAAATCACTTAAACACACTGAATAATATTTCTGATATAAATCATGATTTGAGTGATTCACAAGGTAGTCATAAAGTTTTCAATTCATATGTCTTAAAACAATTACAAGAAATATATATGACTGCTGTGGGCAACCACTTATAATTTAGATTTCTACTGTACAGTTATGACGAACCAATGAACACATGATAGCACACCTTGTGAAGCACCCAATGATTTAAATTAGACAACGATTTAAAAAAGTGTGAGGTACTATGATACCACATAAAGCCCGCTCCTGAAATGTTCGAACTCTAGGTGGAGGGCACACTCTTATTAGGTTATTCATCCATTTTAGGTCACTCAAGACTTAAAGAAAAATCTTATGCCTAATATTATTGTGTAACATTTAGGCTGTTATATGTCGAGAACGAAACAAAAAATACCCACAAGTGTGGAGGTAGCGGGCTAAAATGGTTCCAAAAAAATATTCGCCGTAGGTCTTTACTATTTCACTGTGCTACACTCGAAAAGCACTTCTGAAATGACCTAGTATGCGTTAAAGGTGTTGGTGAGCATGTTACGAATCCGGGCTTAAAAGTTTCAATATACCTCCAAATTCCCGAGTTATGGACCAAAGTAATTTTTTTGAGGCTGCTACTTTAAAGCATTTATAACTTTTTTATTTATTAACCGATTTTTGAAATTCAAACGGTTTTGGAAAGCAAAATAATTGTTATTTTTAAATATATATACTCCTCTTACAATATTAGCACAAATATGAATAGATTTTTTCAATTATATGGAAAATTTTTAATTTTTTTTAAACTTTTAAAATTTCTACAAGACTTTTTTCCGAATTTAGTTTAAAGACAACAAATATATTAAAGACAATATTTTTCTGAGTAAAATGAGATGACATTTGTTGAAATCGGTTGAGAAATGAGGAACAAAAGAGTGGAAACCTGTTTCGATTAGATTAGCATGATTTAATAAAATAACTTTAATCTAATAAAACTTAACGAATTTTATATTTGAATCACGAATTTATACATGAATTTTTTTTAAAAATTTTTACTTAATCATTTACGTTTAAAATACAAATCATCAGTTTCTCGCTTTAGTGACTAGCATCCTGATTTGACTTTTTCCTTCAAATCTCTTTTCAATTGTTAATAACTCTTGATGGAAACGTTCGCCTTTTTCGTCACTAAATTGGCCTACATTTTCTGGAAAAAAATGTAAATGGGAATGCAGAAAATGTATTTTTATAGACATTCTGCACCCCATTTCTTCGTAAGCCTCCAGAAGCTCACTAACAACATGAACGTAGGCAGCGCTTCTCTTATTACCTAACAAATTTTCCGACAATGACATGAAACTAATCCATGCTCTCTTTTCAACTGCATTTAACAATTTCGTAAAATTTTCATCAAGAAACATTTTTCGGATTTGTGGTTCAACCAAAATGCCTAGAGATAAAAATATAAAAAAAAAAAATACTACACTCAATAAAAAACAACAAAAATTGAGCTATTTACAAGTACAATTGACTTGATTCTCTTAAATTTCTTTGTCATTAGCAAAAATTCGAGTTCTTATTATTTTAGTTTTTTTTTACCTATATATTCAATTTACTTGTTTAAAATAAGCGATTTGTATTGTATTAACAAAAGAAAAAAAAATAGTATTTTTTCAGGAATTTTAATTGTTTTTTTGTTATAATAGCTCCTCATTAAAAGTACTATAACTTCCTCATTTCTCAACCGATTTCAACAAATGAAATCTCATCTTACTCAAAAAAATACTGTCTTTAATATATTTGTTATCTTAAAGCTAAATTCGGAAAAAAGTCTCGTAGAAATTTTAAAAGCTTAAAAAAATTAAAAATTTTCCATATAATTGAAAAAAATTATTCATATTTGAGCTAATATTGTATGAGAAGAATATATATTTAAAAATAACAATTATTTTTCTTTCCAAAACCGTTTGAATTTCAAAAATCGATTAATAAATAAAAAAGTTATAAATGTTTAAAAGTAGCAGCCTCAAAAAAATTTCTTTGGTCCATAACTCGGGAATTTGGAGGTATATTGAAACTTTTAAAACCGGTTTTGTAATACACTCATCTAGACCTATAACATACACTAGGTCACTTTGAAAGTGCTTGCAAAAAAGGAATTTTCGTAGCACCGTGTTATTATTACAATTTCAAATTTCCTGCGAGCATTTTGTGACTGAATCGAATAATATTTTTTTTCTGAATTAAAAAATTTAACAATATTAAAACGGATTCACATTCGTTTCATAAAACACAACTTTTACTTCCTTATTTGATATCCTTCAAATAAAGAAAAAAAAAAACAAGTGAGAGTGCTAAATTCGGCTGTGATGAATATTTGATACCCTCCACCGACAGGAGTGGGCTCTATATGATAAATACATATATGTTATTAATTAAGCTTCACAAAAACGAACGTCAGCATTAAAATTGGTTGCGGCTTAGACCTATAGTAAATTATTGACCGGCAATAAGAAAGTTTTTTGCGTTTCTTGTTGGAAGTTTGAACTGGCTTGAGCAAAATATCATGATTTGTAGCACTTTTAGCCGAACTAAAATGATTTTTAGGAGGGAAATTTGTATTGAACCTAGGTAAATTAAAAATGTCTTTAATATATTTGTTATCTTAAAGCTAAATTCGGAAAAAAGTCTCGTAGAAATTTTAAAAGCTTAAAAAAATTAAAAATTTTCCATATAATTGAAAAAAATTATTCATATTTGAGCTAATATTGTATGAGAAGAATATATATTTAAAAATAACAATTATTTTTCTTTCCAAAACCGTTTGAATTTCAAAAATCGGTTAATAAATAAAAAAGTTATAAATGTTTAAAAGTAGCAGCCTCAAAAAAATTTCTTTGGTCCATAACTCGGGAATTAGGAGGTATATTGAAACTTTTAAAACCGGTTTTGTAATACACTCATCTAGACCTATAACATACACTAGGTCACTTTGAAAGTGCTTGCAAAAAAGGAAATTTTGTAGAACCGTGTTATTATTACAATTTCAAATTTCCTGCGAGCATTTTGTGACTGAATTGAATAGTATTTTTTTTCTGAATTAAAAAATTTAACAATATAAAAACGGATTCACATTCGTTTCATAAAACACAACTTTAACTTCCTTATTTAATATCCTTCAAATAAAGAAGAAGAAAAACAAGTGAGAGTGCTAAATTCGGCTGTGATGAATATTTGATACCCTCCACCGACAGGAGTGGGCTCTATATGATAAATACATATATGTTATTAACTAAGTTTCACAAAAACGAACGTCAGCATTAAAATTGGTTGCGGCTTAGACCTATAGTAAATTATTGACCGGCAATAAGAAAGTTTTATGCGTTTCTTGTTGGAAGTTTGAACTGGCTTGAGCAAAATATCATGATTTGTAGCACTTTTAGCCGAACTAAAATGACTTTTAGGAGGGTAATTTGTATTGGACCTAGGTAAATTATGGCCCAATCATCCTAAAATTCTGAGGACTGATTTCTGGTATTACAAACAATAAATTGGAATAAATTTCAATACAGCAGTGTAATTTTAGAATTTTACCGCAATAAATATATCTGTTATAGTTTTAGGCGAATTTAATTATTTTCCCAAAGTGGGCTTTATTTGCACGCAGAGAAAAAATATGTTTAGATATGGTCACCTCCAATAAAACTATTTTTAGACAAAATTTTAAACATATTATATTTAAATTTAACCATATTATTGTCACCGACATATATATAATTGTAAAGTTAGTCCTCCAACAAGAAGCAACAACCATATTATGGTTGCCTCAAAACATGTTATGGTTAAATATGACAATAAATTGTTTTTAAATTAACAATAGTATTTTCCTCTTTTCTAAGAGCAACATACTATGGTTGAAAGACAGTCATGCTATTATAAGTGTTAAACATATTTTAGTTATTACTTACCAAAAGATGGTCGGAGGCAACCATAATATGGTTGTGCCTTCTTGATGTAGGACTAATTTAACAATAATATGTTTGTCGGTGACAATAATATGGTTAAATTTAAACATAATATGTTTGCAATTCTCTTTAAAAATAGTTTTGTTGGAGGAGACCAAATTTAAACATATTTTTTCTCTGGGTGTGGTTTAAGGCGCAATAAACTGTTTTCCGAGAGTAGGGTTTATATGGGGCCTAGGATAAATTATGGACCGATCTACACAAAATTTGGCAGTGTGATTTCTCGTCCTATGAAACTCTGTCGTATCGAATTTCATTATTATAACATTATTTATTACGGTTTTAGGCGTACTAAGCTGTTTCCCGGGAGTAGGGTTTACATGGGGCCTATGATTAATGTTACGGTGTCAACGGGATACCTGGTACTGGGTACGTTGCCCGAAATCACAAAGTGGCAGGGGATATCAATTGCTGGCTTGTTGGGGCAGGTTAATAAGTGGCAGGCGCACACTTAGTTTATGTATATTGCTCACTGGCACTTTCTGTTTGTGGCTCTTTTGAAATAACAAAACACGTTCTTCACTTTTTTTCAGATTTTCTTTAAATATAGTCTTTGTTTTCTTGTTATTTTATTTTAATTTTGACTTTTTATTTAATTTTTAGTTACTGGCCGGCGTCTGGCTGATTAAAGTTTTATGCAAAAAATGAGGAAGAAAAAAAACTCATTTTTCAGGTGGCGTTAAAGCACAGCTGAGCTACAAATTATATTGTTTGCCCGTTCCATAATTCTATGTTTACACCAGCCAGACGCCAACAGTCAATTATGGAATCAATCTTGAAATTAAACAGTATGATTTGCATTCTTATAAAGCGAATTCGTGCAAAATTATCATTCCGTGCATTATTCCACCATTTGTGTTAGTTTTTGTATCAAAATTATCAATTTTTTTAGGGTGGTGGTCCCACATTTTGATTCATAGTTCTAATCCTACTGAACCGATGTTATTGGATTTAAATCCCAAACTGCTTAGGATGACAACAAGCAATTTGAGACCTTGCTTGTTTTTTCTTTTGTGTTTTTCGAAAGTGAGGTTATTTTAAACAGACGGACAGATGGACAGACAGACGGACATGGCTAAATCGACTAAGAATTACTTAAAGAGCCAGAATATATATTATGGGGTCTAAGATATATAATAAAAAAGAATCACACGGAACGACAAACTTAGTGAATGAGGGTATACTGGTTAGTGAATAATAATACTTATACAGAAATAGCAAAAATAATCACAAAAATACACATAGATAGAAGATTCCATTGAAAATTCTTTACAATAGACATGCAGATAAAAAATGAAATAAATTGTGAAAAATTTTGACATGTTGAGAAATTGTGAACCCTGGAATGCAATCAAAAAATAATTTAAAAATATAAAATAATTTTTGTGAAATACATTTAAACTAACAACTTTTTAAAACTATCCTCGCAAATAAATGGAGACACGAGTACACATTCTCACTGCATAAGCAACTTCCGTTTCCGTTTATTTTGGCTTTGTTAAAGTAAATTTTTTTTATGTCATATTTTCTTCCTTTCTAATATATTTGTTTGTATATTTTTTGCTTTAATCTGTTTGTTTAAATAAGTAACTTAAAACTTTTATAAGTAACTTAAAGCTTCCAGCTTGAATTTGTTCAAGAATTCTTTTATTAATGAAAAAAAATGCCATAAAACAATTAAACTGTATCAGACAATTGAAGCAAAGCCACTATTTGCAAAAACTGTTTTTTTACAGATTACCATTAACATTACTCTCTTACACTGCTTAAACATCAAATAACCCAAAATTATGCACCTTAACGCCGTCAAATGGCGAAACAAAGAGTCAGCCAGTGGACGAACGTTGTAAGTTTCTAACAAAAGGATACAAACGAACTGGTTTTGCAAAGTGGAATAACATTTTAAAAGCCGCTTGCGAAGTGGAAAAACGTTTTAAGTGACATCGCGATTGTGGATATGAAACGTTTTTCCACTAAAAAAAAATTATTAACAGTAAATTTGCATGTAATATAAAATTAAAATTTCTTGATATTTTGCATTCAAGTTTTTATTATCATTATTTTTGATAATCTACCAAAAAAATTCAAAACTAAATAATCCTGCCTGTTAAAAACGTTTTTTTGCTCTCCTGAAAAATAATAATCTTGTAACTTACAACGTTATTCGCGGCTGTGCTTCAATTGTAATTTAAATCAAATATTTACGCTTAAATTTGTCAAGCAAAATATTTTCTGCTGAACAATCTATAAAACAAACACAAAAAAAAGTATTTATTAAAAACCAAAAAAAAGAAAATAAATTTTTGTTTTGCTTACTTTGCACAAAGTCTATGGAAATTAAGCCGAAATAAATAAAATCTCATAAATACAATCTCATAAATAATAATAAAAAAAATACAGGATGCTGGCATGCAGATTTTTTACTCCAACATATAAACTAAATCAACTACCGGATATTTGAAAGTTTTTTTGTCTAAATTTATTTCCTTTAATAGGACTATTTCTAGTTATGCCAACTCACACGCACAAGTAAACAAACTAACAAATCAAATGAATCAAAAAAACCACATCCATCCTGAAACCCACAAACAGTTTTTTTCTCTTCACTTTATTGCAATGCCAATTTCCAGCAGTCCACACTCTGCTTTGGCTTTTAGCAGCGTTAAGCTGCAAGCTGCAGACAACAAATGTTTAGAAATGCATGTTTGATTTTGTAAAAGTGTGTGTGTGTGTTTGTGTGTGTGTGTGTGTGTGTGAACGATCACATGTTTGTGAATTCAGTAGCCAACATTCACTTCCGCATCCTGCAGTTCAATGCTTTATTATAAAAATTCATATACAGAAGAAGAAGAAATGTGTATGTGTCGTATTGTAGATTAAGAAGTATGTGGTTTTTGTTACGCTACATTAAACTTTAAGGTAAACGAATTTTCAAGTACAAATATCTATAACATAATTTCTTCAATAATGAATTTATTATTCTTTAAAAAACTTGAAATTTTCTGTTGAAAAATCCGATGGTCATGCATGGTCTTAAGTCTACTATACCCTTGGGTTAAAAAAACCAACTATTTGCTTTTTACCTTTTCGCTAAATTAGAAGAAATGCTCACCATTTTATCGTTAAATATTACAGAGAATTAGAATTTCATATACGCGCCGTCAAACTCTTTGACAATTACGATGAACATTACTATATCATCCAATGTTGCTTTTTTTCATTACAGCTAATCCATCGGTTAATGGGGTACAGGAGGTTGAATGAAGTCAGGCGAAGGTAGTGGGTAACAGTGTCAACAGAGGGGTGAACAAATGTAATTTTGATTCACAGCCAATTTCACGATGTCGAAAGAACGCTTTCTTTCGCATAAATACATTTGAAACATAAACAAATTATTGAGAAGTTGTTTTTGTTAAACATGTAGTTGTGCGAAAGAAAGAGTTCTTTCGCATTTAATGAAATAGGCAGTTATGTGGGAACCTGCCGCATGGCCTTTTCTCATAGTTCATCTCAATTACTATCATTAACCAAGTGCCCCTATGTTTAACCGACAAAATTATACACTCCTCCTTGTTTAGCTGCCGGAGTTATGTAACCTCCACTGCTAAGACGATTCCAAAGCAGTTGCCTTAGGACAGCCACAGAGCCTTGGGATGATTTGAAAATTGCAGCCGGTGCCCACCACTAGTTCTAGCTCCCCTGAAAACTCAGACCTTATATCCTGCGATTTGGGTTTAACCATAGCCGCTACGTGATCCCCAACATTATTCCTTCAAAGAAGGACAAGATAATCTTTCCAGTTCTTGGGATGCAGAAAGCATTTTTTAGAAAAGTGTATTACCCGGGGCTCAGCCAAAAGTCAGTTCGGTGCCGTAGTACCGAGGGCTGCTTACTCCTGTAGCACCAGATAACAATTAGGTTCTTTGGTAAGCACCCCCAGACTAAATAAATTTGAAAAATGGAAGATCCTTGTCATTTTGGATGCTTGTCACGTCCTAGGTTTTCGAATACCTAATAGCTCTCCATAGACTTTCAATGTCCGAGGAAAGAATATCGACACAACATAATACTGTCATGCTCCTTTTGCCCGCTACCATATCTCTGTCCCATGGAACTCCATGAAAGTACGAAAATAAAACAGAAAATATAAATCCTCCGAAACCACTCGACGGCTTCACTTCTGTCTGTCATTTAAAATATTGGTCAACCTTAATCCTTTAGGATCCCAGAAATGACTCAAACCTGACCTTCCGGGGAGGATATAACACTAATGGGTGAAATAATCTTTAGATGCTCTTTATACCTTCCGGGGGGAGAAGTGAACAAACAAGCGTTAGCAGAGTCGTATTAACATAGTATTGTCAACAGGAGAGTTTACTGGGAGGCGTTAGCAGAGAAGTGAAAACAGAGCCTTGCCTCCAAGGAGTGAACAGTGTGGTGTCAGCACTGCCGAATATTTTAAATCCTTTTTCGAATTTTAATATATACATATATTTTGATTTAAGCAATTTTGCATTTGTATGCAGTTTATTATCGGTATTCATCACGCATACTAAACAATATCACACCACAAGAAAATACATCCACTACACAGTTAGTTTTTTAGAATAAACAATTTTTTTTTTTTTTGACATAAAACTACAGAATTTACTTCCCACTCCAGTTTTTAAAAGTATGAATAACTAAATCAGCAAACAAAAATATCCATTCAGAAAGTTTGTTAAAGCACTCTACTTAGTAAAAGTCGTAGTATATTGGTTTTTTTAAAAGAATGTAATGAAGTGTAAAATATCGATCGAGAATAAATTTTTTTTAAGATTCGATCGATATAGAAAGTCAGAGTTGGAAACCATAATGAAAATTATTTTAGCTTTGTTTAGAACAAAATAAACAATTACTAAAGACTGCAGGCAAAAATTTAGCACGAATATAATTCGTTAAACAACAATCGTAAATGAAACTTTGTAGTTTTTGGCAAGGCATTTCCACATATTACACAGTTTTAAAGGATATATGTACATATACAGCCATGTCACAGAGTACAATTCCGTTCGAAAATTACGAGAAAATTGTGCGGAATGAAACCATTTCTGTTTTTTGAACGGAATGGGGGTTTTTTGTATCTTAAAAGCCAAATTACTATTAAAATATACTTTCTATCAATAAACAAATATGTTTTCTTCGTTTCAGATCGGAATCATTCCGAACGGAATCTGTGACACGGCTGATTATTATCTGTTCTTTAAATATGAAAAAAAAAACTTCGTTGTTTCTATAGCTTTTGTTTGGAAATTTTCAAAATTGTTTCTAGACCAAAGTATTCAAAATGAAACACGAGTATTGTGAGTACTTCCATCGAGTTTGTCTACAAATTTGGTTAAACTGTGATTGTTAAAACTACAACATTTTATTTTATTTATTTTATTTCTCTCAAAACTTATTACTAAAGCTTAGATAACATTAACTTTTTTTACATCAAATTCATGCATTTAAAATGGAATAACTAAAACTTTTTGATGACTTTGTCATTTAGTACCAGAAAAGTACATAAAATTTTTTGTGGTAAAACGACTAGAAGTGTGGGAAAAAATCGTTGTGTTTGTTATTTAATTGAGTGCAAGTGAATTGTGGATATTTTAAATAAACTAAATAATAAAGAAAAATAAAATTTATTTTAAATGGACTAATTCAAAATGGTTATACCTTAACTATACAATAAAAAAAATTAGTAAATATCGGTAGAAAAAAATATATATGTATATCTAATGACAAAATGCTACGCTGCTATTTTGAATCCTAATAACTACCGTTAATGGTTTGGGAAAACACTATTATTAAGTTTTAATATAATTAAACTGATAACCTTTCGTTAAAAGACTTATTTGATTCTCAATCTCAATCTTTGTCGGGCATGTTTTGACAATCTTAAGGTTTAACATTGGCGATTTTAGCTTGATTTCGCATAAAAGGTGTTCTGTAAATCGCAATAGCAAGAAGTTTGGCGGCCTCAAATTGCAAAAGTATGCTCAACGGAACTATGATATTTGTAAAAAAAAACTATGGCAAGCTAGGCGCACTAGTTTTAGAATACCATAAAATAAATCTAGCGTTTTGCGATTTCAAATTGTACGATTGTCAACATGGCTGTATCATTTTAAAGATGTTAACTGTTGTTTAAATTTTGTTCTACTCTTTTTGTAGCCCGTTTACACTACAACGAAATTATGAGATTTAAAGTCAAATCTAGTTGTTTTTGACTAGATTTCTCATACAAAACAATAATTTCTTCTTGACTAAATTCTTTGACGAAATTTACTAAAAATCTAGCAGAATTTATGGATTCAAAAAACTGAATGCTTTTCATATAAATGTTACTGCAATTTAACTACGGGTTTTTTCATATAGTACTATAAAATACTGCCCTGTTAAGTTAAAAATTACAGTTAAATAAAAACCCAGATAAAGGGCTGGTTCACACTCTTCAAGTTTTAGCCGTCAAGTCTTGAACTTTAAGGAGAGAGGGGAAAAAAGAATTCCATTTATTTTCCCCACTCTGCTAAAATCTCAAGACTTGCAGGCTAATACGTGAATCGTGTAAACCAGCATAAAGAAAGAAAACAAAAACGGCGGCTCGTTGAAGCTGCCCAGTAAAAAGTAGGTAATGACTTGAAATTACTGAACAACTTACTTTTCTATGGCTACTTCATACCATCTGCATTACATAGAAGTAGTTAAGTAATGGTTGACATATAATCTTGTTTATGAGTTGATTAACGAATTTTATAATTAATTCATAATTAAACACATTTGAGGTTTTATTTAAGCAAGTCTAATACAAATTGATTTTTAATACATATTTGTTCTTATAATTTGTTTTTTTTTTTATTTGTTATAAATGAATACGAATTTGAATTTGAAAAATTTAAATACTTAATTGGTTTTGGTAAGTATTTTAAAATATAAAAATAAATTTAAAAATAAAAACTACACTAATCAATCAACCAAACGATATTATAACGATATCGTCTAGGTGATATAAATTATGATATATCGATGCCTTACTTTCTCAACCTCGTATCTTAAAAAAATACGGGTTTGACTTTTTCATATCAAACGATTGCTATTTTCAATAATTTATTTGCTTATTGCTTATTATTTCAATAATTTATTAATATTTACAGAATTGAGACAAAGTATTGAAATAATAAGTTCTTGCAGTAATAAAACACAAAAATATCAATCGTTTTATATGAAAAAGTCAAAACCGTATTTTTTTAAGATACGAGGTTGAGAAAGTAAGGCATCGATATGATATCTATCTTGTATCATAAACGATAGTATTTAAATTTACCATTTCCTTATAATATCGTTTTTCCATTAAAATATCATATCGGTTTTGCAATCATATCGTTCTCTGGTTTTTTGGGTATGAATATGTCCTTGATGCAGGGAAGTACAATTTTGCATTAGAAAGCATATTAAGTTAAAGACATAATTTGTTTAACAGATTCAGCTTTGTTGATAACAATGTGAAGCAAACGTGGTAATGACTTATTTAACTCCCTATTTGTAAGCGAATGTGGTAATGACTTATCTAACTTCCTATTTGTAAGCGAGGGTCGTAAGTACTTGCCTCCAATGACATCACCGTGTTAAAATAATGAGTTAAAATGCCAATGTAAAGGCGTCGAAGAGTAGTTATATAAGCTGTTTAACTCATTACTTTGCAATGTAAGTTTTTGCGGGGTGTTAAAAAAAATTTAAAATATTTAAGAAAAAAGTAAATAATATGGTACAGATAAATAACACAAAGGAACAAGGTTTTGGTTGGTGAAGAGCTGTTTTTTTTATAACATTATTTGGGACGCTGAAGCCAAATATGCACTTAGCTGTTTTCTATTAGGTCGACTTTTCGCGATTTACCTTTATGTCCAAAATTAAAGCACTTCCACTGCATATATTAGAATAACTTGAAAACGGTTCACCATATTCAGTTAAAAAAAATCAAAAATTCAAAACTCGTCAACAATATTATCTTTAAGCCGTACTTATATTGCTTTTAAACTTGCAGCGTTGTTTAGGAGATATCGTTGAAGTTTAACAAAAAGATTACATTTAAAAATAATGATCAAAGTTGTTTTTGGGAATACATAATTTTTCATTAAAATATTTTGTTTGTAGTGCTTAATTTCCTATTTTTATTCTTAATAAAAATAGTGAAATTTATTGTTGGTGGATAAACTGTTTCTATGCGCATTTCACTGGTTGCTTAGGCCAGATTATCAGGAAACGTTTTCCTAAATAATTTTAGAAAAGCCGAAGCTATGCTCCTTATAGGATCTTCGGGAACATATATATATATATTGTGGAACCTGACAAAGGTAGATTTGTAGATAATCTACTCTGGAATAGGGTAATTTGTTCCACGATAGGGGAAACCAGCGTTTAGAGACTGGTAAACAGGGGTACTCCCAAAGGAGGAATATTATCCCCACTATTGTTGAACCTGACATGAACACCATTTTGACGAAGATGGAAGACATGAGGATTAAAACTGTGGCGAATGCTGACGATGTTGCAGTGGCCATTACGGGGAAGCATTTTAATATAATGTCTCAGTACATCGAGCCTGCATTAAAGGTACTTAGCACCTGGATCGTATCATTCGGATTGGGTGCTAATCCGTCTAAGACGTACTCTTCACGAGGAAGTACAGGACCGAGGTCATGAGACTTCCGAGGCTAAATGGGACTGAACTTAAGTTCTCTCATAGCGGTATCTGGGCGTAATCTTGGACAGTAAGCTGTCGAGGGGGCTGAACGTTCGGACGAGGATGGAAAAGGCAATTGTTGCTATATATGCATGCAGAGGTGCAATCGGTAGGAACTGGGGTATGGGCCCGAGGTGTGTCAATTGGATCTTTGAAGTTAAAGCAAAGCCGACTCTGTATTACGGTGTTGTTGTATGGTGGACTGCGTTGGACAAGAGCAGGTACCGTGCGATGCTTGAGAAGGTATACAGAGTGGTCGCATTGATGATCACAGGATCAATGCGCTTCACTTCCACCAGGGCGCTGTTAACAATGCTTAACTGGCTCCCGGTGGACATCACGGCCAGACAGATGCCTCTATGCTCGGCGACACGGTTGAACGTAGCACACGGCTGGTCGACCCGTAATTATGGCCACTCCAGGCTAGTTGGATGCGGGGACTACAGCAATCCGGAGCCTTTCCTTGGTGCGAGGTACGCGACACATATAGCGCATGGCAATGCGCTGTCGTTCATGGACACCTTCCATGAACCAGCCCTTGGGGTATACACTGATGGTTCGATGAAGGGGGAAATAGTTGGCGGAGGTTTCTACATAGAGGAACTGGGAGTAAAAGTTTCCTTTCGTCTGCCGGATGGATGTAGTGTCTTGCAGGCGGAAATATCGGTTATAAGGCGTGCATCCAACTGGCTTAAGAATTATCGCGTATCGGGAGATATACGTATATTTACTGATAGCAAGGCTCCCATTGCTTCTCTTGCGGGTGTCTACACGACATCTAGGTTATCTATAGAATGCCAGATGACGTTGAATGAGATTGCTGAGCATTCAGGGGTAACGCCCGGGAAACCAGATAGCAGATGAGCTGGCCCAGGAAGTTGGTCGCATGGATGACACATTCATTGATCAATTCATTGGCCTTCCAATGGCTCACTTTAAGTCATTCATTCGGCGCGAGCATTATAGGATGACCCGTGAGTCCACTTGCTCCATATCCAGGTTATGATGAACGGAGAACCAAATCTCTACTCAGGTTCAATAGGGACCAAATTAGGACTGTGGTGTCGGTTGTGACTGGACACTGGCCTGTTGGGACTCATGCTAGGAGAATGGGTCTGGAATTTAATGACTACTGCAGAAGTTATCATGATGAGGAGGAAGAGAAGACTGTGCTTCACTTTCTATGTCACTGCCTGGGTCATTAGGAAGGCGAATTGGCTCAACTCTGCAGTTACTCAGATGGCGTCTGAGTAACTGCTCTATAGGATGGGCATTGGCGTTGGGTATCACAAAGGGACCGCTGAAGGACCCAAGTGAGGTGTCTCTCCATGGCTGCCTATGGAACCTAACCTAACCTGAAATAAAATAAAAGACAATAAATATTATTAAAATTATATTTTTTCGTACTTTAATTTAAAAGTTTTGTTTAATTTATTGCAGGTCAAAAACAAGAACGCCTACACAGTAAAAAAAAGCCGGAAAGTTTATTCAATTAATTTTTTCATTATAAATATTTACTTTATGTTTATTTTATTTATTTAATTAGCTTATTGCCTTTTTTGCACTTACCTTTAACTTATTTTTATTAAAATGTTTACAAAATTACTCATTTTTTCTGTTCCGATTTCATACGTTTCATAGCAAAACTGCAAATCTTGTCTTCTTCTTTTTCTTTCGATTCAGTTATTTTGTTGGAATACATCTTTTCGATTGATGCTTAACTGAATGCGGGAAAGTAATTGAAATGCAGAATAAAAGGCTGATATCAAATTTATATATACATCAGATTAAGGGCGTCTACAATATATATAACAAATAACTTGACTTGGTGTTTGTTAATAAGCCTAAAGCTACTCGTATGTTCACATCTATTAAATATTTTACGTCCTACATGTAACCACTAGTTTTGGTAAAAACTTATTTGCTTTTGCTAGATCATCATTTAACAGTTTTTTAATTATATTACACAGTTACCTTCTTACTAATAAAGCTTATAAATCAATAGGAGTTGTTACAAATAAAGCAAGAGTTTGATCAAATTACTGGTCACGCATTTTTTTTATTGATTTTTTCGTCAAATATTTGTCATACCTTAAGGCATGTTCAATAAATCGTGTTGATTCTATTACACTCCCCGAAGATCGTTACCAACCTACAATTGAAATCGGCAACAACATTTTTAGCTCTCTTCGTGATCAAAATGTTCATAGAAAAGAAAAGGGTTTTGTTTTAAAAAGGCAAATAACTCCTGAATAACCTTTTAATTAATACAAATTGGATTCAATTGTTATCCATTCGCATTGATTAATACTTTTTTTTTTATCGAAATACTGCACAACAAGAACAAGTCTTATGGTTAAAGTACAGAATTATATTGGTTTACAAGGATTGCCATATAAAATTATTAATATTAAACATCCCTGCGGGAAATTTATGTCAATTGCTCTTAAGGCACTTATCCCGTGACCAGTGAACAAAATTTTATAATTAAAAGGAACAAATTGTGATAGGTGAAAACAAGACATATCACTTAACTGGTGATAATGTGTTTAGAGTATATTTAGTCCAGAGGAAAGGTAATTGACACAAAACTATTCATGGGACTGGATTTTGTGCGGGTAGTGGCTGATTCTCTCTAGTTCTTTTACTTTATATGAAGGGGATCTATCATATTGACATGGCTCATTTGGGACAATATCTGCGACAGGCATTATTTTAACCGAAATTGGATGTATGCATTAAGGTTATTTTAGTGACCTGTTTCAAAGTGTCGAAAAGATGCCAATTAACCCCTCGTGACTTGTCACGTGACAAGTTAAGTGTTAGTTCCCTTTCCCCTAGGAATAATACATTAAATTCAAAAGAAAATATACTAAGAGCAATATTACAAGTTTTATAAAAATTAAAAGATTGAAAACAATATATAAATATTACACAAAAAATGAAGATAGGATAACATTTTATAAGCATATTACAGAATTTTTATTTTAAGTTAAGCGAAAACTTTAAATAAAAATTTCATAAAAAGAGTTGCGTTTCTATTTGTTTGTTGGTTGTTTGGCACATCATTCCAAAGACGAACGGCGTTTATTAAAAATTCCCATTCTGACACAAGGCACTTAAATCTAGGTATAATCATGTTTTTGCCCCTGGTGGATCTAGCAAATTGGATAAAATTATAAAGGTATTGTGGGTGTTTTGTGTATGCAACTTTGTGCAGAAATATAAGGACTCTAATTATAAGAAGGTATCCGAAAGATACACCATAAAGATTTTTTGAGAATGCAGAGACTCCATCACTCTTCCTCAATCCATATATATATATCTTATAATGTTGTTGTACAAAACATCTAACTTTTTCTTACTGTTGGAATCACAGTTAGCGAAAAGTTCACAACCGTAAATTAGACTAGGAATTTGGAAAGCCTTTGCAAGAAGTTGCCTTACTCTCAGTGGCGTGAAATATTGTGAAGCACAGTGTAAGATTAAGCCATTCTAGAAAGACAAAATTAATTATCTTGGAAAAAAACTAGACTTATGAATTTTGGAACAAGGTGTTACTAGGCTACTATGTGCCATTGTCAAAAAATGGGTACAATTGGATCACTGCCAGGCCCACCTCCCATATAACTGCAAAAAATTTTATCTGATATTATTCGCGTTGGATAATCAGACATAAAAAAGCGGCGAGTATGCATGAAGATGTTTAAAATAAAGCCTTTCATTTCGGGTGTTTTAAGCCATATATCAAAAATTTCGTGGTATGTGGTATTATCACTCATTATTTGTTTCTTTTTTTATCGGCAAATCTCGGCAGATAATTTTATATGTGCTTTAAAGTAGGTACTTCAGGCGTTCGTTTAAAACTAATTTGGTGTTGAATCGTTATGAAGAAAAGAATTTATCGATTATAGAATTTAGTTTTTTTTCTTAACTTAAAAAAAAAGAGTAATTGTTTAAATGAAATAGCACTAAAAGAATTTTCCAGTTCTTAAAAATAAATTCTCATGATATTAACAGCGAATAAGTTGAGCTTCAAAACAAAAAAAGAATCGTTAAAAAATTCCGGTCCAATAAAAAGTTACACGCTTTTAATAATGAGCAATTTAATGTAAGTGTTTTTGTTGTTTTTAATTCACTAAAAAATATTCAAGTTTAAAGTAACGTTATATTGTTATTGTTAAAAAATTAGGCAAAGTTTTTGCATTTTCTTATTTTATAACAAGTGCTCTTTCATATTTGATAAATATTTTTACTCAAATTTAAACTCAAAAAAACGACGTTTGTCCAGCTAGATAAGCAAAATCTTACACTGTGTAGCGTTCGAAGTTTGACATACGTTTGAACTACGTGAGTATTTATGTGGCTTGACCAGGTCAAGTTGTTGTTAAACACTATCCCTAAATTCTTAAATCTTTGCACAATGTCGATTTTTTTGTTGTTTATTAAAATATCATTTTGTGGATTAAGACAAATGCTTATTGCAACTGCCCAGCATTGTATTTTGCCAGATCATAATTAAGTAAATCGACATTTTACCTAATAGAGTATGCAGTACTACTTAAGTACAACTGAACATCATCCGCATACATATGTATTTTACAATAAGTAAGTTGCTGTGGTAAATCATTCGCATAAAATGAAAAAAGGAGTGGTCCTAGAATAGATCCTTTTGTGATTTGATGTAGTATTGGATATGAAGTAGTGTTAGTTACGTGTACGGATTGACTTCTATCAGTAAGATATGAGGATACTAATTTTGTTGCTGAGGATGAAAAGTTGAAAAAATCTCTCAATTTCATGCATAAGGTTTGGTGTTTAACAGTGTAAAATGCATTGAAATGATCGAGAAGTACCAAGAAATTAATTTTACCATTATCATAAAAAATAAATAAAAAATAACTCAAAGCACGATCCAAGATCATTCTATAAATTTCTAAATTCAAAAAGAAAGATCTCTGGTACAACGAGAGTAATGATATATATGGGTACTGAGTCACATGAGAAAAAGTAAATAAGTAATTGATTCGCAGACTTTTTTCATCCACATATTCTGATGCACAATGTGCATTACTGGTCAAACATAATAATTTTTTCCATATCATCAATGGCTTAAAATCTTTTAAATTTGCGAGCTGAAATCGGCTACAACATTTTTAGCTCTCTTCATGATCAAAATTTTCATAGAAAAGAAAAGGTGTTGTGTTTTAAAAAGGCAAATAACTCCCACCTGATTAACATTTTAATAAATACAAATTGGATTCAATTGTTATCCATTCGCATTGATAAATATATTCTTTTTTTATATCGAATTCCTGCACAACAAGAACAAGTCTTATAGTTAAAGTACAGGATTATATTGGTTTACAATGATAGCCATATAAAATTATTAATATTAAACATTCCTGCGGGAAATTTGTGTCAATTGCTCTTAAGGCACTACGAGATTAGTGCAGTGAACAAAAATATATAATGAAAAGTAACCAATTGTGATAGGTGAAAACAAGACATATCACTTAACTGGTGATAATGTGTTTAGGGTATAGTTACTCCAGAGGAAAGGTAACTGGCACAAAACTGTTCATGTGACTGGATTTTTTGCGGGTTGTGGCTGATTCTCTCTATTTCTATTACTTTATATCATATTGGCATGGCTCATTTGGGACAATATCTGCGACAGGCATTATTTTAAACAAAATTGGATGTGCGCATTAAGGTTATTTCAGTGACCTGTTACAAAGTCTGAGCAGTATTTGAATCCAATGTATGGAAACTTAAGCAATGCTTTTAAGAATTTTTTTAAAATTTTCATGAAAAGTGGCCAAGAGGCCTTATTATTTCCAAATCTGGAAATAAGTCAAATATGATTATTTACAGAGATAAAGCCAAACTTCGCGCAATTCCAAAACTTTTTGAAGAATGCACTTAAGATTCCTTGTTTCATTAAGCTCATCCGTTATTAACACCCTTTCAACATGGCTTTGATAAGAAATTATGAACTCTGACATATATTTAAGTAACAACTTTGGTAAATTAAGGATTTGTCAATAACCAACACACCGGCGTAAGATAATGTTAATCATAACCAGTGATGTTATACACTTTTTTAAAAGTCCTTATGCAGCCCGAAAATCTCTATTTTTTCTACGCGTTAGAAAAATTGCCTCTACGAAATTCCCTAATGATAATCAGGCATGTTCTGAAAATCACAAGATTTCAAATCACAATTGTTAGTTAAGCCCGTTTTGAAAACCACAAAAGTTTTAATCGGCGGCCACTATATTATAATCAAATGTACGGACAATCGTCCTTCGGTTTGCGTCGAGTTTTCCGGTCCCAATTAATGCCGTAAACAGGGGTATTGGTGTATTTATTTGCATTAGAATAACATCGCAACATTCTACTGTTGTATCCAACAATGTGTTGAGAAATTTACAATAATTTAAATATGAACAAAAAAAAAAAACATAAAAAATATGAAAATTTATCATTGTTTCACATGTGGTAGAACACATTAACGTTTTTATTTTCCTGTTTTTTAACCAAACATGAAACATTCATTTGCTCGAAGTGTCGCACATACGGTCTTTAAATAAAGATATGTTTTTATATATGGCTGTGCACATACTCGACAAGTGCATTGCACACCAACTGTCACACAGCGACACGAATTGAAAGAAAATTTTTAAAGTCAATGACAGTGGCTCGAAATGTAAAATAAAATGAAAATATATTTTTTTTATAACAATTAGGGGGCACTAATTTTTTTATTCTTGAACTAATTTGTAGGGATATACATATACAGGGTGGGCCAAAAGTCACCATAGGGCATAAAAGTTGAATAACTTTTTCGTTAACATAATATATATATAAATTTTTTTTTCAGATAATATAAATAACACCTTGACAATAAATAATGGAGAGATTATAAACCAGAATAATAGAAGTTTATTATTTTAATTAGCGATCGATTACTTTAACGCCAGAATTTTGGCCTCTGAAGCAATAAATCGTTGCCACCAACTGGCACTGTAAGAGATTCGCTCGAACCTGTAGACCACATTTAATATTGAACGCGTTGCGCAACAGCCACAATATGTGATGGAAAATGCTTTAAACCGAGCCCATAATTGAGAGGCTGATAACGGGGGTCATTTGAGTGACATTATTTTCCATACTAAGGCCCGTTTTCACGACTTAACGATAGCTAAATGTAGGAAGTTATCGAACAGATAATGAGTTTTTACTTATCACAAGTTCCCTTCAATCTAAAAGTGACGAATAAGCTAAAGAGAGGAACGTTCTACCTTTAACTTTTTTCGTTTGCCTTAGATTTGAAGTTGCCATGTTATATTCACATATTTTCTATTAACATATGGCAACTTCAAGTATACGCATATTTTGTAAATTAATTACAAGCTCGTATTTTGACAAATAAAATTTCAAAATGTTTAATTCGCGTTTGTTTTATATAAATATTTTAGAAGAATCGTTTCCTAAAATTAAAACAACCAAAATATATCGCGAACGGGTGGATTATGTTCAATGTTATAATGAAACGGAATTTGTACAAAGATTTCGTGTGTCAAAGGAAACATTTCAGTACATTTTGCTGCCAAGTATTCAAAGGTTAGTAGCTAAAAAATATATGAGTACATACATATAATAATTAAAAAATATCTTGCAGAAATTATTCTCTATCACCTCAGACGAAATTACTTATAGCGCTAAGGTTTTACGCCAGCGGCAGTTTCCTTATTACAGTTGGTGACTTTTGTGATGTAAGCGTTGCTACCGCAAGCCGAGCGGTAAGAGACTCTTCATTTGCTTTGGCGGCCTTGTCGAAGGAATATATAAAATTTCCTTCCGATAGCAGAGGTATGCAGCAAACTGCGGCAGATTTCTTTGCAATCGCAAAGTTCACAAAAGTTATTGGTGCTATTGATTGCACCCACATACGTATTCAGTCACCAGGAGGAAACAACGGTGAAATTTTCCGTAACAGGAAAGGTTATTTTTCCCTCAATGTACAAGCGGTGTGTGATGCTAAGTTAATATTTCGAGATTTGGTTGTCAGATGGCCTGGGTCAGCCCATGACAGCAATATATGCAACAATAGCCTTTTAAAGTTTCGAATGGATAGTGGTCATTTTGAAAATTACGTTATTTGAGGCGTTTCTGGGTATAAGCAATGTAATTACATGATGACTCCTTTATTAAATCCACGTTCAAGACAAGAAAACCTTTATAACGAATCTCAAATTCGTACTCGCAATATAATTGAAAGAAGTTTTGGAGTTTGGAAGAGACGTTTCCCGGTTTTATATACAGGTTTACGATTGACTACCGAAACCAAAATGGCAGTCGTTGTAGCATGTGCAGTTCTGCATAATATATGTATTTCTGCAAAAGACCCCCTACCATTAACGGAAGAAATTTCCATACCAGAATGTCCAGAAGAGTTTGAAAACAATAACCCCATCGACCAGAACCAGACCATAACCAAAGCCAATTCTAGGGCACGAACTTTTTTAATTGAAAACTACTTTGCAGAGTAAGCTTCTCACTTTTTATTTATATACATAAACTACATTTTTGAATTCTAATTCATTACATTTTTTATTTTCAGTCTTTTAAATACTACTACACAACGAAACCTAAACAATAGCAACACACAAAGAGATAAAATTAAATTTGTACTTCAGTTAAATAAATATAAATAAAAAATGATAATAAAAAAGAAAATAAAATAAAAAGATTTGTATACATTTACATGTGTGCACTAATAAGCTAAATTCAAATGAATTGATTCAAATTCCATTCAATTCGTTTTTTGGCGGAAAGAATTAATTCAAAATTTTACTAATTCAGTGCATGAATGATTCGCGAATTAATTCAAAAATGAATGATTCGTTTACAACTCTGATTTATAGTTAAATTTGCAATATACGTACGTACAAAAAAAAAAATTTCACATGGAATTTAGATGGAAACACTTTTTTGATGGGTGAACTAATTAGCACTGGTTTTATTTTTCTTTTCTACCGACTCTAGCTCTAGGAGCTCATTTTTTAATTTTAGGGAGAGAAGCTCCTGTTCGTGTTTCTCCTGGGCACGACGATTTTCGTCCTTATAGAACTGTTGCTGAAGAATTATTAATTCCAGCTTTTCTTCTTCAGCGTTTCTTTTTTTTTTTGACGCTAAGACTTAATTCCTTGGTTTTAGGCTTTTTTAAAGTGGATGGTTTCCAGGTTGACCAGTCACTTTTGTATTCACCTTTATCTGCCAGGATATCACTTCCTTTACTAACCTGAAAAAGAATATACAATATACAACTCTACATAAATTTAAACAAATATTTGCCCTTACTTCATCATTAGTAATTTGCATTTCAATGCTTCCAATAGAGGTTTCCAAATCTGTTAAGCACTTACTATTTTGTGTTACTGGAACAGAGAAAAATTGAACAGTTGTAGATGCATATTTATGATTGTATTTGTAAATGAACATATAAAGATACTTACTAGAATCACTGTCAAAAACATTTTGCAAGCCGGTGGCTGAATCGCCCAGGATAGAAGCTATTTTGGTGGATATTGTGCTTATTTTAGCGGATGATACACCACCGCCAGTACGGTATGTTTCCATCTTAAGTTCAGCCATTTCTGACTTAGACTTACGCTTAATGACATCGTACTTATCCCGCAAAGCTTTCCAGTGCCTGTGTATTCCAATTGTTGCAGCAAACTCCTCTTCGATTTTCTGCCATGCCTCTTCCTTCTGCCTCCATATAACTGCATCAGATTTTTTGTTTTCTATGAAGTTCTTATGAACTTCCACCAGCTCCACCAACAGTACCTCTTCCTCTGCTGTGAAGTTTTTGGCACGTTTACGTGGTATTTTATTATTATTTGCCATTATTAAAAAATATTTGTGCACAAAAAGTTTAAAATTTGAAATAAGAACTGTAAACAAATGTACGTAGTTGCCAGATCGTATTTTTAGTTTGGCAAAAATAATCGGTATTTATTTTAGCATTGCCACATTTTAAAAAATATTAGGTTTATTTTATTTGGAAGTTGTGAAAACGAAAAATAATTGAAGGTAACTTTATTCCTCACTATACCTAAAGATACCTGTTGAGGGATGAACTTTAAATTCTTTTTGCACCTCAAGTTAAACACGGTTCACTTTTATTTTATTTTAAATAAAACTCTTTGTCTTAATTTTAGTTTTTGTATTTTTTATTTATATTTTGTTTATTTAATTTTGTATAACACTGTTTTTTTTTATTTGCAAGGTTTTTTGTTTGTTTTGTTGGGTCACAATTTTTTCTACTTTTTTGTTGTTTGATGTTTGCACTTTAACGATCGAAACTAGAGTGAGTTTTTAATGTTTTAAAAATGATCTTACAAGCTAAGTTTCAGTACATAGAAAAATAGTGCAATGACAAATGTGAAAAAGTAAATAACAATTTAAGGACCGTTACTATTTTACAGGGTGCTGTGTTTATAATGAGTCATCATTAAACACCGGGTGTTTTGATTAACATGGTTCATCATTAAACATTCCGGCCCCCATGACTTGGTGCATGTTTACCAAAGGTCCATAAAACAGGAAACAATGTAGCACGGTGTTGTGATGAATTTGACAGATATGGCATCTAGGATCTCAATTCGATTCAGGGTTGCGGGTCGTGTGAGGTTGTATATGTTGACGGCAATCAATCTGTTGAAGATACGCTACGAAATGTTTCGTGGGATGCCATACCTGTAAGTAGGAATTCAAAATAAAATTAGTGTGGAAAATTGTAAAAAACTTATACTATATTTCAAAACAAAACCACAATTTTTGAAATGGGTCTGGTTATGATCCCATTTTTGGTCTGGATGTCAACCACTCTACAGTTCTGGTCTGTTCCAGTATACGTCTTCATAATTCGACCCATTTGCCATTCGTTGGGTGGCAAGTTGTTGTTTTTGATGACGACTAAATCGTTGACTTTAACGTTATCCCTCTGAGACTTCCACTTGTACCTGCGATGCAGTTCGGCCAGGTATTCGGATTTCCATCTTTTACAAAATGAGTGGTAGATGACCTTTAGGCGTTTCCAGCGGTTGATGAGGGTCAGGTTTTCGCTGCTTACATCAGATTCGGCTGGGGTCAATAATGGAGTTCCAATAAGGAAGTGTCCAGGGGTCAATGGGTTAAGGTCATTTGGGTCATCGCTAGCAGGACTTAAGGGTCTAGAGTTTAAACACGATTCTATGCGGGTGAGAATTGTTGACAACTCTTCAAAGGTGAATTTCATATCTGGTATCATTTTCTTAAGGTGGGTTTTGAATGATTTTACACCGGCTTCCCAGAGTCCGTCCATATGTGGGGCACCGGGGGGTATAAATTTCCAAATGATATTTTGATGGCTATAGTTGTGAGTAACTTGGGTTTGAAGAGTTTTTAGAAATTCTAGACGATCTTTTTTGATGAGTTCTGCTGCTCCGACAAAGTTCGTGCCGTTGTCCGAATATATGATTGCTGGACATCCACGCCTTCCAATGAAGCGGGAGAAAGCGGCTAAAAATGCTTGAGTCGATAAATCACTAACTGGTTCTAAATGTACGGCCTTAGTAGCAAAGCATACAAAAATGCAGACGTACCCTTTTGTGATGAGGCAGGCTCGACCAGTAAAGTTTCGAATGGTAAAGGGTCCAGCGTAATCGACTCCAGTGGTGGTGAAAGGGCGAGAAAGTGTTGTGCGCTCTGGTGGTAAGGAAGCCATGATTTGACTCAGTGTGTGTTTTTTGTACAAAACACAAGTTTTACAATTATTAATCACCATTTTTACTAAGGGCCTTAAACGAAAAATCCAAAATTCCGTCCGAAGTACTCGGGTCATAAGTTGGTTTCCACCATGAATAGTTATTTTATGAGTGAACTCGGTCAGCAATCTGGTGAGCTTAGAGTTGTACGGCAACAAAATTGGATGTCGTTCGTTGTATGTGAGCGCTGGTGATTGAACCAGACGTCCGTTGGCTCGGATGACGCCTAGTTGGTCCATGAACGGGTTGAGAGTTAAAATACTGCTAGAGGACGAAATCCTTTGTTTGAGCTTTAACTGCTTATATTCTTCTGGGAAGTGTTGTTTTTGCGTCCAAATAATGAGTCGTGTTTTGACATCTATTATTTCTTCTGGTGTAACTTCGTTTGAAGATGTCCGAAAGCTGTTTCTGTTTACACCAGTATTCCTCCAGAATCGTAGGACATAAGCTAATACTCTATAAGCGCGTGACAAATTGGAGAAACGGTTCAATGGATCCTCTTGAGTCGTAGTAGTTAACGTCCTTACAGTTTTTGCTTCTAAGTTGGTGTCATCTGGACTTCTGGATTTTGGCCATTTATCTTTGGGTAATTTTAGCCATGAAGGTCCAAGCCACCACAAGTTGTGGGTTTCTAATTCTTGGGGCGTACATCCCCGGCTGGCTATATCTGCGGGGTTTTCTTTTGATTCGACATGTTGCCAATGGCTATTGCCGACTTTATCTACAATTTCTGAGACACGATTTCCAACGAAAGTGTTCCACGTGCAGGGGGGCTTCTTTAACCAGGCCAGTACTATTGTTGAGTCGGTCCAAAAATATGTGTCGATTTGCGTAGCTTGAAGATTTGGCAGAATTCCTGAGGCTAAATTTGCCAGTAAAACGGATCCACAAAGCTCCAACCGTGGTAGCGATATTTGTTTAATGGGAGCAACACGAGTCTTAGAGGCCAGTAAATATGTAAATATAGAATTTTCAGACTGTATTCGGACGAAAAGAGTCGCAGAATAAGCCTTTTCTGAGGCGTCGCTAAAGCCATGTATCTCCACATTTAAATTAGGGCTGTACTGGATCCAACGAGGAATTTTCAGGGTATTTATTGCAGGGCAGTTTTTGACGAATTTCTGCCATTTGAGGCAAGTCAAGGGTTTTAGGTTGTCATCCCAGTCGACTTTATCTAACCAAATCTGTTGCATGATTAACTTGGCATCAACAATCACTGGAGCTATCCATCCGCAAGGGTCAAAGAATTTGGCAATTGTAGATAGAACTTCCCTTTTTGTGTAATTTTCTTTCAATTCAACACCTGGGGCAGTGAATGTAAAAGAGTCTGAGGAAATGTTCCATTTTATCCCGAGTGTCTTGGTTCTGGCGTTCTCGGATAAGTTTAACCAGTCGAGCGGTAGTAGGGTCTCATTTGGCAAATCTTGAATAACTCGTGGATCATTTGAGGTCCATTTCATCAGATCGAAACCGGCAGATTTTAGAACAGTTGTAAGTTCTTTTCTAGATTTGATGGCATCGTTTAATGTGTGGCCACCAGCTAAGACGTCATCTACATACATGTTGTGTTGTAAGATGTTTGACGCCAGGGGGTGAGATGTCCCGATATCTTCGGCTAGTTGAAGAAGGGTTCTTATGGCAAGAAAGGGCGCGCAATTAACTCCAAACGTCACTGTGAGGAGTTCGTAATCCTCAATAGGATCAGTCTCGGATTTTCTAAACAATATCCTTTGATATTTTGTTTGCGTAGGGTCAATGAGTATCTGGCGATACATTTTTGTGACATCTGCGTTGTACACAAAACGGAAGAATCTCCACTTCAATATTATGAGCACTAAGTCTTGTTGAAGTATGGGTCCTGGATACAAAATGTCATTCAAACTTCTCTTATTTGAAGACGGGCTCGATGCGTTGAAAACTACTCTAATCTTCGAAGTCAACTTTTCGGGTTTTATTACTGCGTGATGCGGCAGGTAATAATTTGGGTATTTATTAATTTCCAGGGGAGATATTTTCCTCATATGTCCTAGCTCGAGGTATTCTACAATAACTTGGTCGTATTGTGTCTTAAGTTCTGGCTTTTGGCTAAGCATGCGCTCCATTCTCAAAAATTGGGCCATGGCAATATTCCTAGATACGCCTATTTCTTCGCCATTTTTAAAGGGTAGGGTAACAATATATCTACCTGAATCACTTCTACGGGTTGTAGACTTGTAGTGATTTTCACAGTGCGTGTCCTCTTCTGACCTCAAAACCTTTTTTGGGGTCTCCTCCACCTCCCAAAAGCGTGAGAGGATTCGGTCCAGGGACGATGTGTTCAGTAACGATATCGTTTTTCTAGGTGAAGTTTTTGTACAAATTGGTCCCCCCACAATCCAGCCAAATACTGTTTTTTGTGCCAAAAGGGATAAAATGGACCGCATCGGTGTTTCCATATATTGAGGGGCCTAAGTCGAGGCCTATTAGCAGGTCGATGGGTCGACTTTGATGAAAGTGTGGGTCTGCAAGTTCTAGTTTTGCAGCCTCTGCGAATTGTTCTGCGTTTAACGTTTGGGGCGGTAAATTGGATGGAAGGGTCTTCAAAACTGGTGCCCATACCTCTAACTTAAACGATGTATCCACCCTGGAGCAAAGGTTAAACAAACAGGCTTTGGTCGAAGTTTCAGAAACTGTCTGACTCAAGCCGGAAACGTGTACTATATTACGTTTTGTGGGTAAGTTTAATCGGTTTTTCAACTTGTCCGATATAAACGTGGATTGGGATCCAGGGTCGATGATTGCTCTTGCCTGGTATCTTGCGCCTCTAGTTTCGATTTGTACTATTGCAGTAAATAACAAAGTTTCTTTGTCTACTAGTTGTGTCGAGGACTGATTGCTTCCCCGTAGGGTCAAGGAAGTCAGGTTAGGAATACCTGATCTGGAAGTGGACTGTATATATTGGGCTTGCGCTGCAGCACTTGTACTAGCTTGCTCGTCAGCGTTATTTGGTGGTAAACTTATAGGCTGGGTCACCGTTGCCTTGTGCAACAAAGTGTTATGTTTTTGTTTGCACAGCCTACAACTATATTTGCTTGAGCAGTCCTTGACACCATGATTTATTGACAAACAATTAAAACATGAATTTGTGACCTTTACCATGTGAATTCGGTCATTCACATTCTTTTCCAAAAAGTTAGGGCAGGATCGTAATGGGTGGGGCTCTTTACAATGTTGGCAATTGTGTGTAGAGTCTTTTTGTCCCCCCTTTGATGGAAAACGTTTCTGAGTTTTCGACTCATTATTGCTTTGAGTCGCGTTTGTTTGAAAACTGTGAACCTGTTTTTGTTTAGTGAACGGCTTAGAACATTCCCTTTTTTGTTGACAGGGTTTGGGTTTGGTGATGGCCGCTATTGACTCTAAAGTCTTAGAGTGGTGAGTCAAAAAAGTGTTAAATTGTTCCCACGACGGAACCTTTGTTATTTCTTGAAGAGAGTTTTCAAATTCCTTCAAAAGTGTTCGGGGGAGCTTGGTCGAGCAAAGATATACAAGAAAAGGGTCCCAAGTGCCAGTTTCTACCCTTAAAGCATTTAAAGCTTGAAGGCAGCCATTAACGGTTCGTTGTAGTGTCTGAATAGATTGGCCTGAATCTTCGGTAACTTTCGGAAGGTCAAATAAAATTTTCAACTGTTCGTTGACCTGAATCCGATTGTTCTCGTATTGATGAACAAGATTTTTCCAGGCTATATCGAAGCCTTCGTTGGTTAATGGGGCATTTGAAACTATGTTTCTAGCGTCTCCTCCTGTTTTTTGAAGCAAATGAAATAATTTTTCAATTTTACTAAGTCGCGCATTATTTAAATATAGGGCAGTAAAAAGGTCGCGGAAGGTTGGCCATGTCACAAAATCACCTGAAAACGTATCTATGTCGCAAGGTGGCAGCCGAATAGACGAAACGTCGTTGTTTCCTAAAATTGGGGTTTCGGCAGACGAAAAACGCTCGTGCTTATTCGTGTCATCAGTTGGGGCAGAAAGCGCCAGAATTTCCGCGTTAAGTGATGCCAAACAAGTTTTGTATGCACCCAGGGCCTTTTTGTACCGATCGCGAAGTTTCTGCCTGTCTATCGGTTGTTCGCCCGATTCCGGTTTCTTGTCCCTACACTCTTCATAAGCCCTTTTGATTTGCTGCCAAAGTGAGTCTAGTTCTACACGAAGAACTTCTAAACTATGAATGTCCTCACCTGCCTTTGATTCTGAATACTCGCTTTCAAAATCTAAAAGGTCATTTGTACAATTAACAAATTTATCGAGTGCCATTATTAATTTTTTGAATTAACCAGAATCGTGAAAAAACTATTTTAAATTGGGTCAAAAAAGTACCTGCTAGCGATTAAACAACAACAAGTATCGAAAAAATTATATTATTTTTAAAAATAATTAGAGTCCCACAAAGCGATTTGTTTCCCCGGTATTTGTTTAAAATGTGATGGGGGTGGTAACCCTGTTGGTTCTCTTCGTTCTTAAAAAATGCAGCGTAAAGAAATATTAAGAGTAACACAACAAGCAAGAGAATTTATTTCTTGTTGTTTGTTGTATTGTATACTTTGACTTACTTGTTGTTGTTGGGTCTTTTTTTCTTTTTTGTGTCACTGCTTGTTTATTAATTCTTCTGTTGTTCTTGTTGTTGCTGAGTGTGCTAGTACTGCTGTTGAACTTGCTGCTACTGCGCCAAAGAATTTGGGTCCCGTTAGCTTGTTCACTATTAAACTTTGCAAATTTGTTTTTTGGAAACACTTTTATTTAATTAATTTTTATTTTTTAATTTTTTTTAATAAAAACTTTAGTTTTGTTTTTTAAGTTATTGTTCACTACACTTTTTTAAATGTTTTTGTAAAATAAAATTAAGAGTCACAAACACAATTTTTTGTAAAATAAAATTTACACACACGGTAGGTAATTGTCGTTTTATTTTTTGTAAATATTATCCGGTTCGTTTGGACCAAATGTTTGGGGGTTGATTTTTTGTGCTGGTTCTTTTTTTTTGTTGTTAAATAAAACACTTTTTTTTGTTTGCAAGGTTTTTTGTTTGTTTTGTTGGGTCACAATTTTTTCTACTTTTTTGTTGTTTGATGTTTGCACTTTAACGATCGAAACTAGAGTGAGTTTTTAATGTTTTAAAAATGATCTTACAAGCTAAGTTTCAGTACATAGAAAAATAGTGCAATGACAAATGTGAAAAAGTAAATAACAATTTAAGGACCGTTACTATTTTACAGGGTGCTGTGTTTATAATGAGTCATCATTAAACACCGGGTGTTTTGATTAACATGGTTCATCATTAAACAATACCATTAACTATTTCGAACTTTATAGGTAAGTCGTGAAAACGGACCTAAGTGTAATAATTTTCCATTTTACAATCTGGAAAAAAGCAAAAATATATATAGGATGAAGTTATTAACAGCGATATTCGTAACAAAAAGATAGCTACAGTTTGTACACTACGTACAAGGAACTGCTAAATAGAGTGCCGATTAAACTAAGCAGCGTATAAGTACGGAGCTAATTAATATCAAACTTCTATCCGTCTGCTAACTTTTAACAATTTAACTGAGTTTTAATGATGCCACTTTATATTGCTAAAAAATGCAACACGTTTTGTATTAATCATCTCTTGTTTTGTCATTTAATTTTTTTTTTTTTTTTTTTGTTTTTTCCTCTTCATATAAATATTTTAAAAATTAATTTAAAATTAAAATAAATTTAAAAAAAATGACAACAAATTAAAAAAAGACCGTAAAAATAAACAAAATTGTTTGACCTTAAATGGCTGTTTTTCACAAGTTGGCAAACGTTTGGCTACTCGTTAACAAGAGATTAGGAAATCTTTAGCCAGAGTTTGTTATGTGTATTATGAATAAACTTTGTGCTAACGTTATGCCAAATTCTCATTTTAAATACGACTGAAAATTTTTAAAGCCCATGTTGACTTTTGGCCCATCCTGGACTCAAGAATTATACACAAAGTACTTAAAAGGAAATACTTACTAAATTTTATTAAAGTTTTATTAAAATGTTCTACTGTGCATTGGTTTTGTATTGCATGAGAATATTTGAAATTCAACTTAATAAAAGTTACATTTTAATTTTTCTCTTTTAATCTAAAGCCATCTCTTTCTTTGGCTGATGTTTTATTCTTTTATTTTAATTTTTGTCGATTAAATAATAATCGCATGTGCGCACATGTATCACATAAAAGTTGGCAATCAGAAGAATGTGTGTTTGAGTGGTGTAGTCCGGTATTTCCTAAAGTAACAATTAGCAGCATTTTAATATTCACAGCACACATTACAATATGCATCACTTGCATTTAACTTTAATTCAATTAATCTGATAGAATACATATTTTCAATTAGACTGCCTCTACCAGTGATGCCAATCTAGCCATTAAAAAATGAGTTGAGCCATTAGCCATTTTCAACTTTTTTTACCAATTAAACTTTTTTTGCCGTTATCCTTTCAAAATAATAATTTTAATTATCTTCTAAAAATTTATTAAATCGCTTAAAGCAAAATAAACATTTTTCACCATTAAAACGCATTTTATTTACATCGCAACTCTTATAGATGTTGAAATTCGCTATAAGCGATGATGATGAACCATCTTTCAAAATAAAGGAACAGTATTAATTCCAATATTAAATTTAAAAAATGGATTAGCACAAACAACACTGTTTCTTTCTGGTCGAAAGTATTTCAATATAAAGATGCAGGCGGCATCAAAAAACTTATAGAAACTTACGAATTTACTTTAAAGTTTCTCTCACTCCCATGGTCTAATGCTGAAGTAGAGAGGGTATTTAGCCAAGTAAACATCGTTAAAGGTAATTTGAGAAAGATGTTACATATAGCAGCCGTTAGTTCGATTTTACCAATTAGTAAAATATTTTTACCATAACAACAAAATATTTCTTACCTTTTTTTTATTTTTTGTATCAGATTTGAACTCGAAAGGTTGGGTAAATGTTGTCATAATTAGGATTTACCTTCAAAATATTTAAAACTAATAGGAACAAGTGATTTCTATGAGATGCACTATACCGACATCGAATTTATCGATGATTTAATTTTTTAAATGTTAAAATATTAAAATTACTTTTATTCTTATGTAACAAATTGATATCAATTTCCAGTTTCATCGCAAAAAATTTTTAATGAACTATTATTGTTTTGTTATTGAATTTAAATGTGTTTTGATATTAAAAAAGTTTTTAACCAATTTTAAGATATTTGTTAGCCATATTTTTAGTAAATTTATCCATTTTTGTTCATAAAGTTTTTGCAACACTTGTCTCTGCATTACAACTCACTGATGAATTCATTAGCAAATAGTCATGGCTTCACCCAGAAAAAAAATTTTTTTCATTATGGTCACCTCCAACAGAAGTACTTTTTACGAAATTTTTTAAACATATTATGGTAAATTTAAACATATTATTGTAAACGGCAACCATATTATGGTTTTATTAGTCCTCCATCAAGAAGCCACAAGCATCATTCTTACTATTGGTTGAGGCATAAATGTGTGTATACATCTTACGAGAAATACTTCTTATTTTCTAGGAAGATTTTCCTTGCAGGGAGTTTTACTTTTCCGTTGAAAAGATACTTTTTAGGATGGTTTTGCCTTACTACTAAAAGTCGCGGAAAGGAAGATCCTGAAAACCCTGCTTAAGATCTGGTTTTTTACCTCTTGTGGGACACTTCGGCCTGAGGGATGAATCATATCTAGGAGCTGTTGCTACTTAGCAGAAGCTGCATGCGTATTCCCAAAAGCCGCGGAGGTTCGGTAGGTCCATCTCCTCAACAAGGGGTTAATGTATAATAATCTTGCCGAATTAAGCACTCAAATTTAAAGGTGTGTTTGCTGGTTACTATTATAATCAAGGGTGGTTAGTAAAGGAATGGTTTTTACCCAGTGGTAAAGATCCGCTATGAGATAAGGCTATGGGGCACGTGCTTATGCAAATATTTGATGACTGTCACCGTACAACTATTCACATGGCAACAATTCACTTTGAAGAAAAGGCACTTCCAATTTATTAATTCGCTTTACTAAAGTAATGGAAAGAAACCCAAATGGGCAAACTCTGCATTATCCTTTAATAATGAATTCAATAGCATATGATTCAGCAAAATAAGCAGATGTATTCTTAATTAACGAGTTCTTGTCATTATGGGCAAACATTGAGATGGTTTTAACACTTAGATGACACAATGCATCTTTTAGGGTGCCCTGGGTTCGATGCCCGCCAGAGACTCTGGTCCCCTTCAGACAAGCGTAAAGCTTCGTGGGATTAGCATAGCGAAAATTTTAATTAAAAAAAACGCCCCAGTGTACACAGGTAACCACAGCCTAAACCTTTTAATTAGTGATAGGACATAGAGTCATCCGTCATCAGGCCAAGCTTCACCACAGCCATTACGTGATCCCCAAAAACTCCCTGCCAATGCCACTCCATCGTAAATCTTACTCCCTGGAAGGCACTTAAACCCTTCAAACCAGATAGAAATCTGGTCAGCAGGGATTTGCAGGTGATCTGGCAATAGTAAAAAGGCGTAATGTCAAATTTGGTTTAGTATTTTCCGAATATTTTAACTCGTATCTCCTTACCAACGGGAACTGCTGGAATAACTCCTGATTCAATAAGTGTTTTTGTATTCGCTGTGTGTTTTATGTGGCAACATGTAGAAAAGAAAACAAACATTAATTTCATTTATCTATATTGCAATCAACCGATGAAGTTGGCTTCAATTTTGTTGCAGTTGTTCTTTTGTGCAAAGAAGATTAAGTAATTTCACCTCGAACCTCAAGCATAACAAATGAAGGAGTGTTTAAATTAAGAAATAAGTGGAATGCGTGAATTAATTATTTGAAAAGGAAAACAAAAAATAAATGATTGCAATTACCATTAAAAGGTCACTTAAACCAACATTTTAGTCGAGATTGCTAAACTTTTTATGGCAATTAAAATTTTAAAAGATACTGAAAACTAAAAAACTAAAAAATCACAAATATATTCTTTTTATAGCTTACAAAAAAGAAAGAGGAATTATATTGATATAATAAAAAAAAAAGATCTTATGCCTTTTTTCACTAATTTTTTTTTTTTGGATAAAATAGATTATGATTTTATTGTGACTTGTGTAATGCACGTCACCATTTTAAGTCGTGCAAAAATGCGAAGCCTTTTTAAAGCCTAACAACATCTATGTAGAAAATAATTTCACACTGACTCTTGCACCTCGCACAACCCATGAGCAAGTGCAAAAATTAGTGCATGTTATTGCACAAAACATATGTTCAACGTCAGTTGAATGGCGTTGCCAATCTTATAAAATATAGCTTTTTTATCTAAAAAAGTACCAAAAAAAGAAACTATTAAAATATATTGTGCAACAAGCCAAAATTAGGCGGACTTTTTTTTAATTTTATCAAAATGAATGCAACAAAAAATAAAACAAATCAAAATTGAAGAAATATAAAGAAATAATAGATTATTTAGTAGACAATCGAAAATAAACTCTAAAACAAGATGACGTCTGTTATTTTGCGTCTGCGTTTATGAACTTGTTGCTAAAATGTATGCTCACTAGTGCAAAAATTCGCATTTTTGCATCGTTGTGATGAGCACTCGTTCTAATGGCATCGTTGAGGATGCTGTGTGTATACGATTTCTGATAATAATAATAACTTATATTGTTGGATTTATAACACATATCATTAATTATTGTTTTACAACTTCCACTTTTCCAAATGTATGGACATTTTTTATGATTATACCAGTTGCAAAAACAAGCTCTCTGAATCTTCATAGTGACTTAAGACCTATTCGTATACTTCCTGTTCTTGGTAAAGTCTTTCAAACAATAATGTTAGGGCAAGTGATTGACCTTATCAGTGCAAATTGCTTGCTGTCTCCGTTGCAATCTGGGTTTCTCTCAAACCATAGCTGTACTACTGCTGCACAGAAAGTACTGCATGATATCAACCCTTGCATATGATGTGGGTGGTCTTTCCCTGATGTGCTTATTGGAATTTTCAAAGGCCTTCGATGGAGTAGCTCATTCACTTCTTTGTAGGAAAATGGAATGCTTCTTTAGCTTTGGTCGAAGCGCAGCACTGTGCTTCGTTCCCATATAACGAAGGGACAAAAATAGAAGAAGTTGTCAGATATTTTTGAAATTTGGTACACTAGCATAAACTAGCTTAGTTAAGAAAAATATGAATTTTTGGAAAAATCGGCATAAGGACACGCCTACCTCCCATGTGTCCTGAAATTGAAAAATATAATTTTAGCTTCAATAATGCCCACAAAATTACAAAAAGTGGTCATGCTGATACATATGATAACTAGCAACGTGTGTGTAAATTTTTATTTAAATCGGACTAAGGACTCAAGGTCCTGCCATATATCCTCTTTATTAAAAACGCTATCACTCCCACAAAAATTGTCCGATCGTAATAAATTTTGGTATGTTAATTGATATTTGCAAGATATATATTTATGCCAAATTTGGGTAGAATTTGATTATCAATGTAGAAAATAAAAAAACATCATTAATTGAAAAATAGGCTAAAACGGTTAAAATACTCTTGCAAAAATAAAACTATAAGGATATTTGAAAGCTAACATAAATGAAAAAATTAAAGAGGAAAACTAGCAATGTTAACGTCATTAAAAATGATGAAAAAATCATATCGCACTTGGTCCATCCAAATTTTTATTTTTTCACTTTTCAAAAAAAATCGACGCGTAGTATCCCAGCAAAAACTTTACTTACAAAATAAGTAGAAAAATAATGAGACCTTGAGGAAAGGAGTACTTATTTTTATACTAGAAAAAGTACTTATTTTTGTTCGCGATGTCCCAAAAGTAATGCTTTATAATTTGGCCAATTACAACCTAAAAAATAATACCTTTATTTTATACTTAAAAGTTGTATAAATATATGTATGTAGTTACCAAAAGAGACAAGAAATAAGTACTTTAAAATTTACTTTCAAAGAGGTTAAAATACACTTATTAAAAAGTGTAGACAATATTAAATTTTTCGAAATGTAAGAAAATATTTAATAAAGAGTGCTTTTGCTGCACAAAATCATTTGTAGCTCTAACACTGTAGTAACAATGTGTGTATTAAGATATGTAAGTATAAGGGCCTGTCACAGAAATCGATTTCGATCAAAAGTTTTGTTAATTCCGAGAAAACTTCTTTAGAAAACAAAAACCGATAAATTTTCTCGGAATGAAATCACTTTTAATTTTTCGATCGAAAAAAGTTTTTGTTTTGATTTGCACAATATTTCCACATTTAACTTAATAATAACAAAATTAAAATTTGTCGGAATTAAGAAAATGGATCGAAATGAAACTACGGATTCAAAATCATTCCGAATTTAAAACAATTCTCGAAAAAAACATCGTTAACATTAGATTGATAGTACTACTAGTATTCTAATAACAAGAATATATTGTGTTGGTAATTTTGGAACATATTTATGTATATATTTACATAAATTTGATTGATTTTTGGATTTTCCATGTATTTCACATCGAAACTTTTCTTAAAACTTTATAATATTACCAGATATCTAACAAATATTAATGTAATAATATTGCAAATTGATTTAAAAAATTATTTAAAATCATATAATAATAACTTATTTAAGTCATTATACCAAAGTATTTTTTTGTAATGTATAATTATGAGTTATTTAAGATATAATAATATAGTTATTATTTTATATATAACTAATAATGCAAAAAGTGGCGAATAAAGCTACAAAGTAATGAATTCAGGAAGTCATTAAAAGTAGCATTGTAAGTTAAGTTTTTGCTGGTTATTAATATCGGCTGTAAAAATATCGTGCTATTTTGCCTACTTTTTGTTAATAAAATAGTTGGTTTAAAATTTATTTTTCATATTCCTTTAATATTAAATTTGAAACTGTTTTGCTTCTACTGAACATTTTGACTTAATACCCTCCTGTTGATAAAGTGCGATATATTTTGATAAAAAATTTAAAATTTTGGATTTTGAAACAAAAATTATAATAGCTTAACTTAATAATTATATTTTATAACTCCTAAAATAAAAAACTTTAAAAAAACATATAAAGACAAACTTATAACAAAGCATCATCGCTACTTGATTCTTCCCAAAACCAATGTGAAACAAATTTTGGGTCTCCGAGTTTATCTTAAATGGGACAAAAAAAAATGATGTAATTATATCATTAGTAGATTAAAAACTCCGAAAGTTTTTAAAAACTTAGCTCGAGTTATTTTTTTATGGCCCACTGAACTTTTTAATTTTTTTTAAAGGTGTTTGGAATGTGTAAAACAAAAACTATTTAATATTTGTAGAACGTTTTAATCCTTTAAACACACGTTTTAAAGGTTTTCAATAAGAATATTTAAAAAAGAGACTTAAATGACTCCTAAAAATAGGGGTCATTTAATCCTAAAAACGGGAGATAGAGGGTTAGATAATATGTTAAGCTCAAAAGTAGATTTATTACATTTTTTCGAATTATTTCACACGACTTTGCTGAAACGCAATTTAATAATAATATATGATTATTTACAATTTTACTGTTTTAAGCATTTTGCTTATATCACACGAACTTATGGTCTTTTACAACCCCTAGTGAAATTCAATGCAGAAAATTGTTGTAGAATATTTTAACCCTTTAAACGTACGTGTTAGTGGTGTTCTGTGCGGAGGGGCTGAAAGGACCCCTAAAAATGGCAGATAGAAGGTTAATTAGTTCTATAAAAAGAACCGTCATCAAATTTTATTACAATCATCTATTAATCTTATTTAGCTCAGAATTACTCAAAACGCCTGAAACCACTATTGGCAACAACAGTAAAAAAATTGCCGAATTTCGGCTGATGAGCAACCCAAAGAGTACCAAGAGCTAATATTACATTCATTAAGAACAACGCTATGGTGTGGTTTATGGACTGGTGGAATCATTGGTCCATATTTGTTCAAAAATGAAGAAAATTAGAATGTTACCGCCAATAGTAACCATTATAGTACCATGTTAACGGACTATGTTCTTCCTGAAATTCAAGGGCATGGCCTCGATGAGCTCTGGTTTCAACACGACGGTGGGAGCTACGCGCCATACAGCGCGTAAAACAATGACCTTGTTGAGAAATCATTTTGGTGAGTACTTAGATCGTGCGATATATCACACCTTTGAGCTATTTTTTCTGGGGATATGTAAACTCTGAGTTCTTCAGGAACGATTAACTCTTTGGAAGCCAACATTTCTCATGTTATTCTCGAGATACCAGTCACTATGCTCGAAAAAGTCGCCCAAAATTGAATTCTGAACAGACCACCTCAGACGAAGGCGTGGCATACATTATATCATTTTCAAACAGTAAATGCAATAAATTGTTCTTCTTAACGAAAACAAGAATTTAAAAACTACGTATTTTATTTTACATTATAAATCAAACCTCAAGATGAATCTTCCGATATAAGTACATAGTATTTACTACATCAATACTTTAATATGGGATTCAGACGAATAAGTTTTAGCTCGAAGTACGATCAAACGCGGTACAATGGCTTTTAGCGGGATACCAAATCCAAAAGAAACTTACTTTCTAAGACAATCGCCTCACAGTACCGAATAAGATAATTGAACAGTTTAAACAGCATATGATAGATAACTGTTCAGCCTATGAAATGAGCGTTTGGAAAGGGTGCTACGCTTTGTAGGGGCCTACTTATGGGTTATCAAAGTTAAAATTAGTAGAAAAATCAAATTTATGGTAACTAAAAAAAATTATTTTTACATTTTTAGATTGTTTTTATTTTTTTTCTTAAGGGTTTTATGTTTTAAATTATTACCCAACAAATTAAAAAAAAAAATTATTTATTTTTTTAAATTTATTTTTTCAATTTTCTGTAAAATATTCATCACAATTCGTAAGAGAAGGTATATCTAAAAGACTAACAATTTCTAAACTATAATTATTTTGTAACTCTATTCGTGACTTCACATGCCGCAGGGAAGAAATAAGTGGATCGGAAGATGCTGCCAACATGTTGAAGAGGTCCTTATTTTGCCTTACCATTGATGCTTTGAATGTGTTCTGCAATCTATATTTTTTATAAAATTTGTTAAGAGACTCCTGTGCTTCTTCAAAAAGCTCTCCAATTGGCAAAGACTGGTACTCAATTATATCTTTGCCATGCGCCAATATTTTATGGACGGTCGGGGTCAACTTCTTCTGTGGATACATTTCTGCTAAAAGAGATGCAGTTTTCGACGCATATTCTCCATATTTTGTAGAATTGACATTTTCTTTGCAGTTTAAAACATCCAAGATCGTTCCCAATCTTTTCACGATTTGATTGTCAATTCCAATGATTCTAGTTACTGCCTCATCATTTTCAAAAAATCTCCTAGAAGTGTTTCCATCGTTAGAGTTACCGTATCCGTGCTTGGGACAGTCTACTTTTAGTCCAACTTGTTTCAAAAAAACCATCCTGTATTTGCTTCTTTCTGATCTTTTCCTTATCCTTTATTGATGTATTTTCATCGAAGTTTTCCTCCTCTTGTGGTAGGGTATATGCCAGTTTTAGCAAGAATTCCATACACCTTATCCTTGCGTGCAATGGTGACATTCCATATTCGTAATTCTCCTCATTTGTAGAATCGTTTAAATTACCAAAGTTCTTCTGACAAATAATAATATAAAATCGATAAAAAAAATATAAAAATAATACGAAAAAAGGGGTTTAGATAGGTTTTTGCTAAATTTTTACCTCCAATATAATTCTGTCTATGATAACTAATTGAAATATATTATAATTAAGCAGAAAAAGATACTAATCTTAAACTCTTTACAACTAATTATATAAAATTGAGATGTAACATATTATATATGAAATAAATTGAATTGAATTGAAAAAAGTTCTTCTGACTCTTTTTGCAAATCGGGCATGACATTGTTGAGGTTGTTCCTGTCAGTTCGTTTACGACTTTTTCGTCAACCATGGTCAGGTGGAACTCGTAATTGCATTCAATATATTTTCCTTCTCCAATTTGCAGCTTTGTAGGCTTAATCTTGCTTATTTGTTCTTCAATGTCCTTCACCGTAGTCCTTATGAGTTCTGCCGATTCCCTTGCAAACTGAAACATTATTGGTCGGCAATAATGCACTGATGACGGACGTGGATTTTTCCAGTGTAGGGAATCATCCGATTTTAGCCGCAAAGGAACAACAGATGCCATAAACATATTTCCGTCCGATATTGTAGCGTCATCGAAAGATATCCTTTGCTTATAAACGCTTTGTCCGGATGATCCATCGCAGCCCCATTTGCTGATCAATGTCAACTTCTCAGGAAGAATTTTCACTTCCGTGAAAAACTTTGGTTTGGTTGACTTTCTAAACAGTTCAAATAATTTTAAATTGTTCAACGCCATGTTTTCAGTACTTAAATTGTTTAATGGTTTCAGTAATTGTTGCGCCAACTTTCAGGCGTAGACTAATCCAGGCATTATGCTTATTTTGCAATATATAGGCTTATGCTACCATGCCTAAAAATTTACCTGTTCCCTGCATACATATGGATTTAGGCTAAATAATGCAATTTTGATATTATGCACGTGTCCAAATAAGATTTGTGCCTACCTGTAGGGACCATAAGTCAATATTGTTCCTGACCATTTGTACGCCAAAGTATTGTTTATGTGAGGTACGTACCTGCTAATTTCAATGAGTAGTTTTTTTCAAACTATTAGATCAAACTACTGTCAGTCAAAACATATAAGGGATGGACGCCATACAATTTCTGCAACCATGTCTTTTTGAACTTTTTTACCTCTAGAAGCCAAACGGGCACGTACGGGCAGATAAAACCTTTTGAATTATGTAAAGAAATAATCAAAGAACAGGTTTTGCACGTATGGCAAATATAGAAAAATATAGTTTTTTTTTATTTTCCGTCAAAGTTGAAAAATAGTGAAAAAACGGATAGTTTTTAAATAGTGATTTACCAGGAGAAACACAAAGCAAACAGTTAATTTTTTTTTTATCATTATACATTTAATAAATACATCAATCAATACAAATAAAAAATAAGGCGATTCGTTACCTATTTTTCGTGATATTACACCTGAAATCGCAACAAATTGACTAAAAATTGTGTGTTTTTTTGAAAACCGAAAGTCGGTCAACTTTGAACGGTTATATCTTCTAAACTAAAAATGTGATATTATTAAGAGTGGCATATTTGAAATCGTTGAAAAGTTTCCTATAACATGGGTTTATTCAAAACTTCGTCGGCACTCATGAAAATTTTGATTTTTGCAACCTCGCTTGCTCTACGGGCGCCACTGTGCGCCTATAATCATATTCAAATAATGGGTGGTTAAATTTTAAGGGCCGATGTTGAATGTGATCCACACCTAAACGTCAAGTTTTTTTCTGCATTTCATTTGACATTTCACAATCTCAGATCTCCTCAATAGATTCGTCAATAAGAAAAATTGCCGAATTTGGGCGAATGATAATCCAGTATTATCTCCCGTGGTGGCGATGGCAATTGGCCGCCAAAATCATGTGATTTGATACCGTTAGACTTCTTTCTTTGGGATTATTTGAAAGAAAAGGTGTACGTCGATAAGCCAGCAACAATTCAAGAGCTAAAGGATGCGATAATTCGGCACATTAACGGCATAGAACCTTAATTATGCCTCAGCGTCATCGAATTTGGACCATCGGATGGAGGTGTGCCGCCGAAGTCGCTACGGCCATTTAGCCGATATTTTGTACCATACATAATTGAACCATACCAATATTATCATAATAAAAAGAAATGACAACAATTTCAAAATCAACATTAAGTCGACTTTTTCTTTAGTATACTTTAGAACAATGGTAAAGACGGTTTTAATTTAAACTATCAGGCCTGTTATGAAAATCACTTTTATTCAAATCACGTAATTTCAAATTACATGCGCCTTTTAAAATCACACGTGGGATATTTTTGTGTGCCCGTTTTGTGTGCCCGTTTTGTGTGTTTTGGTGTGATTTTCAATTCACACCAAGAAACACAAAAACGGAAGGATTTTTAGAACACCACAAAATAACACGTGTGATTTTAAAAGCCCGTGATTTTCAGAACAGGCCCGTATATAGTATTTTTGCTATGAGTATGTGCCAGCATCTTTTGGGCTTGGTACTCTGTTAAACATATGTTTACCCTGTTCCACTATCATATCCAAATAAATAAGCTAAAAAGTCTTCGACTAAAATTTTTATTAGTTTTTTTTTTTTTTTTTTTGTTTTTTTTTTTTTTTTGTTAATTACCAAATTAATAATTCAAATATAAATGTTAGTACAAGTGAAAATTAGTGTATGTGCGTACATTTTTTGTTGTTCGAAAATTAAACTAGTAAAAATATATTTTTGGGTTTTTGTACAATTAGGGTCGAAAATGTACAATTTTTTACTGAATTAAATACAATTTTGAAAATGTCATTTATCATCCCTGTAACAATCTTATGCCGAATCCAGTAAAATCAGGTTTATTACCCATCAGCAGGATGAAACTTCATTTTATTCAGCTTCCAATTGTAAGCATAGATGACACTCCATTTGCATACGTGGAAAAAGTCAAGTACCTTGGTTTTCCCATCAACTCCGCCCTGCCATGCCGTGTTCGTATTAAAAATGTAGTACGCATAAAGAGAGTATTAACTAAAAATTTTCTTTGTTCACTTATTGAAAAAATCGAATCGTAATATTCATATCTAATCCCTGAAAAATTTCGTGCGAATCGAAATGTAATATTCATAAACACCCCCTGAAAAATTTCGTGCTAATATGTCTCCTTTTTGGTAAACGAACGGTTGATTTAAAAATTCTTGTTCATATGTCTTTAAGTTAAATTAAGTGCCTGGCTCACAATGTCTACGAGAACATTTCTTTTACATATTTATATTAAGAACAATAATAAAAAACTGAAACTTGTTTTTGCTTTCAGTATAAATATACGAAAAAATGTTTTTGTCGACATTGTGGGCCAGGCAGTAATGTTTTTTTTTTTTTTTTTTTTTTTTTTTGCTTCTACTGAAAATTTTTTAATTTTGAGTTAATACTCTCATTATTATCAAGTGCGATATGTTTGTTGTAGGACCTGTCTTATCCATAATTAAATCATTGCAGAAATAGTTTTTACAAACAAGGTGAATATTGAAAATGGATCGCACCGATCAATTATTACACTTACTGTCTACATAAACGCCCTCGCAAAATGATGGTCTTACGGTATTAAAAGTGGGCCGAATTGTACAAACCAATGTTGCTTAATGCAAAGAACAATTTTACCGAAGATTATGTTTTGATTTCTATATATACCACCGAAAGTCAGAAAAAAATTTCTTCTTGGAAAAAGGTAGTGGACAAGTCAATAATTCCGTGACTTTTTGAAATTTCCTTCTCTTATCTGAAACATAACACTGCTGCTTAAAGTAGAACTCTATCAGTTGAATGCTGTCAAAATTGTTTAAGCTGCGTCATTTAGTATGTGTTTGACAGCCATTGAGAGCGCACTACCTTATGACTTCAATTGCTCTTTCCGGATTTAACCACGAGTGACTATTGTCTCGTTGCCAAATCTGAAGAACTGACTCGGCGAAAGAAGATGTTGATTTCAACGATTAAATCATCGTACAAACAAACACATATTTTAAAGTCCTTGATAGATCTTATTGTTTGGAAGGGCTAAAAAAATAAAAGAAACTTTGGTCAATGTGTAAAATATCCAAAATCCTGTGCTGCATTTAAAAAGTCACGAACTTATTGGCCCGTCGTTTTTCAATGACCCTACAATTGACATGAGACATTAATTTTTATAAAAAGATTTTTTTTTAAACTATGGTATTTAATTGATTTTGAAAACGGACTAATTCGGTTTGTCTAATGTAGAAATATCCCGCTAAAATAGATTTCTTAACAATAATGGCAACACAAAATAAACTGGAAGGATAACATTGTCTCAGGTTTTCTTCAGAAACACTTTTTAAATCTCTCGTTTCACTATTTACTCCAAATGAACGAAAATCCCTTAATTAAGTTCATGTATTTTTTTTTTTTATGTTTTAACTGCAGTAGTTCAAGAATATTGTATCTTACTTCAGATTCTGAAGTATCTTTTTAGCTTTTTTCCGCAACCTCAAAGAAGTGTCAAATGTTTAACAAGTTTTTATTTTATATACAAGGCAAAACTTCTGGCAAGGCAGCACTGCACTGCATTTCTCTGCTTGAAGTTGTTTATCTGCTGCATTATTTATTCTTCGTTAATGATGACATGTGACATAGAAGAACATCCCATGAGACATGCTGAAGAAAAAGCTGTGCCAGAAAAAGGATATTGTTAAAAAACAAAGTGATGATTTTCTAATACCAAACATTAATTAAATTAAGAACATTTATACAAGACAACGTCTAAGAACATACCAACTACAAAGCAGAATTATTGATATACGTCTTTAAAAAAATAACAACAAGATTAAATAAGAAATTTTTAAAATTAATTAATTTTCTGCAACTTCAAAGAGAAGATGCAAGAAGGAGTTAGCGGTAAAATTTCTTTAATAACTCAATCGGTTTGTCCTATCTTTTTACCTAAATATGTAATTTTTAAATGTGTTTTTAATGTAAAAATATATAAGAAACTTATTTTAAATTTCGTGAAGATCGGTCCATAATTGACCATAGGCCCCATATAAACCTTTCTCGCGGAAATCAGTTCAGTACGCCTAAAACCGTAATAAATAACGCTATCATACTAAAATTTGGTACGTCACAGTTTTATAGCACCAGAAATCACACTGTAAAATTTTTTGAAGATCGGTCCATAATTTACACTAGACTCCATATAAATGATGCTATCAAATTGAAATTTGTTACGTCACAGTTTTTTAGGACGAGAAATCACACTGCCAAATTTCGTGAAGATTTGTCCATAATTTGCACTAGGCCCCATATAAACCCTAATCCCGGAAAACAGTTTAGTACGCCTAAAACCGTAATAAATAACGCTAGCATACTTTAATTTTGTACGTCACAGTTTTATAGGACCATAAATCACACTGTACAATTTTTTGAAGATCGGTCCATAATATACACTAGGCCCCATATAAATCCTACTCTCAAAAAAGAGTCTATTGCGTCTAAAAATAAGCCCACTTTGGGAAAATAATAAAATTCGCCTAAAACCATCACAGATATAGATATTGCGGTAAAATTTCTTACTTAAATTCATATGGCCAGAAAAAATATCATGCAAATTTGTGAAATTTACTGTTAACGCTAAAACTTATTACACTGCTGTGTTGAAATGTATTCTAATTTATTGTTTGTAATACCAGAAATCAGTCTTCTGAATTTTGGGATGATTGGGCCATAATTTACCATAGGTCCAATACAAATTACCCTCCTAAAATTATTTTAGTTCGGCTAAAACTGTTACGAATCGTGAGTAATATCAAGCCAGTTCAAAGTTCTAACAAGAAACGCATAAAACTTTCTTATTGTCGGTCAATAATTTAATTCAGGTCTAATTTTAATGCTGACGCTCGTTTTTGTAAAGCTTAGTTAATAATATATATGTATTTATCGTATAGAGCCCACTCCTGTCGGTTGAGGGTATCAAAGATTCGGCACAGCCGAATATAGCACTCTAACTTGTTTTACAAAAATTAATTTTTCAACATAATATCCTTTTAGCTCAATACACTTATCCCAACGTTTCTGCAATTTGTGTATCCCTTCCAAAATATAGGATTTTTCGAGGTCCATAAAATAGGCATTTGTTTGGACAATAATTTCATTGGTGGAGCAAAATCTATTTCCACCGAGCCATTTCTTTAGGTTCGGAAATAGGAAATAGTCACGGGGGGCTAAATACGGAGAAAATGGCGGATGAGGTACCAATTCATAGCCCAATTCATGTAATTTTGCCATTGAGACTGCACACGTGTGCACCCGGGCATTACCTTGAGGAAAAAGAACTTTTTTTCTTGGTCATATTGATCCGGTCTCGTATGGTAAAATTTTAATAGATTAAATTAAAATAACAATGAAAATTTAAAAAATTGAATTCTAATGACTTATCCCTTGTTACTATGGGATGGTTACACTTAAAAATTTTTTATAAATAATGTCTATATTACCCAAATTCTTCTAACAAAGTATCCCTTATTCCGGTTTCGATAAGTTTTTTAATACGAGTATACAAAGAATATCTAAACTAAGATAACAATTTAATTCGTCTCAGTTGTCGTATCCATGCGAATTGCTTATTCTGGTATAATGTTCAGGTGAAATAGTGAACCTTTAACAATATCAAAAGTTATTTCCGGGAATATAAAATTGATTATTAATTAATTCATTTATTAATGACGTGCCAAACTCCCAATTTTATATTTTTGATAAGAACACTGAAAAAAAAATATGGCTATATCTCTCATTTCGCAAAATTTTATATATGACCTTACCTCTCAATGATTGGGCAATAAGGCCATTATGGCTTTATCTCCCATTCAATTGAGCAATAAAGCCATCATGGCCTTATCTTACATGGTTTTAAAGCACCCCCCCAAACAAGCATGTCCAACGCGTACAAATCTATTTGACATCTTAATGCTTATGCAAGATCTTATGCCCAAGAATGTCTCAATCTTGCAATATGTAATATGACGATCATGGTTCATCTGTTTCCATACGGAAAACTTTTGTCTTTCACCGAAATACGATTGCGACTAAATTCGATACAGCAGCGTTTGACAGTGGGCAAGAATAGTGCTTCATCGCTTAAGGTAATTTAAGTTGATCGATGCACTCCTCTCTTGATTTTTTGGTACAAATATTCAGCTTTTAATTCATAACTCAGCAACTCGTACTGCAATACTTTATTCCAATTTAGTTATACAATATAAGATCTCGCACTACTATACTGTGGGACGAGCGGTCTATAACTCACCATAGTTTCACCATAAAGTACACTATTATAAAAATCTACACGTAATATTCATATCTACACCCAGAGAAAAAACATGTTTATATATGGTCACCTCCAACAAAACTATTTTAAAAGAAAAATTGTAAGCATATTATGTTTAATTTAATCATATTTTCATAACCGACAAACATATTCTGGTTAAATTTGTCCTCTATCAAGAAGCCACAGCCATATTATGGTTGCCTCCAAACATGTAATAACTAAAATATGCTTAACACTTATAATAGCATGGTTGGTTTTCAGCCATAGCATGTTGCTCTTGGAAAAGAGGAAAATACTATTGTTTATTTAAAAACAAATTATTGCCATATTTAACCAAAGCATGTTTAAAGACAACCATAATATGGTTTTGGCTTCTGGATGGAGGACTAATATAACAAGAATATAGTTGCCGGTGACAATAATATGGTTAAATTAAACATAATATGTTTAAAATTTTTCTTTAAAAATAGTTTTGTTGGAGGTGACCATTTTTAAACATATTTTTTCTCTGCGTGTACCCATTGTTGAAAATAAATGCTTTTCTCAACTTGAAAACTACTTCCCCTCTTTGTTTAGAATGCTTTGCTTTTCAAATCAATATCAAACGTTTACGGACGGTGATACTCACAGGATCAAAAGGATAACATAAGTACAAAATATAATTGAGGTTTCGCTTGTTCAATAACTTGTTATTGATGTTTATGAAATAAAATAAATAAATAGTCTTATTTAAATATTATATAATTGAAACAGAAGGTTTCAGATTACTACTCTGATTGGCTTGTTTTTCAAAACATTACAAAAAATAGTATGAAAATAGTTAACTTTAAAATATATATAAGCCATTGAATTTATTTGCATCGTAGAATTAACTTTTTAAATAAAAATGGTTATGGTTTTCAGTATGTTTAGTCTAAAATTTGTGAAAGAGGAACAACGTTCCATTTTGTGCTTTGCACATAGGCGTTTTTCATTTCGGAGGACAAAATATGCATGCCAGTAATTTCCTTCTAGGTCAAAACTGCTCTATTAGCTGTTTTATAAAAAAAAGCACAAAGCCTTTAATAATAACTGAAAAAGAATATATTCTGAAAATGTATAGAAAAAGTTCCATAAACATCATACTTCGTCGTTTCGACGACGCATATGCAAAGTGTCATATATTTTTAAGATATTTTTTTTTTCAGATTTTTCAGCAGAGGTTAAGAGGTCGCACATGTCGAGTTTATTAGGAAATTCATTCGGCTAACCGTTAATCGTTTAACCGATTAATTACTACTCGATTAACTGATCGGTTAATTTAAAACAGGGGTTTCCATTTCTTTGCACAATTGTGCGCACCACTACTAACACATATTTTTATACTCTTCAATTCAGTCGGCGATGTGACTTCGACAAGTGTGCATGTCTAGCGGATGCTATATTATTTTGTTTCAGCTTACACTCAAAAAATATTGTGCGGTCAAAAATGCTTTTGGTAACATCCAATGCCTTGCGTGCAATTTTTATTTAGAGTTTAAATTTTAAGACTGAAATGTAGAATAATGTTACATATCATAAGTTTACATGCAAAGCAAAGAACTTTGTAAAATGGTAATTATTTGAGATTTAAAAGCAATTTTTAATATTTGAAATAAAAAATTTCAAAATGTCTAACAGTCCTATGTGGAAGAAGCTGAAAGTCACATTTATTATATGTTTTATTTTACATACGTATATGGATTCGGTTCTTATAATTTTACAGCACTTTTTTATTTTTTCTTATGCAATATTAAAAATTATTATTATAAATTATTACCTGATCACTAATTCCACTAACACCATGGTAATAGTTATAAAACAGATTACCCAGTTTTTTTGTTTAAAAATATTAATGTGTTCTTATAAAAAGAATTAAAAACTCTGCTAATTTTTTTATTGAGTGTGATTATACATTATGCTGTTAAAAAAATTATATATTTATTTGACGATGCGTCATTTTTAATTTTGTAAATAACTTAAAATTATATAAAAATACATATGTAACGTGAATCCTAATCAACAAAAATTTAAAATTTTCAAATAATATCTACATTGTTTTGCATTTAAGCTAACGATATGTGTTTAGTTTGTGAAAAAAATTCTTTGATGCCTGTAAAAGGGTCCCTTTTTCTTTCGTTAAAAAGACGTACCTAAATGCAGAAATTATTAAGAAAAAAATAGCCACAAGAATTTGTTGGTATTTTGTGCTTGTAAAAACATTTTTTTTCTGTACCAATCGCTTCGGTAGGTTTTTTTCTTTGAAAACACTTTATTAAGTAAGTAAAAATATTTAAAAAACAAGTTAAAAAAAGTCTTGTTTTCCTACAATTTATGTGTAAACCTATACACATAAAAGCAAATGTGACAACAGGTAAATTTTTTGGGTAAGAAGATGTGTTTTATTGATGTATTAATGAAGCGTTATTGTTTGGCACTATTTTTATTGCTTACTTTCTTATGCTACAATTATATGACCGAGTCCAAAGAGTTAACCTTACTAATTTATGGTATTTATTTAACGTACATAACTTTGACCTGTTATAATGAATTTCTACATTTTTGCAGGCACTCAGGTGCGCATTTGGTATTTTGCAAAAAGTTATGATATACCATTAGCAAGAATTAAAATGAATGTACAGATGTTTGAAGTATGAGTAACCCAACAACGTGAATACCTTTTCTATTTTACTTACCACTATGAATACCCTATCTTTTTACTAAAATAACTTTATCACGTTATAATTCTCATGTAGTTTATTTTATTTTTGAATAAATAGACCAGGGAAATACATTTCTATGCACAATTGTATATACCACTACTAATACATATTTTTGTTTCAGGTTAACAGAAAAAACTTTATGATTGCACTTAAAAAATATTGTGCGGTCAAAAACGCTTTTGGTAACATCCAATGCCTTATATGCTATGCAACATTTAAGGAAGGGACGAAATATGTTATTAAACGGCATTGCGATCGTTTTCATAATAATATAAATAATTTAAATGATAAGGAAAGAGAAGACCTGTTTTATAAAAATAAAACAATTTTTTTAGAAAAATGGAAAAAATGGTTATTAGAAGAGGAAATTTATGAACCAAAATCAGTTCCCAAATTAAAAAAGGAGATGTCAAGTTTAGTAATATTGGAAATTGTTAAGAAAGGAAGACCATTGTGGGATGGTGTTTTTATCAAGCAATTCCTAAAAAAAATTTGGGAAAGGCTTAATTATAATACTAAATTTATAGAGTCTCTTCCCCTGTCCAGTCAAACTGTAGGCCGTCGTACTGTTCAATTAGGAACATGTGTAGAATCTGCAATTAGGGAAAAAGTAATTAATTGCGAATTTTTTTCAATTTGTTTAGACGAAGGCACTGACATAAATGATCTGTGTGAACTTGTAATTTGTATTCGATGCGTAGACAACGAATACACTATTTTTGAGTCCATGTTTACTTTAGAAACATTTTATGGAAATGTAACTGGTACGTTGTTGAATGATGTTGTCACAGAAAAGCTTCTTTCCATTGTAGACATAAACAAATTTGCTGGAGTCTGCACAGATCGAGCCAATGTAATGTTGGGCAAATATAATGGGCTTATAGGCCAATTAAAAAAACACAAATTTGCAGTTCATAATTTTCACTGCATAATTCATCAGACCGCTCTTGCATCGAAATTCATAAATGATACCCCAGCTATGAAGGCAGCAGAGGATATAATAAATAAAATTCGAGGCGGACATCAAGCGCTTACCCACCGAAAATTTGTAACCTTTTTAAAAAACAAAAATGCTGTGAATTGTGACCTGAAAATGTTTACAGAAGTTCGGTGGCTAAGTCGCGGTGATTGCCTGAATATACTTTATGATTTAAGAGAAGAAGTTCTTCAGTTCCTAGAAACTGAGAAAATAGAAAAAGTTTTAATACAGTGTTTAAAAGACAATAATTTTATATTAGACTTAGCTTTTTTGGCAGATACGACAAGTATGTTAAATGAACTTAATTTGGAATTGCAAGGAAAGGAACGCAATATATGCGACTTGTCAAAAATCATTCACAATTTTAAAACAAAACTTTTTCTAATTTTTTCCCAAATTAAAACTGGTGATTTTTCCAATTTTCCAAAAACTTCACTTGTTTATAGAAATCTCGAAATCGACAAAAGATATGAATATGCCGAAATATTTGAAACACTTTTCAATAATTTTCAAGACAGGTTTCAAGATTTTGTAATTTTACAACCGCTATTAGATCTTTTCGAAAACCCTTTTCGTTGCGATGTAAGCAACTACGAATTTGATATTCAATCAGAACTAATCATACTACGAAGCGAAGTAAATGCTCCAGACGAAAATAATATTGTAGAGTTCTGGAAAGATTTGGATGGCGAGTTCTATCCTGAACTAAAAAAAATTCATTTAAGTGCCTCTCTTTATTCGGCACTACTTACCTATGCGAACAAATTTTTTCGGATTTAAAATTTATTTGTTCCAAGCAACGTAATAAATTAAGTTCATCCCATTTGAAAAGCATTCTACTATTACGAAACTGCCATAAAAGTATAAATTTAGAAGATTTTATTTTATAAGTTGTATAACACAAGGGAACAAAATTAAACATTTTTTGTGTTGATAGAAAATTTGTAGCAGTTCTTTACCAATTCAATGTCGCTGATTTAAAAACTGCACTTTTTTTTCTATCAGCTGTGATTTGCGTGCAATATTTATTTTTTATGAATTTTTAAAACATAAATATCTTTAATTTTTTTTACAATTGTTTGATAAGATATTTGAAACTGATTTAGAGTCAAAAAGCTTCCGAATAAAAAAAAAGTGCAGTTTTAAAATCAGCGACATTGAATTGGTAAAGAATTGCTACAAATTTTTTATCAACACAAAAAATTTTTAATTTTGTACCTTTGTGTTATACAACTTATAAAATATATTACTAACATTTTATTTCGGCTGTAAATGAATGCATTCTCTCAATTTCTTTACTCTCTGGTACTCACTAATACACAACCAAAAAATTTTTGGAAATCCCTGATTTAAAATAACATATTTTCGATTAACGATTAAAACGATTAATTTCAGTCGATTAACCCTTTCGCTACAAGTTATTACTGGGTTGCTAAAAAAATCCAATTATTTTGGATTATTACTATAATTGGCCCTAACAATAACAATCAATGCTCGATTAAAAAAATCTTCCATTATGCCAATAGAGGCCTGTTTTATTTTTATAAATGTTGAACCCTTTTTATCGTTTCGGTTAACTCTTTTGAAATATTGATATGAGAAGATATTAGAAGAAACAAATAACTAAATAAATACATATAAAAAGTACGTAAAACAAAAAACTGTTGACTACAAACACTTACATTTGTATTTAAAATGAAGGTCACTGAACACCTTCTTTTTTGTTTGTATGAAAAACTTTTTTCTAAGCACATACCTTTTGTATATGAGACGAAATAACTAATTAAAAACACAAAAAATATGTAATTAAAAATGTTGTAACATCGGTTAATCGACGGTAATTAACCAGTTTAATCGTTAATCGAAAATAGCCAATTTTAAATTAGCCGATCAGTTAATCGGGTACTAACTATTTTGTTAACCGATTAACGGTTATAGGGTATTGAGCACTAACAAAAATCAAAGAGAATTTTTTTTAGGGACCACCCAAATTTTGTAATAAACATTTGTCCAATTAATTAAAAATGACTGTCTTGTGTTCTTTCGCGGACATATTTTTGTGCATATTATTTAAACTTGCACTGGTCATAATTTATCACAGACCCCATATTAAGTCTACTTTCGAGGAGTCCTAAGGGTATCGTGAATTCAGCACAGCATTTCTAATTGGTTAGTGTCTAATTTTCAGAACCCAAAATGGTTAGTCAGTTTTTGAGTAAATTTTACGTAAAAGTTTTTGCAGAATCTTCTCTAATTCAGTGTTTTTTAAATTTGAAAAAATGGGGCATAGATAGACTGTTTTTTTAAACGGTAAACAGTTCATATATTAAATTAAGCTAAATTGAAAGCAGGCCTTTCTTTTAGTATTTTACATCGCAAACAATTTAAATGAAATATATTTCTTTAGAGAATTTGCGATCTTAGTTTCTTGAAAAAATGAAAAAAGTACAGATAATGCACATAAGAACGTACTTACATTTGAAAATATATCAGGCTACATGTTCATTTACTCGTTCGTGTTTTCAAGGCATTTTTTTTACGGAATATTGTTTATCGAATAAGCTTTTTATGAACTTCTGCAGCTACAGCAATGACAACCCATCCTGTTTATATTTTACTTCAACACAAACAAATATTTTGTTTGTTTTCTGTTACACACTCAAAAAAAAAGGATTGTCTCGGTAAGATTACCCTGTCGGAAAATGAGTTAGCTCAAAGTTAACTCATGGTTAATCAGAAGTTAGTCAGAGGTGACTCACAAGCTAACTCATTTACATGGTTAAAGCTATTCAGGACACGCAATGTCCGCAGTATGAGTCAGTACTCACTCACACTGCATTACTTTAAGATAACCATAAGTTAGCTCATTATGAGTCAGCTTGTGGTGCATAAAATATGTTGACTTTAAGAAGAGAATAAAAAAAAAATACGTATTTTGCTTTATTTATTTTCTAAAGAGAGACAGAGACTATTACACATATGTTTTCTTTCACTTTTGTTGTATTTCCCCTTTGTCTACAGAAAAACTCTCAGTTATAAGACGCCAGCACACATAGGGGCTTTTTGCCAATCTAGCCGGACATTACTTTTTTTTCTAGCTTATATTGCTTCTTAAAAGTTATTGAGTGACCCTAGATTGATGAAACTTGGCAGAAATATGTGTTATTGTCATAGGCAGGTAAAGATCAAAAATACTTAAAATCGGACCAAGGGGGAAAAAGTTCCCCATAGAAAAACTAGTCCTACCTCTGAAAAATTCAATTTTTTTAAAGTTTTCCTATACTTTTGTTTGGCAAATACAACTTTTAACATCGGCAAAAATTAAAAACCCTAAAATTGGACCCATGAGATCGTAAAATTTCACTTTTCTCCCCGCCCTTTTTGTGGGCGGTTACATAAAATAATATTTAAAAAAAAATGTAAATATTAAAAGAAAAAGGTTACTAACGCCTTAATTCTATAAAAATTAAATTTTTGAACTTTTATGGGCAGGGGGAGGTATCCCTCCTAACCCACCCCCCGGAACGACCCTGTCAAAAAAAAATTTTTTTTTGCTAATTTCCAAAAAATATTCATTTTTAAGATTTTATGTGACTTTTATGTATTTTATAGTATTTAATTTATATGAAAAGAATTTATTTATTCGTAATTATAACTAATTTATAATAGTGACAACTAATTTTATTTAAAATAATAACTTATTTATTTACAAGGCGCCCTATGCTCCAGTGGGAGTTAAAGGAACATATATATATATATATATATTTACAATAACTTCTCTTTTGCACTAAGATGATGATGAGTGCCATGGTTCTTCTTCGTCTGTTTCTTCAAAATCCTCTTCCGAATCGGAATTCTCTTCAGAGCCAAGTACAGGTGGAAGCATAAAAGAAATTGCTTCTTTCGTAAAGGGTAATGACTTTTTTTTTGGAGTTGGTATATAGTAAAAAAACTAAGTACCTGGACCCCAGATTTGATTTTTTAAATATTATTTTTGTGGTTAATAATTTTAAAAGTTATGCAAAACAGGTACATTTATTTTGCTCCATAAAATAACGTCATTTAGCTGCCGCACAGGTGGTTAAAAACCGTTACGTACTGTTCGCACATTCCTTTTTTTACACAGGTAATATTATTCTAAGATGTAATAATTTAAATAAAAAACATCTACGTACAACCAAAACATTTTATGACTGACGAAAGGGTTTATATCATATGTACCTATGCAAGATGAGCAAAAACAGAAAAAAGGTGAAATTTTCAAAAAATCATTAAAAAAAATGGCGCAACAACGCGCAAGGTTTTTTTCTTGAATTTAAAAGTAGAGATCTCAAATTTTAACGTGATGTTTAACATTTTTATGGACTCTAAGGGTTGCACCTTCAAAAACCTTTAAATTTTTTTTTTTTTTTACAAAAAAGTGAACAAAAAAATCGTTTTTTTAATTACGAACGATTTTTTTTACCATAAAAATTGCTAATAAAATTTTTCTAAAAATTTTTATAAGTAGCTGTTAATATAGTCTTTCAGAGAAAAAAAAATCAATGTAAAATCTTTATTCGTTTACCCACAAAAAAATATATTGTAAACCTCCCAAAACCGTAAAAAGTCAATAAACACGCATCCAATTTACTCAACTTTCTTGACTTTAACAGTGTCCCAAAACCACAAGTCTCAAGCAAATGACTTGAAAATTCACTATACGATGCAGAATTTTGTTGTCTGTCGAGCTGCGTACTTACATTTTTACATTTCTTAAATTTAATTTTTCGCCTAATGTCCGGCTAGATTGGCAAAAAGCCCCTATGTGCAGCAGCATGCCCGATATGACCAAAACCGGTTTTCATAATAATTCTACTTTGAAAATGAGATGTATTTAACTAAATGATATTAACAAAGAGAATATGGGAACTTTTACTTATTATTTAACTTTGAAAAAGTACACAAAACAAGCAAAACGTGTTTTTACCACAGTCCACTGCATCAGCTTTGAGTTAGCCAAACGCTAGCTCAAAAGTTATCGAGAAGAAGTCAGTCGCACAAAACACAACTCACTAATCTCTGCATAACTTTTGAGTTAGCCAAAGGCTAGTTCAATACTTATCGAGAAGAAGTCAGTCGCACAAAACACAACTGACTCAAATCTGCACCAATTATGATAAATAAGTTAGCTAAAAGTCAACTAAATGTTGAGCTAGCTAATAAAAATCCGACAGGGTATGGCTGCGTGTATGTGTGTGTGAGTGCATGCGTGCGGATCTGTTGTTTGTCATGTTGCTTCTTTCGTTTTTGCTTTAAATAGAAACAGTTCAATGTAAGTTATTCTGTTGCTATTGTTCATGCTATTGTTGTCTCTTAACCATCAAAACAACATACGCTAACAACTGTTGCTGTCTGGTTGTCTTATTTTCTTAGACGTAGTACGACTATTTGTATGCATATCTTTCTGTTTCTTTTTGTTTTTTTTTTTCAAGAATTACTTGTATTCACTAAAGAAAAAAGAAGCAGAAAAATGAGCAGAACACAACATCATCATTTCTTGTATTTGTCTTTAATTTAACGTGAAATTGAAAAATGTTCAAGTGGCAGCATGTGTCTTTTGCGTTTCAAATGTGTTGCTTTGTTAAATATTCTTTCTATTAATTTTCTTTTACTCTTGTGACACAATGAATGATGTAAATAAGATGCAAGCACGAAATAAATTACTTAAATTTTTTATTTCTTAACTGCATAAGATACATTTACTTAAAACACAACCGTTAATATGAGTTTAAAAAACTTTTTTACTTGCATAAGCATTAAAGTTAATATTTGAATAAAGGAAAATTAATTTTTTAAAGTTCTATGAAATGTTTGAAACGTATTTTTTTAATATTTTAAAATAAAAGTCTAGGGCCCGTTTTCAAAACTTACCGATAGCTAAAGCTAGGATTTTATTGGCCGTATAAAAAGTGTTCCATTATTAAGCCTAGTACTCTGTTCCAATTTGTGAAAAATGTTCAGCAACATCTATTATTTCATGCGAAAAATTTCACATGTATCAATGTTAACTATCTCGAGAGTTTGCACAATTTGACGTTTTTAATCTTTCAAAGTATGCGACATTGTTTTGCATATGTAAACAAAACGCACATGTATATTACTAAAAAGTATTTTTTTAAATAAAAAATTAAGTAAAAATTAAATTAAATATTGATGAAAACCTTTTACCGGTTGTGTTATTTATGCTTTGCAGTTCTCATTTTAATATTAAGTTTAAACTTTTTTCATTTGCTTAAAATTCCACGTGAAATAATTGCAGCTTATATTATTTTACAGTTGTAAAAAAATGTTCCTAGAAACATTTCGCATTTTTTTCACAAATTAAACAGAGTACAACTCTATCATCATTTTTTCGTAGAAATTTCGCACAAGTTTTTTTCATATGAGTTTTGACAGCATTTCACGTGAAATGTTGAACAGAGTACTATGCTTTAGACCAGGGGTTTCCATTTCTTTGCACAATTGTGCACACTACTACTAACACATATTTTTATACTCTTCAATTCAGTCGTCGATGTGACTTCGACAAGTGTGCATGTCTAGCGGATGCTATATTATTTTGTTTCAGCTTACACTCAAAAAATACTGTGCGGTCAAAAATGCTTTTGGTAACATCCAATGCCTTGCGTGCAATTTATTTATTAATTATTTTTTAATTTTATTTAGAGTTTAAATTTTAAGACTTAAATGTAGAATAATGTAACATTTCATAAGTTTACATGCAAAGCAAAGAACTTTGTAAAATGGTAATTATTTTAGATTTAAAAGCAATTTTTAATATTTCAGATAAAAAATTTCAAAATGTCTAACAGTACTATGTGGAAGAGCTGATAGTCACATTTATTATAGGTTTTATTTTACATTCGTATATGGATTCGGTTCTTATAATTTTACAGCACTTTTTTATTTTTTCTTATGCAATACTAAAAATTATTATTATAAATTATTATCTGATCACTAATTCCACTAACACCGTGGTAATAGTTATAAAACAGATTACTCAGTTTTTTTGTTTAAAAATATTAATGTGTTCTTATAAAAAGAATTAAAAACTCTGCTAATTTTTTTATTGAGTGTGATTATACATTATGCTGTTAAAAATAATTATATATTTATTTGATGATACGTCATTTTTAATTCTGTAAATAACTTAAAATTATATAAAAATACATATGTAACGTGAATCCTAATCAACACAAATTTCAAATTTTGAAATAATATCTACATTGTTTTGCATTTAAGCTAACGATATGTGTTTCGTTTGTGAAAAAAATTCTTTGATGCCTGTAAAAGGGTCCCTTTTTCTTTCGTTAAAAAGACGTACCTAAATGCAGAAATTATTAAGAAAAAAAATAGCCACAAGAATTTGTTGGTATTTTGTGCTTGTAAAAATATTTTTGTTTCTGTACCAATCGCGTCGGCAGGTTTTTTTTCTTTTCTTTTCTTAAGTAAGTAAAAATATTTAAAAACAAGTTGAAAAAGTCTTGTTTTCCTACAATTTATGTGTAAACCTATACACACAAAAGCAAATGTGACAGCAGGTAAAATTTTTGGATAAGAAGATGTGTTTTATTGATGTATTAATGAAACTTTATTGTTTGGCACTATTTTTATTGCTTACTTTTTTTTATTTAAGTGCCTCTCTTTATTCGGCACTACTTACCTATGCGAACAAATTTTTTCGGATTTAAAATTTATTGGTTCCAAGAAACGTAATAAATTAAGTTCATCCCATTTGAAAAGCATACGAAACTGCCATAAAAGAATAAATTTAGAAGATTTTATTTATAAGTTGTATAACACAAGGGGAAAAAATTAAACATTTTTTGTGTTGATAGAAAATTTGTTGCAGTTCTTTACCAATTCAATGTCGCTGATTTTAAAACTGCACTTTTTTTCTATCAGCTGTGATTTGCGTGCAATATTTATTTTTTTGAATTTTTAAAACATAAAAATCTTTAATTTTTTTACAATTGTTTGATAAGATATTTGAAACTGATTTAGAGTCAAAAAGCTTCCGAATAAAAAAAAAGTGCAGTTTTAAAATCAGCGACATTGAATTGGTAAAGAATTGCTACAAATTTTTTATCAACACAAAAAATTTTTAGTTTTGTACCTTTGTGTTATACAACTTATAAAATATATTACTAACATTTTATTTCGGCTGTAAATGAATGCATTCTCTCAATTTGTTTACTCTCTGGTACTCACTACTACACAACCAAAAAATTTTTGGAAATCCCTGCTTTAGACCAGGGGTTTCCATTTCTTTGCACAATTGTGCACACCACTACTAACACATATTTTTATACTCTTCAATTCAGTCGTCGATGTGACTTCGACAAGTGTGCATGTCTAGCGGATGCTATATTATTTTGTTTCAGCTTACACTCAAAAAATATTGTGCGGTCAAAAATGCTTTTGGTAACATCCAATGCCTTGCGTGCAATTTTTATTTAGAGTTTAAATTTTAAGACTTAAATTTAAAAAATGTAAAATTTCATAAGTTTACATGCAAAGCAAAGAACTTTGTAAAATGGTAATTATTTGATATTTAAAAGCAATTTTTAATATTTGAGATAAAAACTTTCAAAATGTCTAACAGTCCTATGTGGAAGAAGCTGATAGTCACATTTATTATAGGTTTTATTTTACATACGTATATGGATTCGGTTCTTATAATTTTACAGCACTTTTTTATTTATTCTTATGCAATACTAAAAATTATTATTATAAATTATTATCTGATCACTAATTCCACTAACACCGTGGAAATAGTTATTAAACAGATAACCCAGTTTTGGTGTTTAAAAATATTAATGTGTTCTTATAAAAAGAATTAAAAACTCTGCTAAGTTTTTTCTTGAGTGTGATTATACATTATGCTGTTAAAAAAAATTATATATGTATTTGATGATACGTCATTTTTAATTTTGTAAATAAATTAAAATTATATAAAAATACATATGTAACGTGAATCCTAATCAACAAAAATTTCAAATTTTCAAATAATATCTACATTGTTTTGCATTTAAGCTAACGATATGTGTTTTGTTTGTGAAAAAAAATTCTTTGATGCCTGTAAAAGGGTCCCTTTTTCTTTCGTTAAAAAGACGTACCTAAATGCAGAAAGTATTAAGAAAAAAATAGCCACAAGAATTTGTTGGTATTTTGTGCTTGTAAAAATATTTTTGTTTCTGTACCAATCGCGTCGGTGGGTGAAAACACTTATCTTAAGTATGTAAAAATATTTAAAAAACAAGTTAAAAAAGTCTTGTTTTCCTACAATTTATGTGTAAACCTATACACATAAAAGCAAATGTGACAGCAGGTAAAATTTCTGGGTAAGAAGATGTGTTTTATTGATGTATTAATGAAACTGTATTGTTTGGCACTATTTTTATTGCTTACTTTTTTATGCTACAATTATATGACCGAGTCCAAAGAGTTAACCTTACGTATTTATGGTATTTATTTAACGTAACTTTGACCTGTTATAATGACTTTATGCATTTTTGCAGGCAAACTCAGGTGCGCATTTGGTATTTTGTAAAAAGTTATGATATACCATTAGCTAGAATTAAAATGTATGCACAGATGTTTGAAGTATGAGTCTGCACAGATGGAGCCAACGTAATGTTGGGCAAATATAAATGGGCTTATAGGCCGATTAAGAAAACACGAATTTGCAATTCAAATTTTCACTGCATAATTCATCACACCGCTCTTGCATCGAAATTCATAAATGATACCCCAAGACAGCAGAGGATATAATAAATAAAATTCGAGGCGGACATCAAGCGCTTACCTACCGAAAATTTGTAACCTTTTTAAAAAACAAAAATGCTGTGAATTGTGACCTGAAAATGTTTACAGAAGTTCGGTGGCTAAGTCGCGGTGATTGCCTGAATAGACTTTATGATTTAAGAGAAGAAGTTCTTCAGTTCCTAGAAACTGAGAAAATAGAAAAAGATTTAGTACAGTGTTTAAGAGACAATAATTTTATTTTAGACTTAGCTTTTTTGGAAGATACGGCAAGTATGTTAAATGAACTTAATTTGAAATTGCAAGGAAAGGAACGCAATGTATGCGACTTGTCAAAAATCATTCACAATTTTAAAACAAAACTTTTTCTAATTTTTTCCCAAATTAAAACTGGTGATTTTTCCAATTTTCCAAAAACTTCACTTGCTTATAGAAATCTTGAATCGACAAAAGATATGAATATACCGAAATATTTGAAACACTTTTCAATAATTTTCAAGACAGGTTTCAAGATTTTGTAATTTTACAACCGCTATTAGATCTTTTCGAAAACCCTTTTCGTTGCGATGTAAGCAACTACGAATTTGATATTCAATCAAAACTAATCATACTACGAAGCGAAGTAAATGCTCCAGACGAAAATAATATTGTAGAGTTCTGGAAAGATTCTGAACTAAAAAAAAATTCATTTAAGTGCATCTCTTTATTTTTTTTTCGGATTTAAAATTTATTTGTTCCAAGCAACGTAATAAATTAAGTTCATCCCATTTGAAAAGCATTCTACTATTACGAAACAGCCATAAAAGTATAAATTTAGAAGATTTTATTTTATAAGTTGTAGGTATAACACAAGGGAACAAAATTAAACATTTTTTGTGTTGATAGAAAATTTGTAGCAGTTCTTTACCAATTCAATGTCGCTGCTTTTAAAACTGCACTTTTTTTTATCAGCTGTGATTTGCGTGCAATATTTATTTTTTTTGAATTCTTAAAACATAAAAATCTTTAATTTTTTTACAATTGTTTGATAAGATATATGAAACTGATTTAGAGTCAAAAAGCTTCCGAATAAAAAAAAGGGCAGTTTTAAAATCAGCGACATTGAATTGGTAAAGAATTGCTACAAATTTTTTATCAACACAAAAAATTTTTAATTTTGTACCTTTGTGTTATACAACTTATAAAATATATTACTAACATTTTATTTCGGCTGTAAATGAATGCATTCTCTCAATTTTTTTACTCTCTGGTACTCACTACTACACAACCAAAAAATTTTTGGAAATCCCTGCTTTAGACATAAGTTTAACCTTACAGTGGTGCGATTCACTAACTTTTAACGATCCGACAATCGTAATTTTTGTCGACATATATATTCGATTGCAGTAACGATAGTGTGATTCTGTAATTTATTTTTAACGATTGTAAACAGCTGTAGTTTTTGTAACATCTCTGTCTACAAAATGTTAAAATAAACGAAAAGCACAAAAGAGAATATATAAAAAACACATGAAATTGTGCTTAATTTACTGCTTTTATATTTCTTTTTGTGAATTTTACATTAAGAATTTGGTTTTTCATAATTTGCTTTTTGTCTACATTTTGAATTTAGAATTTTGTCTTTGTTCATGCATATACATACATAGTATGTATGTATGTAGTATGTATGTAAGAAGTCGGGCCTCAGCCACTTTAAACATAAAATACACTTTATCGATTAAATAAACACAACGTAAATTATTGTCGTTAAAATAACGAAAAAAAATTCTTAAAGTAACAGCTGACTTTATTCGACAGCGAATATTGTCAAAAATGTTACTGAATAGCAAATTCGATCAATTTTCGTTATATTTGTTTTAATTTATCGCTTACTTTATGTTTAAGTAAAGTTGTAATAATGGATCACTTTTTATATGCCGATACAATCATACCTTCCGCTCTCTGTAAGTTGTAAAAACGTGGAAATAATTTATTATTAATAAGATTTCTCTATGAAGTGCTTAATTCCGAATTTTTATTTTTGATAAAAACACTGAAATTTTATGTTGAGGGAATGCTATTTCCTATGAGCATTTCGCTGGTTGTTATGACAGCTCTTCAGGAAACTTTTTCCATATACTCTATTTGTCTAAATTTTCACCAAAGAATTCATTAAAATTAATATTTTAACTTAAATTGCCAACCAATAGACCTTAAATACCTTGTAGTAAAAGCGATTATAGTATTAAGCTGGAATCGAACTCGCAACCATTTCACTGAAAAGCTAGCTCACTATTAAATAGCCTAAAAATCCCTCCGGGGCATGTGCTGCGCCTCTTAGAGGGCGGAATTAAAGCATATTGAGGCACCTATTACATCCGCAGTGGAAAATTGATGATGCGTTCCAAGATAGCGGTAAGCAATTGAATGCTAGGGCTCTTGAAGTTTTCGGATTTCATGAGTATAGGGTACTCACCTGAGTACACGTGGTTATCTAATACCACGGCTGTCAGTAGCCCCCGGTGACACGGCACCGCTCTGACTATTGGTGAAGGTCACCTTTTGCATACTCTCTTTTGTAAAGAGAATACTTTTTGCCACGGAAATATGGCTTTTTATGGAGTGAGTATTTTTCTTGAGTTGAGGTGTCTTTGGCTTTAAGATAAGTTCTGTAAGAAATACAATGTATGTAGAGTGAAAGTGTTGTGTGTTGATATTCTAGTTAGGACCTCGTAGACTTTAAAGCAGTTAGTTGAGTTGATGCTGTTAAGAACGACATTATCGTCTTGAAAGCGAAAGGTTGGGGAAAAGTCTGATCGGCTGGATGTACGTTGGGGTTGTGTCAGAGTGTGTGGAGTTGTGGTAGAGCATTGGCTTCTTACATAAAGTGTGCTTTGAACGGAATGATGCTTATGGGCTAATAGTGTTTTTCCAAGAGAATTTACAAGAAGGGTGCACTTGGTAGCTGTGGTTAAAAACTAAGCAATATACTTAATTGCGACCTGAGTGGGTTAGCCAAGTACATACGGGGTCATTTGGTAAGTGCATAATATTAAAGTGCATATAAGGGTTAAGTGCAGGTGCTCATGTAAATCGATATCACACTTACAGCCACCGGTGATACGGCATCGGTCTGACTATTCGCTGAGGCTCCTTGGTGGATTACGTGGTACACGTGGGTAAAGTTATATTGAAAAAGCCTGCTTAGAAGCTGATATAACACCACTTGCAGGAAAATTCGGCACACGGGAATATCTCCTTAGGTGCTCTTGTTATTCAACAGATGCTGCCGACTTTTCTAATACAGTGAAGATTAAATAGCTGCAGCACCTAAAAAGGGTGAGGGTTATAGTTCTATCGATTCTACACTCGAACAGCTACCTGTATGTGTTGGTTGTTTTCACACATTGGGGCGGTTGGTATAATTTACCATCAAGTGATAAGCCGCCTTGAGGCTAGACCAAAACGACAAGACTTAAGTAAATCTATTTTACTCATTGTAATACAGCAACATACCGACAGATCTAAAAATAATTTTTCCTTCAAAATAAAATAGGTTAGAGTACTTTATTCGGCTGTGCCGAATCTTTAATAACCTCCACCGATAGTAAGAATATTTCAGTAGTGGGATTTATATGGGATAAATAAGTTAATAGTCATTCTTGATATAAACTAAAAAATAGGCATGTTGTTATTTCTGGCCATTTAAAGGTAAATTAGACCTAATTATACCACAATATCTATAGAAGCTCGCCTTAGTTTCAGGCGAGCTCAAATTATTTCCCAGAGAGGGTTTATATCGACCGTATGGTAAATTATGGATCGATCTTCACGAAATTCGACAGTGTGATCGTCTTATAAATCTATGACAGCCCAAATGTTACTACAATAGTATTATTCGTGGCCGATTTAGGCGCACTAAAGTGTTTTCCGAGCATAGGCTTTGCGGCCTGTGGTTAATTATTGACCAATATTCAAGATATTAAGAAGTATGATTTCTAGTCATATAAAACGAATTTGCGCACACTCAGTCCGTGCATTTCTCCAACATTTATTTTAGTGTTTGAGGAGGTTGTTGCACATTTGGGCTCATATTTATTTTCCTCCTAAGCCGATTTGGTGGATATTAATCCCAAACTGTTAAGGAGAACTAGCAACAGTTTCACACAAATATAGCTCTTTTCTGTTGAGTCGTTCGAAAGTGAGCATGATTTCAACAGATGGACAGGCAGCCAGACATGGCTAAGTCTACCGATAATTACTCCGGGACCGATAATATATCGAGTCTTTGCTGCAATAGAGTCATATCTCAAATTTGCATTTTCTAGCACCACAAAACTTAATTCTTCTCTCTAGAGTTGAGTATTTGTATAAAATTTTTACACAATATGAAGAAACAATATAGCGATTAACTCCATATTATTAGTTAGTAGGAGGTCCTGTGTTCCACTGGGAATTAAATAATTAAATACATTACCTCAAAAACCAGGTTTTTTGAGTTATGACTCTATTGCAGCAAATATATATTTCTTCAAAAAGCTTTTAATGCCACAAGCTCCCTACAAATATGTGTATGTGATATAAGATTTGGCATTGATAACTTCTATTATACGAGTCAGAGAATGTGAAGAACATAAATTTCCATATGAGTTACCCACCTGAGATAATTTTAAGACGAAAAAATCTCATATAAATGTAGATACCCAAATAATATTAGGCACATAGAACTATAATACGAATCTTAACTGCATAACACAATTTTATGAAGGGGCCATTGGTCTTAAATAGGGTCATATAGTCGAACTTGGCTGACTAATACTCTTTCACATATTTTTTTTCACTTTTTTATTACCGTGCAATTTTAGTCTAATGATATCAGTAGCTAATGATAAAGCAAAAGGTAGCAATTTACAATTTAGTAAAAGCACAACTACTACAAATGCTGCAATAGTTATAAAATTGGGCATTTGGTAATATCTTCTTATATTCCGGATAAGTGTTCGTGGTGAATGGTTTAAAAATGGTTTAGGCGCAACCGTACGAGGAATTCTTACTTTTAATATTCTCAGTGTATACAATTTTAACTTTCATTTCTCCCAAAAACAATTTTGGTAATTATCTACACAAAATCAATAACCATTATTCGATTGCAATAAATTTTAATTATCGAACATAAAATTTTACTTTATAACTTTTGTTGGTAAATAAAACATCTCTTAATTAATTTGATTGATTGCTGATTGTATGCAATGGAAAGGATTTTTAAACATTACAAAACTAAGGCAAATAAATTTCATTCTAAACACTAAATTACAAAATAAAAAATTCTTATGAAATAAGAAAATATTTAAAGGCTAGAAAAAGGAAAAGTAAAAAAGAAACTAAACTTTTCATTCTACTTTAACGTCTTCCATTTCACAGGTATACAATGTCAGGTCAGGTAAAAGAAAATATTCTCTTTTGATACAATCATTTTAAATATTTAAAGTAAGAAATTATTTTAAAATTGAATATAGAAAAACAAAAGGAAATAAAAAGATATCACTGAGTATCATTAATGTAAGACCTCTGAAAAAATGAGCTCGAAGGATAAGAGAAAATATAATAAAAATCTGTTATTAAATAAAATTCTTAAAAAGCATGAAATGAATTTGTTTTTTTTAAGCTGCTACTTTATAGAAGTATTTGTTGAAAGAATCTTATAATTTGAGATTTTTAAACTTTTATTAACAATTCTACAATAATAAATTTGATAAATTAGGAATGGAAAAGTAGTTAAATGTCATGGCACACAGGCAGGTGGAGAAAAAAAACGATAAAATTACAACAATTTTAACACAATATAAAGAAAAAATCTTTCAAAGTTACAAGATATTTAATATTCTACACAAGTAAGTTCCCTTTTGAATAAAGAAATACATATTCATCTAAAATTCATAGTGTAAATTGGGACTTAGCGACAAATGTGTTACTGACGGTTATTTTCTTTGTGTTACTGACGGTTATTTTCTTTGAGAACTTAAAGAGTCTGAGGCTTGTTGACATAGACTCGTGACTTTAAGAAACTCACGAGTCTATAGAAACAAAATGGAGTCTAGATCGGTTAAATCGGCCGATCCAAGCGACTCGAAAATGCAGCCCCAGAATTTCGGTTGTAGATCGTTCAGTAGAAGCCTGTTAGAACGATATGTTCTCCAGTCCCAATTCGCCCAGTTGAGGTAACAGAAAGTCGTTGAGCATGGCTCTGTAGCGCTCGCCGTTCACAGTAGTTATTTGTTTCCTGCGACGTTTTGGAAAAAATAAGGCCCGGCGATGCCCCCAGCGTAAACATAATATGTATAAAATAGTTTTACGTGTGATCTACGTATGATTTTTGGTGCGATTACTCTGCTTATTTATATATCCACAGGTATGGAAATGGGCCTCGTCGCTGATGATGTTTCTCAATGGAAGGTTAGCTTCCTCGTCGCTCTTGAGCAGTAAAGCAGTCCATTTCTTATTGTCATTTATTTTGGATCTGTTTACTTCACAAATATCAAATTAACGCCATTTGCAAAAACTGTGCTATCTTTCGATAGGGTGATGACTTTTGCCCCTAAATTTTAGGAAATTCTTCTTTATGAAAAGTCACCTTAACTTTTTTATGAATAAATGCCCCAGAAAAGTTTAAATTAAATAAAGGGATAAATCCAAAATCCCAAATTTTATAATCCAGAAATGTCAAAATCCCGTATTTCAGAATTCTAAGTCTCAATGCCCCGAAATTTATAATCCAGAATTTTGAAATTCTAAATTTAAAAATCCCGATATCAAATTCCGAATTAAGAAGATTTATTTAGCAAAGCCGATGTTTATTATACGATAGAGGAAAAAAACCTTGCGCCCGGCCGAATGCCGATTTTTAAAACAAAACTACAATTATTCAGAATATTAATAACAATCATGATTTCAAATTCGGAATTTTAAAATTCGATATTTTAGTATTAGCGAATTCCTCGGCTTCGCTAACTAAAGCTTCTCTTCAGAGCAGGCCATCGGGCAGGCGCAATCACTTTCTCCTCTATGGTAGAACAAACACCGGCTTCTCTCCACAACCGGGGTTACCGCTCCACACCCCTACCCTCTTTCCATCTCATGAGCCTATTTTTTCAACACTTGACAATAGCCACTCATTCTTTTGGCAATATATGTATAACACTGTCATGGCGTTGTTTCCGCTTAGGTATTTAAACGATTAGACTTGGTTGCACTTGGTTGCATTTCTAGATAATGGAGTTTAAAATTTTTGTGTTATTAGACATCTGGGAAAACACTTATATATCAGAAAATAATCGATGTTTTTAAGTTGTGGTCATTTAAATATGTTATGGAATAATTACGCTAATTTCATTAATTTACAAGTGCTTTAATTACAAATAAATAGGATTCAAAGTACCATGATGTCACTTAGGCTATTTTATTTGTTTTATAATATGTATGAAAATCATAATACACTATTTTATTTTGTATGGTATACACTATTTTATTTATATCTTTTACCCCATTTATCACGAAATACTTTTAAATTATCGGACGAATATTCATGCAGTAAAACAAAGTATTCGTGCTTAACAATCCATTTTATGGCACGTTGTAAATTGTTTTGCAATACAATTTTTACACAGTGAATAAAAGGCAATAATCATCTATGGAAATATCCTCCTCCACATCAGGTTCATCGAAGCAATTTTTATTTCCCTCGGGCTGAAGAATGAGATAAAAAGATAAAAGAATATCTTAAGCTCTACCTCCTCGTTATTGGTGTCATCTGCAATCAGGCCATCCATATCCTGATCTAATTCAGGGTTCTCTTCCCGTGCCGTAGTGACTAAGTCCAATTCCTCTGCTTTCGAATCAGCATCTGCTTCTGCCTACTCATCTATTTCCGTAACATAATCGTCCGAAGATCAAGCGGAGAAATCCTCTTCGTCCGTCGTACCTTCAGGGAAGATTCGTCTCAGGAAAGTTTCATCTAATAAATCTATAGATAAATTTATTATCGTTTCACAGTAAATACTCACCATGACTTGATAGATCCATTATTTTCACAATGTTTTTACAATAACACACTAGCAAAAGCACAACTGCCCCGTCTATGTCTTCTCTCAGCAAATGCTACAATCTATCAAATAGTTGACATTAACAGTGTAAACAGATTTTAAGCTATTGTTTACGTGAACCGTAGAACACACAAAGAATTTTTGTATGATATATAAAATAGTGTATAAGTGTCATACGGATTGACTCCAAATATTATATTGTTAAAAAATTGTGTATATCAATATCGTAATTTTCGATTTTATTTTGTTATGATATAATAAAAATAGTGAATAATGAAAATAATGTATGCTCTTTTCGATTTTATTTTGTTATCAAATAATAAAAATAGTGTATACACTTTTTATACACTATTTTCCTTTTAAATGATATTCAGAGTAACAACTAATTAAAACCCCATACTTTCACTTACACAATTATTAATGAAAAATTTCAAACACGCAATTATACGCTAATATTTCAATTGATCTTTTGAACCACTTGGTGGAAGTAGAATTTTACCAAATTTTGACCACATTTAGAATCAGTTATGTAGATTCGTATTATGTAATAAAAAGATAATGGTGTACATGCGTATACACTATTGTTTTATTGAGGGGACGATATGGTTTTATACTTAATCCATTGAGAAAAAAGTCCATATGGCTTAATTGCCTACGGCTTTGAAACACTGCACTTCCTAATACTGTAGTCTAAGGTATCATACTGTCGGGTCAAATCAGTGATGGTATAGGTAGGGAAAAATCCCTATTCGTAGGGATTTTCTACAAAAAAAAAATGGCCGTAGGGAAAAGAAGGATAGATATTTCAAAATCATTAAAATGTGGCAAAACTGTATATATTTGGCAATTTTTTTTGAACTGTGACAATATACTAACACAATTGTTGATACGGCAACATTACAAATTGTTAAATTTTTTTGAGTTATCGCTTGCCCCCATTTTAACTTGGATTTTAAAGTAAATTTGTGAAATTTCTTTTACAATAATAAAATTTTTAAAGCAATAAATAGATAACTTGTTTAAGATTGGCATCAAAAAGTCACCAAAACGAAAAATTTTAATGAAAATGTTAAAGGTCGAAATTAACTACCTTTGATTTTTCACTGCTACTTGATAGTACAGAATGCGAAGAGTATTTTCTTACGTATTAAATATTTGACGTACTACACGTAACCACTTGTTTTATTAAACCATTATTTGCTTTTTCAAAATGTCCGACTAAATCGAACATCATTAAACAGTTTATAATTAAGATTATACAATTCGCACTTAATCATTAGAGCTTATTAACTCAAAATATTTATTTTTTTACTTTTGCGAAAAAATCTACACGTTATATTCATGTCTACCCGCTGTTCAAATATCGTGCTATTTTTTCTACTTTTTGGTAATGAAACGGTTGTTGTTAAATTGTTTTTCATATGCCTTCAATATAAAATCAAAAATTTTGTTTCGCTTCTACTGAAAATTTTTAAATTTTGAGTTAATACCCTCTTGTTGATTAAGTGCGAATTACCTTCTTATAAATGAATTTAAAAATCATACGTGGGCATACTGCATTACTTTTTTACTGCATTACGCGTTTCAGTAATCAGTAAAAAGTACTGATTACTGAAAAAAAAAATCAGTATTCAGTAAATTTTACTGCTTACTGAAAAAAAAATCAGTATTCAGTAAAAAGTACTGATTACTGAAAACAAAAATCAGTATTCAGTAAAAAGTACTGATTACTGAAAACAAAAATCAGTATTCAGTAAAAAGTACTGATTACTGAAAACAAAAATCAGTATTCAGTAAAAAGTACTGATTACTGAAAACAATAATCAGTATTCAGTAAATTTTACTGATTTGTGTAAAAAAATGCAGTAATCAGTAAATGATTGATAGTATTTACTGCACATATGTTTTTTAACTATTTAAAAACGAAATGTGTTACCCAATAAAAACTGATTTATATAGCTGAGACTTCGAATTATTTCATTTTTTCACTATTTTGAAATTTTATAAAAACGAAATATTATTTTTTATAAATTTTTTAATAAGATGTTTTTGCCGGGAAATAAGTTTCTGAAATAACCTTCACCATAAAATGATTTAATAATCTATCTAACCATATCTAATATTTAAATGAAAACCGGTGTTGTGAAAAATTAGTCTTTATTTTTGTATAATTTAATTAACCAAGCAAATTAAACCTTATATAGCTGAACGGTCTAAGGGTTTGTTCAGTAAACAAAAGGGTCCAATCCAAGTTCAACCCCAGTTTCAGCCTTATTCATAACAAAATTGGTGAAGGGTATAAATATATGATTCGGTATAGCCGAATATATAGCACTCTCACTTGTAATTTATTGATTTTAAATTTTAATAAGATGGACAAAACTCCTCACCAACGGAAAATGGGAGGTTTAATTGCTGTTTGCCAAGTTTGCAACAAAAAAATTAAAGGGTCTTTGCGTGTGAGCTCCAATTTTATTAAACATTTAAAAAAAGAACATCCACAAAAAGTTGTAGATTTAAAAGCAAGAAAGGAGGAGAACAGGAGGATTAGAGGTCGCAAAGGCTCCTTTGTTGAGGACATTTTGAAATTTATTTGCTCTACTGCCTCTCCATTGTCTATAATTGATGACAAGAGTTTCAAAAACGTATTTCCCGGCAAAAACATCTTATTAAAAAATTTATAAAAAATAATATTTCGTTTTTATAAAATTTCAAAATAGTGAAAAAATGAAATAATTCGAAGTCTCAGCTATATAAATCAGTTTTTATTGGGTAACACATTTCGTTTTTAAATAGTTAAAAAACATATGTACAGTAAATACTATCAATCATTTACTGATTACTGCATTTTTTTACACAAATCAGTAAAATTTACTGAATACTGATTATTGTTTTCAGTAATCAGTACTTTTTACTGAATACTGATTTTTGTTTTCAGTAATCAGTACTTTTTACTGAATACTGATTTTTGTTTTCAGTAATCAGTACTTTTTACTGAATACTGATTTTTGTTTTCAGTAATCAGTACTTTTTACTGAATACTGATTTTTTTTTTTCAGTAAGCAGTAAAATTTACTGAATACTGATTTTTTTTTTTCAGTAATCAGTAAAAAAAGAAAATACTGAAAAAGTACTGGTACTGAAAAATGCCCATGTATGTTAAAAATAAAGGTTAAGTTTGATCAATTTACTGGTCATACTTTTTTGGATTTAATCCTCAAATATTTGTTATGTCTGGAAATACCTTTAGGCATTAAATCGTATCTTCAAGTTTATTATCCTTACTAGTTCCAAACAAAATCCAAAAGTACAAAATACATAGACCAATGTGATTTTAAGTGAATATAACTTGTTTTTGAGGGTTTTTTTTTATTTTTTACTTATTTAGTTTTTAGTTAACACAGAAAAAATTCTGTAAAATTTTTTTCAATTAAATCATTAATCAAAAATAAAATAAGTTTTAACAAAATATATAACCACAACATAACTCCAGAAAATGTTTTTAATAAAAATAAATATTTAATTAATACTAATAATTTGTTTACTGGTTAAAATTTAATTAATTTTTTAATTAATATCACAAATTTGTTAACATCTTTAAATAAAATTTAATACATTAACACTTACGGTTTTATTTGCATTGATATATTATCATTTAAAAGTTGTAGGGATTTTTGTAGGGACAATGTTTTGAGCCCGTAGGGAAAAATAGGGATTTATTTCTGTCTACATACAGACTTTTCAAAAAATTTTATAACATCACTGGGTCAAATATACTTTCTTACATGTTTTTATTTTTTTTTTTTTTTTTTTTTTTTTGGTAATTATACAATTATGTCGGTTAATCAATCCATGCTCCAGCTTAAATAAATGCGAATTTGTGCACTCAATGGCAAAAAAAATATAGAGAAAGAGAGGGATGTAGTCAAATTAAGTCTAAGTAAATAAATAAATGGCCAAAATAAAAGCAATATAGTGCAATAATATAAGAGGATTTTAATCAGTGATGTCAATAGTAGGGAATTTTCCCTTTATGTAGGGATTTTTTCGGAAAATTTCAAGCTTAGGGAAACAGGACAGGTATCTTATTTTAAGACATGTGTAGGGAATTTTCAAAATATTAGCTCATTTTCAATAAATTGTGTTAAAATACGTTAATATTCGTATTATTTTCATTTAAATTTATTATTTATTATAAAATATCATTTAAGTACAAATGTGGTATTTTTTAACAAAAACCCTAAACTATTACTCCTAGCAGCCTGGTAATCTTCAACAAGTGATAAAACCATGTTCGTACCTAGTAAAAAATGTGCTGCAAAAACAGCAGGTTTTACGTATGAATTCATACCTCAAATCGCTTCAAACCTGCTGAAGGGATACAAAATTTTTGTATGAGGTGTTCCCGGTTTGGAGGAATATTTTCTGCTGACAATAAGCGCTTCTTTTAACATAATAAAACATACAAACAAAGCACTCCTAAAGTGCTTTTTTAAGGGCTAAATATTAACATATTCATTAATGTTTTACTTTTACCGGTTTAAATGCCTTTTTTAAGCATTTTCGTAAACCGTAATATATACATATCTACATTTTTTTTTTATTTTAAAACCTTCTTCGTTCTCAGCACTAAAATACCAGTTTTATTTGTGTATTTTATTCGTTATCATTTACTGCTGTATAAGGGCTCTCTTATTGAAGCGTTCGATTATGCGCATTTTCTCTTAAGTGCTTCAAAAAACACAAATTTTTTTACTGAGTGTATACAAGGGGTCAACGAATATTCGGTTACGCATTTAAGAACTTTTCGTTAATATTTGCTATTGTATTCGCACTCACATTCGATAAAATCTATGCGAATGTAAAAAAAGGAAATACCTTATGAATGAAATTTCTACACAGAAATTAATTTTGTACCAAGAAAACAACAATCATACCTTCTGAACTTAGAGAAAACTTGATGAAAATTTTTAAGGATATGGAAGAATATTTTTATATTGTTACGAAAGTAACTTCAGTTAAGAATTAGTTTAATTTATTAGTTATTTTGTATTTATTAGTTATTTTCTATTTGCTAGTAATTTTATTAGTATAAATTGATATTGTATTAGTTATGCATATTTCTAATATAAAAATAAGAAGTACAGAATTTTCAAGTACACATGTAATGTTAAAATTTTTATAAATAATTGTACTTCAACCCCACTGTAATTCTTGAATATTCGATAATAATAAAATTAAAATTATTGTTAATCCTTATAGTATGCTTTAGTTTATTGATGTATAAAAGCTCAATTTAAATTAAGCGATTGTGTTAATGCATAATGACATTAACTGTCTTTTAGGCATATGCAATTTAGTGACGATTTTTCTAAAATTGTATATATAACAGAATTTCCCTAATCTCAATGTTTATAACAAAGCCTTTTATATATTTTCCATTTGTAGGTATTTATTTCGTTGATGAATTGTTTCGTTATACATGATTATCATATAATAAATGACCCTGATCGGTAGTGTCTGTTATATAAAATCGCAGCCCATCAAAAGATCGCACTTTATTAAAAAAAAAATCCAATAAACACATTGTTTACAATTTAACCATATGAATAATGTAACAATAACATTAATCTTATTCGTAAGCGCAAAAATTTAGGAAATCAACGTTAACATTTAAAACAACTTTTCCTTTCTCTTTTTTATTTCTTATTCTCTATTGTTCTCCAATGGTGGTAAGTAACACTGTCTGCTATCCAGCAAAATTCAAAACTACACTTGAGATGGCGCAAAATTACCAATTTAAATTAAATTACACATGATATAAAGTTAACGTTAAATTATAAAAAAAAAACTTACAAAAAAGGCCAAATTAGAAAATATATACAGACACATTTTTAAGAGTGTTCCCTTGTTATGTCCCAAATGCAATTATGCACCTATTAAAACAAAATTATGTTACGAGGTTAAGACTAATAATAGAAGAATTCCTATCGCCGAATATTATTTAGGTATCTACATCGTTTTGAGATTTTTTCTTCTGAAAGTGATTAAAGGTATTGGGTTTATATATAACCTACGTTCCTAAGCCTAACAGGACAAAATTTTCACATGACATAGTAGTTTTTTTATGAACATATACTAATATTTATAAGGCAGATATGGTATTGCAAGCTCTGGTCAAATATGGACAGATTCCAAAATTAATTTCGTAAGATAATTTATGTTCAAATAAAATATATTAGGACCAAATGTTGTCCAAATACCAACATAATAATTGTTTATGGGCACAAAGACTTCATTGGGAAAAAAATTCTTAAGGGGGCTATGTTAAATTATGGAAAGATTGCCCCGGTTGACTAGATGGTAGTGTACAGGTCTATCACCGGTTCGCGGGATTAGCCTAGGAAGAACAAAAAATTAAAAAAAAATTGTACTTACTTAATTACATTTTCTTAACAATCGCGACCTGTTCTATGGACAGACAACCAGCCAGCAGGACAGACGACTCAGATTCCTGATTGTAGTCAACATATTACGATTATTATTGAATCATATTATGACCAAATATATTCCTAATATTACATCATATTATTTTTCCCTTAATCCTAATTTGTTTTTATTACATCCTATTATAATTGAATGTAATCATATTATTATCATGTTAATATTAATAAGTTAAGAAGTAATCATATTATTATCATGATAATCATAATAATAAGTAGATTTAATCTAAAACCGAAAATTATTTTTAATATAAATTTATGCTTATTTACTTACTGGCTACCTTAACGTAAAACTATTACAGATATTTCAAATCATAATATGATTCAACCTTAAACATAATATTTTTAACCCATTTTTTATAAATTATTATATAGAATTTTTATTCTTTTTCTCTAAAATAACACAAAACAATGGTCAATGGTAACCCTACCATGAAAGAGTGAAAAAAGCGTGTTGTCTGCCGATAAATTCAACAAAGAAAATTTAATTAATTTAAATCTGCACAAATGCTAATAATTGAAGAATAAATAAAATAACAATCGTTTTAATTATAAAATTTTTGTTTTTTATCTACATGTTTAAATTTTGTTTTTATGATTAAAAAGCTCTTAATTGAACCTCTATTAAAAGTGTAAAAAAAAGAAAGAAAAAGAAAAAAGTAAAAGAAAAGTAAATACACATAATATATACAATCTTGCTACGTTTTTGGATCACTATGCCTCCTAAAACTAATTTGGATGCTCTTGCCCTTCAGCTTAAAAAAGGAATTGAAGAGATAAACGAAAACATTGATCGTAAGTTAGAAATCCATCGTCAATCTACCAATGAACAAATGGAAAAAGCCATGCAGAGTTTTGAGGTTAGAATTGATGATATGATGTCAAAAATTAAACAAGAATTAAGCTCTGAAATAAGTAATATAAAATCCGATGTTATACATTGCTATGACTTCGTTAAGGAGATTGATAAGAACACCATTAACAAATTGAATGATTTTGAAAAATCTAGTAATGTACTTATTAAGCGTATAAATCGGCCTGATGTTATAATTTCTGGAATGCCAGCTGCTCTTCCTGACCTTAAGGATGTTATTTTAAAGCTTGGTTTGGTTTATAATGTTCCGCTAACAGAAAGTGATATTAATCATTATCTATATATAAAAAATTACAAGGAAGTATTTGTTAAGTTCAACTCAGTTATGGTTAAATATATAATAATGAAAAAGTATTGTGAAACCAGTACTTTGAAATTAAATGATTTGATTGGTGGTGAACTTTGTGAAAGGGTATATCTCAACAACCATTTAACACCAATGGAAAATAAACTTTCGTTTCTATGTCGTAAACTAAAAAAAAACTAATCGAATCTTGAAATTCAAGCTCCGTTATGGTGATCTGCCAACTGCTATTATTACAACCAGTGATGGTGTGGATATTAAATTTGACTTATTTGGCCTTTTGGAGAAATATCAGGACATCATGAGGTCTTAACGTTTTGCTGATCTTAAGAATAAATTTTTCTACTTTATTTTTGCTCAATTGATTTTGTTTATTATGCATTTTTTATTGGTAGTTTTTGCATTATATTTTTAATTTCTTTTTTTTCAACCTTGGTTCTTTGTAATATTTTTACTATTTTCCTTAATTTTTATCTTTTTTGATTCATGTAAATGCATGTTAAGAAAGGTGATATCAAAACTTTCGCAATTACAAAAACAAGATAAGTCTTTGTTTCTATTGAATACACCTTGAATGTCAAATGAAAATATTTAATTCAAAGTAATGTGCTTTGTTTATTTGACCTTTCTTAATTTGATGTAACATACATATCTTTGTTATTTCTCTTATGGCAATATTTGTTTATTAATCTTATTCTTTTCTGTTTCTTTTTTCTCCCTGTTTGTATTTATGCACATACATATGTACATATATCAAATAAACTTTTTTTCTTACTATTCTTAACATAATCATATCTTAAATTTGAGTTAATTCAATTGATTTTTTTTCATTTTCTCTTTTTTAATATAAGAATCTATATTTAATTCGGTTCCTATATATATTATATACCTATGTAGTATGTTTTTTGAAAGTAGTTTCATTTTTTTTCCTTTGATTTTACATTAGCATTTGTTGTACATACATACATATAAAAATAAAATGTTTTTTGTTGAATATAATTATCGACACATATGTTAATCATGATGTTAGTTAAAATTATGTTTTTATTAATTGTAAGTTTTTATTTTATTTTTATATTATGGCGTCAACTTATAGCTTTTAAATATGAATTCCGCTAGCGTGAATTTGGGTCCTATTGTTGACGATGCTCATGATATTGGTAAATATTTACATGATCCTCTGCCTGGTCTAAAATTTGGCCATTGTAACTGTCAGAGCATAAAACCTGCCATATATTCTGTTAAATTTAATGAGTTAAGTAATTTACTGCAAGAATCTTCACTTGATGTTTTTGCTGTGACGGAGACATGGCTGAAACCATGTGTAGCTAATAGTTCAATGATTATACCGGGCTATAATTTCTGCAGAAACGATAGACCTAATGGGAGAAGTGGTGGAGTTGGCATATATGTGTCTAGCAAAATTCGGTTTAAAGTTATTAACTTAGTTTCACATTACGGTGACTGCGAAGTTCTTTTTGTTGAAATATATACTGAGTCTATTACTGTACTCTTTGGGGTTGTTTACTTACCAAAGGGAAACTTGGATATTTTGGAATTTACTCTGGGAGACATAATTAACAAATACGAAAATATTGTGGTCGTTGGTGACTTCAATAACAATCTATTTAATCTGCAAAAATCCGAGAGATTTAGATCATTATGTAACCGACTTAACTTATCTCTAATTCATAACCTTTTACCCACTTACTTTGATGTCCCGCATGCATCAACATCACTTTTGGATCTATTTCTTGTAAGTGATCCATCCTCTGTAATTAAATCTGGCCAAGTTCAATGCCCATTTCTTTCCCACCATTCACTAATTTTTGTAACGTTTAAGTTTAAATGTATACAAGATTTACTAAACGATAATATTTATAGGGAATTTCGAAATTATTCCCTGGTCGATATGAACGACATGGTTAACTGTGCACGTGAATATGATTCTACATGGTTTTTTAACACAATTGATGTCAACTTTCAAGTCTCAGTATTGGACTCATTGGTATCCAGAATGTTCTCCCTTGTACCCATATCTAGATATAAAGTAAGAAAACAAAAGGAACAGTGGATGAAATCTAAATGCATAATATATGCTATTTCTATTCGTAACATTGCATATAAGGTATATTTAAGAAATCGATGTATTGAAAATTGGAGACTTTTTTGCAAACTTAGAAATAAAGCAAAGAAAATTATCCGGAATGTTAAAAAAGGCCACCACTCTGCAGCATTTAATCGAATGGATTCAAGGGAAATGTGGAATCATTTGCGTTCTTCTGGACTGAGCGATATTTCCCGTGCTAATTGTGATATTGATCCGGATTTAGTAAATAGCCATTTTCGTAACGGCTTAAATGGAGTGTCCAATAGAGGTTTGGAAAATGAATTATTTTCTGATCAGTCTGGTGGTTTTTCGTTTTATTGCGTAAATTTTTATGATTTATGTATTGCATTTGGGAAAATAAAAAGTAATTCTAGTGGAGTTGACGGAATACCATTTAAATTTTACAAATTGATTTTTCCCCTTATATCGGGTCATGTGTTGCACTTATTTAATTCTATAATTACTACCTCTACGTTTCCGAATAGTTGGAAATGTGCCAAAGTCATTCCGATTCCTAAGACGGGAACTGGCTTCGATATAATGAATCTTAGGCCAATTAGTATTTTGCCAGCACTTTCAAGAGTTTTTGAGCACATTATCCACTCTCAAATCTCGACTTACAATTCTCAACATTTATTACTGGCTGATAAACAAACTGGGTTTCGAATAAATTGTAGTACTTCGTCGTTATTATTAGGACTAACTGAGATGATAAGAGAGAAGATGAATTTAAATCTGCCTTGTGTACTAGTCTCTCTTGATTTATCTAAAGCATTTGATCGTATAGATTATGCTATATTGGTGAGAAAGTTAAATTCAATATTTAGGTTTAATCGCACATCGTGTAATCTTATGTTATCCTATTTAGTGGGACGTAAGCAATTTGTTGAAATCAATAAAAATAAATCACATTTACGTTCGATTTATTCGGGTGTTGCTCAGGGTTCAGTATTGGGACCATTATTGTTTTCTATGTATATTAACGACTTATTTTCCATTCTAGATTCGAGAACATGCGAAGCTTATGCATTCGCTGATGATATTCAGCTTTTATTTGTTGATTCACAATCCTCTGCAGATCTTCAGTATGTGGTAAACAATACTTTGAGTTTGGTGGAGGAGTGGATGCAATCAAATTGCCTACTGATAAATTTATCTAAGACAAGTGTTATGGGCTTTGGGGGGTTAGTTTCTTCGCCTTTTTGGGTTAAAATTGGTGGCCAATGCATAAACTGGGTTGAGAAAATGCGAGTTTTAGGAGTGTTACTTGACGATAAGCTTTCATACACCTTTCACATTAACAAAATTATTTCAAGTGTTAATTTTACTCTTCGTCGTTTATACTCACTTAATGTATATTTACCATTTCAGATAAGGTGTAAAGTAGCCCATGCACTTCTAATGTCGCAGATATCTTATTGTTTAGAAATTTATTCTTGTACCTCTTACGGCAATATTCGCAAAGTTGAACTTTTAATAAACAAAGTCATTCGATTTGTATTTGGTTTACGAGTGAGAGATCATATTGCAGGTCATGTAATTCGATTCTTGGGTTGCAATTTTTCTAATTTTCTAAATATTAAAATTCTTATGAGTTTTTACAAACTTATTAAGAATTCAACACCTTCGTTTTTAGTTCGACGCTTTGAATTTATGCATTCTGCAAGAAATGTACAAATTTTTATACCCAGAATTTACAATTCGTTTTTTGAAAGGTCGGTCCTTGTAAGGGTTGCTAGAGTGTGGAATCATTTGCCTCCTAGACTTAGGAATTATCGTTTGTCTCCTTATACTTATCATAAAGCATTAATTGAATATTTCAATACAATTTAAGCAGAATCGTTAACAAAGTGATCTAATTTGACGTTATATTTATTGATTACATTTGTATTAAAAATTGTTGTAGGTTGATGCCATATTATATTAATTAGTATTATAGTTTTAAATTATTAATATAGAGTTACCATACAAACTTTAAAAATGTCTATTGTAATATTGTTTTTGGCCATGAAGGCTTTTATTATTACAAAATTTTCAAATAAAAAAAAAAATTTATTACTTAAGTGTTTGTAATTCTCATTCCCTCTGTATTCTTATTTGCTGATATTTTTGGCTTTTTTTTTTTTTTTGCAAATAGCGACCAGAACTAACTTAAAGGAAAAGACCTAAGCTTTCTTTTAAGCAAAAAGAAAAAAAATACCCCTTTCAAAAAAAATAAAAAATAATTTAAAGAAAACAAAAAAAATATTTTTCGAAGGTTTGAAAAAATAGCTATCTGATTTGATAGCGACAAATTTTGCTAACACCAATAGATAATAAGTTACATGGATGAGAAAGAACACCGGTTTGGCCAAAATGTCCCCGTCTAACTGCGAAACTTTTTGACCGATCTTGTGTCTAAACTACTAATCAATAGGACTAACCTTAGTGCAAATTTCATCCAAATCGGAAGACATCGATTTCAAAAGTTGGGTCACTTGACATGAAATCCCCCATATATATATAAATAAATTACCCGTTTCAATAAACGTATAATAATTTATTTCCTTAATTTTGCAATCATGTATGGCCTTTTTCTCCCGAAAAACTTTTAATTATATTGTATTCATTCATGTTTTCCGATTAACTGACTCTCGCATACGGAAAATGACGTGGAAGAAGATTTTATTTGCTTTATAAACACACACTGTTTGTTTTGACAATAAATGCTTGCTCATTTAGAGAATTCGTTTTAAAACGAACAAAAATGATGGTATCAAACATACCTTTTGTGTACAGCTAATATTATGATTTCAATTGTATAGTTGAAAATATATACATTATAGTGGCAAATATTTCACATAATTTAATATGTTTAGCTAGATAATGGTACCTACCATTTTAGGTGTAAAACACCATGTAACATTATTATAGTGAATTAAAAAATGTTAAGGAGAAAAATTATTTTTTCAAGTTAAATGGGGATTATAATAAATTCATTATGGTAAACATATTAGGCAAATATGGAAAAAACAGGTCGTAGTAACCATTCATTAATCTTATTTTTTCTCTGAGTGTTGTTAAAGTAACTAAGTTCTAAATAAAGTTGTGTGAATAGCTAGTTTATAGTATCGGAAATAAATAAATTGTTTAAAGTGTTTTATTTATTTTGTAGACTTGCAATAAAAGAACTTAAGAGTTTTATAAAGGCAATAAACCAAAATCGTTATTGAAAAGGGAATAACGTAACAATATTTATGTTCAGAGGTGCTGAACTAAATATTCTTTTAAAATTCTACAGATTCTTCCCTTTTATTAGGTACAGTGTATGCTAACCAAATATTAGATACTTTTATTAAGAAAATATTATTTAAAATAAGTATTCTTGAAAAATGTGAAGTCCTTGAAATAGGACAAAAGGTGAGGAATTAAAAAATTCCGCACGCAGTTTGACTTAGTTTTGTCTCTAAAAAAAAATTAACATATTCACACAGTGTTATTTTTTGAAATTTAATTTATTTTATTTGTGTGTGTTTAGCGTGTACATATTTCATTTGGTTTTTTCTTGTTGTTAATAAATGCTATAATTATAATATTTACCAAATTTTAACAATATATGTATTTGTTTGCCTGTTGCTAAAAACAATAAATTTTTAACGTAGGGAAACCTGTAGGGAAAATTTATTTAGGTTGTAGGGAAAAAGAGGAACTTTTTTGACACGTAGGATTTTTTTTAAATTTCTACTGACATCACTGATTTAAATTCCCACTAGCCTACAATATGTACATATGTATGTATATGTGGATACATATAGAGGCAAATAGCCAATGGGAAAAAGAAGGAGTACGGATGCTTTTTAGAAGGCCTCAGTACTCCCTTTGGATGTGCAAGGCCTGCTCGCTCCATTCCATTCACATATCTTTTTTACACACGTTTTCCTTGCGGGCTAGGCCTTCCGTTCTCGCTTCTTCAGCAGGCTCATAAGAATGGCAACTGGATAAAAAAAATAATTCTTGTACTTTTGCCTTGGCATAAAACAAACCAAAAAATGCTACTCCTTCTCTTCTCAATTCTTATGGAAGCGAGCGTGGAATGCGTAAATTATCTTTTATACGAAAGAGCCGAGGCCTTCTATGAGGCATTTTTTAGCAGTTAGATAAGTATGGTAATTGAAAACAAAATAATTTTTAAGCATGCCTTTAATAAGGCATGAAGTAAGAGGGTCTTCTGAATTTTCCGCTGGGTGTCATTGTATTGTATCTACCATCACATGTGTAAAGATTGATTTGCTTCTTAACAGTAACGTTATTTTAATCGTATAATTCATCCACATTTGACGAAATGTACACTTTATAGATAAAGCGTGATCCATTTCGAGGTTCCCTACTTTTTTAAAGAAAAAAACACAGAAAATTCAAATTTAATGGAGAATGTTTATTATCATTTGAAAGAACATTCTTTGGCATTTATTTTTTGAAAATTATGTCTATCAAAAGTTGGCCGTTGCTACGTCGCAGATGGTCCATCCGTTGAGTCCGATTTTCGATGACTCGTTCGAGCATTTCGACTGGTAACTGGTTTTCCATTGATCCAGAAATGGGCCTCATCGCTGAACAAAATTTGCCTAGAAAACGTCGGATCTTCTTGGAACTTTTCAAGAGCCCATAGGCGTAAGTCTTTCCATTATGAAATGCCAATCAATACTAAACAAAAATAACATGACAGCATGACACGACTCACACGTGATCTGTCAAAAAAGGCTATTGAAAAAAGTATCTCTACTTTGAATCACCCTATATAATGGTCAATTTTCATTTAATTTTGTTTTTATGTTGGCTTTTTATAAAAAATACTATAGCAAGTTAATTTATGTTGGAATGAATTTAAATGCCTTTGTGTGTGTGTGTATGCATGTGTGTGTGTGTGTGTGTGTGTGTGTGTGTGTGTGTGTGTGTGTGTTTGTGTGTGTGTGTGTGAGTACTTCTGTTTTGCAGAAGTACTTTACTCATCAGATATTAATTAAGCGAATATTGATTGAGAGAAACAAAAAAAAATATCGATTTAAATAAACACCGGCATTAACAGACATGCAAGAACACAAATAATTTTACGTTTTATGTACATTTAAACTACAGTTAGAAAACAAATTATTAGTTCAAGAAAGAGATACATATAAGAAACAAGTGTCCTTTAATTAAAGTTTTGAAATTTTTTACACAAAACCACTTACTTTTGTTTGTAAATAGAGGTGTGTCTAATTCAAAGTGAATTCTAAGGTCAATTAATTGGCTATTTTGGTTCCTTTATATGTAACCATATTAAAGTTTGGTTCCGATTGGATAAAGAGAAGTCGAGGCGGCAATCGATTTTAAATTTGCATATTGAATACAAGGCGAAAAATTAATTTTTTTAGTTTTTGTCAAATATTTGATATGTCGTAAAAATTTTAGATAATAAATGAAGCGAAATGAAGCTATAAATATCTTTTCAAAAAGGTATTACAACCCAAAATCGGTTAAGAACAAGCCCAGTAATAAATAATGCGCCGCGAAAAAACTCCCAGGTGCAATAAGTCCCACGAAAAAAATTAAATTGACCCAAGTATTTTTCAAATATTTTTCATACAAATGTAAGAGTAATTTCGTTATGAAAAAGATTCCAGCCGTTTCGGTTTAACTTAATTTTTTTGGAAGTTATTTAATTTGTTTGCCTGGGAGTTATTTCATAATGAAATAATACCCAATTAAAATATGTCACACAGAAATTTAACATGGGATTTATTTCATTTTATTTTGTTTTTTGGTGTTATTTTATTTGCTGTAGGAAATATTTCATATTTTTTGGAAGCCATTTTATTTAAAATTATTTGTAATTTCTTTTCTTTTTATGGTAAATTACCTGATATGTATATATTCAAGTAGAAAATACTTTTAAACATACATGCTTATCTGGTCGAAACTTTAAATGCCGAATTCGAAAATCCCGAATTTTAAAATCCAGAATCGCTTACTAAAACTTCTCTACATAGGAGGCCTTCGGCCGGGTCCCAAGGATTTTCTCCTCTATTGTATAACAAACACCGGTTTCGCTGACTAAAGCTTATCTGCTCAAAGCCAGATTTACGTCGCCTTTGTCTGTTATACCATCGAGGATAAAATCCTTTATGCAAAGAAGTTTTTTCTGGATTTTAAACTTGAGATTTTGAAGTTGGATATTTTAGAATTCGGGATTTTAAGTTTCGGTATAATGAACCCAACCCAAATAAGTATGTATCTTTGTAGGAATTATTACAAAAAAACACTATTTTTGCGGGCATTTTTAACCCATTTTAGATATAACGTCCATTACCTCTGGGAGTTCCTTCTTTTTCATTACCTTATTTAATTTTTTTTCTATGGATTGTTTCTCATAGTTATTTCATTATTTTCTTTGGGAATTGTTTCATTGTTAAATATGATCCAAACGTTGGGACTGGTTTCATTTTTTTCATACTTTTTTTTAAAAAAATATATGTCAAAATTTTAAAAGAAAACAACAAAATGCATTCGGAACTTATTTGGTTAATTAATATAAAAAAAATTAAACAAAAAAATACTTGTAAAAAGGAAAAACTTGACAATTAATAAAGCAGCTTTCAAAATAAATGACATTTTGTCAGTGATGCTACAAAAATAATAGATTTTTTTTTTCTCATAACAAATTTTATTTACAATCTATCCTATTTTGGATAATAAGCAAATTAGATAACTTTTAACAACTCATTCGTTGTTGCGCTCCAGCGACGACAAAAGCATTTTAACAATAAGGTTTGATATACATAATAGTGTTAAATTAAGGGGGAAGCAAGAATATGTATAGACATATATACAAAAAATATAATCAATATATAAATAATAGAATTTGTTGCCACCTGACACTAAAATAATCATAAGATTTAGAACGGCATACAATAAGTTAGAAACATCTTGTAAAGGTTTTGAGTTTAAGATTTAGATGGTGACAAGTATGAAAAGGTTTTAAGAACAATGTAGGATGTTTGATTTTCTACGTCTTCTCCCAGAATTTTAAGAACCACTAAATCCTTTTACATTTGCTTAAAATCGCCTGCAATGGCCATTCAGTTACTTAAATTGTAATATTAAAAAACAATTTATTTATTTAATAGTTTTGCCATGAGTTAATAGCTGTCATGACCAGCCGAGGGTGGTCAAATGCTTGTTTGTTTTTGGACAACAAAAAAAATATTTCAGCAGGAAAATAAAATTCTATAATTTCCTGTAGGAAATTGTGGTTAATTGATTTGTTGTTATGGCTGTGGACAGTTACATGTTTAAATGTCCGGCATTCAAAATCAAAAGTAATGCCTGTTATAAATGTTTATCTATTGATTTTTTTTCGTTACATCTTCGATGTAATTTCCATGTAATAAATTAAGTGTTATTATGTTGAAATATTTTTTTTAAACCAGTGGGCAAACTAAAGCAGAGTAACAAAGTATAAGTTAAGCTTAAATTGATAATTAAAAAATTTCATTTGTTGTGCTTAATTCCTTTTTTTATTCTTGGTAAAACAACTGAAAATTTATTGTTGGAGGATAAGCTGCGCATTTCACTGGTTGCTTAGGCCAGGGCATCAGGAAACGTTTTTCCCAAAAAATTTTTAGAAAAGCCAAAATATCAGCAAATAAGAAACACTCAAAAAGTCTTCTTTGCAATGATATCAAAGCTTAAACAAAATTCCAACAATAAAACAGTGTGTTTTTCTTGTAAGAAAATAAATGCGTATAAAAACAGCTTATCCTCCAACATAAAATTTTCAGTTATTTTATCAAGAATAAAAATAGGGAATTAAGCACAACAAATAAAATCTTTTAATAAATAATTCTATTCCCAAAAACAACTTTGATAATTCTTCTTAAAAAAACTGGAAACAATTTTAAATGAATACTAATGGGTGATTCAAGTAGAGATACTTTTTTCAATAGCCTTTTTTTTTTGACAGATCACGTGTGAGTCGTGTCATGCTATTTTTATTTAGTATTGTTTGGCATTTCATAATGGAAAGAATTACGCCTGGACAACGTTTACAAATCGTTCAACTTTATTACGAAAATTCACGTTCTGTGAGGAATGTGTTTCGTGCACTTCGCTTAACTTATGTTCAACATAATCGGCCTACTGAGCGTACTATTCGCAACACCATCACCCATTTTGAAACCCAGCATTTATAATTGGATAATATTCGACCGAATAGGCCACGTCCAGCACGCTGTGAAGAAAATATCGCGGCCGTAGCTGAGAGTGTACACGAAGACCGTGGAGAGTCGATTCGGCGCCGTTCGCAGCTTAAATTGAAAGCGTACAAAATACAGCTTGTGCAATAACTGAAGCCGCTCTTCCTTCCCAACCTCGCTTCGCTCTATGGGCTCTTGAAAAGTTCCAAGAAGATCCGACGTTTTCGAGGCAAATTTTGTTCAGCGATGAGGCTCATTTCTGGCTCAATGGGTATGTAAACAAACGAAGAGCAACCCGAAGAGATTCAAGAACTGCCACTTCATCCAGAAAAAACAACGGTTAGGTGTGGTTTGTGGGCCGGTGGAATCATCGGTCCTTATTTCTTTAAAAATGATGCCGGTGCGAACGTAACCGTCAATGGCGACCGTTATCGTGCCATCATAACCGACTATTTGATGCCTGAAATTAAAGCTCGTGATCTCGGCGACATTTGGTTTCAGCAAGACGGCGCCACTTCCCACACATCGCATCAATCAATGAATTTATTGAGCACATAATTTCACGTTTTGGGCCGGCCGATTGGCCACCAAGATCGTGTGATATCACACCGTTAGACTTTTTCCTGTGGGGATATGTAAAGTCTAGAGTTTATGCGGACAAACCCGCTTCGATTCAGGCCTTGGAAGAAAACATCATGCGTGTCATTCGCCGAAATGCTCGAACGAGTCATCGAAAATCGGACTCAACGGATGGACCATCTGCGATGTAGCAACGGCCAACATTTGGTAGACATAATCTTCAAAAAATAAATGCCAAAGAATGTTCTTTCAAATCCACATTAAATTTGAATTTTCTGTTTTTTTTTTTTTCTTTAAAAAAGTAGGGAACCTCGAAATGGATCACGCTTTATTATTTACTTTTGTGTAAACGGAAATGTAGGGAGCAGTATGCTACCAAATACGTTGTATACTATTACTGTTCATAGCCTGGGTTTTATTGGTAGCGTTCAAAGAGCTAAGGATTACATTAATTTTTCGAATTAAATTAAACAATTGCTTAATTTATTCTAACCATTAACACTAACAGATTAAACAGAAAATTTAATAATTAAACACACAAAACACACTTTAGATTCTTTAATTAAAATTCTAGCAAAAAAATTATATTGTTTTCTAATTTTTTTCATGTCCTTGTTAAATGGAAAAAAATTTTTATTTATTTTTGTTTGTGATTGTTTTTATTAAAATTCACTATAGTATAATTAAATTTTATTATACTATAAAAATCTATTAACAATAAATTAAATTAAAACCATCATTTAGTTTTTGTTGTAGTCCTATTTTGTGAGCCATTTTTTTTTTTTGTTGGTGCAATTTTTTCTGGTAGCCACAGCAAAAAAAAAAACCAATTGAAATGAATGGAACAAAAAAGTATCCGCAAGTTTAAAACTCATTAAACTGTTTATTGACAATTTACGCTTGTTATTTAAGCAAATGTTTTTTATGTGGCACTTGAACATTTAATAGTTTTATTTAACATTTTTAACGAGCCGTATGAAGTAAAAAAAAAATTATTTATAATAGATACTAAGTATCGGGCGATTCTGTAAAAAGGACGTATAAGTTACGCCTAGGATTTGTTCCCCAATGCAGACTGGTCAATGCCAGCCAAAACCTTTTTCTTTATTTAAATAAAAGTTTATTGGCAGATTATAGCTAACACTTCAAAACATACAACTCAAATCTTAATACGGCTCTTGGATAACTTATGCTACTGTTAATACTGGAGCAAAGCGGATAATTTTTTTTTAAATTTGATTTTTGTACTTTGAAATAAAAGTAAGCATTGATTGGTCCTTCAAAATGTTCGTTGTAAAATATCACGTTATTTTTAATACGTGTTAGTAATTTATCGTTACATAGTTGTGATTTAGTGCGAGTTAATTTTTTGGATTAGCGAAGTGATTGTTAGTTACTTTAAACATAACATAAATAAAAGGTAAACGAAACAAAATTTAAAGAGACCATAACAAAAATGTTGGGGCATGAGGAGGCTAAATGCTAATTACATCTACTACTGTTAAGTATCAAAAGTAAATATTATAAATGGCCACCATGTGTCACCCTACTAAGCAGAGCATTTTTAGTGACTTCGTTTATTTATATTAAATTAGCGTAACTGACGAGGTGATAATCACCCAGCCCAAACAACTTAAGCCAGAGACTTGAAATTTTGTATTTAGACTCCGCTTCCAATGTCTAAATAAAATAAGTAGGGATTTTTGATAATTCAGTTCCAGAGGTTAGATATGGATAAAAACGGGTAAAATCGGTAACCTTACATATCGTGATTTAACAGAGTTAGACGTAAAATTCAAAAAATATCATTATTGAATCAAAAATTTATTTGACATGTGCTTGGTAAATTTTTGAAATTTGTACATTTTGGGGCCGAAAAAGGGCAAAAATATAATTTTAGTACTTTTTTGTTAACCTTTTTATCTTCTAAAGTTATAAAGATAGAAATAAAATTTTAGTTGTGTTGTCCTTTCCTTAAGAAGCGCTTAGGTACATTTGGGTACTTTTCGGAAAATCGAATATCTGAGTATAAATATTTTTGGTACTTTTTTCTACTGCATACAAAAATAATATTCAAAATAATGTTATTAAAATAAATTTTTAATTTAACGCCAAACATATTTTTTATAAAGGGTGGTTAAATTTTAAGGGCCGATTTTGATTTTAAATAAAACAAAAATTATTTAGGAAATTATTGTCATATCTTTTTATTATGATAATATTGGTATGAAACAAAATATCGGTCCATCCTATGGTCCAAATTTTCGATGACGCTGAGGCATAATTGAGGTTCTATGCCGCTAATGTGCCGAATTATTTCATCCTTTAGCTCTTCAATTGTTGCTGGCTTATCGACGTACACCTTTTGTTTCAAATAACCCCAAAGAAAGAAGTCCAACGGTGTCAAATCACATGATCTTGGCGGCCAATTGACATCGCCACCACGTGAGATAACACGGCCATTGAATTTGTCGCGAAAAAGAGCCATTGTTTCGTTAGCTGTGTGGCTAGTGGCACCGTCCTGTGGAAACCACATATTGTCCACATCCACTTCCAATTTCGTTATTATCTCACGATAGCGAACACCATTCACAGTAACAGCCTGACCGTCCTCAATTTGGAAAACATACGGCCCATAAACCGCACCAAAAAGTCACTCTTTGTAAGTGCATTGGTTTTTCGACAATCACTTTTGGATTATCATTCACCCAAATGCGGCAATTCTGCTTATTGACGAATCCACTGAGGCGAAAATATGCCTCATCACTGAAGACGACTTTCACGATATGCATTTTAATTTGAACGCCCATTTTCATGATAAGCCTGAATAACTTTAACGCGTTGCTCGATTGTGCATCTTTTCATGGTTCAAATTGAGTTAGTCTGAAATTGTGAAATGTCAAATGAAATGCAGAAAAAAAATTGACGTTTAGGTGTGGTTCACATTCAACATCGGCCCTTAAAATTTAACCACCCGTTATATAGCAATGCAGTTGTGGATACAGGAGAAGGAAAATTTGATACTCACTCAAACCCCCACCCCCGCCCCCCAAAAAAAAAATTAACACATTTCTATGGGGTTTATAAAATAAATTTTACAAAATAGAATGTTTCAGTTAAGTTTTTGTCCAAAATTTTTGCGAGGGGTCAAATATGCCATGCTTAGTATCGATACCAAATTTAAGGTTTTTACTTAAAGAAATTAAGAAGTTGCAGATTTTTGGCCAGAATTGACCACCGTGCAATGTTTCAATTTCATATGTATTACAAAATCTTCTGTGGAAAATAAATTTCTAGTCTTTGAATGTCTTACGCGATTGACATACAAACTAAAATGGCAGAAGTAAATTCATATTTAAGTTTTCTCGATCGAATGTACAAATCCTCCTGGACTCCGCTTTGAAGTCACAAACAAGACACCATGGACATGAGAAGTTTTTAAACATTTTCATTTTTTTTTCAATTGACCTGTTGACATGTTAATTAAAATTGTAATATCGGAGGTATATTTCTTCTCATATATTTATCTGTTATTTTGTCTAAATCTGCGCTAGTTGTAGAGTATGAGGAGTAACCCAAATCTCGGACACGTAAAATGTTTGATCTAAAATTTTTAGAACTTAGAGAAAATTTTGCTAAGACTAGACACTGTTAGAAAAGCTTTTATACAAAGTTGAGAGGGGATCACAGCTCACATTAAAGTACAACTTTGAAAAACATTAATTTTTATACCGCACACCCAGATAAGCGGCATCCGGAAAGTCACATGTTGAACAACAGTTTCTTGATTTACCAGTTTAAACTCTTCCTGCTCAATATCTTTTGAAGTCCCTTTTAAAGTTCTCGATACGGTCACACGCAACAATATATTTCAACTTTTTCGAAGCACATAAACACAAAGCTTAAGAGTACAAGCAGTATCGAGTATTGTCAGTATCGAACTGTTATTCTTATATTTAAGTGATTTTTATATCCAAATTAACATCTGACAAAGCCTCTGCAGCAAAATACATATCATCTAAAATTTGTTTTAACAAAACAACTTAAATCTGCGCGCTAAGCGTACCGTTTTGTGACACCTAGCTTTAACGCTGAAATGGCTTACTTAAATAATAGCGTCAACATATTGTCGTGAGCAGTGCTATTAACTGAGTAGCCGAAGTGCAAACACCGCAAAGTTAAGTTAAAAAACAAAATTCTGAGAAAATCAATTAAAAAGTTTTTGAAAATGAACTACCAAGCAATATAGAGATTTTTTCAGGAGTATTGAATATTTATCCAGTAATTGCGCGTAACTTACCGAGTTTTGAACGAGATTAATATTGGATTACGAAGGCACAAACAAAATGGCGACTACAACGGAATTTTTATTTTTTTAACTAAGCGTTGTTTGCAAATGGAATACTCAAGTTTTCTTGTTAAATAAAACCCACAAAATCTTATATATATATATATATATATATATATATATATATATATATGTTTGTCTACAACAAATTATTGCTCAATGTAATAAAAAATTTATTTTTATAAACATAAAAAACATTAAACATGAAAAATTAAATTAAACATAAACTTAAAAAAAATTTTTATATCATACTTTAGATATTGCAACACAGTAAAGGCCGGTATTCACTATCCTATTTAGTCGCACGATATGTCAAAAAAATTGTGTGTGCTCATAATGTATGACAGTGTGGCTTAAAGATGAATTGAGTGACAGATTTTTTTGACAAGTCTGTCCGTCTTGCAAATGTTTATGAAAATTTTCATAAAATGATAGATTATATGCGATCAGAGTTGCATTTTCTGGTAAATTAGATGAGTCATTTGAGTTTGCATCTTTTTTGTGGGATAGTGTGGCATTGACAGCGGATTTTGCAGACATTTTTTTTATGTCGGATAGAATTCCGTCAGATTTTCGTGTGAATGAATCGTACGATTTTGTAGGATAGTGAATACCGGCCTTAACTGGCTTAAATGTTTTATTTGTCTTCTTTTAAGTTCATTGTCTTTTTTATTTTCTGTTGCTTCCTTAACGTCTCTATTGTGAATCTTTTCTTTTCGATTTTTTCTCTATACAATATTCGTACTTTGTCAAAATTTGCCGTATGATTTGTATTTTTTATGTGTTGGGCTAAATCAGTACTTTCCCTCAATTTGTTTATGCCCACTTTATGTTATGTTATTCTTGTTTCCAATGTTCTCTTTGTGGTACCAATATAAATCAAATCGCAGCTTTGATCTTTATTCCCCTTACATGGTACTTCGTAAACAACATTGCTTTGTTGTTGTTTATTTATTGGTGTTTTTATGTTTGTAGATATTGTGCTTAAAGTTTTTGTTAGGTTTGTAAGCAAGTCATATGTTTTTCTTCTCTATTGTGTCTTTGATGTTCTGTTTATCCGTAAGTCCAGGTATGTATGTATTTTGCACTATACAATTGTTTTTTCTCCTTGTCGGCATTATCTTGACCAGATGTTTTGTTATTCATTTTGCTCACTGTATTTGTTATTAAAGTTTTTATAAAATTTTTTGGTAAGCTATTGCTTGTTAGAATGTTGTTTATCTTTTCTATGTTTTTTGAGTGATATTGTCTGTCATTAATGTTAAGTACTCTGTCAATAAAATTTCTGGCAGTATTAATTATTTGGTTCCGTGGTTGAGTTGCATGAAAATTAATGATTCTTTCCTATGATGTTTCTTTTGCATACCAGTCGAAAACTATTCTATTACCACTAATGCGTAGTTTCGTATCTAGGTAAGCAATTCCTGTGTTGGTTTGTATCTCAATTGTGAACTGAATTTTCTCATGATTTTTGTTCAAAGTTTTTAGGATTTCATATTTATCGTCTAATTTTACTATGGCCAAAATATCATCTACATATTTTGCTATGTATTTTATGTGGATATTTTTATCTTGCAATTCCTTGATTGCTTCGTCAAGTAGCGTATCTAGGACTATATCTACAGAAAAAAGTGTTTTATCAATTAAAAAAATGGTTTAAAAAGTATTTAAATTTAATTAATGTGATAATTGAATCAATTATTTTTTTTTTTTTGTTGAAAGAAAATTAAAAATTTAATTTTGATTTAATTAACATTTTAGTTGTTTTGAAATAAATTTTCAATCAAAATTTTAATTAAATAACCAAAAATCTTAATTGACTTTTTTCGTTTAAAATAAAATAATTTAAATATGTAGAATTGTTGTTGGGAATTGTCAATATTTATTTAAATAAATTAACACATTGCTTGAAATGGTAAAGTTTTTTGATCACTTTTTTAATTAAAATTAAACATATCATTTATTAAAAATATTTTTTCAAAATTTTTAAGTTTTTAGTAATCAATATAATCATTTTGGTAATAGGTGCAAAATCAACAACTTGTTTGCTTGATATTATGAATTTGAAATAAATTTGGTGATTGGATAAATTTAATACTTTTTTCTGTGTCAGCGATATATGGTGAAAGTGGGTTATCCATCGGCATACCAAATATTTGATTGAAAATTGTTTTGTCGTATATAAAGTAATTATTATCAGTAAGACAGAATTTTAGTATATTTAAAAACTAAGATCTGGGAATTCTAGTGAAATCTTTTAAAATTTCCCATTTTGCCATTATGTTCTTAATTGCAGTATAAACTGGGATGTTTGTGAAAAGTGTTATGACGTCAAAAGATACCAATATCTCTCCGGGGCAGATGTTTATGTTTTCTAACTGTAATTTTATATGTGATGAATTTTTTATATTGGAGTTGCTAGAAATTAAGTTTTTTAAAATTTGTCCTAGTTATTTGCAATGCATGGAACCTGCATTGAGGAAACATTTGATTTTCTTTGGTTTTTTTTTTAAACCAATTCAAGATATGGAAATTTGAGCAAAAATGACGAAAATTGCAATTCCTTTAAATAATTTTTTTTTCAAGTAGTGGTAATTTTTTTTTGGCTTTTTTTCGAAGTTATTAAAAACAGTAAATATTTACAAAAAAAAAAAAAATACCATGAAAGTTAATAATTCTTTAGAGCTTAAATAAATAATAAGCATTTTTCAAACCAATAAAAAATATGTTAAGGAATATAATTCACCTAAACTTTTTTTACAGTTAATTAAAAACAAAGTGAGATATTACAGAAAATCTCTTAATCCAAAAAATAAATTTTTTAAATTACTTTCTTGAAGCATGTAAAACTCAAGTAGTTTTTTAGCCATTTTTACTTCAAATTTGTTAAATTTTCAGTTCGGTTTAAAAATTCCTTAAAATTCATTTGAATTATATATTATCTATCGATTTATACATTTTCATGTACAATATAAACCCTTTTTTTTTGTCTGTGGGACACAGAACTGTGCGACGTGACATAGCATGGCCATTGAATTTCTCGCGTAAAAGAGCCATTGCTTCGCTGGCTGTGTGGCAAGTGCCACCATCCTGTTGGAACCACATATTTTCCAGGTCCATATCCGCAATTTCCGGCCACAAGAAGACTGTTATCATCTCGCGATAGCGAACACAATTTCCGGTAACTGCTTGGCCCACCTCATTTTCTCTTCTGCCACACTATCTCGAACAACAACAATGTTTTCCGCAAAGCGAACTGGGTGGGCTTGCACTGGTGTTTTCACATCAAACACTGAAACAAAGAAATGTCAAATTAAGTTTGACAAAATACTTGACGTTAAGGTGTGGCTCAAAATTAACATCGTGCATAATGGTTGAACCACCCTTTATTTAAAACGATAAATTTAAAATATTTTATTATTAGTCAATAGATATTCATGACTGTGCTACATGGACAATAAATAACATGTATTTACAAACATATTGGCATGAATACTACTGCTGGAATAATGGGAGGTTGGTTTTTCAAATTTAATGCTCGTATCGTGTTAATAATTTTAAAGACAACAACGAAAAACAAATAATCTGGTCGAAAACTCATAAAAATTGAAATAATAAATTTTATTTTGTATTTACCCAGAGAAAAAAAATATTTGAGAGTGAATTTGAAAGTGGCAGTGGGGGGGAACGGTCCGATGAATGTGTATTTTTGGACAGTAACCATAAAATGGCTAAACAAATTTATAACATAAAAATGCAGTAAAAGGTTGTTTAAAAATTATATGTGTACATATGTTTGTAAAAAATATATATTTTTACCATTTTTACTTACACATGTTTATGTAATGTAGGCACTTATCTTTACATATGGGTATATGTGATAGTACATTTTGAATGACCTTTTCTGCTTAACTTAAAAAAAAATAAACGGAAATAAAACCTTGAAAATATTAAAAGGCAACATGATAATTTTTGCACGATTTTGATAGCAGAAATTTACTAAAAAATAGGGGGTATTATAAATTTAAGATAAAAGATGTTATATTTTCAGAACCGCTCATGTAAGACCAGTCGCGAGAACATTATATTAACTATAATTTCACTCTTTACTTTCCCTATTTCTAAGTCTGGATTATCACTATTAAAGTTTTTTTTCGAAAGTCTGGGTTAATTGATGAGAGGGGAGAGAAGAACAGCATGATCTCTTCCACTCTCACCAACTAACACAGACTTTCTGAAAGAAAACTTTCATAATTTGAATAACTTAATAAACAAAAACCGCTTTTTAATACTCAACTAGAAATAATAATTTTAAGGGCCGATGCTGATTTTGAATAAAGCATAAATTATTTAGGAAATTATTGTCATTTCTTTTTATTATGATAAAATTGGTATAGTTCAATTATGTATGGAACAAAATATCGGCCAAATGGCCGCCGCGACTTCGGCGGCACACCTCCATCCGACTGCCCAAATTTTTGATGACGCTGATGCATAATTAAGGTTATTTGCTGTTAATGTGCCGAATTATCTCATCCTTTAGCTCTTGAATTGGTGCTGGCTTTCGACGTACACCTTTTCTTTCAAACAACCCCAAAGAAAGAAGTCCAACGGTGTCAAATCACATGATCTTGGCGGCCAATTGACATCGCCACCACGTGAATTTGTCGCGCAAAAGAGCCATTATTTCGTTAGATGTATGGCAAGTGGCACCATCCTGTTAAAACCACATATCGTCCACATTCATATCTTTCAATTCGTGCCATAAAAAGTTCGACATCACCTAACGATAACGAACACCATTCACAGTAACTGGCTGACCGGCCTCATTTTGGAAAAGTATTGACATCGCCACCACGTGAATTTGTCGCGCAAAAGAGCCATTGTTTCGTTAGATGTGTGGCAAGTGGCACCATTCTGTTGAAACCACATATCGTCCACATTCATATCTTTCAATTCGTGCCATAAAAAGTTCGTCATCACCTAACGATAACGAACACCATTCACAGTAACTGGCTGACCGGCCTCATTTTGGAAAAGTACGGCCCGATGATGCCGGCAGCCCATAAACCTCACCAAACAGTCACTCTTTGTGGGTGCATTGGTTTTTCAACAATCACTCTTGGATTATCATTCGCCCAAATGCGGCAATTCTGCTTATTAACGAATCCACTGAGGTGAAAATGTGTCACTGAAGATGATTTTCACGATATGCATTTTGATTTGAACGCCCATTTTCATAATAAGCCTGAATAACTTTAACGCATTGCTCGGTTGTGTATCTTTCCGTGGCTCAAGTTGAGTTAGTCTCAAATTGAGAAATGTCAAATAAAATGCAGAAAAAGCTTGACGTTTAGGTGTGATTCACATTCAACATCGGCCCTTAAAATTTAAACACCCGTTATTACGATTGTTTTTAAACCATAACTTGTCGCTCTTAGAAAAAAGGAAAATTATATTGCTATAAAATTGTTATTTGTAAACAAATTATTCTTATTATCAATGGAGACCTTAGTTTACCATTATATGTTTGCCGGTAAGAATAAGTATTATTCGTTTAAAATATATTTTTCACATATCTTATTAAAAACCCGCATCTGAAAAAGGCTAATATTCTTTTTGCTTTTAAAGAAAACAAACATTTGTTTTCTTAAACAAACTCGACCTACAGTAGAGCTCTTTGCATTCTACCTAAATGTAACCCTCTTTCATATTTTATTTATGTGTACTTTATTTATTTATTGTTGTTTACCTTAAAAAGTATAAATTACAACTTAATGTAATTGGATGATAAAGTATAAAGAAATGTTTAGAAAATATCCTTTTGAAAATAATTATCATTATTATGGTTTTAAATTGTCATACAGAGCATATACATATGTAAATATATTTAATATAAATTAAATTATACAAAAAATATTTATATAAAGTATCTACTAATAATAATTTTAGAAATGTACATAATAATTCGGAAAAAGGGAAGATAAAACAACAACGCTTCAATTACACTTTTAAAATTATACCGAAGTTAATGTTTATTGTATCATTTTGTAAAATCAAAAATTTTTAGTAGAACCTCTATCTCTTGAGAAATGGCTAAAAATGATTACTTTTTAAATGTGCACCCTACGTCTCTTATTGACAACAAGACGATCTAGCGATCTGTAAATGAGTTTTCCACCCGGTTAGTGCTAAATTTGCATTAAAAAGGTCTGTTTCGAAGTTATGACATAAAACCCACAATAAACACTTTTATTTCGGTAGTTCAGTTTAATTAAAGTTGGATTTGAGAAATCTGATCCAAAATTACAATGGTTTTTTTAATTCGGAAATATTTCACAAAAAATACGACTAAAGGAAACGATAAAAACAAATTGTTAATATATCCGTAATCTGTGGACTCTAACAAAATAGAATTATTACATGAGACCCATTGAGTTTACCTTGCATTGCACAGTGTTATTATTCGTTGCTCTAGAAATAGCGGACTATTCCTGTAGTCTTAGGAATAAAAATTGCTTTATATTTCTTAATGGGTAAAACTTTTGTTAAAAAAAGTTATTTCAAGCGCTTTCTAATGAATGGAAATATGCCTCTTTTCCATAGTAAACACAGGGGTATTTAAAGGGTGGCGCAGGATGAGCTTTTTTGTTTAAATTCCTTAAAAACTTTAAATTTCATTCATATGTGTGTCATGATTTCTGTTACGGAGTAAATTTTTTCAGCGAGCTTTGCAACTAGCTCATGTGTGACTCTTATAGTGACTCTCAATAGCGTATCCGAACAAGAAAAAAGGTCTAATGATTTTGGAGAGATTTAATGGTTCATTTTTGAATTAAAGTCTATTTTTTATTATTATTTTTTATTTTGTTTACATTTAAAGTAAATTTATATATTAAAAATTATAAAATTAGGAACTGGCTGCCTCGTGCCTCGGCCTTCGTCCTTACTTGGTATTTATATGTTTTTATTTTTTTCGGATTTTTAAGGATATTGTGAGGAATGTGCTTCTGATTTGATGTGAAATCTAACAATTGAATTGATTTAAGAAGGTTAGTGGGAAGTGATTGGTTATTGTAACCCGTTAAAAAATTTTCTTATTTTGCGAAGCATTTATGGAACATTTTAAAAAGGAAGCACTCATTTATGCAATACGCAATAAGACATACAGAGATGCAGCGAGGTACGCGAAAGAATTCTTAATAAATTAAAAAAAATATATATAAAATTTTAAGAGCCACGACATTCCCTACCTACGAAGCAGGTTTATAAGGGAGCATATTAAGAAACAATGGTAACAAAAAATTCAGTGTGCTGAATCGTTACATTCACCAATTTTTATATGCGTTGAATTAAGCGCTTTCTGTGCCAAAAATGTATTGCTTCAAAGTGGGAACTCGCCGTATAAAATACATGTCTTCCGTAAGCGATATGGTAAGCGAAACTTTTACGTTTCTCCCTTACAAACCTGCTTCGTTGGAAGCTCAATTTTTTATTGGGAACATGTCAGTATTTGCTTCTTACGCATTTTGTTAAGAAGAGTGAGGGCAAGGAATTTTTGTAGGAAAATGTAGAGAAAATTCCATAGCTTATTCACCATTTAAATATGAACGATAAAGCTAATTTCCTAATGAATGGCAAAGCCAGTAAGCAAAGCTGCGGGATTTGGGCTACCGAGTATCGAAGAACAGTTCATCTGTGACAATAATACCAACTTAAGTGTACTGGTTGATGTGGTAATAGACAGGATAATTGGCCCTTAATTTTCTTAAAATGATTTTGGAGTTTTCATATCTGTTAATAGTGATACATATCGAACAATTATTGAAACATTTTGTTGGGCCTGCTGTGAAAAAACATCCAACCTTGTGATTTCAACCAGATGGAGTCACAGCACATGCAGGTTCCTCCATTGTTGGGCATACCCAAATTTTTTAATATTCGGGCGCAAACGTACATTTAATTGTTAATTGCTTCTGACATAGTCGCTGTTTTTTTCGCATAGTTTTTTAAGACACCAAAGCCGCTTTGGTTTCAAATTGATATGCTGCCGCCATATAAAAAGGGTTTTTTGCGCCGTAAAAGAGCTCACCAATTTTTAAGATTTATATTCGAAAATACCAAGTCCGGATATAATAATGAAATTTTATTTATAACCTATGGACATAATTGCTATTAAATGGTTAAAAGATTATACACAAATAACACGTGGTTAAATTTTAAGGGCCCATGTTGAATATAAACCGCACCTAAACGTCAAGTTTTTTTCTGCATTTCATTTGACATTTCTCAATTTCTCAATTTGAACCACGGAAAGATACACAATCGAGCAATGCGTTAAAGTTATTCAGGCTTATTATGAAAATGGGCGTTGTGATGAGGCACATTTTCACCTCAGTGGATTCGTCAATAAACAGAATTGCTGCATTTTGGCAAATAATAATCCAAGAGTGATTGTCAAAAAAACCAATGCACCCACAAAAAGTGACTGTTTGGTGAGGTTTATAGGCTGGCGGCATCATCGGGCCGTATTTTTTTCCAAAATGAGGCCGGTCAGGCAGTTACTGTGAATGGTGTTCGTTATCGTTAGGTGATAACGAACTTTTTATGGCCCGAATTGAAGGATATAGATGTGGACGATATGTGGTTTCAACAGGATGGTGCCACCAGCTAACGAAACAATGGCGCTTTTGCGCGACAAATTCACGTGGTGGCGATGTCAATTGGCCGCCAAGATCATGTGATTTGACACCGTTGGACTTCTTTCTTTGGGGTTATTTAAAAGAAAAGGTGTACGTCGAAAGCCAGCACCAATTCAAGAGCTAAAGGATGAGATCATTCGGCACATTAACGGCATAGAACCTTATGCCTAAGCGTAATCTAAAATTTCGAACATCGGATGGAGATGTGCGCCGAGGGCGCGGCGTCCATTTGGCCGATATTTTATTCCATACATAATTTAACCATCCCAATATTATCATACTAAAAGGAAATGACAATAATTTCCTAAATAATTTGTGTTTTATTCAAAATCAACAAATGCTCTTAATATTTAACCACCCTTTATATAAGGTGTATTCATTTATTAAAACAATTTACGAACTTGAGACTATTGTTGCTGGAAAGTGTTCGTTAATCAAAAAAATCTTCAAATAGAGTGCGTAAAAAGTGCATAAAATTGAGATATAAAAAAAATTCTTGCTAATTTTTACTGGTACAATTGTTTGTGGCAAGAATTTTTGGTTTACAAAATAAACTCTTGAAAATTTGTAACAAAATAATATTAAATATAATAAAATATTGTTAAGTTTTTACTTTATAAAACGCGTTAAGGTATATTCCCTTTATAATGAACCTTAGAGTTCTTTTAATTGCATATAAAAATAAATACACACGAATTCAACTTAACAAACTTTATTGAAATTCTCAAAATTTAACCACTATTGTAAGTAACGATCTGAACCGTTTAATGTCTCCAGTCAAACTAAACTAAACTTTTATGAGTTAGCCTGTATTTATAGTTCAAAATTATTCCTAGTTGATTCTAAACCCGTCTAGTATTTTCTAGAATGTTGTGTTCGAATTATTTTAAAAAAACTGTTATACATCGAAATCTAAAGTCTACAATTAGAATTGCTAGAAAATTTAGTACAGTGGCGTTCATAAAAATAGTAACTAATATGACATAAAACTATAATTTACAAAATAACTTATAACTAAAACCATAAATAATTATTCGACAAATCTAATTTCGTAGCAATATATTGTAAAATATCAACTTGAGCCGGCTAAAGCTTTCAATAGTGGACTGCGGCTGCTTGCTTTCTCATGGCATAAGTTTCTGACAACATATTTTTTCAAAACAACAGCTAATTCTCTAATTCGAAGACTTTGGCAGAACTAACGGACATGTTTTGTGAATTCATTATTTAGCGCACAAGTGATTTTAGCTGGGCTCTACCTTTTCTTTGGCAATATTTTAAGAAGTAGTGTAATATAACAAGGCAACAATCATTTCCTTACTAAAAACTAACATTCGAAATGATGAAATAGCCATAAGACTAGAGTTTTTTTATTACCGCACCTTTTGGATTCCCGGGAAAGCGGGCAATAAAAATCGAATTCCCGGGATCCCGGTATTCCCGCCCAATTTTTTTTTGTTTATTTATTTACTTATTTCTTTAATGAAAGTAATATTTCTTACTGGCTATTACGCTTAAAATAATTAAATCTAGTATCTTTTATATACCAAAAACGTAAATAATTCAATATTGAAGTAATTTTAGGACGCTTAAGGGGTAATTTTAATGCCAATAGCATTTGCATAATTAGAATGAAAGTTTTGAAGTCTAAGTGGTTGGTATACAGTATTCGGAAGGGGGATTAGGAACTGAAACCACAACATTTCGAAGTAGGAATTCTGAAATAATTTTACGGTTTAACAAATTCAGCAGAAAGGAGAAATTTTATTTACTACATATATTTAATAACATATTTTTTTTACAATTTTATAACCCTTAATAGCAGTGGTGTATGAAGGTATACTTAGTTTGTCATTCGATGTGAATATTTTTTTACTATTCATCTAAGGTCCGATAAAGGATTTGTATTGTGGGTTCTTCATTCGTAAGCCATATGGGTGTCAAATTGTTTTTAGATCTTCTAGGCTGTTTGGGATTGAATTCGTGCAGAATCGCTTCAGTAGGAAAAAAGTTTTGCACCCAAATGTGGAACTACCTCCCTAAAATATCAGCAAAAACTAACATAAATTTGTGGCGAATGCACCTTTTGTTATTAAATTTCAAAAAGTTCATTTTATAAGGCACCAAATTTCGTGAATATCAGTCCATAATTTACCTACGGCTCCATGTTTAGACCAATCTCGTAAATTATGTAAGTATGGCTTAAAGCGTAACGAATAATGCTTTTGTGGTGCAATTTAGCATAATCTACTTTTATAAGACTCAAAATTACTTGAAATGCCGCATAAAAATCACAATCTTGGAAAACACTTTACTACGCCCTTAACCGCAAAAACGTATACATAGTATTATTGCAAAATTAACACTTCAGTTTAATAAGACAAGAAATTAAATTTCGTTAAAAAAAGTCTATAATTTATTATTTGCCCTATATAAAGCCAATTCTCAAACGAATTATAAGCCTTTAACTGTATCAAATGCAAATGTTGTGGTGATATTAAGTTGGATTAATCTACTAAAGACAGTAGTCCGACATAGATTTACTAAGGTTTAAGAAAAAGATTTTCTTCAAAATTTCCCGGGAAAAATTTTATATAAAAAATTTTATATAAAAAATCCTAGGAATAGTATCGAAATCCCGATTTCTTATACCAACGTGGAGAAAATTCATGCCGGCTCTGCAGAGATGCTTTAGTTAGCGAAGCCGGTGTTTATTATACCATAGAGGAGAAAGTCCTTGCGCTCGGCCGAAGGACCAACCATTCTATCTATCGCGCGATTTTTAAAACTAAGACTTTATAATTTTTCAGGTTACTAAGAACCAGGATTTAAAAATTCTGGGATTTTGAAATTTGGGATTTTATGTTTCGGGTATATGAACCCAACCCATATTTTTAATATAACTATAAACTTTTTTTGGGGTTAAAATTCATTAAACATTTTGAGGAGATTTTATCACAATGAAGAAAAACACCAAATTTTGTGTCATATTTAATTTTATTTTTAGAGATATTTTCATATTTTTTGGTTATTTTTCATTAAAAAAATGAAAATTATGAAAAAATAATTAGTCAATTCACAAGGTATCCTAACATGTCATATTGTCAAAATGTCCTAATATTTCACAATGGTTTAAAAATATTGTTGTACGGCTTAGCCGCTCAGCGCTGGACTTTTCTGATTAATTACGACAGCACTATAAACACAGCAAGCAACGTTCTATTTATTTAAGACACTTTTTGTTAACAAACCAACAACAATATTTTTAAACCATTGTGAAATATTAGGACATTTTGACAATATGACATGTTAGGATACCTTGTGAATTGACTAAATGTTATATCCTGAAGACGTACCACAAGGTAGTTACGAAAATTTGAAATAAAAATTTATATGAAGTTTTTATAAAAAATACAACAAATTGACCACAAGCTTGACAAAACAGAAACATTGAAATCGTTAATTAAAATAAACTTTTCTAGCTTTTTTTATAATATTTTCTAAAAGACAATAATGCATTATAATTGTGTAATATTTGTATTTGTTAGGAAGTAACGAATACCGATACCGATATATCGGCGACACTTCAGATTTTCCGATATATCGGTGTCGGTGATAAATTTCTGTCGATACGACGATACTTTATAAATTTAAAACCCGAAAACTTAAAACTTAAAAAAATTACTTTTATGTTATGATGAATACAATAAAATTAATATAGCGAATATAAAACACTACTTCTTTTTATTTTTCTTTTTTAGCAGTTACTTCTGCCAATTATAATTCTATTGAAATCTAGAAGAGTATAAGTTTAATTAAATTTATATTTAAAAAATGACTATTTAATAAATTTGTCCTTCAATTTGTTTAACGTTAATACATGTTACTTACACATTCATAATTTCCATTCATTTTAAAAACAATAACAACCGTAACATAGTCCTCCTTTTTCTAATTTATAATAATATTTTAAGCACTTTGTATGTGTGAGTTCATGCGAATGAAACGTTAATGTCAGGACTGAAAAGCTTCAAAAGCCATAAAATTTTTTTCACTGTAATATCCTTGTGTGAAGTGTAAAAGGATTTTTTTAACATTTTTATGCAATAAAAGTGGAAAAAGGTCATCAAGTTGTTTTTCAACAAAATATAAAACGAAGTTAAAAAAAGCAGTTTGTGTTTGTAGTTTCAGAGGAGACGGAAAGAAAACGAATTGTGTGAAAAAGAGAAAGGGGTGGGAAAAGAGGGAGTTTATTTTAAAATTTTAACAAAAATGGAGATCGTTTGTAAACTTTATAAGTAAATATGCATATATGCATGTTAAGAAATATGTATGTGTGATGTACCTTAAATATGTGTTTGTTTATCGCCATAACATGATTTTCTGCATATTTATAAGAGTGTGTGTGAAATTATGCACGTATCGTATATGTTTGCATGAGTATGTATTTGTTTATATTTAGCTTTGTGAGTTTAACATATGTTTACATTAGCTGGTGTTTTTTGTTTCCGCTTTTTCATATTTTTACATGTACATAAATATATTTTTTAAAACTAATTTAAAAAGTTATTTAGGTTAACAATGTTTTAATTAGTGTTGATGTAAAATTTATGCCACAACAAATACATGCATTTTTAAATAAAGCACTCACACAAATGTACACATAAAAGCAACACATATAAACATGAAAAAATGCATTTGGATTAGAAACAAGTAATCTGCTTTATTCGGCAGTAACGAATCTTATATCCCCGTCATCATGGTATTGAAACGCCACCTGCTTTCTAGATCATATGGTACGGGCTCTGTCGTTTTAAAACCCTTTAATTCAGGAGGACACTTGTATGAAGGTCATATAATCGATTTAGGTCATTTTAAATGTAAAATAAATTTTGTATTTCCGCCAAAACCATTATTTCGGAAAGAAAAAATTGGATATTTGTCTATAAATCAGTCATTTATAAACCGATTTTGGGGATTTTCATCGATTGTAATGAGATTTGCGGGTACAAATTTGAAATTTATGAGTAAAAATTTAAGGCAGTGTAAGCCTTTTGTGGACCGATCTGGCTGAATTTAAATAGTAATCTATTCTGGACTTGATGTGATAGAAATATATAACAATCTAGACCCCATAATATTTGGGGACTTCGGAAAGTCCATTTCAGCATACACACGGACAGATGGTTAGACGGACATCTATAGATCAACTAAGTCACTCTATGAACCCAGAATACACAGAAAAAATAGTTGCTTGTTTGAAAAAGTTTTTAATTTCAATAAATTTGTTTACTGTTTCTATTAATATTTTTGTTTGATATTTATTTAGCAACAAAAATGTTGACAACTATACAAAAATATTGTTACGAAAGTAACTTCAGTCAAGAATTAGTTCAACTTATTAGTTATCTTGTATTTATTAGTTATTTTGTATTTGCTAGTAATTTTTTTATTATTTTAAATTGTTATTGTATTAGTTATGCATATTTCTAATGTAAAAGTCACCGTACACAATTTTCTAGTACAAATGTAATGTTAAAATTGTTATACATAATTGTACTTGAGTGCCCGGTAGGCTAGCTGGTAGTGAACTAGTCGCTAGTCTATCAGTACCGGGGTTGCGGGTTCGATTCCCGCCAGAGGCTCTGGTCTCCTGCAGACCAGCGAAGAGCTTCACGGGATTTGTGGAAAAAAAACTTCAACCCCACTGTAATTTTCGATGTTGATAATTATTAAGCCTTAAAGTATACTTTAGTTTATTGATGTATAATAGGTCAATTTAAATTAAGCCATAGTGTTAATGCATAATGATATTAGCTGTTAAGATAATAAAGATAATGGTCCAGACAGTTCGAAAATGTTTTAGACAGTTTCGAAGCTTCGAGTGTTCTTCAGCCGTTTAGACGGCAGAGCTCGAATAGTGTATAAATAATGGTGCAGGTTGGCAGTAGGTTAGGCTGCTGAATTTCAAAATTTCTAATGCCCCCTTTTAAGAATGACCATCAGCTTCTTCCACAAAGTACTGTTATGTTTCTACTTAACTAAGTTGAGTTGTAAACCGTAAAAAAGGTATTACATTACTTTGCGCAAATTATCCATAATACACCTTTTGTAATATAAGTATGGATCGCGTGGGCTCGGATGCCAAAACACGAATTATTTTAACAGTAGGGTCTCTATACATATTTCCGCAAAAATGGAAAAAAGATATCAGTACCGAGTTGAGCTTTATTTCATTTTTTAAATAAATTGTATATCAGAAGTGTTACATGTGAAAAAAGAATTTTAATGGTAATCTGATTTTTAAAAAGTATTGCATATTTAACGTTTGCAAGCTTCGGTATAAAACAAAAAAAGTACAATAAGCGTTTAAAAATTTAAGCTCCATTATACCGCTTATTTCTAAATAAAAAAATATATGCAACAACTATATAATTAAAACGAAAGGCAAACTAAAAAACTAATATATTAGGGATGTTATGGAAATCTAAAACGCAAGAATTTTGAAGTTATTTTTAATACACTCTTAATAAAATTTTTTTTATAATTTTCTTATAGAATTTTGTTTAATAGAGAAATATATATGTATTGTATTGTATTTGCATTTCTTTTACTACAAAAATTTTATTAAAAAAACGACTTTTAAATTCTTGCATTCTCGATTTGCAGAACACCCCTGTATATTTTCAGAAATAACAAAATCAGCTCTAACAGACAGGCTCCCAATGTCGATCAACAACTTAAGCGATCGACAACAAGTCACTCATTGTCGTTCTTTAACTGCCTATTTCACTAAATGCGAACGAACGCTTTCGTTCGCACAAATACATGTAAAACAAAAACAAATTTTTGAGAATTTTTGAGAATTTGTTTTTGTTTTACATGTATTTGTGCGAACGAAAGCGTTCGTTCGCATTTAGTGAAATAGGCAGTAAGCGGCCCACTAACTATCGACTTGTCGGTCGACAGGCTTTACATGTCTAACGTAATTAATTTATTCATTGTCAAATGTGTAAGGGCTGTATAAGGTGTTTAGGTGTAGAGGATGTTTTCCCTATAGCACTTTAGTTTATTTATAGCTCATGTGTGTTCTCAGCTACTTGGTAGGCTGCTACCAGTGATTTACTAGGAGCCTGAATCTGAGAGTCAAAAGCTGTCTTCAATTGCCACAATGATTCTGCCTTTATTTGCCATTAATTTTTCTATTTATACAGTTTTTGTTAACATACTCTAACTTTACTATTATACAATTTTTAACATATGTACTTAGAAAATATCTAGTTGGTAAATTTTAAATTAGTTCAGTGCTCGTATTTATTTATTTGTTTATTTTAGCTCAATATTCAAATGACTCTATTGCCACATCATCAATTCCATAAATAAAACGCTAGTTTAAAATTAAAAATCGACAAGCTAAAAAACAGAACTCTGGCTATAAACAAATCAGAATTGATTGTATTGCAACAACAGCAATTCCATAAATAAAACGCTAGTTTGGAATTATAAATCGGCGAGACAAATAAATTAAGCAAAAAAAAAAAAAAACAGAGCTCTGGCTACAACCAAATCAGAATAGAACAAAAAAGGCGTAAACAAAAACCAAACAACGCAGTAAACAAAAAATGTGAAATAGAATTTTATAAAAATTATTTTAAAGACCTATATAATTTTATAAGTGGTGGTGTTTTAAATAAATATACCCTGCCGGAGATCGAACTAGTACCTAGCTAGTAATAAACTAGTACAAATATCACCAGTACTAGTTCTCGACTGTATACTTTTCTGTACCATCTTAATGCTCAAATTAGCATTAGGTGTGCTTGGAAAATCACTAGTACTATTGGTTCTAGTCGTGTACCAGTACACTTGAACCCAATTGGGTGCTTAAGAAAAAATTTCCAAAAATACGTCGATTTACTCCCTTTTTGCTCTAGTAAAAATAATTAATAAATGAAATTATTTTCTGGTATGGTTTTATTCATTAAAATACATACTTCAATACAAAAAAGTAACTTAAAAATTAAATATTTTGTACCAATTTCTTCAGGTTTTTAAGTTTATAAAGTACATAAAACATCAGTTTTATAAACGCAAAATTATTTAAAATCAAATTTAAAAATAAGTATCAGAATACGAATTTTTGTTGTTAAAAAATATTTTGCACAAAAATTCTATCATTTAACACGTGGTGCTCTTGTACTACATTAAGTACAAGTACTAATAACCACTACTATTTTTATGTAAAAACTCTAACACCGTTACCACTAGTGCGTCTTGTTCTAGTAATTGTACTAGTGGCTTTTTATCAATTAACGCCTAATCTCCTGAAGGGTAATAATAAAAAAATGTTTAGTGTTTGTGTGTAAAGAAAACATTGTTAAATATTTAAATACAAGGCCTGTCGACAATTACAACACAAGTGACTGGTTATGACATTTGTGGTCGCATTATAATTCTTATGAGGTTTTCTTTTCTACAAAAAAATACCACCTTATTAAAAGGTACATGTATAAAATGTCTTGCCGACCCTGTAATAATGCAATTTTTTATTTGACGAGAACAAAACACAAAATATGTACATAAATTAAAAAATTTGTTCTTTAAAATATAACATTTGTTAATATATTGATATTTAATAAATAAATTAGTTAATAAAATGAATGACGAAATTCCAATTTCCTTAGTTAGTTTTTTATAAAATATGTAAACAAGAATATAAATACCTTTGCCAGACTGCTGATTCATTAACACCAAGTTTTTCAGATTTCTTGATTTGACGTTTTTTTCAAAAATAATTTTATAACACCGAATCCACTTAAATTTTATATCACTAACAACCTATCATTAACAATGTAATGTTTCTTATGATTTTTCTATTAAATAATAGAAAAAATAACTATTAAAATTTTAAATTTTTACAGTCCTGATTAGAGGCGATTTTTCCCAACTTCGTCTGGTAAACCTATATATAAACAGAAGCCATCTTTTAACAGCGCATTATCAACACTGTCGATTTATACGGGGCGTAAAGTGCCATTAGTAAGGGTGCATTTTTTAGAATTAACCAAGCCGCCCTCTCAGAGAGCGAAGCATTTTTAAGAAACGAACACCAAATTGCATTTTCTTAAATAAAATGTCACATTTTTTGTTGAAAAGAAAACACCATTAGTGGGGGACAATGCAAGCGACCGTTACTTTATCGGTCGATTGCATTGTCGATCGACTTGTCGTACTGAAAATTGTTAGTGGGCCGCAAATCAGCTGATTGTTGTTGAAAATGCAAGCAAACGATAGCGATCGGCATCGTGGATCAGGCTGTTAATCTAGTGCTTCACTCTTGCCCCTTTAATAAACTAGAAAGTATTTGACACCAACAGTACTCTTTTCTATTAAGTCGTTCGAATGTGACCGTGTTTTTAACAGACAGACAGACGCACATGACTAAATCAACTTAGAATTACTCAAGAACGCAGAATATATATACTTTATGTGGTCTTAGATGAATATTAAAAAAAATTTCAAACGGCTTGACAAACTTAGTATACCCTCATTCACCATTAGTGGTGGAAGGCTGACACTGCTTACTATTGAAAAAGGATTTCGAAATTGAAAAATCCCTGGTGAGTTGAATCCTGTGTCTGTGGTACAGTAAATCACGAACTTTTTTAAATTCATTCATATCCAATGAAGTTAAATGCAAAACTTATGTGAGTGTTCTAATATAAACTTTTATTATATTAGAACCCAATTTGCCACCCAAAAAAAGAACTTGTTTTTTAGATTTGAAAAAAAAAACACCAAAACTTTTTTTAATGAATTAATTTCTTTTTCTTAAAAATTTTCGAAAACAAATATAACTGGGGTTTTATTTCCCAGCCAGCAAAATAGTCCGACATCTTCCAGATATCTGAGAGAAACGTCGACATAAAAGTCGGAATCATATTCGAATTCTATCATATTTCTGACCTAAAATATATGAAGTGGTTGACACGAATTCTGTCAGACATGTCGTGGGAAATTCTGTATTTTTTACGGCCATTTCTGATAGATATCTAACAGAAATCTAATAAAAAAGGCATGGAAATATGGAATAAAATTCTAATCTAATAATCGCACAGACTTCTGTAAGAACTTTTTTTTTATTGGAAAAAAAACGTTTATTATTAAACATTTTGCATACATACATATGTATGTACAATTTTTTAAATCTTTTTTTAAACAATCAAATATATAAAATAAAAGTATTTTCAACTTAATGAGAATTGTAATTATATTAAAAATGAAACACATATCGCACTTAATCAACAAGAGGGTATTATCTCAAAATTTTTATTTTTCCACTTTTTCGAAAAAATCTACACGCTATATTCATATCTGCCCGCTGTAAAAATATCTTGCTATTTTGTCTACTTTTTGGTAATGAAACGGTTGGTTTTAAAATTCATTTCCATATGCCTTCAATGTTAAATTAAAAATTGTTTTGCTTCTACTGAAAATTTTTAAATTTTGAGTTAATACCCTCTTGTTGATTAAGTGCGATATAACAACTTAGAGACATCTATATGAATTCAATCAGAAAGACATATCGGTACATAAATTCCCTCCGATATATCCATGCGAAGTCTATCAGAAAGCGGCCAGAAAATACGTATATTCAATGTCTGACAGAAATCTGAACGAAGTCTCTAAGAATGAAGTCAGACATTTGCAAGGAATGTCTGATTCAGACAACGTTGAAGAATCTTGCTGACTGGGTTGTTGGGTTTTATTGTATTTTTCAGTTATTTGTTTTATTTAAGTGTTAAGATTTAATCATGTTAAAACTTATTTTGCTGATGTTCCTTTTTTTGGCAGTTTTTTTCTTTAAATACAGTGAATGTTAAAAATAGATGAACTACTAAGAGTGCTTTTTTAAACCCAAATTATTTTTTAAGTTTAGTTAATAGAATTTCGGCTTTGGAAGGCAAATTATGGTATTCGATTTGAATAAAAATTTTACCTTAATTGAAATTTTCATTGATATCAAATACCACAATACCAGCTTCTCAATCATAAATAACGGATATAAGAACATCTTATGTAAAAAAAAATAACGCTTTTAAGGACATATTTCAAAAGCGTCGTGACTTTTTTTTTATATTTGTCAATAAAGTATTTTGTAAAGAACACTTTTTATAAGAAAAAAATTTATACAATTTATTTTAAAAACTTTAAGTTAACTCATTTGCTATAGAATCGTTTAATATTTTATGAAGATTATGCCTAAAATACACCTTCCAAGGAATTTTCTTCCTTTTATCGTTTTTGAGAAAATTACACAATTTAGACAGAAAAAATTGTTTAATTTCATACGACATAAATCTATATACATATATAAAAATAAGTTGTCCTATGTTCGTCATTTTATAACTCGAGAACCACTCAACCGATTTTCAAACGAGTACATGCGTTGGAAATGTCTACTTTCACTGATGGCTTATAAAAAAATCGAAAAATTTCTACGAATATGCGTTATACGCGCAATTTTATGATGGCATGTTTTCTTTATATAAAATGTATTTTTTTCCTTATGAGAATTACATTTTGTCGGTATAAGGCTCTGCTTGCTCGCGTCATTTGACTTATTTAGGCCCTAATCATATGAAACGCAGCGCAACGCCAAAGAATAACATTGAAAGCACAAACAATGTCATAAATATTTTGACTTGAGCTGTGATATTTTTAAAGTTTAAACTAATATGTATTTAAATATTAAAATTTTGTTTTATTTTTGTATGCTCCTGGGTACATCTAAAACTTTTTAATGTGATTAAATTTATATTACAATCCCTTGAAAAAGTCGACAAACAATCGACGAAACGTCGGGAACAAAATATTGTAATTAAAAATTGAGTTTTATTTACATTGAAGAAATTTAGGCCCTATTAGCTTGAAAAAAAAATAGCATTCATAAATTCATCACTCTGGCCAAAGAAACAACTACAACAAAAATGAATCCAATTATTAAAACTACAAAATTATTTCTCAAAATATTCTGCAAAAGGTAGGAATACTTAAATCCCTCATCATGTAAAACGCAACGAGTGCAAAAGAATTATGTACATTGAAGGCAAAAATAATGTCATAAATATTTGGTAGTTCTGTTGTTGCTTTCAACAGAAATTCATGTACCGTTTTTAAGTTGTCAACGCCACAAGCTATACAGCGTTTGAAATTTTAAAACGCAATGTAAATTTCTGTAGAAAGCAACAACAAAATTACAAAATATTTATGATTTTGTTTTCGCTTTCAATTTAATTATTTGGCGTTGCGTTGCGTTTTACATGATTAGGGCCTAAATAAAATAAATGTGTTAATTATTATTCTGTTTCCTTTCAATTTATTCAAGATATTACTCCTCCCTCATACTGGATGCAATTTGAAAGGTGTTGAAGTTTTTAAAAAATATGGTAAAAACCATACAATAGTATTGGGAAGACTTGCGCAGTAAGTGATGACATTAAAAAATGAAGGATCCTCAAATGTACAACCGAAATAAGAGAATATATGTCAATGCCTTCTTTTTCACTCAATTTCAAAGATGAGTGGATTCAGTATTAGGAAAATGATGGATAATTTTGTAAGTATAGTACATATTGATGTTTATATTTTTAAATGTATTCACATAGAAAATGTTTTTGAAAAAATTCATAAACAAAGACATGGCTTCCTTTGTGAGAGATTCCTTAAAAAGAGTCTTTATCGCTGATTTGGCAACGAAGTTTGGACTGGAAAAGAAAAGCCTGCAGTGCAAAATAGCATAATCATCAAAACAATTAGATGTAATATGCACATGAATTGTTTTTAATAAGCACAAAATCAAATATATCAAAATAAATTAATATTTTTCAAAATGCAAAATCTTTTTCTTATCTGCCTTATGATAATTTGGCGATGTCTTCCTATTTTCTTATAACTGATTACCCAGCCATCAAAATTCTCCGATGTTGTCTGAATCAGACATTACTTGCAAATGTCGGACCTCATTCTTAGAGACTTCGTTCAGATATCTTGCAGATATTGAATATACATACGTACTATCTGGCCGCTTGCTAATCGATTTCGCATGGATATATCAGGGGGAATTTATTTACTGATATGTCTTATAGATTTCTGACAGAATTCATATAGATGTGTCTACCGGAAATTTTTTTTTTTTTTTTTTTTTCTTGTAAAAAAATTACAATTGTTATATTACCCTACCGGAGATTGAACTAGTACCAAGCTAGTACAAAAATATCCAGTACTAGTTCTCAACTGTAAAATTTTCTATACCATCTTAATGCTCTAACTAGCATAGAGTGTGCTTGGAAAATCACTAGTACTATTTGTTATAGACGTGTATTTGTACACTAGGACCTCATTTGGTGCTTAAGAACCAGTTTGTTACTAGTTCTTATCTATAGACAAAATTAGCATTATGTATTTTAACATTTTTTTTATAATGGCATAAATAAATGATTTGAAATCAAATTTAAGAAACAGTATCAAAATACAAATATGTACTCGATTTTTAGTTTGGTTACAAAGAATTCTACCAGTATACAAGTGGTGCTCTTTTACTACATCAAGTACTGGTACGCATAAGCACTAGTATTTTTATAAAAAAAAACTCTAGCACCATTTGCACTAGTACTTCTTGTTTTAGTAATTGTACTAGTAGCATTTTGACAATTAACTCTTAATTTCCTGTATGGTAGTTCAAAAAATAATTTTAAAAAATAGTATGTACATTAGGGATATAACCATTTGCATTTTTTTGCAAATATCAAAAGGACCTATCATAGTGAGATAGTGCATAAAAAAATATGAAGAAATGTGCCTTCCTTTTTTCGCGAGCGTTCAAAAAGGTTCGGCACCGATCGCGATAAAGTTTTAGCTTATAATTTTTTTCAGTTTTACAGGAAATCCATAATTCTAACGTCGAAAGCCATGCTGGTCTTTGCATTTCGTGTTTTTTTTATGAAATGGCGATTCCTTGCATTCCAAAAAAAGAGACCAAAAAAACGGTACAAGAGAAGGATACCCACCATAAAAATTTATATTACAATTTATGCGACAAAAATATAACGTAAAAATACATATATTTTTATTAATATTAACTTCTTAGATGTTTCCACAAATAAGCAATAAGCAATGCTCGTTGGAACTCTCGTGCTATACTAGCAATTTTAGCAATTCCAAATTACCGAACTGAATTAAAACCAATTTGTGAATTAATTTGTGGAGCATGGTATGACGTTTGGTTTTCGGACCATTTTTATGATGGAAAAAACTTTGAAATTTTAAGTCAGTCATTGGAAACATTTAATAACACTCACAACTGTTTTCTTCGACACTGGGTTAAGGAGCCATCAAGAATTTTTAAACAGCAGCGCAGAGCGGGCGGTGAAAGTTGTTCAAGACATTTTTCCGTTCTGTAAATCAACACGAACTCTCAATTTGAAGTTTATAATGTACAACAATAATGTATAAGTTATTTAATTAAAAAAAAAAAATATGTTTGGTGTTTTAGAAATTGCATTCGGTGTCGAAGGTTTTTGGACCAAAATGCCCCCTGATATCGATTTTTAATATCAGTATAACGTTGCCCATACCGTAATGATAGGTTCTTATTTTGGTTATACCCCTAATGTACATGTAACATTTTTAATTATGTATGTATGTATTTTAATTTTGCAATAAAATTATAGCCTCCGAAGTTTTTTTAATGAAGGAAGAGATCTTTCGGATTGTCTTAGAGTTAAAAAAAAATTCTTGGACACGAAAAGTTACTCTGTAGTTGGCATCGCCAAAAATTTTTAACTTATCCGAGAATAGACTTTGTAAAGCAGAAAAACTCAAAAGAGGCTAAAAAGCAGCCAATTAATATCAATTTAATTTTATTTATGTTTGTACCAAAGCAAAGCAAAAAAAAAATTTAAAAAAGTCTCGTTTAACTTTCGATCACATGTCTACAAGACATCCCTTAGATTTCTGTAAGCAATCTGTGCGATTAGTCGATCACCTATCTGCCAGAAAACTATAAGAATGTTTGCTAACACATCCGATTTTCCCATGCCTTTTCATTAGATTTCTGTCAGGTATCAATCAGAAATGAAGGCAAAAAGCCCAGAGTTTTTCACGACATGCCTGCCAGAATTCGTGTCAACAACTTTATACATTTTTTGGTCAGGAATATGACAGATTTCGCATACGTGTTCGACTTGTGTGTCGACGTTTCTCTCATATATCTGAAAGTTGTCGGACTGTTTTGCTGGCTGGGTATCTGGCGATATTGATATTTAATCATCTAGCAGAATCGCTTTCGTATCTTCCGCATGCGAAATTGATACGTTTGGCAATACATATGGGGTATTTCTGTGTTTGCTGGGGTATGTACGTATGTATATGTATGTATATATGTATGTACGTATGCACTAATACAAATATCTCCAAAAGTGGGTGGTAATATGCGTGTGAATGGTATTTAAAAGTTTAATTTTATTTTCATTTTTGTTTATTTCTTCTTTTATTTGCCAAATTACGAGTAATTTAACTTGAAGGGATTTAGTAAATAAAATTATTTTACCAGAAGCTTAAAATGAGTAATTTTTTTATTTTTTTTTTTCTAATATATGTACTTAAAATGGAACTGTTGCTTTGATTTGAGAGTTTAAGACTGACTAACTGAATAAATGTGTTTGTTTTTTGATGAATGCTTTTCAAAATGCGGAGAAAAAAAGAAAAAACTAATTTAAGACTATCAATTTAAAGGATTTATTTAAGATCATAAAAAACAGAAGTTAAAAACAAACTACATTAAAAAACAAACAAATCATTGGAAAACATTTCTTAAATTTTAAAAATACACTTGGAATTCAAAATTTAAGTAAATTTCATTAAATATCCAACAATATTGGAGACCAACTTTAAAGGCCTCGTTACTTTTGCGTTACGGATAAACGGTTCCGTTGTCCTTACCAAGCTAATGTATTAAAAGGTAATCTTATGTCACCTTGACGTTGCGTTGCGGATGACCCTGATAAAATTAATTGGTTTATAATTATTGAGAGCGCGAACGTTTTATCGACGAACAAGATGTTTATTTTAACACAAAACGAACGATAAACAAAAGTTGATATTTATGCAAAATTTTATTTTAAATCATCTTCATAAATTTTGACAAATTTTTTTGTTTTCTTATTTCCGCGTTTCAACACCATATGAAATGCTTAAGGTGTTTTTATTTCCTATAAACCATTAAAGACAACTGCAACGTTAACGTTTGCGCAACCTTTTCGTATGAGTAACGAGGTCTTAAAAATTACTTGTAAAAAGGTTTTTAAAATTATTATATAATACATTTTCTTTTAAGCAGAAATCTTGAAATTATCCCTCAAACTACTATTGTATAAAATTTGCATCATTTTTTATTTCCTGAAACATATTCCACACCCTGTTCTTCACCACCGGCCTTGTTTCCTGCATTCAAAGAAAATCCTTAAATTACTTATGTCGAATGGGATCATATATTCAATAACCCGGTATGCGGTTTATAGACTCATATTTTCCTTTAATTGTGTTTGTGAGATTAATAAATATACAATTCAATTTTTCTTTTAAATTAAACCGCAATTCAAAATTTATTGTTAAACAAACCATAAGCCAGCCAGTCAGCCATCCAACCAACCAACAACAGCAACAACAACAAAAAATACAAAAAGAGCAAAACTGAAACAAAAAGAAACAAAAGCACAGCAGCAACTCAAAACATTAAGCATGATAAAGTTAAAAAAAAACTACAATAGCACAAATGTGCAAGTATTACCTTTTCAAAATAGTGAACAGTGGGTTAAAAGAGAATTTTTAAATACATGATTAAATTTAAGCCTTCTTTTTTTAAAATCATACATAAGTTTTCCAAAAGAAAGAAAAAATAACAACAACCTTTCTCTTATAATTACTTTTTTATAAGTAACTTACACCACTAGTTGTAAAAAGGGCAAGCTATGTTTGTCATTACGTGTGGTATATTCGATGTGTTGAACCCACGCTCACTTTCGAACGACTCAAGAAAAAATTCTTTCTTGTTCTCCTAAGCAGTTTGTGATTGAAATCCAGCAAAATTGGTTTAGTAGGAAAAGAATTACAAATCCAAATATGGGCCACCACGTTTTAATTGAACAGAAATCATACAAGTAAATTTCGGGATGATCAGTACATAATTAACTAAATGCCCTACGCTCTAAACACGTTATCACGCCTACAATTGTAAACGGAAAGAAGTATATTTTCTAAGATAATGCATTTAGTTTTTAAAATAAGGAAATCCCAAAATAATTTCTTGTTTTTAACTTATTTTGTTCATATTTAGTAAAATTATCTTATAGAAAGAAAAATGTTCTCATGATAAAAAAAATTATCGTTTTTGGTTTATGAACACAAATATCTTTAACACTTAAGTGTATACTTGGGCCTGGCCAATAATTTTCGACGTTTTCCCGTTTTTTTTCAAACAATTATTAAATATATAAATATCAGATAAATAATCAAGCTCGAGGTCCTTTTTTATAAAATATTCTTTATTTTATTTTCCATTATTCCAATAAAAAGGACGAAAAACAACTTCATCTATTTATTATTAAATATATTAGAAAGAAACTTTATGTATTCCTCAATCAAAGTGTTATTTACAAGAAAACGAGAAAAAAGTGTACATTTGTACACCGTGGGCGTGGGCAATTTGCCTAATAAAAATTTTGGGCATATTGTATCCACCTGGGCCTGGTCAGGACCTACCCTATTTAATATGTACTGTAAAAAATCAAAACGAAACGTATCAAAAAGCATACGCAACACACAACAATTCTTTCTTTACTTTAATTCCGTAGAATTATTCTAGTTGACAACAAAATGTTCTTGCTACAGCCATAAAACTCCATAAAACATATAAAAGTAGTCCCAGCCAGGCCCAGGGGTTCGTTAGTGTGAGTTTTTTTCGATAGCCACAAAAACTCCATACAAAATACAAGACATCCCAGCCAGGCACAGGTGGCAGTTTGTGCCACACAAATTAGAAGTATACTTAGGAGTTAAACAAGAAATGAAAAAGTCGCTACAATTTAATTCAAATTTGTATATTTTAATCAGGCTTAAGTTCATCAAATTTAATTTTCATTAAATCATTTTTAATGAAGAAGTCCAAAGTAAATTTTTTCGTTTTTATATTTTTCTTTTTGTTCTTTTGGGCTAAAAACCATAAACAGTTCAATAAAATAACCACAATACTAATTACTATAAAACACTTTAACAAATTTCATTACTATATCGAAATTTATTTAAATTTATTTTTTTTTAATACCAGAAATCTCTCAACAAAGTTTAGTGCTGATTGGTCCATAATTTACCATGGGTCCATATAAAACCCTCCCTAAAATAAATTTAGTTCGGCCAAAACTGTTACGAATCATGATAGTGTTACGTTTTTACTTAATAAAACGCGTTAAGGTTTATTCCCTTTCTAATAAACCTTTGAGTTCTTTTAATTGCAAATCAAAATAAATACACACACGAATTCAACTTAACAAACTTTATTTTAATTTACAAAATTTAACCACTATTGTAAGTTACGATCTGAACCGTTTAATGTCTCCAATCAAACTAAACTAAACTTTTATGAGTTCGCCTGTATTTATAGTTCAAAACTATTCCTAGTTGATTCAAGAACCGTCTAGTAGTTTCTAGAAATTTGTGTTCGAATTATTTAAAAATAATGAAGTCTACAATTACAATTGCTAGAAAATTTAGTTACAGTGGCGTTCATAAAAATAGTAACTAATATGACATAAAACTATAATTTACAAGATAACTTATAACTAAAACCATAAATAATTCTTAGACAAATCTAATTTCGTAACACTGCCCTGCACTTAAGCCTGTTCGTCCCGAATAGGCTCAGATTCTCCGTTTCCATAATGGGCTAATCGTTCTAAATGTACCACCTTTTTGATCTTGGACTCTTATATTTCTGAATTCGATACACCATATCATTCAGTTTCTTTATCACCTTATATGGTCCATCTCAATGAGTCTGCAGCTTGGGAGATAGTCCTTTCTTGCGTTGTGGATTAAAAAGTAAAACCAATTGGCCATTTGTAAAGCCTTCCGAATTTGTCGCCCGTTCGTATGTGACTTTCATCTTGTTATTTGATGAATTGACAAGGCTCCTTCTTAACTTGTTTTTCTGCTCTTGGGAAGAGCCCTCACTATCCGCTGGTACGGATTGTTCACCAAAGTTGTACTACTGTGGCGATGTTATAATCTCTCTAATTGGACCGCTGGCCGCAACACACTGTGGGCATTTTATTATGCAATCAATTACGGCTTGCTTGCAACTGACCCAATAATAGCTTTCTTTTAACTTCTTTATGGTTTTCGTTATGCTTAGATACCCACCACTAGTACCGTTGTGGAATCTCTTCACGACTTCGCATATTTTAGAAGCCGGTACTACAATAAGGTTTTTAGCCGCTTTTCCATCAGTACTTTCCCATGTACGGTATAGGCAATCACTTGCCAACCTCAGACTATTCCACTGCGCCCAATACGCTTCCATCAGTGGACCTTCCAATGTGATTTCTTTATGAGTCGGTATCATACCTTCCTGCAGTTCTTGTTTTCAGCATCCATACAGTGCTTTCTCATATATTTACTCGGCCGTCTTGAGTGTGCGCTCGACTCCCCCCCCCCCCCCTTTTTCCATCGTCTCTCTGGAATGACGATTTCTTACGATTACAAGTTAGTAGCTGTCTTAAAAGGGCATCACTTCCGTTCCCAGCGTTAAGCGGTACTTCTAGACCATACCAATTCATAATTTGTCGTCCCATATCTCGACTTATGTTTTGATGAATCATAAAATCAGCCCCAATTATGACCTCGTCCAGAATTTCAACAACAATAAATTCATCAAAAACGATCATATCGGCCATTCTTATTTCCACTCTTGCAGGGTCTCCCGTAGCTGTTCTCAAGCTTACCCCGCTTATTGGTTCGACATATCCCTTTATCAAATTAGCCCTTATAATGGAATGCCCTGCACCAATGTAGATAGTCAAAATGCGGATTTCACCATTGATATACCCACAGTTCGTAATATTCTTGTTGCCCGTTTTCACTACTAAATTAATCGTGGAAGCATCAGATGCTTCCTCCGCTGTGCTAGCTCTTCTTAGCCTAAGCGGCGACTCTTGTGATGACTGTAGATAAGCTCTTTGGTTATCTCAGATCAACGCAGATCGGGTTCGTTTTCTTGGTGACTTGCAGTTTCGTTGAATATGTCCAGTTTTTCCGCAGTTATAGCATTTTACATTGCTTTTACCTTGCTTTTCGCCAAAAGCCTGTAAAACTGCCTCCTTCATGCTTCTCATTTCCTTTAAAATATCTCCTTCGTCATCAACAGAGAAATCAAGCTTTTGTACCTTATACGCTTGCGGCCTTGAAATTATCCTGGCGATTTCTTGGACTAAGGCAAATGATACCGTTTCTGCAAACGATGATTTCTGTGATGCACATACCGCGAGTTTTACATCAGCATCTCGTATACCATTTACAAATGCTTCGGTCTTAAAGTGATCTAACAATGGATGACTTTCACCTGGATAAGTAAGCTGCACCAAACGCTCGATCTCTAGTGCGAAATCCTGTAGCGTCTCGTTTGCCTTTTGTACTCTGCCCCGTAATTCCATTCTGAATATTTCTTTTCTTTGCTCACCACTATACTTACGTTGCAGTGCTACCATAATGTCATCATAATTGTTTCTGCAACTTACTGGTACACTTTCTAGAATTTCAGCTGCAGCTCCTTTTTAAGCCAGAATCAACTCTATGGCTTTTTCTTCATTGTTTCATGCATTTTTGTTGGCAACCGTGTCAAACTGGAACTTGAACACATTCGATGGTGAGCTGCCGTCAAAACTTGGAGCTCTTATTCTATTCGAGACTTTTGGAAAAACTCGCACTGCTCCCTCTTGGTATTCAAGACAATTTACTTTTCCTTCCAGATGATGTAGTTTTCCATCAAAAACCGTGACTTGAGTTTTTACATCAGTGACTTGTGTTTTCACATCAAACATCTTCTGGTTGAATTCTATCTCCATATCGTCTACTCTTTCATTTATAGCAGTAGAAATTTCTTGCAGCTTCTCAAGTTTTTCATTAGTAGCCTGGAGTTTCTCGTTCGTCACCCTCGAATTTTCTTGAATTTCGGCAAACATGGTGCTTGAATTTTCCTTAACCATTTTTTCCATGCTTCTTGAATTTTCTGCCGAGCTTTCTTTTACCATTTTTTCCATGTTTTCCTCCATGTAGTTATCCTAAGCAGTTTGGGATTGAAATCCAGTAACATCGGCTCAGAAGGGTCAAAACTATGAATCAAAATGTGGAACCATTACCCTAAAAAAATTGATAATTTTGATACAATAACTAACATAAATGGTGGAATAATGCACGGAATGATTTACAATTTTGCATAAATTCGCTTTATACGGGTAAAGGGTATCAAATATTCGGCACAGCCGAATATTGCATTCTAACTTGTTTATTAATAAGTATGTACAACAAACACCTTTTTTTTCTTTTTAAAACGTTGCTTGCAATTTAAATAAAACATAAAATAAACTAATACAGGGCTCTTATTTATGGTGCTTTTAAATTTGAAGTACTCGCAAGAAAACAAAATATTGCACAAATATACAACATGGATCTTAAGTTTATTTAAAAACATTATGGCCACCTAAAAGTCTTCTTGAATTTGCGTATGCATTTGCCATACTTTTCGTTAATTTTTGTCAGTACCTTAAGCTAACTTATGCATATTATGGTTGGACCTTAAAACAGAAAAACATGTACATATGTTGACATTTTCCGACTCAATCAAAGGATTAGTTGCAAGATTGTTTATGCTTTTAAATCACTTTTTCCAAGAAATTTATAATCTTATATTTTATCCATGTTAATGTGTCAAGATATACATAAAACAATGTTGCCAAAAGAAGAATAATTTGTTAACAGCTTTTAATATCATGACGACGTTACCAGGCTAGCTCATTGTACCTTATTTTACGTTCTTTTGTTAAAAAAGGGGAAGAAGTCAATTCAAAATTAAAAAAGTCGCAAGGTAAGATGATCTTAAAAAGTCGTACAAGAAGTCCCAGACTGTCAAAAAGGGGCAAATTGCGGCTTTAATCAAGGTTACCGCTCGGCAGAAATGTGCAATTTAGTACAAATTAATAATATTATTTAAATGAGGTAGCAAATCGCACCGGGTAATGCTAGTAACCTTTTTTGTTATATATTACACACATAAGCACAAACGCATTATACCCTCTTCACTATGCTGGAGTATGTATAAAAATTATAGAAAGAAAAAATTTATTTTGTTTTAGTTGTTATTATTTTTTTTTTTTTTTTTTTTTTGTAGTTCACTTTTTATGCACAAAGTGAAAGGAAACTATATTTATTTATGAGGCAAACAATGTATATACCACATACATACAAACATATATGTATATGTTGTCATGCAAAGCATACATAACAATCTGTAACTTTATTAGTAGAAAAACTTCAGTTGTTTTTGAGTTAAATGTTAGAACACAGAAGCATATATTTTTTTTTTATAATAAGTTTTAACAAAAAATAAACGCATGTATATATATACTTATATTAAGTACACATACATACATACATAGAATCTATGTATCATGGCTGTGGAGTCGGAGTTGAGGTTTTTGTACGTGAGTCGGAGTCGAAGTACCCACAAAAACTCGCGACTCCGACTCCAAAATTTTTCGACATAAAAAATTTTTTTTTAATATTTTCCAAAATAAAACTTCTTCGAAATTCTGGATGCAATACTTCAAACATCGATTTAAAATTTTTACAAAAACATTTTCTTGATATATTGATTCATTTAAAAGGTATTGCATTAAAACCAAGTTAGAGTCTTTGATACACTCCACCGACAGTTAGAATATATGAGAGCTATAAATTATTAATTAATCTTTATAAAAACGGACATCAGTATAAAAATTGGTTCCTGTTTAAACCAATTGAACTACAATCAGATAGTGTTATTCTTTTATTTCTAGCAATTTGAACTAACTTGAGTAAAATATCATGATTCGTAACAGTTCATGCCGAACTAAACGATTTTCAGGAGGGAAATTTTTGTTAGACCCATGGTAAATTATGGACTAATCATCAGGCAATCCTGTAGAGTGATTTCTTATACTAAAAATCTAAATGAATAAATTTAAATACAGTAGTGAAATTTGTTTTAGCGTTTAAATTGCTTTTCAGAAGGCTGCTTAACCCTACGGTCAATAACCGGGTACCCGGGTAACTTTTTCAACTTAAAAATGCTCGCAATCCTTTCACAATTAAAATATGGCGATGAAGCTTCAAATCATCGCTATTTAGGTCTTAAAGCACATTAAAAAATAAAAATAATATTATATATATAGCTAAATATTTATTTAAAATCGGTTTACATTCGACACCTACGTAAGTCAATGACCGGGTATCGTGGTACCCCTATAAGTTTTATTTGTTTTTTGTTACAAATTTACCACCTGTTACTTTGTTTTTAATTAAAAAATATTTTTTTAACTTTCAAAACGTTTGGAAATATTGGTATGATGGTGCCATATCAGCTCATGACACATGTTGTACACTTTTCTGATTTTTGTTTTTCCTGGTAGTGTAAGACATAAGAAACAATGGGCTTTCTTCTCAGAGTTCGGCTAGAGGTCGATGTCTGTCGCCATTCAATAGCAGATCTGGATGAAAAGTAGAAAGTAATTTTGCTATTTGCAGCTTTCTATGAGAGGCACACAAATTCCTCGCCAAGCCCCTAAAATACCTATTATTTTCAGTAAGCTCACTGATATCAGACTCTTTTATGCTACAAAAGAGTGACAAAGGCCACCTTTTCAACACTGATAAAATAATTTCGATTCGTACAGTGCCGACCGAAAGATATAAAACTACAATTTCTTTCGAATCGAAAAAGTATTCGATCACGACTACCAGAATTAGTCCCTTGGTTTTCCATTACTACCAACACTGTTGTTCATTGTGAATAATACAATTTCAGAATTTGATTTTCTTTGCGCGTATGAACACATAGTGATATTTCCCTGAAGGAAAAATTGGAGGATCCAGTAGTTTTTATATCCTTCATTATATCAGGAATGTAACTTATTTTTGCACAGCGTTCAATTTGTATAATAGTAAATGTTTCGCCAAATTAAGGGTTGTAAAAAAATTATCCATTGTGATGTTGCGCCCACTTCCATGCAAAGGGCCTGTTATATCCTTAACCATTATTATCCTTGTCGAATCAACGATCCATTGCTGTTTTCGCATTATATAGTTGCCCTTCAAGCAGATAGGAGTTTTGCGTCACAGGTTTTTAAGGGTATGTATGGTTTGAACTTCTTCTGCCGCGGTATGGAAAGATATGTTCGTCGATTTTAAGGTTATCGCTGGGTTTGTAATATGCTGAAAGATTTGTGTGGAGCGTTGTCTATGTATATGGAGCAGCTTAGTCCGTAATTTTGCTTTCAGTTCTGGGGACTGATTCTACCAGTCGTGATCGAGTTTTTTCTGGATTCGAAAGCAATTTAATATCTAATTATTTCAGCCAATACTGAAAGAATCGGAATTATTTTTCAGTGTTGTAAAGCATTAATTTGAGTTTCAGAATACTGAAAAAATAATTTCGATTCGTTCAGTATCGACTGAAAGAATTATAAATAAAATTACTCGATCACGACTGCCAGAACTAGGCCCCTGGTGTTAACATCGTCAAAGGATGTAAAATGTAGTAGTGACGGGAATTTGTTAATGCCCATTGTTGCTCACTACAGAGGATAATATGCGTTGGCCCAAAAAATATGCTCACGCAGACTTATTTAATTTAATATTTTATATAATTGAACTTAAAACCGTAATTTCTAAGATAAAAGTGAAAAATCCACAAAGGGGTACCGGGGTACCCGGTTATTGACTAACGTATATATTTTTGGTTATTGACCGTAGGGTTAATATGGGATATAATGTAAATATGGACCGATAATCAGAAAATTGCATTATATTATTTCTGGCCATATGAACCAAAATTGGACCAAATTTTATCTCAATATCAATTTCTGCTGAGGTTGTAGGCGTATTTAAATGATTGCCCAGAATGGGCATAATATTGAATATTATATGGCAAATTATGGACCAAGATTCTCAAAATTTTATAGTGTTATTTCGAGTCCTATAAAACTATGTCGTAGCACATTTTAATATGATAGCAATATCTATTAGGGTTTTAGACGTACAGTATGATTTCTAGATAGATCGAGTTTGTGCAAAATTTTATATCATGGCCTGCATTATGCCACCACTTATGTTAGTTTTTGTTACAATGATCCTACTGATCGGATTTTGCTTATTGGGTTCAATTACTTAACCGTATTGAGGTGCAACATCGTCCATTTTCGAAATAACGGTTTATCCCGAAAACAAGAGCTAATCTTAAAAAACGGTTAGCACCACTAGATTCACCGTACTCGAATAAGGTTTACTCGCTGGGTACACCGCTTGACACAGTGTAATCAGAGTGTAAATTTTAAAAAATATTAATGACGTACGATGAATTATTTAAATTGCTTACAGTGTTTCTCCTTATTTTTTTTATTTTGTTGAGCAAAAAGAAATTCCAGAAAAATAACTTTACCTGGAAAAAAGCTGGAAAAAGTTGCGCTTTTTTAGTTTTGTAGTTATAACAATAAAAACAGAATAGAAACAACGATTGCAATTTACTGAAACAAACAACAAAAATGGCATAAAAACTTTTGGAAACTTTCACATTCCAAACTTGTACACTGTGTGGCGTGGCAAACTTATGATACTTTTATCGCATATTGATTTCAGTTTTAGGTGTTGGGATATCTTTACTCTTTAAGCCTTTTCATGTGGTTTTTTAATGATAAAAGTCAACAGACACAAAATGTTTTTATTCCAATATAATCTATTAGCAAAAGTTTTTTTTTTTTTATTGAAAAGCAGTAAAATTAATAAAATTTGTATTATGCTCATGAAATATAGAATCTGGGAATTATTTCTTTTCATAAGCAACATTATTATATTCAACTTTTTTTTTTCGAATTTATTCTATGAGCTAAGTTTCAGTTTCTATGTGTTTTATAAAGCTTTTTTTAATAGTTCTATTCCTTAATTTTTTTTTTCTTATTTTAGGAATGACATAAATTCGAAAAAAAAAACTGATGAAATATATTTTGTTGACATTAAAAATTAATATTAAAAAAATTTATTTAGGAATGACACTAAATTCGAAAAAAACTCATGATATATATTTTGTTGACATTAAAAATAAATATTAAAAAAATTAAGAAGACAACTTGAGATTTAAAAAAAAAAAATTAAAAAAAAATTTTAATATTGAAGAAATAGAACCAAAAGTTTAAAGAAGCAAAAGTAAAAATAAAATGTTTACCTACACTCCAGTTGTAAGTTCTCGCTAAAATACAAATAAACTTATAAACGGAATGCCCTTATCCATTTTTGTTTATCTATCAGTGTGAGTGTGTGTAATTGCATCTATATATGTATGTAAGGATACATAAGAACTCCAGCCAAGCGTTCAATTGCTTTGTTACGGTCATTGCTTTAATTTTTGCATTTGAAAATCTTCATTTACTTCTAGGGCTAAATCATACAAAGATATTAGTAGCACAAGTATACAATTATATTGATGCGGTAACAAGACAATTCCTTATCCCTCCCTCCAGCTCCCACTTAAATGCCATAACATCATTTACGTATATACACAGTAATGTAATTTGTTACATACACAAGGATTTAAAAAAACATCTGACTATTTGGCCTCTCAACCAAACAATCCAATTAAAATGAAATGCGGTCATAGTAACCAACACAATGTAAAAAACATTTAATACTAAAATTTAGACATTCAAATAAACAAACATGCCTAAACATATTCATACGCAGACATATTTACACACTACCCTGTCAACATGGGCATCGCTTGGGAAAATGTGTGCATTAAAAATAATATACGAATTTGCAAATTGTCTACATTTTATGATGAATTAGAGCGTTTTAGTATCAATTTACTTCAGTAGTAAGTATCGCTTTGGCACAAAAAGTTACCCTTTATGGTTCACAATTATTTGACCGTAGACTTTATGTGGGACTGCGAACCCAACCTGATTAATGTTGTGACCCTTCGGGGAGTCAAGTGTTGGCTGTGGTTAATACCAAAGTCACAAGGCGAGTCATTTGAACGATGTGGAGTTGCATTGCAACCATATTGGCAGGAGGATCAAGAAAGCGGTGGTGGACGCATTGTACTTATCAAGTGGTTAAACCACCATGAGATTAGGACGTAAGCAAGTTGTTTATCTAAATCCACTCATATCTGTTCTCCAGTATATCAAAAAGTTGGCCATTTTACACATATAAATAAATTAAGTTGGCAGCACTTTTTTAACTGGCGACCATTTTATTAGCTGTCAAGTCATTTATGTTAAGTTTGGTTTGGCATTTCAACATGAATAGACAAAAGCCTGAACAACGCTTCCAAATTGTGTAAAATTATTTTGAAAATCATGGTGCTGTTTGAAATACGAATTTTGCGAATATCGTTTAGCGATGAAGCTTAATTTTTTTTAATGGATTCGTCAATTAGCCGTATTTGGAGTAACGTGTATGTTGAGATACCATTACAATCAGAAAAATGGACTATTTGGTGTACTCTATGATCTGGTGAAAATATTGGTCCGTACTTCTTTAAAATCGAGGCCGGTCAGAACGTTACAGTCAATGGTGACAGCTATAGAGCCATGATTACTAACTTTTTCGTTTATCAATTTTGAACAACCATGATGTGCAGGAGCTGTGGATTCAACAAGACGGCGCTAAATGTCACACAGCTCGTGCCACAATTGATTTATTGAAGGAAACGTTTGGTAACGACATAGTTTTACGTTTCGGACCCGTGATCCAAGATCATGCGATTTAATGCCGCTAGACCTTTTTCTGTGGGAATATGTGGGGTTATTGCCAATATACGGCCACAAATGTTACAAAACAGTCATCGAAAATTTGACCTACAGATTAGACTACATCCGGGCCATGCGTGGCGGTCATATGCCAGAAGTCATATCTATTCAAACAATAAAGACAGAGAATAGTCTTTCATATAAAGTAAATTTCATGTTAATTTAAAAAAGCCATCATAATCTGATTCGATTTTGAAGTTATATACCTCTATAAAAAATACTCTAGATAAGACACTCCGTTTAGTATACCGATCGACTGAAAATAACTATCTAAGAATCTACGAATCTACCGTAGTCTATCCTGCAGGCTCCATGCAAACTTTATTCCCACAAAGAGTCTGTTTATGATAAATATTTTATTAATCATAAACATAATCTATTAATCAAAGTCTCGAACAATTTTATTTTTATTATTTTTTTTTTTTTTTTTTTTTTTTTTTTTTTTTTGATTTCTAGACATATGGTAGACATAAGATATGATTCGAGAGGTGAGATATGCCAAAATATACACTAACAAATCCATGCCAAAATTAATATAAAGCTCTTAAACGGATAAATATACTGTTTTTGCTACCATTCGCCGCACAAGAAAAAACATGCAATTACATATTTAGGATTTCGCTGCTTATATATATTGATTTTTTTGTTCCTATTGCCATTAGTTATGGAAAATCTGCTGAATAACTACCAAAAGGAATGTAGTAGTGACATTTTGGTAGACAATCGAAAAATAATAATGCACTACAAATACAAATGCTTGGAGGAGATCACACATCTATCTTCTATACATAAAAATATTGTAGATATTTTGCACACATTTATGTCTTTAATGTAAAGGTTCAAGTACTGATATTTGCCAATATATCTTTAAAAATGGTAATTGTAATAATTAAAAATTCTGATTCTAATTTTTTTAAATATGTTATTTTTTGTAGGTATTTATTTTAGGACTAATATCAATAAAATTGATTTCGGATTAAAATCAATACGTAAATGTCTTCTTTTCGTGATTTGCACACATTTCGTTTAAGATATCCAGGACAGTTTATTTAACCTTCGATCTTTTTACACCCCTATTAAAACTTAACTAATTATATTTTAATTCGTGTCAGACCTTATAATTATCTATTTTACAGAGATATAGAGGGGATCATTTAGAGCAGTGTGTTGACTAGGTGTGGATTATTTAATTTTTTTGCTGTTATTTTGGCTTTGTTTTCGATATTGCCCCAAATTCAGTCCAGGCCTCATTTTCATTTGAAAACATAAATGCTATGACTTCATTTTGTTGGTCTTGTTGGATATTATTTGGGTTATTTTATGTCCTGTTGTTGTCTTGTTCTACATGCAACATAGATATCATCGATGAAGTGTATTTTGATGTAGACATACTGGTGCATAGTCAGACAGACGACTTTTAGCATTCCCATATTGTATAGCTTAACAATTGAAGAGTTTCACTAGTATATTGTATAGAAATGAGAATAAACACTATAACTACTAAAACTATTTAACATAAAACGTTGGTTCACAAAATAGCAGGGATCCTTTATAAAAGTTTATTTGTGAATTCAAAACAAAAAACTAAATTCAGCTAAAACAGTTCTTTAACGTAAAAATTAAAGGTAGAATTAATCTTTTAAAATGAGAGTTTTAATTAGCCGTCATTGAAAAAAGAAGAAAATATGCAATTCTAGTTCAGTTCTAGTTCAATTCTCGTTCAGCTCTAGTTCAGTTGTAGTGTACCTCATAAGTTGCCACCGCCTACCCTTAAACTACTCTTAAATCTATACACACCAACCTAAATAGAGTAGGGTAATTATGCAAGATCAAATAACGGCATTTACCAATCGGCACACATTGATTGGAATGCAAGTTAATTAGGGCATAAGTATGATAAAAACAAACGAACAATTCTACTCAATAAGAATTGTAAATTGAGTGACAAATAGGAATGAGTGTAACCGCAAATATTCCTATTGGTCAAAGCAATTGTAATCAGGGTAATTATGCATATGTCCATAATATCGACAAAGACAGCTAGAACTTTATCGATAAGTAGAATAAGTAAGACAGGCTAAGTTAAAAACTCATGAATAGTATTTAAGTGCATGTAAATTAAAAATAAAGTAGACTTGAAATTATCAATCTATATCGGCAATAACTTGCCTTGCATTTTTAATTACAAGCTCTCCTATCTTTCGGCAGTTCCTTTGAACGCCTATCCAAGCAGCTGAAACCCTGACAGCTAGTTAAACTAACCAAGGGCTATAGGGAATAAAAATCCAATACACAAGGACATACTTTACACTAGAAACACCACTTCCAACACCACATGGCGATCCTGCCCACTCGGACCACAACAAATTAATTATTTCCTTCCAATTAATTAGATCCTTCCAAACTAAAAATTAGTTGAAGATCCTGCTAACCAAAATTTTTAAATTCCAAAAAAAGTTTGCCTTTGTAATTAGACTAGAGAAATTTTTTTGATGTCCTTAGAGGTGGAAATAGACAAAATTGTTGCACGCTGGGAGTTATATCTGGAAAACAGCAATGAAGAAGAATATGAGCCAGATCCAGTAGAAGAATCGGCACCCTGCTATGTACCTCTACCACTAAACGCAGGTCCAAAGGCTATTACCCTGGAAGAATACAAGAAGCGGCAAATAAAACCAATAAGCGTGAAGACCATTGAAAAGCAATTCCAAAAGAAAAAGAAGAAGAGGGCAGGCAAGCAGTACCAAAAAAGGAAAGAGTTAGCGATCTTATACAGAGAACTACATATGGCAACAGAAAAAATAAAACAGACGGAAATAAGGTCGCAAATCAGGGCATTCCATAAGGAAAAAACAATTAAAAATACATAAATACATATTTTGTAATAACAATACAAAAAAAAAAAAAAAAAAAAAAAATATATATATACATTTATTTACTTCATAATTAAATACAATCGTTAAGAGAATATTATCAAGATGGCATGGTGGAAGAACATTCTAAAAGCAATTCCACTAGTTTTTGCAGGATACGAGGTAGGAAAGAATGAAAATCATGAAAGCGAACAGAACAATCAGCAGATTATAGAATACATGAATGCTATAAGAATACAAAGTGAACATAAAGAAGAGAATGTGAACATTTTTGAAATAATAATGATAATCACATTAGCTTTATTAGTAATTGCCTACATCATAAGGTTAATGTATGCAATACTTAGTAACAGGCGGTAAAGGAAAAATAAATTTAATACAATTTAAAACTAATTGTACCCAATACTATTAATAATTCAAATATACATAAAATAAAAACAAAGTAAAGAAAAATAAATATTTTCGCTGTACAATTATAAATATTTTTAATGTTGTCTAAAATAACAAAAGTCTTAGTAATTATTGCTTTAATCATATTCTTATTACAAAGCATGTATAAGTTTATTAATAGTTGTAAAAACAGAAACAATAGTAGAAATAAGATAACAGAAGTATAGAAAGTGAAGATAGATGGAAGGAAGTTTAATAAAACTTAAAGACATATTAAAGAATTTAAAGAAAAGTCCAGGAAGGACATATTCGGAAAAAACAATAAATCTTAGACTAAAGGATATACAAATTATAACAGAAGAATTTGAGTTAGCACAACTAGAAGAAAAAGACGAAAAGAAAATAGCAGTGCTCAGATTAGAATTTAGCAATATTATTAGGAAAATCAAAGAGTACTTAATCAAAGACATTAAAACCCCATTAGAGGCAGAACCTTCAGAAATAGGAAATACAATGGCAGCATTTAGTTTAGAAACAGTGTCTAAAGCACTCCCACTTTTTACTGGAAACTTTGAAGAACTGGAAAGTTTTTTAATAACAGCAGAACTCATTGAGAAAACTCTTGCTGAAACAGCAAAACAAGATTTCCTACAATATGTCTACCACGCCAAATTAACCTCAAGGGTAAGAACAGCAATAGGTAGTTATGCGAAACCCGAAAACTTCGGTACTTTAAAAACACAATTACAACAAAGGTACAAAAGTACAAAGACCATTCCAGAACTACAGTCCATACTAAGCAATATCTACCAAGGGAAAACGTCTGTCAACGCATTCAGGGAAAGAATATTAACAGTAATAGACAACCTGAACAAGTTAGGAATAGAAGAACTTAGTAGTGACGCTACAGAGGCGAAAAAAAATGTCATTATCAGATTAAACTCAAAGCTTGCTCTAGATTCATTTAAGAGTGGAATTAATGATAATTTAAAGACAGCCATTTTTGCAGCTCGTCCAAAAACTTTACAGGACGCGGTAGAACTTGCGCTAGAACTAGAAAATGAAAATAAAATAACTACTAGCTCAGTGCAGTATATACAACAACAACATCGTAATAATAATGATACCAGACACAACAATAGCAAATTTCATAACGCGAGGAATAACATTAATAACAGGAACAACTATAATTTCCCAAACCGTAGTACTAACGACTACAACTCAAACAATAATAGAAACAACAGACATTTTGACAATTACACTAGGAATAACAGTAATTTCCAAAACAGTAGAAGTAACAACTACAATTCAAACAATAACAGAAACAACACAAATTCGTCTGCAAACAACAATTACAACCGTAATACACCTAGAAGCAATAATGGAAACTACAGGAATGACAATAATAATAGAAATAGAACCAACAACAACTACGGAAATAATAACAATAGAAGAAATATACATGTAGTACAAGACGAGGGAAACGGGGAAGGCTCGGAATACAGGGATATTCCGGACAGCCAAAATTAAAGGTATTTAAAATTTCTAATAATAACACAAACTACATAATCGCTAAATACAAAAGTAAAGAATTAACGTTTCTTGTCGACACAGGAGCCGACATATCACTATGTCGCAATAAAACAATTTTTGATGATGAACCACTAAATGTAGAAAACAGATGCAAATTAACAGGCATCACTAAAGAAGAAATATATTCATTGGGGACAAGTGAACTTGAACTTTCACTAGCAGACCAAACATGCAAATACAAATTCCATCTAGTAGATGACAATTTTCCAATAGAGACGGACGGCATAATAGGAAGAGACTTTTTAAGAGAATACTTATGTAAAATAGATTATGAGACATTCACAATTTCTTTCTTTACCAACAATGAAACCATAATTTTGCCCATGCAATCAAAAGCATTCGACACATTAAAAATTACCATACCCCCCCGAACAGAAATCATACAACCATTGAAATTAAACCTTACTGAAGATTGCGTAATACTTAATAATGAATTAAAAAGCGGTATTTTTTTAAGTAATTCAATAGCACCAAAAAACGGAATGACACATATTAAAATTTTAAACACAACAAATGAGACACAAATTTTACAGGGCATTAAACTGCACACTGACCCACTTAAGAATTATGACGTATTAAGTTACACAAATATAAACAATGACGAACGTTTTCAACAAATTCTAAATGACTTGCAATTAAATGAAACTGATGAATATGCAAAATCAGAATTAATAAACATATTCAAAAGACACCAAAATGTTTTTCATTTAGAGAATGAGAAATTGACTGTAAACAATTTTTATAAACAAAACATTACGACCTCAGATAACACTCCGGTGTACATAAAAAACTACAGACTACCCCACTCACACACGGACATAATAAATGAACAAGTACATAAAATGTTACATGACGATATAATAGAACCATCAATTAGCCCCTACAATGCTCCACTTCTTTTGGTACCCAAAAAGAATACGGAAGACAAACGAAAATGGAGACTTGTAGTAGACTTTAGAAAGTTAAATGACAAAATAGTTAATGACAAATTTCCACTAACTAGATTAGAGGATATTTTGGATAAACTAGGAAGAGCTAAATGGTTTTCGACTCTTGACATGACTAGCTCATTTCACCAAATTCAGTTGGACAAGGACTCAAGACCACTTACAGCTTTTTCTACACAACAGGGACACTACCAATTTAAAAGACTACCATTTGGACTTAAAATTTCATCAAACAGTTTTCAGAGAATGCTTACGATAGCACTTTCGGGACTTGATTCAGAAGCTTTTCTTTATGTCGATGACATAATTGTTTATGGATGTAGTTTGAACCATCACAATGAAAATCTTGTGAAAGTTTTGGATAGACTTCAGCGATACAATTTAAAACTGAATCCAAAGAAATGTTGTTTTTTAAGACCAGAAGTAGTTTACTTAGGACATTTAATAACAAAAGACGGTGTGAAAACAGATCCAGCTAAATATGAAGTTATAAAGAATTACCCAATACCTAAAAACGCAGATGAAGTTAGACGTTTCGTTGCATTCTGTAACTATTATAGAAAATTCATACCGAATTTTGCGGACATTGCAAAACATTTAAATATGCTATTGAGAAAATCAGTAAAATTCTTATGGACAAATGAATGCCAAAACGCTTTTGACACTCTAAAAGAAAAATTAATGAACCCACCAATTTTACAGTACCCAAATTTTGACAAACCTTTTATTTTGACGACTGACGCCTCAAACTACGCCTTAGGAGCAGTCTTATCACAAGGTGAAATTGGAAAAGATTTACCTATTTCTTACGCAAGTAAATCACTTCAAAAGCATGATATGAACAAACCCATTATTGAAAAAGAATTGCTCGCAATTCACTGGGGAATAAATTTCTTCAAACCATATTTATACGGTCAAAAATTCATAGTGGTAACAGACCATAGACCATTGATATCACTATTTTCACATAAGAATCCCTCATCAAAAATGACAAGAATTAGACTAGATTTAAGCGATTATGACTTTACGATAGTTTATAAAAAAGGAAAAATTAACACTAATGCGGACGCATTATCAAGGATAGAAATAAACTCAGACGTACTAAAACAAATGATACCGTTAGAAAATGATGAGAAAGAAAAAAGAATACTAATAACTACGAGGGCAATGACAAAGAGAAATGAAAAAGAGGCAAATAAAGTTACAAATAATGAGGCAAATGAAGAAATAGATATGAATAAAGCGCGCGCGTATAGAAATAATCCGGATAGAAGCAACGCGTATAGAAATAATGTGGAAAAATGCATCTCTCAGGAGTCTGATCAACTTCTAATATGGGAATGCACATCCATAAATGACGTCAAGAAAATGAAGAAAGTACAGTTTAATAAATTTGAAAATATAGAGGATATAGATATATATATAAAAGATAACGTTGTGCACATAGGGCGTGATGATAATTCATCGAAACAAGATTCGACTATGAAGAAATCACGTACCCAAGATAATAATCATATGAATAACTCATGAATAGTATTTAAGTGCATGTAAATTAAAAATAAAGTAGACTTGAAATTATCAATCTATATCGGCAATAACTTGCCTTGCATTTTTAATTACAAGCTCTCCTATCTTTCGGCAGTTCCTTTGAACGCCTATCCAAGCAGCTGAAACCCTGACAGCTAGTTAAACTAACCAAGGGCTATAGGGAATAAAAATCCAATACACAAGGACATACTTTACACTAGAAACACCACTTCCAACACCACAAGTTCTAGTTTTAGTTCTAGTGCAGTTCTAGTTCAGTTCTAGTTAAGTTGTAGTTCAGTTCTAGTTCACTTCTAGTTCAGTTCTAGTTCAGTTCTAGTTCAGTTCGAGTTCAGTTCTAGTTCAGTTCTAGTTCAGTTCTAGTTCAGTTCTAGTTCAGTTCTAGTTCAGTTTTAGTTCAGTTCTAGTTCAGTTCTGGTTCAGTTCTAGTTCAGTTCTAGCTCAGTTCTAGTTCAGTTCTAGTTCAGTTCTAGTTCAGTTCTAGTTCAGCTCTAGTTCAGTTCTAGTTAAGTTCTACTTCAGTTCTAGTTCAATTCTAGTTCAGTTCTAGTTCAGATCTAGTTCAGTTCTGGATCAGTTCTAGTTCAGTTTTTTTTTTTTTTTTTTTTTTCAATTCAATTCATTTATTATTACAGTTTGTTTACATTTTAAATCTTAATCTATTCCCGCGAAGCCATTCGGCTTGTCTGTAGGAGATGTAATTAAGTATTTAAATAATAATACAAAAAATTAATAAAAACAAAATAATAAGAAATAGATAAATATGTAATATATAGTATACTTGGTGTACAATCTAAGTTTTATCTTTTTCATTGAATGCTAATAAAGTATTCCTTTAAATAAGTTTTTCTTCTGTATGGATTGGTCATATTTAATAGTTGTATTGGTATACTGTTGAAGATATTTGGAAGCGTTGTTTTAAACGATTTTTTGCCATAGTTGTTGTTATGACGTTCCACATGATACCGTCCTTCTGCTCGTTGCCTAGTGTTGTAAGCGTGGTTTATTGGCTTTAAGTATCTACGATCGTTATAAAATTCGTTGACAAGTGTGTAGTAGTATATACTTTTACAGCCGTATTCATAAAAATTTGTTTATGATTAATTAACCGTTTATAAGCAAAAAGTGCTAAAGTTGTATTCATAAACGAAAAATAGTCTATTAAACCTTTAATAAACCATTCATAAACTATGAAACTTTATTGTTGGATTTACCCTTCTTTAAACCAAAAATAAAATGGCATTTTGATAAATGTTTGCATTTAATGATACTGTTTTTGGGCAAAATCTTTTAAAATAATGGAAAAATTCCTTACTTGTTAATATGGATATGTTAAATACATTTTACTAAATTTATTTTAATTTAGACAACCATTTTAAAGTTAAATTGTTAAATATTTAAAAAAAAAAATTTATGTGATTTAAATGAATATGTTCAGGGGCAAATGCAGATATTCTTTTTATTATTTATTAAATTATTGCAATTAGTTTTTTTAGGTTTTAAACAATGAATTGTTGTTCAAAAAAATAAGAAAAAATAAAATAAGCAAATCATAATAAAAGTGATGCTAATAAAAAGTAAACAAACCTTTTATTCGAATACTTTCTTATCGTATATATAAAAAAAAGTTTCAAACAAACATTTTTTAATACCTTTCGGCAAAATCTTGTTCAGAAAATAAAATAATATGTATTTTTATTTTATAATAATAATTTTTAAGGTCTTTAATTATAAAATAATATATTAATTATAGAATATTATATGAACCGAATAGAAGTTTCATGCATCACTAGCAATAAAAAGCCAACAAAAACGTAAATAAAGTTGCCATACTTAAGCACAAAATCGCTACAAACAGATAATTGCTAAGAAGCTGTTAATGTACGTTTATGAATACCAATTTTTATAAAAGGCTTAAAAGACAAAAATCGTTTGATAGTTATTACATACTTTTAGCTTAAAATAAGAACTTTTTATGAATATGGCCGTTAATGTTTAATATTTTTAGGTTGGTTGCAATGTTGTTGGAGTTAGTGTTGCTTATGTTATGGCCAATGTTCCTGTTGTAATTGACTGCGTTGGTGCTTGTGTTCTGTAGTACATTATGTGAGTTGCTGATGTATGTGTTGGTTGTGTTAGTGTTTATGCTATTTCGGTTGATTTGCGTGCTGTTATTTATGTGCGTATTGCTAACGGAATGCACGTTGTTGCTGGTGTATATGTTGTTGTTGGTGTTGGCATTTAAGATGTTGTAGGTGCTTGTGTTGTTGTTCATATTGGTATTTCTATAGCTGTTTATATTCGACATATTTTCAGTTGTATTATATGTGTTGTTTACGTATATATTGTTGTTTGGCATGTTGTTGTTAATATGTGTGCTAATGTTAAAGTGAGTGTTGTGTGTGTTGTTGTTTGGACGTGAGTTATTGTTTTGATCGTTGTTTGCATGTGTGTTGTTGTTTACGTGTATATTGTTATTAACATGTGAGTTGTTGCTACCTGTATTTTGAGTGTAGTAGTAAATCGTGTAGTAGCCGTTTGTATTATTTAATATGTTTTGTGAATTGTTGATAGAGCTATTGTTGTAGGTGTATGCGTTTGTCGTGTTGTTGCTCGAAACAACGTTAATGTAAAGGCTGTCGTTGTTGTAAGTATAACCGTTGGTATTGATATTTATGTGTTGTGTGTTGGTGTACGTGTTGTTGGTATTGATGTTTCTGTTGTTTCTTGAGTTTTCCAGAGGTACATTGTTGTTTGACATATTTTGTGTGTTGTTTGTGTAAGTATATACGGATTCTATTTGCAGTTGTTGTTGGTTGTGGTGTTTGCTTTTAAGTAGTATTTTAAGTATTTGTGTTTGTTGTAGGGATCTGCAATATGTTGCGTTTCCCCATGCAGTAATCCCATGTCTAATATAAGATTCTGCTAACGAAAAGTATGCCTGCTTGAGAACATCAAAGGTTGAGCAGTTACTAAGATGATACAGACTATAGGCTGATTTACGCAGTTTCTTTGAGAGATACTGAACGTGGGAGAGCCACTTAAAGTTGTCATCAACGTAAACTCCTAAATATTTATAAGTTTTAACCAATTCTATTGTGGTAGCGCAAGTATCTGTATAGCTTTTGTTGTTATTGTTGTGAAGACAAAGGTAATCATGAAAAACAATGTTTTTATCTATTGAATTGAGATGAGGTGGTTTAATGTGCATAACCTTTGTTTTTGCTGCATTTATAACAAGTCCATTATCATGGCACCATTTTGTAATTTGGTTTAGCTGATTTTGCATACTTACGTAAGCGATATCAATGTCTTTGTTGGATACTATTATGGCTGTATCATCAGCGTAAGCAAACGCAGAACATTCTTGGAAGACTTTTACATATCATTGGCATATATGAGATACAAAAGTTCTAGTTTAGTTCTAGTTCAGTTCTAGTTCAGCTCTAGTTCAGTTCTAGTTCAGTTCTAGTTCAGTTCTAGTTCAGTTCTAGTTAAGTTCTAGTTCAATTCTAGTTCAGTTCTAGTTCAGTTATAGTTCAGTTCTAGTTCGATTCTAGTTCAGTACTAGTTAAGTTCTAATTCAGTACTAAACCAGTTCTAGTTCGGTTCTAGTTCAGTTCTAGTTCAGTTCTAGTTCAGTTCTAGTTCAGTTCTAGTTCAGTTCTAGCTCAGTTCTAGTTCAGTTCTAATTCAGTTCTAGCTCAGTTCTAGTTCAGTTCTAGTTCAGCTCTAGTTCAGTTCTAGTTCAGTTCTAGTTCAGTTCTAGTTCAGTTCTAGTTCAGTTTTAGTTCAGTTCTGGCTTAGTCATAATTCAGTTGTAGTTCCGTTATGGTTCAGTTGTATTTCAGTTATAGTTAAGCATTGGTCGTTATTTATTAAGATATTCAAGCCTAACGGAACTAGGTTTATGTAAAGAAATTTATTCAAGTGCAGATCTAGTTCAGTTCTAGTTAAGTTGTAGTTCAGTTCTAGTTCAGTTCTAGTTCAGTTCTAGTTCAGTTCTAGTTCAGTTCTAGTTCAGTTCTGGTTCAGTTCTAGTTCAGTTCTAGTTCAGCTTAGTTCAGTTCTAGTTCAATTATAGTTCAGTTCTAGTTCAGCTCTAGTTCAGCTCTAGTTCAGTTCTAGTTCAGTTCTAGTTCAATTCTAGTTCAGTTCTAGTTCAGATCTAGTTCAGTTCTGGATCAGTTCTAGTTCAGTTCTAGTTTAGTTCTTTTTTTTTTCTTTTTTTTTTTTGTTTTTTTTTTTTTTTTTTTTTTTTTCAATTCAATTCATTTATTATTACAGTTTGTTTACATTTTAAATCTTAATCTATTCCCGCGAAGCCATTCGGCTTGTCTGCAGGAGATGTTCTAGTTCAGTTCTAGTTCAGCTCTAGTTCAGCTCTAGTTCAGTTCTAGTTCAGTTCTAGTTCAGTTCTAGTTCTAGTTCAGTTCAATTCTAGTCCAGTACTAGTTAAGTTCTAATTCAGTACTAGTTCAGTTCTAGCTCAGTTCTAGTTCAGTTCTAGTTCAGTTCTAATTCAGTTCTAGTTCAGTTCTAGTTCAGTTCTAGTTCAGTTCTAGTTCAGTTCTAGTTCAGTTCTAGTTCAGTTCTGGTTCAGTTCTAGTTCAGTTCTAGTTCAGTTCTAGTTCAGTTCTAGTTCAGCTCTAGTTCAGTTCTAGTTCAGTTCTAGTTCAGTTCTAGTTCAGTTCTAGTTCAGTTCTGGCTTAGTCATAGTTCAGTTCTAGTTCCGTTTTGGTTCAGTTGTATTTCAGTTATAGTTAAGCATTGGTCGTTATTTATTAAGATATTCAAGCCTAACGGAGGTAGTTTCGGAGGAAATGAAGTTCAAGATTTATGTAAAGAAATTTATTTTATAAAAATTAAGAGATTTTAATCGAATTTATCTATCGAATAAGAACCCTACTGTATTAATCAGAAAGAGGTTTTCTGAAGAAATTGTATCTGAATTTCCGTTGAATACAAATAAATGCATATAGATGTCATTTTATTTGTATGTTCAGGTTAATGTGGAGATATCTATAGCAGTTACAATTAGGAATTGTTTTCTTTACCTAAGCAATGGTAAATGTCCTTTAAAAATAATCGTATTGATCAATGTGTTGCAAGCAATTTTGTTGCTTAAGATATAAATTAAAATGAAATATCGGTTTAAATATATAAATATACTTATTTTATAATATACATATATGTTTACGCCAAATTTACATATACATATATCAATTTTGTAACTTCATTGTGAGTTTTGAACTCATAATAAAACAAATGTTGGAAATGTCCCTTAAACTTTATCCTTTATTAAAGTAATTAAGGGAAAATGATATTTGCATTTGATTTGTGTATGTGTATGGTGGATAAAATCACATTTTATGTTTGTGTATGTTTGTTGCTTTTAATAATTAGATAGTTTGATTTTAAGTTTTGTATTTCATGGTTCAGACTTGCGACTTTTGTTGCAGTAATTCTTGATTTTATTGGTGAGATGAGCACCCATCCCAAATTTTCTCACCTCTCTCGCCAACCTCAAGAATTGCTGCAACAAAAATTGCAAGTCTGAACCGTGACTTATAGCCTATTTCCGATGTGCAAAAGAATTATTTCTTTCGAACAAATACATTTAAAACAAAAACAAATTCTAAAAACTTTGTTTTTGTTTCAAATCTAGTTGTAGAACGAAATAACTCTTTCGCACATTGTAAATACGCAGTAATTGCTTAACATATTTTTAATATATATGTATGTATATAAAGTTATGGTTTGACTTTTGAATTGAGTTTTCTCTGAAATAATTTAATAAAAGTGTTTAATTGTGAGAATTTTTCGCCAAGGAATGGGAAAAAAATATTTTAATTGAAATATTACTGAAATTTTTTAAATTTATTTGAACGTAAAAAAATAAGCTGTTTGCTTCACTTGTTTTTCTTATACTTTTATAAAGTTTTATCTAGATAGATTCTGTCTTAATTAAGTAAATCACAACTTTTGCGACCAGTAAAGTTCACTTTAAATTATAATTTCAATCCTTGCACTTGGTTTTTATTGCATATTAAACATAATTCTTGAGATTTGTATTGTTTCTTTATTTCTTTTGCTTTACCTCTTAAAAATTTATGTTTTTTTCGAATTTTACTGCATTAAAAATAAAAATTACGTTGTTAACATTTTATGGCCATTTTATACAAATATCTCTTGTAAAAGATTTTGGTTTTAAACCTCCACATAGAATCCCTCTTCTTGCTTTTATTCTCTTTTATTTTAAATACGTTTCTGTGCACTATAAATAAGTAATTCTCATAAATCTTTTTTTGTTTTGTTCTTTACACGGTTTTAACATTATTTCTTTTTTTCTGTACAGAAATTGCAAATCTTGCATGAAAATTGTGTTAAAAGACATTAAGAATTTATTCCGAATTTTCTTTTTCTCGTTTTAGCCATAAATTAGCAAATATCCATGAAAGAATGAGTGGGAGAAAAATCTCCTAAATTAAAGTGGTATAATTATAGTGATTTGCATTTTTTCAGGGATTTGTAAAAAACCAAAAATTGATTTTAGTCTTTGATCGTTTACAGAAATTGCGCCAAATACTGGTAGTATTATGGCTAAAAAAGGGTATTTATTGGTGAATAACTTAAAACTGGAGGAATATATATTTTACGTGTATATTTTACACGTTGTTTGTGCTTTTAAAACTTATATGTTATTTTGGAATGTTAATATCGCTCATTTATTCTAAATTGATCATTGCAGGCCCAAGTATACCACCATAAAATATTTCACTTCCAGGGAAGTCAGAAGATTCGGCAAAATTTCGAAATTTACATATCTCAAGATATATGTACGATCTCTTGCGATTGCGGTTGGCCAGAGATCTTGTCAGCTAGCACAGGAGTGATTTCTTCCTGGTGTCAAGGCACCAGACGAACTATTGTTTTAGGCCTATGGTTAAGTATAATAATAATAATAAGGCGAGCGGCTCGGATGACCTTCCTCCTGAACTGTTTAAAATTAATAGTCCAATGACCGCATCAATCATCCAACCAATCATTAAATTATTCTGGGATACTGAAAATTTACCTGAGAATATTAAAGAAGGCCTCATCATTAAACTTGCAAAAAAGGGAACCTAATGGAGTGCTCTAACTGGAGGGGAATTACACTACTCAATACAATAAACAAAATCATTGCTAAAATTTTACACCATCGCATCTTCAATGCCCTAGATATAAATTTGCGCCCAGAGCAAGCAGGTTTCCGTCCAAACAGGTCTTGCGTAGACCACATCAATAGTTTGCGTATAATAGTAGAGCAATCTGTGGAACTGAGAGCCCCTCTATATCTAATCTTTATTGATTTTAAACGTGCCTTTGACTCTATACATCAATCTGCTATTTGGCAGGCCTTGGCTTGTAAGGGTTGTATTCTATCACCCTTGCTCTTCAACATTGTACTCGACCTAGTTATGGCACTATCTATTTCCACTACCAGCGGCATCAATCTTGATTTCACTGCCAAACTAAATGATCTTGACTATGCCGATGATATATGCTTAATCTCGCATAACTTTAGTGAAATGCAACAAAAACGTGACTTAGTAAGCGCCAATGCAGAAAAAGTAGGTCTTCAATTAAACACCAACAAAACCAAATCGCTGAGGCTTAATACCGAAAATACCCGCCAATTCTCTCTCCTTGACCAACCCTTAGATGATGTTAATGAATACCTCTACTTGGGTTCGTTAATCGATAAATCCGGAGGAAGTTCGGCCGACATTCAATATCGCATCAACAAAGCGAGACAAACCTTTGGAACTCTTACCAAAGTCTGGAATTCATCCAACATTTCAGTAAAAACAAAAATCAAAATTTTTAATTCTAACGTAAAGTCAGCTCTATTGTATGGATGCGAAACATGGAATCTTCCAATACTTGACGCCAAGCGAATTCAAGCTTTTGTCAATAGATGTCTTCGGCGCATTTTTAAAGTTTTTTGGCGGAACACTATCTCCAATGATGAGCTATGGGTAAGAACTAGCCAACCATTAATAACTGAAACCATCAAAACACGAAAATATCGATGGCTTGGGCATACTCTTCGCAAACCAATGACCAAGAAGAAAGGCGCTGGAATTCAACCCTCAAGGCAGCAGAAGAAGAGGTCGACCAAATAACACCTGGAGACGTAACACAGAAAAGGAAATCGGTGATGCTGGTTATTCCTGGAGCCAGATCAAACGCCTGGCCGAAGATAAGGTTGAATGGAAGATATTTGTTGTGGCCCTATTTTCCTCTTAGGAATTCGCAAGGATTATATATATATGGTTAAGTATGCTTTTTGCGGCAAATGTTTTCTGTCTTTCAGAGATCACGTGGTGGTTGTGGCTATAACCCAAAGTGTCGAGAGGGGATATGTACGTTATAAGGGATTAGTGAGTTCGGCCTGACGTACGGATTAATAGTTATGATTGTCATAACTGTCATAGGCCAGATAGTGGTACATCTATTGATAATACATATAGTAACCTAAAAAATAAGTTGCAAAGTGCTTCCATTGAAAATAAATTATCGGATCACAATATAGTAAGCCGTACTCTGAACTACTAAATAAGAACTAGTAATAGTTATGAAAAAGAAATACGCCATTGTAACTATGATCAAGTTAAAATTATTTAAGTCAAAACTTAAGCATTGATTGTATCACAGTGGATCCAAATGAAGATATCAATAAAGGTAATGGATTGTATTTTCAACGCTTTAACCATTTCAACAACAGTAAAGAATATGAAAACTAAGCATGATTTAACACCATGGATTAAAAAAAATTTTGAGGCTCTATTTGCATACAAGAGTAAGCTGCTAAAGTTAAGGAGAAATGGATCTAATAGGACTGATATTGAAAATAGCATTAAACGGATCAGTACGATAGTAAAAATTGCTTGTTAGAAATCAATATTGAGTTATTATCATGATAACTTAAGCAAAATTAAACAAGAACCAAGACAATGTTGGAGATTTTTAAATACAGCGTAAGGAAAATTTATATTTTGGGTAACAATATTTGAAAAGATGAAGACAAAGCAAATTTAATAATAGAGTCTGTAGAAATATTAAAACATTAAGTTAAATCAAACCCAAGTGATGATTGTAACGCGCTTAGATCTCTGGAATAAAATGGTAATAATCTTATATTCCACCACACTAATGTTATTGAGGCTTATAATTTAATTTCACATTTTGATATAAAGAAAACCACAGGAAGTGATTCTGTAACAATATCTTGCCAAATGCCAGGATATACTTGTTCCGCTTTAATCAAGAATTTTTAATTCTTCAATAGACATTGCAATATATCCGGAAGCACTTAAGACACATAAAGGATTCCAATAGCAAATGAAAACATCTATGACGAAGTTAATAAGTTTCGACCTATCGCAGTGCACTCCATATGTAACAGCTTAGATAATGGTTTTGCAGGCGTAAGAGGTATGTTTTATGATTTTTCAAAGGCTTTTGATCTTGGTGAACGTGAACACTTTATTTTGATGAAAAAGTTACGATATTATGGATTAAGGGGAAATGAAACTAATGAAAAGTTATTTGATAAATCGTAAACAATATATACACATTAACAACCTATGACTTCATGGACAAATTTGTATACCCTCCACCACTAGTGGTGAATGAGGGTCATTCCGTGTGAAACTTTTTTATTATACATCTAAGACCCAATAAAGTATAAATATTCTTTATCCTTGAGTAATTAAATCGTTTATTTCAGAAACCCTTCAACTGAAATTTTTTCAAAAATTATATTATTATGATTATGAATGGCCTACTTTAGTCACATCGTCTTATGCAGGAAAGCGTCAACTGTTTGGCTTTTAAAGGATTGTATATGGTTTTGCGATTTCCGTTTAGAGCAGAAAACCTTTATTTATTTAAAAATTTGGATGATTTTTTTAGTTGTCCGATGATTTAAAAAAGATCACTTAACGGGTTTCTGAAACAAACGATTCAATTCTTAGTCGATTTAGCTATGTACGTCTGTCTTTCCGTCTATTCGCCAATTTAAAAAACGCTTACTTTCCAAAAACGAAAAAGAAAAGAACAAACTTGGTCTCAAATTGCTTGTAGTTATCCTAAGCAGCTTGGGATTGAAATCCAGCCACATCGGTTCAGTAGGATCAGAACTATGAATCAAAATGTGGAACCACCACCCTAAAGAAATTGATAATATTGATACTAAAACTAACACAAATGGTGGAATAATGCACGGAATGAAAAAAAATTTGCGCCAAATTACTGTTAAATTTCGTGAAGATTGACCATAGGCCCCATATAATCCCTACGCGCGGAAAAGAGTAATAAATAACGCTATCATACTAACATTTAGTAACGTCGCAGTTTTATAGGACCAGAAATCACACTGTAAAATTTTTTGATGATCGGTCCATAATTTACACTAGGTCCCATATACACACTACTTTCGGAGTTTATTGCGCCTTAAACCAAATAAAGCCCACTTTAAGAAAATAATTTAATTCGCCTAAAATCATAACAGATATAGATATTGCGGTAAAATTTCTTCCAATTTTGTGAAATTCACTGTTAACGCTAAAATTAATTACACTGCTGTATTGAAATTAATTCTTATTAATTTTTTGTAATACCAGAAATCAGTCTTCAAAATATTGGATGATTGGTCCATAATTTATCATAGGTCCAATACAAATTACCCTCCTAAAAATCATTTTAGTTCGGCTAAAAATGTTACGAATCATGATATTTTACTCAAGCCAGTTTAAAGTTCTAACAAGAATAAGTTATTATGGGCCTAAACCGCAACCAATTTTAATGCTGACGTTCGCTTTTGTGAAGCTTAGTTAAATATATATATCGTCCTCTTAATAAAACAATAGTATAAATGCATGTACACCATTATATTTTTATTGCATAATAAGAATCTACATAACTGATTCTAAGTGTGGTCAAAATTTGGTAAACTTCTACTTCCACCAAGTGAGTTAAAAGATCAATTGAAATATTAGCGTATAATTGCGTGTTTGAAATTTTTCATTAATAATTGTGTAGAAGCAGGTATGGTGTTTTAATTAGTTGTTACTCTGAATATCATTTAAAAGGAAAATAGTGTATAAAAAGCATACACTATTTTTATTATTTGATAACAAAATAAAATCGAAAAAAGCATACACTATTTTTATTATTCAGTATTTTTATTATTTCATAACAAAATAAAATCGAAAAATTACGATATTGATATACACAATTTTTTAACAATATAATATTTGGAGTCAATCTGTATGATACTTATACACTATTTTATATATCATACAAAAATTCTCTGTGTGTTCTACGGTTGACGTAAACAATAGCTTAAAATCTGTTTACACTGTTAATGTCATATGTTCAATGTTTGATAGATTGTAGCAATTGCTGAGAGAAGACATAGACGGGGCAGTTGTGCTTTTGCTAGTGTGTTATTGTAAAAACATTGTGAAAATAATGGATCTATCAAGTCATGGTGAGTATTTACTGTGAAACGATAATAAATTTATCTATAGATTTATTAGATGAAACTTTCCTGAGACGAATCTTCCCTGAAGAATTCTTCAATGATTTTGTGCCTGGTACGACGGTCGAAGAAGATTTCTCCGCTTGATCTTCGGACGACTATGTTACGGAAATAGATGAGTAGGCAGAAGCAGATGCTGATTCGAAAGCAGAGGAATTGAACATAGTCACTACGGCACGGGAAGAGAACCCTGAATTAGATCAAGACATGGATGGCCTGATTGCAGATGACACCAATAACGAGGAGGTAGAGCTTAAGATATTCTTTTATCTTTTTATCTCATTCTTCAGCCCGAGGGAAATAAAAATTGCTTCGATGAACCTGATGTGGAGGAGGATATTTCCGTAGATGATTATTGCCTTTTATTCACTGTGTAAAAATTGTATTGCAAAACAATTTACAAGGTGTTATAAAATGGATTGTTAAGCACGAATACTTTGGTTTACTGCATGAATATTCGCCCGATAATTTAAAAGTATTTCGTGATAAATGGTGTAAAAATATAAATAAAATAGTGTATACCATACAAAATAAAATAGTGTATTATGATTTTCATACATATTATAAAACAAATAAAATAGCCTAAGTGACATCATGGTACTTTGAATCCTATTTATTTGCAATTAAAGCACTTGCAAATTAATGAAATATCATCTACTAGTAGCCTGATTATTCCATCACATATTTAAATGACCACAACTCAAAAACATCGATTATTTTCTGAGATATTAGTGTTTTCTCATTTGTCTAATAACTCAAAAATTTTAAACTCTATTATCTCAAAATGCCAAAAAAATTATGCACTATTGTTTTATTGAGGGGACGATATATTTTACTAATTTTTATGTATTACACTGTTAGTCTTAATTATTGCCAGCATGTCTCTTTATTTCCCTAGAGGCGCTGAGACTATGAATATTGTATGCATTTAAAAAAAATTTGTTTTAATAAAGCCTACATTCTAAAATAAGTACTGTTGCTCCTCAACAGACTCTGGTTGTATATTTTCAATAGCAGTAGAGCTTAGATAGCTTTAGCTGTTAAACAAGGGGTGAATGTATACCACGGCGGATCATGCACTCAAATTGCAACCAAGGCTCTTGGCAAACGCATTGGTTGCCACCCAGTGCTTAGGATCCACCATGCCATAAAGGCCATAAGGTTTGGTGCTATTTGCGAAAAGTGTTGCTTTAAATGAATACTTTAAAACGGCTGAATCAGAGCGATGACGAAGCCTAATCCGAATTTGAAATATTTAATGCGCAGAGGATTGCTTATGATATTTTTAAGTGATGTCTTTGACATGAAAAATTAAACAATGCCCAGGTCGGACAGATGTGTAAACGATGAACATGAGCACCTGCCATTTGGCCTAATCTCATGGTGGATCAAGCACCACGTGATCCCCGAATGTATTTCTTCGTTGCCCGCAATTGTGAGTTTTACTTTGAAAAATACTCCCTCATCGTCTGAAGAACAGCTTCTATGAAAACCAGCTTTCTATCAGATAGAAAAGCTTCCGTAAAGAAAATAATTATAAAGGGCAGGAAGTGCTTCCCACAAGAAGCATACTGCCCAGATCGGACAAAAAATTCGATAATTACACGACTCAACAAAAAAAATTCTATGTTCTAAAGTTTATTTTATGATTTTCCGGTTAATTAAGCACAACAACTTAAAGAAAACCCCTTTTTTTTTATATTGTTTGCTTTTCTGATAGTAATAATACTAATTTCTTAATTTTTTTTTTTTAAATTTTTAATACATTCAAATATACTGCGCGATCAGAGTGTTGTTTTTACTAGTTTTCCTAGATTGGACTCAAGTGATTAACAATGATCAGGTGTTTTGTTCAAGTCTACTAAAACTTAAAATGTCGTCTCGAAGGTGTAAATATTATGCTAATGAATTTTGTTATGTATGTGGTCAATTTATTAAAGTTCGAGATGTCTCACGTTCTCTGTGAGGCCTACAAAGCATATTTTGAGTGTCCTTTTCAGCATCAAAACAAGCCATGGGCTCCGCATGTTGCTTGTAGTTATTGTAAAGGATGTTTGGAAGGTAAGCAATTTTTAGGTTGGTATCGAGGTGAGAAGAGGTCCATGTAATATGCAGTACCAAGGATCTGGCGAGAACCAAAAGATCACGACAATGACTGCTACTTTTGCATTGTGAAGCAAAATCTATCGAATATCCTGACCTTGAATCTTCTACTGCTTCAATTGCACATGACCTGAAACGACCAGTGCCTGAGCCAACGAAAAAATTATCGCAGAATATAGCTCATTTCTTAGTTCCAATAAAAGTAATTCCGATTTGGAATTTACACCTACACCAGAACGATTTGATAAGGGATCTTAATTTGGCAGAGCTTTTGGGGTCTCGCTTCAAACAGTGAAATTTGTTACTTGATGTTAATATCACGGATCAGCGGACTAGGCATGAAAGATTTTAAACGTTTTTCACAAGAGAATATGGACTTTGTTTTTGTAACGAACTAAAAGGTATGTCCGAAGAAATTAGCATACCCTGTGTTCCTAACGAATGTAGCCCTACAAAAGCTTAAAAGTTTAAAGACCGGAAATAAGTTCCCTTCTCTTCCAATCGCTCACTCAGTACATCTTCAAGAAACTTATTACTTGAATCTGTAAAGTATCGCGAGTATAACTGGCAGCTGATTGGAGATTTTAAAATGGTGTAATTTTAAATGGAACAACAGACGCATAAACAAAGTATCCGTGTTATCTGTGATAGGGATAGCAGATGCTAAGCACTATATTCAACATATAAGTGTTAATGCCAACCCTGCACATAAAGTTAGTTTGATGAATCATTTCGTTAAAAAACTGGACGAAACTTTAGAAGCATTTGGATATGAACTTCAACAAGTTTTTTCCGCAGTTATGAGAAGCAAAAGTTAAAGCTGAGGTTTATGTTGGTCTGCAAATTAAAAAGATTTTTGCCGATGAAAAACTTCTAACGTTTCTGTATCGTATTCAAAAAGCAAGTTGGAGCAGTTTTAAAACAGTAGTTTCTGTATTTTTGGGAAATAACAAAGCTGAAAACTACGAAAAGTTAGATGCGGATATTTCAAAAAAAAATTGTAAGGTCATGCGCTGCAAAATGTCATTAAAAGTGCATATGTCGAAAGTTCACAAACACTACTCCCTCTATCATCCTTCCCATAACCTTTTTTCCTAATTCGAACACAATGCATTGTATTTGTATTGTCATCCTTGAGTGCTGGTCCTAACCAAAAAAAAAAAAAAAAAATTAATAATTATGGTGCATTCTCATTTAGATAAATTTAAAAACAATATGGTGGGGTATTCAGAAGAGCAAGGAGAACGTTTTCGTAAGGACATTATGAACTTCGTCCAAAGACTATATTTGGGGTTTATTGAGAGAAAGTACTTATGAACATAAAAGTAAAAGCGTGCTCTATTTAATTATTTCCCACTTTTTTGTAAGTTATTTTGATAGTAAAACTTAATAAAAATAATAAATATATTTATTTGAATGGTTTCATCTTAAATTAGGAATAAGGACCACAGATTTTGAAAAATATCGTCCAATCGGTCTCCTAAATACAAAAGCAAACTTTTTCAAGTCATATATATTTTTTTCGTCTAATTACGACCTAAAATATCGCAATTTTATGCTTCAAAAAATTACTTCACCAAATTTTTTACCCATCCCACTTAAAACTCACAAGTTGGTAAATTAACATTTATTGATAATATTAAACTTAAAATGAACTTGTCGTGTTCGACACAAAACTAGAACTAAACTTAAAACTAAAATATTCATTGTCCGTACTGTATGCTCCATAGTCACTGTTCCTCCTTGTATTGTCCGTTACCAGCGATCACAAGTCGTATCCGACCACGGTTGACACCCTACATGTATTAGAGGCATTTCCACATGAACATAGTTCTGAAACTCAAGACGAACTTGCAAATCTATTCGGAGTCACTCAAGCAACAATTTGCAGGCAGCAGGACTTATCTAAGTCCATGGTTATGGGTGCAGAACAAGTCGGAGCCGACACACATTATAAGACTGTTTTGCTTGACCAAGATGCTGTGTTAACACCATTAAAACGTCAATTAAACAAAATAAATTTATTTCGACAGCTTAAAGCGCAAGAAACCCTATCTACAACCCTGCTTACCTGCTAACTTAAAGCTTCAAAGTAGTGGTCTGAATTTGGTGCAACAAAAACTGTTTACTCTAATATGAGCTGTTGAATTCGGGCCAGATGTGAACAGGGGAGCTGTATCGTACTTAATTGATTTGTTTGAAGCAAGCATTAGATAAAAAAAATTTGTATTAATTCTCTAGAAGAAATGGAACTTACATTAAACATATCACCTGACAGTTCTGAGGTGGTAGGGACCGTTTCAAGTTCTGACACTTTATCTGAAGGGGAGTTGTCACTTTGACATGGCGATGTCCTAGGAGGGGGTTAATTGGCACCTTTTTGATACTTTGTGACAGAACATTGAAATCACCTTAATGAATACATTCAATTTTGGTTAAAATAATGCCTGTCGCAGATATTGTCCCATGGGAACCATGTTAATATGATAGATCCCCTTCAAATAAATTAATAAAATCAGCCACTAATCGCTCAAAATCGAGTCACATGCCTACACTTTAAACACATTATCGCTGACCTGGCAGCCTTTGTTTTTCTTATGCAAATATTGATTTAAATAATTAATGCGACGACTTCTCATTGTTAACCGAACCGCTTCATTTACCGCCTGTCTTTCTTCTCGTGTTTGTGATGCACAAAATCGGGCCATACTAACACGGCGCTGTTCTCGTGCGATTTTTTTATTTATCTAAATGCAATATATATTCAATGTGGATATTCCGAACTCTACGTGCATTACGGGTTTGATGAGAAATATTAGATCTTCTAGATCGTGGCATTGCGAATGTTCCTCAGAAATGAATGTCACTAAAGCAATTAAGGAATTATCAATACATACATATGTACATATGCACAGTTGTCATGACCTCCCAAAAATAAACATCGTGGCAAACATGTGCTCAAATATCATAACCTCACAAAAAAAAAACCTTCGTTGGGAACTTACTGTTTGAAAATAGTATTCAACATCAAAATGATCAATCACTCGAATTGATTTTCAAAGTAATCCACCTAAAAATAAATGGCACAATTGGAAACTAACGTTTGGATTGATAATCGATGCGCACACCATCACAAAGAACAGAACCATTTACAATTTGCATTTCGTCAAACTGAACTCACCTCTATGAACTCACTTTTGAAAAATAAACGTTATCTATCATGAAGATGGCGTCGTAAAAACTGTCCATACAAAATGTATGGGAAAATGATTTTTCTTGATAATTTTTTTTTTTCGGGTATATTTCGAAAATTTTCTTGGGTTTTATTCTTTTCTTGTTTGGTGGGAGACCATTCCGAATTGGTGCGAATCATCGGTCCAGTCCATTCTTAAGTTATAAGCGTGAGGTGATACGGGAAAGATTCCGTGATGACGCTAACCGGTCATGGACGGACAAACCGGATTGCAGGTTGTCTATTGCACCATGGCCCGGACTGGGCGCAGGTGCAACCGGGGTTCTACTGGGATTGGATAGGAGTGGTCTCAGGGCACTTATAGGTTTCTTGTTCTTATTCTGTTATGGCTTTTACGAGTAAATGGGACAATACCATACCCGACTTCTGCTGATTATGTGATGATTCTGAGAAGATAGAGACGATTGAGCATGTACTGTGCCACTCTCCTAGAATGCAGACGGAGTTATTGTTCTACGTAGTACCTAATAACATCCTTTGTTCTACCTATCTGTTATTTGTTTTCTTCTTCACTTTTCTATTTTCTTTACCTCTCTACTCAAGGGATTCACAATGGACCGCATTGGTCTCCGAGTGTAAGAGTGCCCTTGGGCGCATAGCCTTTCTTAAACTTACCTAACCTAAAGTCACTCTCTTTTCTATATATAAATTGTGTTCACTGATCACGCGATAAGTGCTTTAAAAACAATTAACACAAATTTATCGCAGGGTTAATGTTAAACGATCTTAATACGCTTCATATTAGAACGGGATTTCCGAAACTGACTGACGTTGTGTCTGATCGCAAAAAGTTCTTATGGTGCGAAATCCATGTGTTGCCAGAAAGATAGAAAGCAAATCGTATAGAAACTTTTATTTCTCTAATGTCTCTTAATAAACGCTCAAAATTAAAAAAAAAAAAAAAATTTTAAACCAACATTTAAATATTGCCTTTTTTATCCATTTAAACAAGTTTCTTCAATTGTTAACCAATTTTGCAATAAAGATAAAGACATTTATTTTCACTACATTTTTGTTTACAAATATACAGATACACATGTTTTCCATGTATATGTTTTTTAGAAGTCTAACTGTGTGTTAGTTACAAAACCAACAAATTTGCTGCAATTGTAAGCGCTAACATTGTGATGCATCAACAACATCGTCGTCATCAGTGGTTGCACAATAGAAAACAACAATGATGCATGGCAAAAGCTCAATCTGCAATTGACTAACCAATCGAGCCTATTTTGTGTTGATAATATTGCATGTTAAATGTTGTAGCGAATTCTAACAGAAATCCAAATAAAACAAAAACTGGCCTGAAATTTATAACTATTGAAATGTTTTCTAACTCTTAAAATGCATGCAGACCATTTGACAGGATTGTTTAACGAACAATGTGATAATTGCGTGGGTTTGCACTATTGAGTATAAATTTCGTAGACATAAAATATAGAACGAAAAATTAAGTAACTGAACTTAAACTATAAAAAAATATATAAAACTTGAAATACCCTACACTCCGTTATTAGTATGTAGGTGGAAAACTCTTAACCGTTTAATAACTTGATTTTTACAACAAGTCCTTTATTTAATAACAGCCTTTTATTTGCTAATTAAATTAATTTAAAAAAATGTGCAGTTTCATCTAAGTATTTATATATTATATACGTAAACAAAAACAGTATCAAACTTCAAAGAAACTTTCAAAGAAGGGTTTTGCGTAACTAACTGAATAAAAATACAAAATAATATAATTCGTTTTTTTTCGCAAAAAAAAAGAACGCAAAACGTTTATGATCTTATAACAGTACACTCTGCAGAGAAACTTAGGCCTTAATTGGGTGTAACGCCAAAAATTACATTGAAAGTATTTGCTCTTTTGCAAGACCATTCGCACCAAACACCGAACTCCGCTATTATAATTTTGTTGTAACTTTCTACAGAAATTCATATTGCGTTTTAACATTTTCAACACCACAAGATATGCAGTGTTTGAAATTTAAAAATTCGACAGGAATTTCTGTAGAAAGCAACAACAAAATTATAAAATATTTTTGATTTTTTTTTTGCCTTCAATGTTATATTTGACGTTGCGTTTTACGCAATTAGGGCCTTAGAAATTCGAAAATAATTTGTCCAAATTCCATAAAGTAGGAAGCAGCAGCCAAGAAGTTAATACTTGCTGACTTTAAGAGCAGCAAAAGCTTATAATGGCGCTTACATATATCGCCATACAATAAACAAATGCAAGATTAATAAACAAAAGAAAGTTATTAGACAGTCAGTGAAGAAAACTTAAAACAATAACATCGGACAACACCGCATTAAATAGTAAGTACATTATTTGTTAGTATAACTAAGAAATATGTTTAATATTGTTACGTTGCTGCCTTTTCAATAATAAAATAAAACACAGCACTTTAAACACTATTCTTAATAGCTGGTACTATAAGCTATTCACACAACTTTATTTAGAACTTAGTCACTTTCACAATCTTAATTTATAGCTTTTGGAAACGAATTGCGACCTCTGTGTTCTGCACACTTAAACGTTTGCACTTATACTGATTTTTAAGTGCCATCTAAGAGTAGTATTTATACTCTAACCAAAACTTCTAGATGGCTCTAGGTCCTAGAGTCTAGGTCATTGATGTCCAGCCCATAGCACAATTGTGGAAATTAATTCACACACATTCTTCACACGGATTCCTACGCTCTTTCATTTAGTCCACGAGAGCAGGGCTGTCAGATGTGGCGATTTCTCGCCAAACGTGGCGATTTTCAAACTCTTTTGGCGACCTAATTTTCGATTTGGCGACATGGCGATTTTTTGGCGATTTATAAAATAGTTGGCGATTTTGTTGGCTATTTTTGATGAGCCATCTATTTGTTTTGAAATTTGTTAAATTCAAAACGAAGAAATAATATTTTTTTTATTCTAGTATTTCAATGTATGAAATTTGATGCATTCATATGTATGACCAGTATTTAAAACTAAATAATGTTGAAATGGCTGATGAAGATAATCTTCGACAAATTTTTTTTTCACATTTAAATGTGCTCTTGAAAGAAGTAATAAGTAGAATTCTTTAAAAATGAATATAATGAAAGTATATGAAAATTTTTCCATTATAAAATGTGACAAATTATCACATAAAATTTGTTGTTTTTAAATATATTTGAAAGATTTTTTATGAATCCTAACTTACCCTTGGATGTTAATGAAATACAATAGAAAAAATACAGTTTGTTAAAAGAAAATTGTAATGATGATATTCAATCTAATTAAGATCAGTTTAGGCCAACAATTTATAGCTACAAGGATACGGCAGGTACCTGTATTGAAATATTGAAATTCACTAAATATCTGCTTTGAAGTAGAATGCGATATTAAGTTTTCGACAAGTTTTTACGAGCCAAAAGTTATATGAATATAAATAGCACATGTTGCATTTCTTTTCTACCTTCACTATGTATTTCAAAAAAGAAGACAACAAGTTAGTCTTCTTGGTGAACTATATAGCGTTTTAGTTATATAATAGAACTGCAACTACCTACAAATGTATTGTATATCCAATATTTGTTTAATACTTACCGCAAAATCCTTTTTTTGTTACTTTAAGTTGACTACTATAAAATATTTTAAACATTGAAACTTTTTTGTTAAATAAAAATTAAACAAAATATATGGCGACTTTTTTTGAATTTTTGGCGGATTTTAGGGATACGGAACAAATTTTTTTTGGGATTTATGAAAAAATATTTTTAATTATTCTAAAAATACATATATTATTGTCGAAATCGAAAAAAATAAATGCTTTGGCGATTTTGGCGATTTTTGACATTGAATTTGGCGAAAAAGATCAAAATCAATCTGACAACCCTGCACGAGAGTACACAATTCAGTCGTCAAGTATCAAGCGACGAGTGCACATGCGGCAGATGCTTACACATTTATTATATTGTTTTCAAGAATATTTGTCTCTTTATTCACTAATACTAATATAAAGCAATACAACCACAGTTTACATTTTGGACATCTATGCTCTAGGTTATTCGAATTGTCTCCGAATTGCTCTCTAGCGTCAATTATCTAAACTTACTCAGCTAATATCATAATGCGTTAACACTATGGCTGAATTTAAATTGTACTATTATACATCAATAAACTAAAGCATACTTTATGGGTTAACAATAATCTTAACACTATTATGTTATACAATTATATATAACAATTATAACATTACATTTATACTAGAAAATTCTGCACAGTAATTTTTACATTAGAAATATGCATAACTAATACAATAACAATTTAAACTAATGAAATTACTAGCAAATACAAAATAACTAATAAATTAAATTTATTCTTAACAAAAGTTATTTTCGTAAAAATATTACAATTATTGTTCATATTTCCCTGAAAAAAACAGTTGACAGCACTAAATTTATGTTAAATGTGTTACACAATTAAAGAATAGTTACATATTACGTAAAGTGAATTCGCCTTTAAAAAACCTTAATTTGTTGGTGGGGTGCTTTAAAACCATGTGAGATAAGGCCATGATGGCTTTATCTCTCATTCAATAGGGAGATAAAGCCTTTTTTCATTTGAATGGGAGATAAAGCCATCATGGCCTTAGCTCACATTAGCAATATTAGAAAAAGGCTTTATCTCTCATTTCAGTTTTGAAGAACTTTTGCATTTAACATTGATTAATAATAGATTTTCCCTTTTACGAAATCTGGCTTCGCATACTAAAGTTTTTCTGCGTGGCGGCCTGCGGCCGTGCTTACGGGTTTTCTCCTCCAGTAGGACGCGGCAGTTGGCTTCGCTGAATAAAGTTTTCCTGCGTGCGTCACAAGAATAAATAAATATCTTTTCCCTGAAACGCTAAAGTAAAGTATTGGAATCTGGCTTCGCATACTAAAGTTTAAAATATGGCTTTATCTCTCATTTGCGAAAAAAAAGTATGGCTATATCTCTCATTTCGCAAAATTTTAAATATGACCTTACCTCTCAATGATTGGGCAATTAGGCCATTATGGCTTTATCTCCCATTCAATTGAGCAATAAAGCCATAATGGCCTTATCTCACATGGTTTTAAAGCACCCCCCCAATTTGTTGCTGGAAAATAAAAAAATATATTTGTGAGTAAAAAATTAATTACAAAGTGTAAGAATGTAAATAAAATTAAAACGGGAAAGTGAAGAAATTATAAATTTGTTCGCGGTGCTACGCCATGACAATCCTTAAAACAAAAATTTGCCAAGTATTTCCTCTTTGCAGGAATTGGAGGAAGGAAATAACCCTATTTCATATTTTAGCTATGGTGCCGAATGTAAAGCTTACAGTTTATTTTTATACATATTGAATTTAAATAAAAGAAAAATATTTTTCATTTAAGTATGTTCCACATTGTATTAAAAACCACATTTGAGAATAACGTTTGAAAGTAAGTTGAAAATAAATGCATTGCTCAATTTGAAAATAACTTCCCCTTTTTGTTGAGAATGCTATGATTTTAAAATTATTTTCCAATCATTATCAAACGTTTGTCGTTGATTTCGTTTGATTTCAAATCATTTTCAATTTGATATCAAACCCCCCGTGTTTGAAGGGTTATATCTGCAATCGGCAACCTATACTATTATATTTTGCGATTGTATGCGTTGTATGCATTTTACATAAGTTGTTAATAATGATGCTAATTTCTCTACAATGTGTATGCACACGTATATAACAAAAGAGAATAAAAGAGAAAACTCGGCGCCCTGATTCGCCGATCGCAGCCTTATATCAAAAACACATATGCATATTTTGTTTTTAAATATTAAAAAAAAAATTGTCGGCTTCAAAGGATTTTGGTAGGTTTTGAAGACAATTTTGGTCGGATAGAAAATTTCGAAACCGCAACCCTGATAAGCCAATTATTTACTCTCTATTTTTCTGCTTTTGCTCATTCTCCATCAAAGTTAGGCCTGCCATATTTGCCAATTAATCGGCATTTTGAAGATTATTTATCTCTAAATTATCAAAGTGCCGATTTACCGAATTTTGCTCCAAAACTGCTGATTTTTTCGATAAGCACTCAAACTGTTACTTTTTGTTTGGCTTTAGTATAATTTATTAGTTTTGGGCGACTCTGAAATACTTATTACATTGAAAAGGGACTACTGTTATTAAGTCAGAGCTTTTACTAAGGAAAATAAGGGGAAGGTTTATTCAATATTAAATGCTGTATTTGTAATGTGTGTGTTGGGTCAACACATTTTGGTATGAAAAATTGTCCACAATAAAGATTTAAAGATCAAAGCTAAAAGAAGAAATAATTTTCAAACCTAAAACAATTCAATTCAAATGTCTTTATATATAAGGAAAATATAAAATACTCCATATCTGTGTTTGAAAATGGATAGGACCTTACAAGATAGTAAATGTAAGCTAAATTTATATTCACTATCAATGAAAATAATTTAAATAAAAAAATTATTCTTTTAAGATTAAAACGAAATTGAGGAAGATGTAAGTACTTCAGATAGTTAATGTCAGGAAGTTAAGTAAATTTGCAGACTTTATGCCAAAATATTTCAGATTAAAAAAGTGAGGATTTTATGCACAGAAAAAAGTGCTTTATCAATTAAAAAAATGGTTTAAAAAGTATTTATATTTAATTAATGTGATAATTGAATCAATTATTTGTTAGTTGAAAGAAAATCAAAAATTTTATTTTGATTTAATTAACATTTCAGTTGTTTTGAAATAAATTTTCAATTAAAATTTTAATTAAATAACAAAAAATCTCAATTGACTTTTTTCGTCTAAAATAAAATAATTTAAACATGTAAAATTGTTTTTGGGAATTGTCTATATTTATTTAAATAAATTTACACATTGTTTGAAATGGCAAAGTTTTTTGATCACTTTTTTAATAAAAAACTAAAATTATCGTTTATTAAAAATATTTTTTTAAAATTTTAAAATTTTTAGTAATCAATATAATCATTTTGGTAATAGGTGCAAAATCAACAACTTGTTTGCTTGATATTATGAATTTGGAATAAATTTGATGATTGAAGAAATTAATAATATTTTCTGTGTGGCTGCATTTGAAAAAAAATTCAGTTATCTACATTTTTTTTGTGAAACTTATATTTTGATTAATTTTTATATTATTTTATAGGTTATAAACATTAGTTAATGCTGAAAGGTTCTGTGTTGTTAAAAATAAAAAGTTTTCTTGTATTAAAATAAAGTATTTTTAATTTGCCGATTTTTTAAAATTGAATTTTTCAAAATTTTATTATCGGCACTTCAATTTTAAAAAATCGGCAAATTAAAAATACTTTATTTTAATACAAGAAAACTTTTTATTTTTAACAACACAGAACCTTTCAGCATTAACTAATGTTTATAACCTATAAAATAATATAAAAATTAATCAAAATATAAGTTTCACAAAAAAAATGTAGATAACTGAATTTTTTTTCAAATGCAGCCCCACAGAAAATATTATTAATTTCTTCAATCATCAAATTTATTCCAAATTCATAATATCAAGCAAACAAGTTGTTGATTTTGCACCTATTACCAAAATGATTATATTGATTACTAAAAATTTTAAAATTTTAAAAAAATATTTTTAATAAACGATAATTTTAGTTTTTTATTAAAAAAGTGATCAAAAAACTTTGCCATTTCAAACAATGTGTAAATTTATTTAAATAAATATAGACAATTCCCAAAAACAATTTTACATGTTTAAATTATTTTATTTTAGACGAAAAAAGTCAATTGAGATTTTTTGTTATTTAATTAAAATTTTAATTGAAAATTTATTTCAAAACAACTGAAATGTTAATTAAATCAAAATAAAATTTTTGATTTTCTTTCAACTAACAAATAATTGATTCAATTATCACATTAATTAAATATAAATACTTTTTAAACCATTTTTTTAATTGATAAAGCACTTTTTTCTGTGCATAAAATCCTCACTTTTTTAATCTGAAATATATGCCAATTTTTTTTTTTTTTTGAAAATATGCCGATGTTCTATCAAAATTATCTGGTATCCTGGATCAAAGTTTTTTAATATGCTGCAAAAGATGTAGGCGAAGCTTTGGTTTTATTGCTGTTGCTATTTTGAAGCAAGCAATATTAAAACTGGTTTAGCTTTGTGTTACAAATTTTAATTTCCAATTTCTTTTTAAAAATGGGTTACATAAAATTCGTACAATCATTACTATAATAAAGATTTTAAATTAAAAAAGTTATTTATAGAAAGCTATTTTCTCAAAAATGTTTTTTCGCAAACTTGAAAGATATCTAAAAAAAAAAATAATTATAATCTTCTATATATATAAAATAGGATGTGTGTATGTATATATGTAACGTATGGACTCCAAAACGGCTGGGCCGATTTTGATGAAATTTTTAGGGAATCTTCAGAATATTCAGGCGGGTGACACTGTGAAGTCTGATTTCTGATTTTAGGTCTGGGGGCGGAGGGTCGTGGCAAAATCCATAACTTGGATTTAAAATTATTTATTTAAAGGCCGTAAATTTCGTTTAAAGATCAATTTAAATCGTCTGGTAATACAACACTAATGTTTGCTTAGGGCCAGCAACTCGGACCGGGTCAGCTAGTATGAAATATTAAGCGAAGCAATTTATTGCTACAACCTCTCTTCAATAAAAAAGCTATAGGTATACTATAAAAACTTTTTTATAATAAGCTTTTCCTTTTAGTTTTTACCGAGAAAATTTGATTAGTCCTCGTCTATTTAACCTTCATAAGGTCTTGGGGTCCAATTATACCCATTTAGGAATACAAATTTATTTTTCCCAAAAGTCAGTGATTGATATTTTTGATTTTTTAGGACCTTTATTTAATTTAAAATGTAAACAACTAAGTTAGGGTTTTAGAAAAAAATACTGGCAATAAAAATTTTTATAAAGTTTTATGCACTTATGGTCATTTTCTCAAGTATCGACAAACGGTCTGTTACATAATGTCGGCATAAATTTATTAGCCCGATAAACTGATCGTTAAAGATTTTGGTTTTCTTAACATACCGACAAAAAACATTGTTTGCAGTTGGCAACACCTCTCAAAATACATGTTAAAAGTTAAGAGTCAGCTAATTGAATTTATCTGTACGGCAAATAAATGTCAAATAAATAATTGGCAGATGAGTAACGGTTAGCTTTGCGACAGAATTGAAGCAAATGAGACACCGGAAAAATCAAATTTCTTTAATGTGCAGTTTTTAGTTGGGGAAAAACATAATTGGCTACTGAGAAAACGGCCATTAATGCCGTTGGGTCATATTTGACCTGGAGCAAAAATCTTGAAGTTTTGTTAAGCACAATTCTTTTAAAATGATTTTATGTGAAGAAGAATATCTCTCTTCCTTCCCATAACCTATTTTCCTAGTTCCAACACAATGCATCGCATTAGTAGGGGTCATCCCATGAGTGCTGGTCCTAACCAAAAAAAAAAAAAAAATATATTTAATTTTTACGATGGTTCAGAAATTGAAAATGATCTGGAATATGTTGAGCTATCTGACAGTTCTTGTGGGGATGAAATTAATGTAGCGCCGACCCCAGCAATTGCATAAAAAAGTGGTAAAATAAGATATTTCAAGAAACATCTTGCTAATATGCATGGAAGGGTCCGAACGCAGATTATTACAGTGACGGCAGGCTTGACACGCAATTCCTATATAACAATAACAAAGGCAGAGATTTCTAGTATTCAATTATTTTTTCCACCTTCTGCGTTGAACACTATTTTGATTTATAGGGAGGGTAAAAGTGGATTTGGTATTGATTTAATTGACGTCGACGACACCAAAATGTTAGCATTAATGGTTTACGTTTGTTAGATGGAGTGTTTGGATCAAATAATTAAAGTACTGAAAGTACTTTTTAAAGCAAGGATACACGCAGTGAACGCCAAATTTTTGAACAGTTTGCGCTGATACACTAGCCTTGGAAATTGTGTGTTGAAATATTGTCCAAACTTTACGATTTATTAGCAGCTAGTAGCATTCAGAGGAAGATGGAATATTTGGCAGTATTTACCACCAAAACCGGCCAAGTATGGTATACAATTTCGGGATTCGACCACTAGCTATGCCTGGAATATACAACTGTATACAGGCAAAGAAAAGGAGCTATGTGTAAAAGAAACCGAGCAATGCGTATATGTCTAAAGTTGATATTTGGTCTGAATGGTCACAATGCACAGTGTAAGATTTAGCCATTCTAGGGGGACAAAATTAAATATCTTGGAAAAAATTAAACTAGACTCATGAATTTTGGTACAAGGTGTTGCTAGGCAACTATGTACCATTGTCAAAAAATGGGCGAAATTGGATCACTGCCACGCCCACCTCCCATATAATTGCAAAAATTTATATATGATATTATTCGCGTTGGATAATCAAAAAGTAAAAAAACGGCGAGTATGCATGAGAATGTTTAAAATAAATAATAAAGAGGTAGAAGTAATAATAAGTGTTTAATTTTTCTTCATTCATTTTAAAATAATATAAATTAAAGTAAGAATAAAATGTTAAAATTAATGGTTTTCTTCTGGTATTTCTGGAGATTGCAATAAATGTAGTACTTCAGTTCTTCCATAAATATGGTTTACGGAACGGTCAAGCCTTTAATTTTCGGGTGTTTTAAGCCAAATATCACAACTTTCGTGGTATGTGGTATTATCACTCATTATTTGTTTCTATTTGTTTTAATGGCAAATCTCGGAAGATAATTGTATATGTGCCTTAAAGAAGGTACTTCAGACGTTCGTTTAAAACTAATTTGGTGTTGAAGTGGTTTGAAGAAAAGAATTTATCGATTATAGAATTTAGTTTTAATTTTTTTCTTAACTTAACGAAAAGAGTAATTGTTTAAATGAAATAGCACTAAAGTAATTTTGCAGTTCTAAAAAAAATTATCATGATATTAACAGCGATTAAGTTGAGCTTCAAAACAAAAAAAGAATCGTTAAAAAATTCCATTCCAATTAAAATTTACACGCTTTTAAAAATGAGCAATTTCATGTAAGTGTTTTTGTTGTTTTTAATTCACTCAAAAATATTCAAGTTTAAAGTAACGAAGTGTTGTTATTGTTGACAAATTAGGCAAAGTTTTTGCATTTTCTTATTTAATAACAAGTGCTCTTTCATATTTGATAAATATATTTACTCACATTTAAACTAACAAAAAACGTCTTTTGTCCAGCTATATTAGCAAAATCTTACACTGTGCAGTGTGAATAAAATTTCTCAAGACTTTACAATTGGAATAAAAAGTGCTAGAGAATAACTGTAGTAGGAATTGCCACTAAGGATACTACCCTTTTTTCATATGTATATTTCTAAAAAGAATAAGTCCGTAAAACTTCCCAGCAATTTCCTCAAGCTGTATTTAACTGCCATAGCTTTTATACTATTTACATCAGCTAACCATGTCTGGAACGATAACTGTTGTGCAAACGTCAGCAATTTTTTTATAAAACAGCGAAGAACAATATCCAGAGCCTTATTTTCGCGAGAAATTGAAAATTAGCTGAGCGTAGTAGCTGAGCAGAAACAATTACCAACAAAAAAAATCTGGACCATCAAAAAATATGTGTGTTTATATAAAATTTTCTACTTGGGTCAAATTTGTCCCGAAGATCGTTAACGTCAGTAAATTTGAAGACCTTATGAAGGTTAATGAAACTTTTGCTGCGATACATTTGTGTCTTATAGAAAATGGACAAGTGTAGTCTTTTTCGTCTACCAGCAGTTTTGTTCTGAAAGGAAGAAGAAGAAATAGGAAAGGCATTGAAAAAACTTTAAATACTGCAAAACAAATGGTTCACTGGACCATTTCTTGTTCATGTGGCCTGAGACACTTTAATGGCACTTAACCAAATTTTTATATCTCACTAGAGAAACCCTGACCGCGTTGCTGGACAATACAATAACATACAAACACACCATCAGTAGGTGCGCGTATAACGCATAATCGTAGAAATTTTTCGATAGTTTTTGTTATAAACCATTAGTGAAAGTAGGCCTTTTCAATTAAAGTAGGCATGTACTCGTTTGAAAATCGGTTGAGTGGTTCTTGAGTTATAAAATGACGAACATAGGATAACTTATTTTCATATTTATAGATTAGAGCGATAATTGTGTACACATATCGAACATTTTACATTTAATTACAAAATTAATTAATTAATGGCAAAATTATTACAAAAACTGAAAATAATTTTGTTCCCCTTGTCAATGCACCTTCAAACTTAAGGGCGGATGAGCCCTTCCCGATATATGATCAGCCTTATTTTTTGCGCAACATAGGCACAACATTTCTAGAATAAGTTAAGGCACAATTTCGCAAATAAAAATAGTTTTTAGAAACATTTTGAAAATTTTGTTTTTTAAAAATTCATCAAAAATTCGAAAAGGGGCCAAAATTAGGGTTGGTCATTCATTTGACTCATCTAGGAGCATGCTACGCGCTGCAGGGACCAAATTAAGAATTTTCTTAATTTTTTTCAATAAACTTAACCTTTTTTGAGCTACGCGAATATATGTTGTGCAACCTCCTCCATTTTCGAAATAACGGTATATCTCGAAAACAAAAACTAACCTAAAAAAAAAGTTTTTCAGAAAATATAATTCAATCTTCTTTTGTAAAATGCTTTCTTTGAGAATTTTTCTGTAATAAAATTTGTTTATTAAACCAGTTTCATTAAGATGCCTTTTTTACTATTACAGGAATCTTATTAAAAATGTCACATAAATGTAGTTTTTAGTAAAAACCATTAAAATTGTTTTGATTGTATAGTATTAAAAAGCCTCGTGCAGGCTACAGGGTACCCATGTCAGCCTTTAGACAACAATAGGGTGTTTATGGGTTTCGTGACGAGTGGATGACATCTACACATATAAGAGCTAAAGATTTTTTTTAGATATGCTGCACTATTACTCGGCTTCGTGTGTTCATTTAGGAATATGTTTGTTATACATCAAGTTACAAGAATAATTACATCAATACCATCGACAGACTAACACATGAACAATTTACATTCACTTTGTTACATTTACAATGAAATTAAAAGCAAATTACTAAAAATTTTATATAAAGATATATTTTACTTGCATCAGCAAGTAAATTTTCCAAAAATTAAACATTATTAAGAATTTTTACCTACCTGTTTCGTATATTGAGACTAATATAAAAAGGTTTACTATGTGTGTAATCTAGTATGCTCACCATAATTAATAAATAAAACGCATTATTATTTAACAATTTCTGCAGTTTAAATGTATACTATAAATTACAGTGCGTTGTCTTAGACCCAAAAATCACTCATCATGATTTTAATGAATTATAAATATTTTTGAATATAATTATCTGACGAATATAATAGCAATTTCGCCCAGTGCTTTGGATTACTTTGCTCTCTGTGTTCATTACTTATTTGGATTACCATGTTCGCACGGCTCTTTCGTAATCCTTTTTGACAGTTCTTCTTCTTCATATTATTATTACTAAACTTAATTGTTTCATGTTACATGTGTGTTAAGACTGGAAAGAAAAAGTTAAAAATATTATTTCAAAGAAATATACAAAATAATTATTTTTTCAGTAAATAGAGAAGCTGTAAGCAAATGTAGTCAATGCAGCGAGCGGGCATTGTTGGAGATATGGCGAGAAAAAATGGGCGAGCCATATACTACTTGCAGCTCTTTCAAAAGCTGGAAATATGTTTCCTGTACATTCAACAGGTTGTAGATAACCATACTCGTGTCCTCTGCCAATATTGCGAATAACCTTCTTCTTATCAATATTTTTTTTATAATTGGGGGATTCACAAGGTGTCATAAAGTCATATGTCTTAAAATAATAACATGAAAAAATACGACTGTTGTGAGCAACCCCTCATAATTTAATGTGCTATTAATTACGACAGCTCAATAAACATAGCAAGCAACGTTCTATTTATTTAAGACACTTTTTGTTTACAAACCAACAACAATATTTTTAAACCATTGTAAAATGTTAGAACATTATGACAATAAACCATGATAGCACACCTTGTGAATACCCCAAATATATTTTTTTGATTTCATTCCTTTTTTTTTTTTGATTCTATTAAAATTTATAATATAAATTTACTTTTTTGCTTGTTTACTTTTCTTTGTTTATGTTATTATTTGTTTTTATTTTTTTAGTGTTTTGACAGCTGGTGGTGGTAAAAAACCGATAAAAATTAGAGCTCACATTGATTTTGAAGTAATCCACAGGGTAATAGAAATAGAATTACGTACAAATGAGATGATCCGCTCTCAAAATTTTGTGTGACGAATTATGTAATTTGGATCATAACTGGGCTGTGAATTACGAATGGGAGAGCGAATTACGAAAACACGCTGCCGTGCAAACATGTTATGATAATAAAAGATTTTTTCAGTTGCTTCTCAATTTTGTCGCATGAGGGCTTTAGATTTAACTTATTTAGAATTAGACATACCACAGGTGGAAAGGATATATTAAGTTCGTTAGAATTTCTGCAATATTGATCTTAGACCCTATAAAGGATATATATATTGACGATGTCCAACTGTCCCTCCGCCAGTTTGTCTGTCTCTTGAAATGGGCTTTCCGAATGTCAGAGATATGATGGAGATGCTAGGTCGTTATAAACATATATCTCGTTAAAGTTTGCTATTGAAATTCAGTCAGATCGGTCCATAAATGACTGAGATGTGAACAAAATCTCAAATTTACCCATCAAACTTCACTTTTTAAAGTCTTCTTATAATCTTTGAAATATATTATTAAAATACACCCAGTAGAATACTAGTAGTAAAAATAAACAAAATCAGTTCAAAAATAACCGAGGTATAGCATAGTTGGGAGTAGTGCACTAACCAAAAGTGGGCTTTATTTGGTTTTAGGCACAACAAACTGTTTTCCGAGAGTAGGGTTTATATGGGGCCTACGGTAAATTATGGAACGATCTTCATGAAATTTGGCGGTGAGATTTCTCGTAGAAGGGTTTATATGGGGCCTGGTGTAATTTATGGACCGATCTTCAAAAAATTTTACAGTCTGATTTCTGCTCCTATAAAACTGTGACGTGCCACATTTTGGTATGATAGTGTTATTTATTACGGTTTTAGGCGTACTAATATTTTCCGGTAGTAGGGCTTATATGGGGTCTAGGGTTAATTATGTACCGATCTTCACGAAATTTCACAGTGTGACTTGCATTCACATTGTGAATTTTAGGTGTAAAATTTTATATCACAGACAGACATGGCTAAATCGACTAAGAATTACTCAAGGAGCCAGAATTTATATACTTTATGGGGTCTTAGATGTATAATAAAAAAGTTTCATACGGAATGACAAACTTAGTATACCCTCATTCACCAGTAGTAGTGATGGAGGGTATAACAAGAAAAATGAAAAGAAGATCGCGCAAGTATTTGTTTCTGCCTTAGAACGCCTGCCGAGAAATTGAGAATTTTCTAGCTGGTGGCCAAGAATTAATGGGTGGTTCAACTATAATGCACGAAGTTAATTGTGAGTCACACCTTAACGTCAAGTTTTTTGCCCAACTTAATTTGTTATTTCTTAGTTTCAGTGTTTGACAAATTCAACCATGGAGAGGTACACAATTGAGCAGCGCGTTAAGATTGTTGAAGCCTTTTACGAAAATGGGCGTTCAAATCTAAATGCATTTCGTGCAATTCGTGATTTTTTTTGTCACCATAATCGACCAAATGTATCCACAATCGGGAGAATTGTGCGTAAATTTCAGCAAACCGGGTCTGTAGGAAGTGTGAGAACGCCTGTACATGCTCGCCCAGTTCGTTTTGCGGAAAATATTGCTGTTGTTCGCGATAGGGTCGTACTTCTTCGAAAATGAGGGCGGCCAAGCAGTTACCGTGAATGGTGTTCGATTTAGCAACATGGGAACGGGCTTCTTGTGGTCAGAAATTGAGTATATAGACCTGGAAGAGAAGTGGTTCAAATAGAATGGTGCGACTTGCCACACAGCCAACGAAATAATGGCTCTTTTGCGCGAGAAATTCAATGGCCGTGTTATCTCATTGTCTGTTACTATCATATGATTTGAAACCGTTGTACTTCTTTTTCGCAAAACCTTCAACTTTTTTATGCTCTGCTGTTGTTTTTTTGTTATTCATTCCAAGCAACTCTTTTGCAGCTCTAAGTAAGCACATATTTATACGCTACGAAATATGACATACGGAGATGCAGTATGGTAAGTGAACGAATGCTTAATAAATTAAAAAAATATATATATAAAATTTGAGGAGCCACGAAATTCCCTTACTACGAAGCAGATTTGTAAAGGAGCATATTAAGGAATAACGGTAACAAATAGTTCAGTGTTCAAAGCTGATCGTTACGTTCACTAATTTTTGTTTGCGCTCAATAAAGCGCTTTCTGTGTCAAAAATGTATTGCTTCAAAGTGGGAACACCCCATATAAAATTCATGTCTTCCGTACTATGGTAAACGAAACTTTTACGTTTCTCCCTTACAAACCTGCTTCATGGAAGCTCCATTTTTTATTGGGTGCCTACAAATATATATAGCTTATGTTATGCGCCGGGTAATCAGGAAATTACACTGGAAAATAGATTTTTCAAATAGACAATAGATAACTTGTGGAGAGAAACCGTGATCACAATTTTCTATTTCTTTTGTTCTAATTTCTTTCTTTAGGAACCCTGTTATATTTATTACTAAAATTACATTTTTTAAAAAGAAAATTTATTTATGGTAAGAAATAAAAGCGTTAACAGATTGATGCCAATTTCCTGTCAGAAAGTTTTTAGAAAAAGTGGATTGACTAAAAAATTTAAACAATTTAGTGTTTTTGTTTAAAAGTGTATGACATTTTAATAATTTTTAATTAAAGAAGTTCATAAATGAGCCGCAGAATTTAAATGTTGGATTCGTTTGTCAAAAAGACTTCGTCAATTCGAACATCATTTTAAAATTTTATGTACAACTTTTCCTAAAGTCTAAAGCAAAGGGGCAAGAAGACTTGCAGAAACTGAAAAACGATACCAAAGGCTGTGAAAGGAAATAATTATGAAAAGTATTAAAAAAGTATGAGGTCAATCATTTAACCAGAATAAATAATAAAGCGACTGGTATTTGACGGGAGCAATAGTCCAATATGGATCGTTTGCAAACGATTAGATTGCAATATGTTTTGACCGAATTTGAGCTAAATATCAACAGAATGGAGCTTGTATGGGGACATGTTAAATTATGGAATGATTTTTACCATTAATTAATTAGTCTACCGATATGACAACATTACATGACTTTCTTCTTAATATTTGAAAGTATTTTTTATACCCGCTTCTCAATTAATTGTCACTCACTAATGGTCAATGCACTATTGATGCCCAAAAATGTTTTGCACATGTATTGTGAGAAAATTTTAAAGTACAGTGACACGCAAAATCTAAGCACATATATTTTCATTAAAACTTAATAGCAAGAGAATTGCTTTGGTTGTAAAACATTAATAATAATTTCTTTCTATTTTTCAAATTGAGTTTTATAATTTTGACTATTTAGAATTTGTAAAAAACAATATGTATTAAAAATTTTCCAATTTTACAAAGTAAAAATAACGAAAATTCAGTGTGAACTGCGTGCACGTTTGAAAATTAGAAGTAAGAATTGTATCTAAGAAAACTCCAATAAATGTGCTGTTTAGAAATAACCAGCAAGAGATTGCGTAGTAAAATTTATATGAAAATCACTCAAAAAACTGAGTGTTTTTCATATAAATATGAATACACAATCACTTGTATGTTATTTGGAACAGCACAAAAGTCTTCTACATTTATACTTCTATGACAGTTTCGTTAAAGCATTAACATATATTTTAAATTTCATCAGCACTTATCTTACACACTGTATTTGAAAAAAAAAAAATATCAACACAGCCTCAGTGCATGTGCATTCGTCGCTGTCTTACGAGTAGCAAAATTAATGAACGTAAAAAACAAAGGGGTGGGGCTTTTAAGCAACTGTTTGCTGAAATGGACATCAATGCTATAGTGAAGCATTTGTTTTTGTCTTCTAGCGCATATTTCACCTCTTGGTGTGACATTGTAAGGGGTAAATCAGCCGGCTTACACCCGAAATCACAGCGCTCTTTGGGGTTTAATGATTCCAAGGTGACCGAAATTTACCTCAGAACTTAGGGATGGGCATATTGAAAAAATATATCGATATATATCGTTTCGATATTTTTTAGGAGTATCGATATTTATTAATTAAAAATATCGATACATCGATGTATCGAACATACTAAGCTGAAATTATTACCAAGTTTAAAAACTTAATATACCTATGTCAATACATATTTACATATGCACAAACATTTTACATATAATTCCATTCTAACTTTTAATTGTTGCTTTTAATTTCAAATTTACTGCCTGTCCCTCTATTTCAAACGAAACTTTCATTCGCTTAACTTTTATTTAAAGCAAAAACCAATTTTACAATTTAGTTTTTAAGGTAAGCTATGCTAACGAAGATATCGTTGGAAATCGAGGGACCAGCAGTTAATTCTACAATAAAAAAAATTCAAAAAAAAGTAAAGAATACAAAAAAATTTTTATTTATTCACCATATGAAATATAAAAAAAAAAATAATTGGGATTATATAATGCCGGATTATATACTGCCGGTAAACGAAACTTGTGACACATACTATACTTGTAAACTGTGCAATATTTTATTTTTAATATATTAGAACATGCTCAAAAAAAACAAACAAAATATTTTTTTTTATTATTAACATTCCAACTTTCTTTAGTCTATTGCTGCTAATACGCCATAATTAAGGGGATTCTTTGCATAATTCTAGGGACCCTTTTTTGTTGTCATCTCTTAAAAAACCGAGAGAAAACTAAACTGTGTAATCTATGAAAATGTACAATGGAAATGCGCCGTTACTTTCTTAATATTAGTTAAAAAACATTTGATGCAATTCTTAAAAACAACAGTATTGTAAGCTGTTGAGCGACGGTTAAAATGTTGAATTTTATTAGAAAGAGATCTTAAAAATATCGAATTCGATAGTCGTAGATAAATATCGATGTATCGATAATCGGTATTTTTAATATCGACGATATATATCGATTATAATTTTTTTAAATTTCGATATCGATATTTATTGCCCATCCCTATCAGAACTTAACTGATAGTGCCACGGAACTCAATAGCCCCCGGCAAATCAAATAAGCCTGTCTATTGGCACAAGAAATGGCGACAAGAAATGCTCCCTGAATCCAAGGACTCGGAAGATGGTGTTGTTCTTCTTTGAAGGAATACTTTCGGAGAGCACGGGCTGGCTGTGACTATACCCACATCGGGGAGCCCATGTGGAGTGGGCACTTGCTGCGATTTCCAAATCATCCTAACGTTCTGTTGCTATCTGTACGGAAACTGCCTTGAATCAGATTAGCAGTGGATAGCTCCAGCTCCTAAACAAGGGAGAGGGTATTATTTAGCCGAGCATGCTCTCAAATTGCAATCTAAGTATGAAACGTGATGACCGCATTTGCGGGGGCATATGGTAAATGCATATATAAATCACCTTGTCGTTGAAAGCAACCATGAGATTAGGCCATAGTGCAGGTGCTCATGTAAATCAGTATCACAGTATACAGTTTGAAAAATGTTTAATGATTTGAATGTGTTCAAATGGAATTGTGATAGGACCTGCAAATACGCTGAAGTTGACAAGACTTTTGATGCCATGAATTTGTTGAAAAATAAAGTGTCATATAAAATATAATCTCATGTTTATGTTTAGGTTACAAAATACCTGACAAGTTACGCTTAAAAATTTATTCTAAGGAAACATACAAAAATTCCCAGTATCACATACTATAGATAGTGACTTGTGAAATGAAGACGAGAAAGACCAAGTGTTGCAAATTAATTTAACAACCACCAATTTTAAGAGGATTTTAATACTTCTTTAAGCTTCAGTTGTATCTTAAACTAATTAAAAGTAAAAGGATCATATACTCAGTAATATTTCTTTAATAATTTGTTTTATAAATTTTTTCTTTGCTTTTACTTTAAAAGATATCCAGCGCTTTTTTCAAAAACTTCTTTTTTACTTTATCCCTTTTTGGTTAATTTTTCCAACTTTTTCTCGCGCTTAGTGCCCGATGAGTTGGCATCACTGTGTGCATGTGTCAAAGTAGGGCAAGCAAAATGTTCGTTGGCTAAACATGCGTAACAAGGAATGGAAAATGTACCATCACTTTTTAAAGCAACAGCAATCCTTAAAATAACTAAAAAAAAAAAAAACAACTCCACAGTGTGTCTGCAATTCTATTGTTTGCATGTGTCTACATTTAGCAAAACCCAACAAAAACCGAAAAAGATTGAAAAAACAATTTTCGTATACCCAAAAGGCAGACAATAAAGACAAAATAACTGAAATTTGACTGGACTTTAATTGCTTGGGGTTTTGTTGGACAATCAGAAAAACCAAAAAAATGTTTCTGTTTTATCTGCTTACTCTTTTTTTTTTTATTTGCAAACTTAAAAAAATATATTTCTATATAAAAATATCTTTACCTTAGTCCTTTATAAAATTGTATAAAAACGTGTTTGAAGAGTCTGTAATTGTAGATTATGCGTGCTGGACAGGGTGACCATATTAGCGTTTTCTTGCTAAATTTAGCTTTATTTTTTCATGTTTAGCTTGAAATATTTGATTAAGCTTTTAGCCTTTTTAAATAGCTTTTTCAACAATACCTTTTTCTAGCTTTCTACTTTAATTTAAATTTCGTGTAATTAAGTTTTATTTATGTGTGGTAGCCATATAAAGTACTTAAAAAATAATAGTCTGGCAGCCCACTAACAATCGTTGTTCCAGATTTGATATACAAACCATTGTCGCCAGGCCGGAAAAGTACAAACATTTTTCATCTAATAGATTCTTATTTACTTACGATACTGTACCTATAGTTTTATGTTTCTAAGTTCCATATTATAAAAAAATTCAAAAAGCATCACATGTAGAACGGAAAAATAATAATAAAATAATTTTCCGTATTTCTCCTTTTTGATAAATTTGTTCTCCTCATTGAATGTTACATATTCAGATATACCTACATAAACACTGTTTAGTCTAAAATATCGAAATAATTCAAAGTTATTATTATAAATCTATAAAAAAATATAGCTTTATTTGTTGGCTTTAACTTTTCGTCTTTCAAACATGGTTTAGCTTTATATTATTTTCAAATTAGGTCACACTGCTTCTGGAGACAAAATAAAATAAAGAGGCATAAATGTCGCCATAGATATAAACTAGGAAGATCGAACGGTTATTATTCGACCGGTTTTAACCGGATATTTTAGTTTTGCCCAAGCCGGTTAATTTAAAATGTCCATTTTTCGAATATCGAATAAACCGGTAATTTTGGTATAAATCCCCGGTTATTTTAATAATGTTTACTTTATATACGTTTTCCTTACTCTTGTTGTAAACGTACCCGTTATTTAAGTATTTTTCTAACTGAATATTGGGCAAACTTAAACTTTTTATAAAGAATTTCAAAACAAAATGTAGCAAAAGTCAAAAAACATTATGAACAATGTGAATACAAACCGCTTATAAAATAATTTTAAATACTTAAATACTGGCTAAATTGTTTTGTTTGCAACTTTTCAAAATTTTGGTTGAAGTCTATTGATTCATATAGACATGCTGAACCAACACAAATTAAAACTCATTTAAAATAAATTTGGTAGAATATCTAAAATAATAAATTTATTAAATATTTATAATTTTTTATTTCCTGTTGCAAAACGTTTTCTAGATCAAACATCATTTAACAGTTTTTAAATAATATAATACAATTATCTACTTACAAATAAAGTTTAGTAAATAAAAAGAAATTGTAAAAAATAAAGCTAAATTTTGATTGATTTACTGATCTCGTTTTTTTGGATTTTATCGTCAAATATTTGTTAGGTCTGAACATGCCATAACTCATATCTATTTATATATTTTGTTGGTTTGTAAATTGTTTTGTTTTTATTCAAATAAACGTTTTATTACAAAAACTTATTTGAATTTCGTGTTTTTATGTATTCGAATTAAAAACGGTTATTTTAAAAATGCTTAACCGAAAACTGGGGTGTTCAACTATTCGGAGTATTCGAAAACCGGTTTTTGAAAAAGTCAAATAATCGATCTCCCTAATATAAACCTTAAAATTGTTATCTGATACTGAAACGCTATACTCTCTTCCCTACTCTGTACTTCATTCATTTATGGTTCAAAGATTTATAGGCATCCTTTTTGTGTTATTGAATGTTGTTGTTTTTAAGTTTTTTATAAATTTTAATTTTGACAATATTTCATTACATATAGAATGTATGCAAATATTTGTATGTATTTATTTTAAAAACATTTATTGTTGCCTTGTGAACTGTGTTGCAAATACAACAACTGCAAAAAAAAAATTAAAAAAGGAAACAATTTTATATCATCAGAGAGTATTTTTTTATTGTTTGTTGATCGTTGTTATTACTTTTAAAATACATGCACATACAGAGCACATACCCTAGTGTAAATTTTTAGTACATATTTACATGTATTGTTTACATTATGAATATCCCTGTAGTTGGTGGGGCTAGTTTGGCATAAGGACATTTAATTGGGTCTTTGAACCATATTTTATTTCTAGCTTCTTTAATTAGGGACTTTTACTACAACTACAATGATTAATTGACTTTCATAGCTACTTGGCATTAGTGATTTCATGAGTTCTATTAGGTGGTAAACGCAACAACACCACTTGCATTGCTATGGGTTAGAGAGGTAACTAGGACAATAATGAAATATAAAACATTAATAAAATCTTTAATTATACCCACACCACTATATGGAGAGGATTTTATGCTGGGCTGTGCAATGTGAGTAAAAGTCGCGCTGTTTGTACCTAAGTCGGAATTGAGTCGGAATACCCTTAAAAAAGTCCCTAAACCGACTTCAACATATCTCGTGCATAACAAATTCAAGGAATTTTTTCGCTCTCATGAAGACAGTTTTGAGCTGGACAGTAGGGTTATAACTTTTTGCAATTATTGCGAATATCAAATTCTTCATCGCATAGCCGTATAGACCATTAAAAAATATTAAGAAATTATGTATTACTTTTTCGCGATCGTTAAAAAAATTTCTTCACCAAACGCGATGAAGTTTTGAATTTAAATTTTTCTCCTAAGTATATAAAATTATCATTTAAGAACAATATTTAAAGTATTTTCTAAAATTTTCATGACTATAACAAGATCTTACCATTTGTACGGCAGAAGGAGCGCAAAAAATCGCAATATTATTATTCAATTTCGCGGTTTTAAAAAAAACTTAATTTTAATGTAAAATGATAGATGTTGTGATAGATGAGTTGTTTGGCGGATATTATATCAAACAGTGATAATTAAAAAAAAAAAAAAAATACCTTTGCAGGTAAAAGTTTTATTTAATTTTATTTTGGACTTTTCGGACTAATTTTATTTTTTACTTATGGTACGCACCAATTTTTTTCTTTTATTTGTCGCGTTATTTCAAATGAAATTTAAAAAAAGTTCAAGAGCTATTAAAAAAAAATTCCACTGGATGGAAAAAGAACTTTTCCAGATTTATAAAGGCTTCAATAAAATGTTGTAGTATAAAAGAAATGGATTTATCGCTATCTACGCTAAACAGAATGCCAAATGAGAAACTTATTATAGGCAGATATAACGCCTTGTATAAAGACAACAAAAATAAAAAGCAAAGGTATGTTACTATCAGGCATGTCACAAATTCCGATCGGAATGGTTTTAATTCCGTATGTTCAATTCCGATCGATTTAGTTTTAGCTTCTTCAGATTCCGATCGATTTTGCTAAATGTGTTTTTTTATAACAACTCTTGTTTTACAATTGGATATGGCAACTTTACATAAAAACCATATGATTTTTGTGTTAAGTATGGCAATGTTCAGCGTAGAAAAACAAAAATCATATGTTTTTAAAAAACAAAGTAAAAAAGATACCCATTTTAAAATATTAAAAATTTTCAAAAATTAAAAAAATGCCGGAGTATCAATAGTTGCAGTAATGGAGGCACAAAGTGACCAAAACGCTCATGCAAAATTACGTCGGCGTATATTAAGGGATGCTTCCTTGCCAGTATTTGATTTAATGAAACAGATGTTAATTTTCGTTCAATGAATAAAGTGGTTTGTGAGGAAAAAAAGGTGGCAGCGCAACGGTAAAGAATTTATTATGTTTTTAATAAAATCAATATAAAGTAAAATAAACAAATCAAAAGTGTGTTATTTCTTCAATGTATATCATAAAAAACATTTATTTATCCATAAAAAATAGTTTTAAGTAGTTTTTTCGGTTATAAAATACTGAAACAATCAATTCCACTTAGAAAACCAAAAGTGGTTTCATTCCGAAAAATTTTTCGTTTTTCGTTTTCTGAAGAAGCAAAATACGGAATTAAAACCACTTTCGATCGGAATAGAATTCTATGACAGGCCTGTATTTCCGAAGAATTATTTGCCTCGGGATTAAGTTAAATTTAAAAAAAACAAGTTAGAGTGCTATATTCGGCTGTGCCGAATCTTTGATACCCTCCACCGACAGGGGCTCTATATGATAAATACATACATATATATTATAGCTTAACCCGGTGCGCTTCGCTACAATGACCCCGCACATTTTTATATTGAAATTTATAGTTTACTATAATAGTAGCTTTAACCACGTTTGAAGACTCTCCCTTTAATAGTTCTTCAGTTGAGCGATATTTAATGTATGCATCCTATGGGAGGTATTTCCCCCCCTGCGCCTACCCGCTTTATTTTTATTTTCAAAAGTGTAGTATACCATAAGAGTGACTTTTAGAAAGTTTGAACATTCTCACTATTACAGTTCTTAAGATATGCGATGTTAAACATTGGCGTCCTATGGGGTATTCCTATACCCCCGCTGCTATTTTATTTCAATTCCGGGGCTCAGAAGATCCTACTACAAAAAGTTCAGCAAAATGCGTGCAGCGTCTCTTAAGATATGCGATAATTAATATTGGCATCCTATGGGGGGTACCAATTCCACTGCCCCTATCGAAAAAATAAGTAGCCTATTTTATTTTTAGGGCTCACGTGATGTTACTGTAAAAATTTCAGGAAAATCGGTTCGATAATTAATATTGGCATCCTATGGGGGGTACAAATTCCCCTGCCCCTATCGAAAAAATAAGTAGCGTATTTTATTTTTAGGGCTCACGTGATATTACTGTAAAAATTTCAGGAAAATCGGTTCGATAATTAATATTGGCATCCTATGGGGGGTACCAATTCCCCTGCCCCTATCGAAAAAATAAGTAGCCTATTTTATTTTTAGGGCTCACGTGATGTTACTGTAAAAATTTCAGGAAATCGGTTCAGTAGTTTCGGAGTCTATAAAGCGACAAACAAACATACAAACATACATAATTCATTTTTATATATATAGATAAACTACTCTTCACAAAAACGAGCGTTAGCATTAAAATTAGTTGCGGTTTAGACCTGAATTAAATTATTGACCTACAATAAGAAAATTTTATGCGTTTCTGTTAGAACTTTGAACTGGCTTGAGTAAAATATCATGATTCGTAAAAGTTTTAGCCGAACTAAAATAATTTTTAGGAGCGTTATTTGTATTGGACCCATGGTAAATTATGGACCAATCATCCCAAAATTCTGAAGACTTATTTCTGGTATTACAAAAAATAAATTAGAATAAATTTCAATACAGCAGTGTAATTAGTTTTAGCGTTTACAGTGAATTTCACAAATTTGCATGATCTTTTTTCTTGCCATATGAATTAAGGTAAAAAATTTCACCGCAATATCTATATATGAGATGGTTTTAGGCGAATTTAATTATTTTCCCGAAGTGGGCTTTATTTGGTTTTAAGCTGTTTTCCGAGAGTAGGGTTTATATGGGGCCTAGGGTAAATTATGGACCACTCTTCACGAAATTTGGCAGTGTGATTTCTCGTCCTATAAAACTGTGACGTACCGAATTTCAATTTGATAGCATTATTTATTACGGTTTTAGGCGTACTTAACGGTTTTCCGGGAGTAGGGTTTATATGGGGCCTAATGTAAATTATGGACCGTTCTTCAAAAAATTTTATAGTGTGATTTCTGGTCTTATAAAACTGTGACGTACAAAATGTTAGTATGCTAGCGTTATTTATTACGGTTTTAGGCGTGCTAAACTGTTTTCCGGGAGTAGGGTTTATATGGGACCTAGTGTAAATTATGGACCGATCTTCAAAAAAATGTACAGTGTCATTTGTGACGTACCAAATTTTAATATGATAGCGTTATTTATTACGGTTTTAGGCGTATTAAACTGTTTTCCGGGAGTAGGGTTTATATGGGACCTAGTGTAAATTATGGACCGATCTTCAAAAAAATTTACAGTGTGATTTCTGGTCCTATAAAACTGTGATGTACCAAATTTAAGTATGCTAGCGTTATTTATTGCGGTCTTAGGCGTACTAAACTGTTTTCCGCGAGAAGGGTTTATATGGGGCCTATGGTAAATTATAGACCGATCTTCACGAAATTTATTAGTATGATTTGCAGTCGTAAAAAGCGAATTCGTGCAAAATATGTCATTGCGTGCATTATTCCACTATTTATGATAGTTTTTGTATTAAAATTATCAATTTTTTTTGGGTAGTGGTTCCACATATTGATTAATAGTTCTGATCCTACTAAACCGATGTTGCTGGATTTCAATCCCAAACTGCTTAGGATAACTACAAGCAATTTGAGACCAAGTTTGTTCTTTTCTTTTGCGTTTTTCGAAAGTGAGCGTGTTTTCAACAGACGGACAGACGGACAGAGGGACAGACGGACAGACGGACATGGCTAAATCGACTTAGAATTACTCAAGGAGCCAGAATATATATACTTTATGGGGTCTTAGATGTATTATAAAAAAGTTTCACACGGAATGACAAACTTAGTATACCCTTATTCACCACAGTGGTGGTGGAGGGTATAAAAATACAAATGCATTATATAAATCGAAAAGTTTAAACTTTACAAACTACAATCTGAATCTGAGATCCTTTGTGATTCAGATTCATCAGCTACGTTACATTTACATATTTGTTATACAGCTACTTATTAAATATATTTAAAATATATTTATAGCATATATAAACAATAAATGTAAAAAAAAAAACACATTTTTTTTGTGGAGCTTTAAAAAATGCATTTGGTGCGGAAACTTTTTTGGCCAAAATGGCCTAAAAAATTTATTTTTTTTTATCAATACTAGATTGCCCATCCCGTGGTGGGATGAAGAAATTTTGTCCAAAGAAAGTTATAACCGTACTGGACAGTATGTGAACTCATAATATCTACCAGGGTAGATAATGACTTTATCCTTTCTATTTGTGTGAGGCATTTCATATATATACACATTTTTTTTATCAAAAAATCTAATATTATAAGAATACTTAGTGGAGGAGTTCACACAATGGACAAAAGTTATCTCAATACTCAACCAAAAGAGCAACAAGATGTTGGTCTTTGGCGGTGTTTTTTAATTTATTGGATATTTCAGCCCTAGAAGCTTACAATATATGCGCCAAAAACCACACACAAAGTACAGTTAAAAAATATCAACGTAGATTATTCTTGATCTCCTTGGGTACAAATGATTGTATTTATATCACAAATAATATCTCGAGCCGAAAACCGGATGGTAGTTAGTAAGATTTTTACCAAGACTATCGAACACGGTATATATTTAAAAGCCCGCTTATACAAAAACACAAAACATAAAAAAACTTCCGCAATCTTGCTTGTATCGAAATTGTATATATATAAGTAGATTTCAATTTATTTTATGAAAAATAGTTCATTCAAGTGCTTAAATTAAATATTATAAAAGTGTGTTATAATTTAAAATATTTTTGTATTTTATTTATTACTGCGGTCAAGAGTCTAAATCAGCGTTCGAAAATATACATTATACAGTAGAAATATTGAAAACACAAGCTCTAATAGTAGGTGCGTTCGTTTACCCCAAAATTTGCACAAATTTGTGCAAGTTTTTACTGGATTTTACTGAAATGCGTTCGCTTACACAAAAATTTGCAAAAGAGAGCATCTACTGAGAGAGTAAAGTGACAGTTGTAAGCAAAGAGTCTGCAAATTTTTACTGAACAAATTTTTACCAGTAAAAACCAGTAGAAAACAAAAACATATGTTTCATTTAAGTAAACAAACAAAAGTAAGCATACAATTTGTAATAAAAACATTTAAAAGAACAAAAGCTGAATTAAAAGTGCAACAAAAACCAAAAATATTTATTACATCCTAAACAATTTTACTTACCACTTTGTACCTATTAATATTAAGTTTTCTTTTTTTGGCATCCATGGTAAAATTTGTGTTAATTGTTCAATATTACTTATTTTTGTTTTTGTTTACATTAATATTTTAGAGATGTAAAGCTAATTAATATATGATTACTTCTTATTGCATATTATTGAGGGTACCAAATATCAAAAATCAAATATTGATGTAGTTTCGTATCTAATTCAACTAGAAACAAAATTAAAAGTCATGTACAGAATAAACAAGTCTTAAAACTTGCACAGAAGCTCATTTAATAAATAAATTTGCTACGAATATATAATCATTACAATGCATTTCATCAAGTACCAAAAACATTATGTACTGGGTAGTCTAAACAACACATATTTTACAACACTAAGATTTTAAGCGATCAGCTGTTTGAATTAACCTGCAAGTTTTTGCAATTTTTCCGTTCATTTACTTTTTTGTGCAAGAGCCATTTTTGAGAGTAAAATTTTCATATTGCCCAAAATTTACTCAACTACTGGATTTTACTGGAAAAGTAAACAAACGCACCTAGTGTTTGTGTAGAAAATACCTTAAGAAAAAGTTTCTCTGTATTTGACATTCGTAAACAATAAAAATACTATACGAATCCAACTCAACATAAAGCAGAGAAGATATCATTTCGTATTGTTTTTTTGGTTTTGTAAAAAAACCCATAAACTTCGATTTGTTCAGTTTAGTATATTTATTTTCGTTCGTTCCAGTTGTGCTTAGCGCCCGTTTGTGTGATAAAGACAAAAAATACTTTTTTTTTACAAAAACAAACCACGATTAATTACTACCCGATTAACTGATCGGTAAAATTAAAATTGGCTATTTTCGATTTAGCTGGTTAATTTCAGTCGATTAACCGACGTAACAAAATTTTCAATTTTTTGTAGTATTATAACATATTTTTTGTGTTTTTATTTATTTGTTTCATCTCATATACAAAAGGAATGTGTTTAGAAAATACTTTTTCATACAAACAACCCTCCAAGCAATTGGTAGAGTGTTTTTCGACTGTCTACGAATTTTAACTACTTCGTCACATTTGATAGTTAAACAGTAGATTTTTCGGAATTTAACAACAACAAAATACGTTAGAATCGAATTATGAGTTCTCAAATTATACTTTTTCGTCACTTTAATGAGTTGTTCAGATAATTGTAACAGTTATATAATTACAACAATAGCACAACTGAACAATTCCCATACTATATTGACTTCTTTGCAACGATTTGCTGTTTAATAGTGAATACTACAAAAGGAAAATGCGCAAAAGAGCATAGTTTGTATTTAAGTTGCCATGTGATCGGTGCTACGTGCGTGTGAAATAATATAAATTTATAAAATTATGTAAAATAAAGTGAAATTTTTAATATTTGAAAAATGAAATAGTTATAGTATTGTACTTAAAATTAGGACTCCGCGGAATCAAAATATTACCGAAAAGTGTTCTAGTTTACGAAAGTTGTATAAATGAGTACACAAAACAGCCCAAACTTAATCTTCGGTTAGATTGGTTAAATGTTTAATAATTCCTCATGCATAATTTATTAGAGCAAATGAAAATGAAATTAAAAAATAATTGGATAATTATCTTTTTTTAAAGTATATTAGCGATTTTTTAAACTGTTTGTTTATTTAATGACTTTAAAAATTTTTGTGTGAAATTTAGTGTTTTTGTTTAATTTTTCTAGTGAAGATCAACGTTATTAGTGAAGAAAATTTGTAAAATAAAATTTGTAAGGCAATAAAAAGATATGCTTGTTGTAATATGATGAAGGTTTACAAAGTTAGTGTTTGAACAAATTTGTGATTTTCTGTAAATTCCTTTAACAAAATTTGTCGACATTAGGTTTTTAATTTTAAAGCATTAACAGCTACTTTGGTTAAATGTACTGTAAATTTTTTAATATTTGTTTAACTTTGAGCTCATTTATTTTATATCTTACTAAGATTATCCTTACAAAATCAAACAAAGATAAACAGTAAAATGGCCCACTTTTTATTATAAAGAACAATAAGAAAAAATGTAACTTCAGAAGACTGCTTTTTGGATCCAATAGCGATACTACTAAATTTAATTGATATTAAACTACCAATGCGCACTAATTCGTCATAAAATGTAGACACTAAGTGGATTCTTGAAGTTAATATTACCATAGTGGGACACTTCTTCCCGAACGGTGTAACTACATCAATAAGAATTGAATAGCAAAAGCGATAGGTTTTTGCTAAATGGGGAAACTATTTAGATTATTTTTCGATCGAAATTGTTTGCAGGGAAAGAAGGTGTTCAGTGATCTTTATTTTAAATAACGCAGCTAGCATATGGGTGATAATTTTTTGTTAAAATCACCTTAATGAACGTTTTCAGATAACTTTTGTGATTAAAAAAGATTTATCACTTGAGCGATTAAACATGGATTCATTCATATGTTCAAATAATGATTTCTCAATGTTTTGAACTTAAAACTGATTTATCACTAGAGCGATTGCAACAGCATTCACATATGATTCATTTATGTGATAAAAAAGGATTCAGCAAATTGTATCACAAATGATTCTTTGAGGTGATTCAGCGATAGGGTACCATTTTTCACAACGAGAGCATTATTTATGATCGAAAAATGAGCTCATATGCGGTTATTTTCCTATTGAGCTGATTCCTAAGAGATATGATTATGATAGAAAATGGTTGCTTGGAAGTGTTTGCTGTCAACAGCTTTTTGTTTCACGTTTTTTTCATATGTATTTGTTTAGTTATGTTTCTTCACATATCTTCTCATATCAATCTTTTAACAGAATTAACCGAAACTTTTAGAAATGCTTAACATTTCAAAAATTAAAACAGAACTCTAATGGCATAATGGAAGATTTTTTACGTTTAGTGAAATCCATTAAGAGGACCTAGAAATTAGATATAATAATAATATTATAAATTAATTAATAATAAATTTTATATTCTTTAAAATAACTTTTGATAATTAGACATTCTGTTTTATGGGTTGCTTTCGATTTCTCCAACCGCAACGATAACTGAAAGAAATTTGAAGTCAAGATTTATCAAAACTAAAAAAAAGAATCGCTTAAATCCTAAACATTTAAATCAAATAAGTTGTCTAAAAGATTATTTTAAATGATCTCATCATACTATTGCAATAACTAGTAAAATTATTTCACATATTATGTATAAATTAAAAAAAAATTTTTTTTCTTTGCTCGTTTTAGTTTAAGAATTATTTTGTTTGTTATGTTATTGTTTTGTTCCAAATAATAAATAGTTTATGCATTTTAATTTATTGAAATTACTTAATTTATAAAAAAAAAAACTGTATAAATCGGTTAACCGATCAAAAACATTTATCAATAACGATTATTAACCGATATAACCAAAACCTCGGTTAATTAATAATCGATCAAAGCCAAAGCCCGATTAAATGAATCCCCTAATGCCTACAGAACCACCAAAACTGAACTATTTTATAACGAAAAACAGAACACTACATACTGTTTGTTACATTCGTGAAAATAGCTATGAATGGTATTGAGGGTTATGCACTAATACACAAACACTAAAAAAATAGATATCGTTTCGCAAAAAAATGTTCGGTTAATTTTCGAACACTGGTCTAAAATTCCTTAGCAGAACCTGGGTTTTGATCAGTTTTTATAAATACATACTCCATATGCACACATATTATTAGCATCGAAGTCGGAGTTGGATTCAAAGTGGGACTTTATTAATTTCAGCGAGTGGAGTCGGAGTAAGAATTCATTCGGAATTCTCCACAGTCCTGGTTTTATGCATTTGTGTTTGTAACACTTTAACAAATCGGCTCTGGACCCACCTTTTAGTATACCGATTGACTTAGAATCACTTGTGAATCGATCTTACGATGTCCCTCCGTCCGGATGGCAGGCAAGCTATTTGGCTGGCTGCCCATGTGCACCTTGTGCGTAATTTAAGGTTGCTATTTTGGAGATATTGTACTGAAATTTGGTACATACGTTCTAATTATAACAAGAACCAATGCTATTAAAAATTGTTAGAAGTGGTTAATAATTTTACATAGTCCCTATACAAGCTTGTTTCAGGAATAAAGGCATTGTGCGCTTTAAGCATCTTCTTATATTGGTATTAAGATTAAATTTGGCGCAAACTTATTTTATTGCAATCTAAATCAACTTACGACTTTTATTGAAATCGGTCTATATTTAACCACAGCCCACAAAGAAATACTACTCCCGCAAATAACTTTTAATCTTATTAATGTTGGTATTGACATGACAACTACAGGTCGCAATTTTAGAGATAATTTAATGAGATTTGGTACACAAGTTTGAATTACCGCTAGGGTAAATCCTGTTGAAAAATGCTGATAATTGGTCCATAATATCTCATATCCCACAAGCATTCTTCCGAAATAGGGTCTTTGTGCCCATAAACCGTTTTATTGTATTGGCATTTCGACAAATGTTATCCAATTTTTTTTGATTGTAATCGTCTTACCAAATTTTATGGGAATTGGTCCATGGAAGCTTATAGCCATAGAACCACTAAACTAAATTTAATAAATCAACCAAACGATACAAAAAGCGTTTAGAGTTTTATATTCGAAGTTTGAATACGCTATTTTGCATAATTTGTTCAGCTACAAACGTCTAATGACGCTTGTAAGCTTTCTTAGTATGCATGCGAAAATTAAACGGAAAAGGGCAGGCATTTCATAATTTAATATGAATGAGGTGTTTTAATTTCTTAACCAATACTAAACACAAAGCCAACTACTTTTGTATACTCTGGTGTCCTAATGTACTGAAATACCAGGTAACAATTTCCACTTTTAAACCTGCTGGGACTTTGCAGTACGAGTACAATGCAAGTAAAAACATATTTTTATTTATACATTTGCAAGTATATATTGATTGCATTATACACAAAGGAGTAAATATCGATGTCATTCATTTTTATTAGTTTTTGTTTTTAATGTTGGGGTTGTTTATATGTATGTATTTATTGTTTTTTTTATCAATGATAGTTTTGTACATATTTACTTTCAGTATATTCATAGAGTCGTTTAAGTTTGAGTTTCTTTTTTTATAATCTTTTTTACCACTAGAGATGAATGGTGGTATACTTAGTTATAAAAGACCCCACAAAATATATGTGTATATTCTGGGTTCATGAATTATTCTCGATTTAGTCATGTCCGTCTATCTGCCTGTCTGTTGTAATCACGCTCACTTTGTCATCGTCCACACTTGTAATTTTTGCTGCAGCAATTCCTGAGTTTATCGGTGAGAGGGATGAAAATGGGGATGAGATGGGGAGGGGTTCTCAGTACTCCGCAATTTTGCTTTGTTTTGTTATTCTCACAGTTTTTAACTTGAAGTTGGTTGTAGGTGTTTTTTTTTTTATTTATATACGAAATATAAAAAGGAGAAGAGGAAGGACAAAAAAAAATATAAAAAATTGCAAAACTATAATTTCATAATCTGGCCACTAATTCAATTTCAGAGCCGAATTTTTAAAAATTGCACCAACAAAAATTGCAAGTCTGGACGATGACTTTCAAACGACTCAAAAAAACATAACGATTTGAAGTCAAACTATTTCGGGTTCTCCTACGCAGTTCTGGATTCATTGCAAAAGAGTTCTGTACCCAAATGTAAAATATCGTCCCACACTGGGGTAATCAGTCCTGGTTTGTGAGATTAATTACAATCATAATAAACCAAATAGCAATAACAAACATAATACTATGGTTGTGAAATTTGCCAAGAAGAAAACCAAACAAAAATCTATGAAAGAGAAGTCTAAGATGAAAAAAATGGATAATCTAAAAAATGTTTATGTCAATGATTTTCTTTGTAAGGAGTCGTGAGAGGTGTTCATAAATTTGTATATACTAAAGGAAGAAATGTATTTGCTAAAAAGGATGAAAAGTCAAGCAAATATCCCTAAACACGATGGATGATGTAAATGCTTTGCTGTGCAAGTCGGTTGGTCGTGGAGCAGAACGTAATGTTTTGGATGCTGTCAATATTGATAGTTCTGATGATGAAGATGATAACAATTCTCAGTTTGAGTCCCCAAATTAAATAAAATTTTAGGTATAAATATTGTTAAATGTTTTAATTGCTATAAATATTTTTTTTTTTTTTGTTATTTTTTATATGAATACTAACTGCCGTATTCATAAAAAATAAAATAGATTTCAAACGTATTTTGAAACTAAATGTTTTCCTTAAAATAGATTTTATGTCCAATTTAGTTTTTTATGAATACGGCAGTAAGTATTTTTATAATTTAAATTCTTTTAACTCATACATAAATTAATATAAGGAAAATTTTTTAATGTTTTATCAATTAATGCAAGAAGTATTTCATCTATTAATAAATTTAATAAGTTGAAGTCAACCATAGCTGAACTGTCCATATTGCCCGAGATTATTGGGGTTCAGAAGACGTGGTTTGATATGGAGGTTGTTAGTTTGTACTCGATAGACGGATATAATGTGGAGCATTGTTGCAGAGAAGATCATTATGGTGGAACAACAGTTTATGTTACCCAACAAATAAGATACAATGTTGTTGTTTCTCAAAGTGAAGTTCTTTTGGATTAAATTTGTATATCGTTTCCTGATATTAAAATAAATAACAAATCCGTAATAATTTCGTGCCTGTATAGATGTCAAAAATGTGCTTACAATTTTTTTTGATATGTTGCAAAATGTACTAATTGAAGTTCAAAATTCCCCATGTGTTTTTATTGGTGACTACAATATTGATTTAATGTATAAAAGCAACTCCAGCCAATCACTCAAGGATATTTTTTCTGAGTTTAATTTTATTTCTTGTCCCAACCCTGCAACAAGTTCTGAAAGTAAGTCATGTACTGACTGTGTTTTAGCAATATTTCTGATCTCGTTTTAATAAAGTCAATTCAAAATAGACTATCTGCTCATAATATTATATTTTGTCGTTTTAATATTAATGCTAAACATCGTGAAACCGCAACTACAAAAAAGAGCTGGATAGACTACAGAAAGTTTGTTTCCTATTTAGATGAAAACTTAAGTATGTATGTCAGATCAATGTGAAAATCTAATCATAACTCTTACTTTGGCAGCAAGAGAAAGCTCAAAAACAACAACAAAAAAAAATTAAATATTCGTCATGAAATGTGTCCGTGGATGTCAAGGGAGTTAGTTTCTTTAATAAACTTTACGCTGTTAACAGTGAGAAGGAAAAATAAGCATGATAAATATATTCTTGAGCGTCTCAAACGAATAAGCCAAGTTATGAAAAATTGTAATAAAAACTTGATGAATGATTATTATATACATAATTTAAATAAATGTAACGGTGATTCAAGGAAAACATAGAAAAAGTCAATTTAGGAAATAATAACTGCTTATAACGACGTTGTATATTTGGATGTCGAAAAAGCTTCAGCGCTTAAAGAGTGTGGAGGTGAGTAAGCTGTCAAAAATGTAGTCGAAAACATCTGTAGTGGTCTTAATGCAGGATACAAGGGAGTTGCTGGAGTGTTTTTTGATTTATCAAAAGCATTTGACTTGGTAGATCACAACACAATTATTAAAAAACTAAGGTATATTGGTTTCGATGAAAAATCTCCTGAGATATTTAAAGACTTTTTGGGTAACAGAAAACAATGTGCTCAAACAGCAGATTCAAGAAGTAGTGAGCTTGATGTTGCTTGTGAAGTTCAGCAGGGCACTTTGCACATGATATTTGCCTTTTTTACAATTATAAATACGAGAAAGTAGTTCAAACACAAGTATAATATGATGCTGCAATTTTATCGAAGTTTCTTAAAATAAACATATTAATTTTGAATGCTAACAAAACAAAATTCAGAAGATTTAAGCCATATGTTTCAAGAGATGAAGAGCCGTTATATGTTCATATTGATGGTCAATTAACAACTGAATTAAAGAGGGTTAAATACCTTGGCATAAACTTAAACCATAATCTTCTGTGGGAAAATCACATCAACCGCCTCAAATCGAAATCATCATCAGGAGTTGTTATTATTTATAAATTTAAAAATAAACTGAATGTTGATACAAAAATGTTAATTTATCAATCCCTAATTCACTCGCACTTAACTTATCTTCCAGTTATTTACGGTAGTAAAGAGAATTCAGTTTTGGGGTCACTGCAATCAGTACAAAATGCGGCGTTGAAAGTAGTGTAAAACCCTCCACTACAGTTTGGAACAACAGATGTGTTAAAAAATTATGCTAAAACGATACTTCCGGTGAAAGGTCTTTATAAACAACAAATATTACTATATAATTTAAAATGTATTAGAGGTATTGGTTCACACACCAAACAATTTAGTAATAATATATCACACACACGAAGAATCACAAGACAGGCGATTGACTTAAATTTAGTAAGATGTAGACTCGGGCTAACTAAACAACGAACTTCTTTTGCTGGACCTAATGAGTACAACTAATTACCTAATCGCTTAAAAATTATCTCAGTTTAATCAACTTTTAAAAGTAGTTTAACCCTGCTACTACGTTAGGGTCTTTTGATGACCCACATCGTATTTAACATTACCGTATTTCTAACTGGTGGAATATATTTGAAAGTTCTTACTACTCAGTGAATCAATTGTTAAAATATATTGAATTCAATTAGATTTATCACCATTTTAGGCTTAGAAAATTTTTTTTGCAAGTGTTTACACATATCATGTTCGGGTAATTTTTTGTCGCTCTATCATTTTTCTAAAACCAATAATAAATATATAATATAAGATGTCTATATTATATGTTTTTGCATTTGTCTTTCAACTCTGTGGTATTTTACATGACAACAAAGCAAACAAAATAAGAATGACCGACAAAACGCCCAAAAAAATAAAGCATGATTGTTGAAAGGAAGTCAACAAAAGGCCTTAGTGCAGAGTCATCGTCTGGAACATCTCTCTGTTGCGAATGCACTGGAATACGCTTACAGTTATAATTTTTGTATTCAATAATAACGAAGCCAAATACTTCTAGTTCTGTGCTAAATTTAATAGTGATCAGTTGCTATTGTAAATCTAAGTTTATAGACGATAGATTTTGATAAGACATGGAATCTAGACATACTGTAAGTAAGTGAGGAAAAACAAACGTTTTTGCCGGTTCATGCAACAACACAAGAATTGCGTAAGCTTCCAATACACTCAAGTAAATTTTTTTCATGAAAAAGAAACTGTAGTTTTGTATGTGCCTTAAAAACACAGGAGCCAAATTACGACATTCGATGTCGATCGACATTTCCATTTTAATTGTATTATAATTTCGATCGATATTGATTGCGGTACTTTAGCCCCAGAATGGTTTATTTGCTTAGCACTCTTCACCATAACAGCAACATTTTGGAAGATCATCCAAAAAAAATTCCGGAAATAATTAAATACTACAACTCGACAAAAGGCGGAGTCGACACATTGGACCAAATGTTTCGTACATATTCGTGCAAAAGAAAAACCAATCGGTGCCCAGTTGCGCTGTTTTCTAATTTATTACATGCTTCTGCTCTCAACGCTTTTATAATATGGACCGAAATATATCCTGAATGGCAAACAAATTAAATGCATAAAAGGCGCCTATTTTTAGAACAACTCGGTGAAGTTTTAGCTCAAGAACATATCAAGAGATGTAGTCGGCTTCCTCGCGCAGAAGCCTCTGCATCATTGGTACGAAGAATTCGAGAAGAAGATAGTGTATCACCATCTACGAATTCGCCTTCTCCAAAACGACAATGCGCTAGTGAACGGAAGAAAAAAAAAGAACTTTACTGAGTGCATAACGTGCAAAAAACCTGTTTATCCGTCACACCGACACACAATCACTCTAATAGTGGAAGGCCAATGAAAGCGGCATGCGGTCGCGGGCGTCGTCAGTATTACCAGTGAATAAGACATTTGCTTGTTTGCAAAACTATTCATACAAAACATTTTACATATCACAATTAAATAAACTTGGCAATGTCATAGGCGGCCACGCGGCAAAGTTGAATTATGCCCAACTTTTTTTTTTGCCGCTTTAAACGAAGTTGTCATACATAAACATATGTAAACATAACAAACAATTTGACACAATGAATTGAAAAAACAAGTATTCTCAAAGTCACTATCCATATTTTTGGAAAAAAAAAATTGTTTTTTATGTAATTTAAATTTCATAATAAGCAAATCAAATTAATTTCTTTTGACATTTGCCGCTTTTTAATATGCCGCGCTCATTTGCCTACCTACATAAAGTTCAAGCGGCAAGTAGAACAGCTGTGTGGCGCGCGCGACCGCATGCCGTTTACATTGGCCTTCCACTATAACGACGACATATTTATTTGTTTATTTATTTATTAGAGTTTTTTAAGCCCTTATGGGCCAATAACCAGAAAAATATAACATATTGAAGTGATCACAAGCCTTAAAAATATTTTTGAAATGTAAATATTTGAATTTTCTCAATAAAAACATGTGGGGTCAAAATATGACCTTAACATAACATGTGTATTTTTTTCTAGCATAGAAGCAGGGTTAAAAGAATTTGTATTAACCCTAGGATTATCGGTAACTCTTTATCACTAAGTTCTCCTCTTGGTCTGGCCAGACCACAATTAAAATAGCTAAAAACCCCAATAAAATAAAAACTAAATAAATATATTTTTTATTGAACATATGCTTATTATATTAGATTATACGAATTTATTATATAATTTTATTGTTTCATTATTTTATTCTACATGCAAGTTATCGAAAATCTAGCCTTACATTTCTCAAGTTGCTTCTTCGCATCTACCACAGATGAAACGAGTTTTGCGTTTGGTTTTTGTAGTTAAATTGAACTAAGCGCAAAGTGGGCCGTAGTTTTCTGATTTGATTCAAACTTAAGTCATTAGATTCATATGTTGTCATATTTGAAAGATATTGCAAGCAAAAAAAATGTTGGTCTAGCCAGACCAAGAGGGTAATTTTAAAGACTTTTACATAAAAACGAATTTCACCCCGCTTATTTGCTCCAATCGAATCCAAATTAGTTTCGCTCGATTCGGCACATATCAGTTATAGAATTCACGTCACTGTTGTTCCGATTTTTTGTTATATCCGAAAAATATTGCAAGCAAAACACAAATTTGGTCTGGCCAGACCAAGACGTAATCCTAGGGTTAAACAATGTTGAAGTACTTCTTGCATCTTGAAAACGTAAAATCTCTTTTCTTTTTTTTATAAAGAAAATTGTATAAAGTAAAATAAGTGAAATTTGTTAATTATGTAAATATTTTATGTTGCCTACTGGCCTTTGTAAAGCTTTATTTGGCGCTGAGGCAAAAATATCATTTTGTTTTTTTAAAATAGAATGAAAATAAAGATAAAAAACTTCTAAAAAAAATTTGGTAAATGCAATAATAATACAATGGATTTCAACTTTTTTGTGTTGATTGTAAGTTTTATGCAATTTTTTAATAATTTGAGGTCGCTGAGTTCAAATATAATCTCCGTTTTTCTCCATCAGCTCGTATTTTTAAGTTACAGGTACTGATCGTATTTTTGACTTTTTCCCAAAAATTAAAAGTTCAAAAAACTTAACTCTTCATTTACCGATTTTCAAAACAATAACATTTTTGAAAATTACCAAAAATTGACGAGTAATGGTTGTTTAACTAGAAAAACAAAAAAATAAATGAAAAAAAAAATTTTTTATATATAAAAATCATGAAAAATCTAAAACGAAAAAATCTAAAGTCTAATTACCTTCACGTGAAGTCACATAACCTATGAACAAATTGAGACATATATCATAAAAATCGATGAACGTGTTTCGCTATTATTCAAAATTAATTGAATGGTTCTCATTTTTAAGTGAAGAAAAACAAGTTAGAGTGCTATATTCGGCTGTGCCGAATCTTTGATACCCTCCACCGACAGGGTGGGCTCTATATGATAAATACATATATATTATTAACTAAGCTTCACAAAAACGAGCGTCAGCATTAAAATTAGTTGCGGTTTAGACATGAATTAAATTATTGACCGACAATAAGAAATTTTTATGCGTTTCTTGTTAGGACTTTGAACATGCTTGAGTAAAATATCATGATTCGTAAAAGTTTTAGCCGAACTAAAATAATTTTTAGGAGGGTAATTTGTATTGGACATATGGTAAATTATGGCCCAATCATGCGAAAATTCTGAAGACTGATTTCTGGTATTACAAAAAATAAATTAGAATAAATTTCAATACAGCAGTGTAAATAGTTTTAGCGTTAACAGAAAATTTCACAAATTTGCATGATATTTTTTCTGGCCATATGAATTTAAGTAAGTCATTTTAACGCAATATCTATATCTGTGATGGTTTAAGGCGAATTTTATTATTTTCCCAAAGTGGGATTTATTTGGTTTTAGGCGCAATAAACTGTTTTTCGAGAGTAGGGTTTATATGTGGCCTAGGGTAAATTAATGACCACCCTTCACGACATTTGGTAATGTGATTTCTCGTCCTATAAAACTGTGACGTACCAAATTTTAGTATGATAGCGTCATTTACTACGGTTTTAAGCGTACTAATCTGTTTTCCGGGAGTAGGGTTTATATGGGACCTAGTGTCAATTATGGACCGATCTTCAAAAAATTTTACAGTGTGATTTCTGGTCCTATAAAACTGTGACGTACCAAATTTAAGTATGCTAGCGTTTTTTATTGCGGCTTTAGGCGTACTAAACTGTTTTCCTCGAGATGGGTTTATATGGGGCCTATGGTAAATTATGGACCGATCGTCATAAAATTTACCAGTATGATTTGCAGTCGTACAAACCAAATTCGAGCAAAATTTTATGTCATTCCGTGCATTAATAAACCATTTATGTTAGGTTTTGTATCAAAATTATCAATTTTTTCAGGGTGGTGGTTCCACATTTTGATTAATAGTTCTGATCCTACTGAACCGATGTTGCTGGATTTCAATCCCGAACTGCTTAGGATAACTACAAGCAATTTGAGACCAAGTTTGTTATTTGCTTTTGCGTTTTTCAAAAGTGAGCGTGTTTTCAACAGACGGACAGACAGACGGACATGGCTAAATCGACTTAGAATTACTCAAGGAGCCAGAATATATATACTTTATGGGGTCTTAGATGTATAATAAAAAAGTTTCACACGAAATGACAACCTTAGTATACCCTCATTCACCACAGTGGTGGTGGAGGGTATAAAAAAACGTCCATAAATAGTACAGCATCAAACACACACACGTTAAAAAATGTTAAAAATATTACTTTGCTTTGCCGTTGATCACGAAAAGTTGTCTTATTTTTGTTCTTCATTCGGATTTTAATGTAAATATTGGAAAAGTTTAGTGTTTTTCCTGTTGCTTTTGAAGATGAAAATATAAAGTGTAGACCATGTGAACAACAATTATTTCATTAATTTTTTTTTTAAGTTTCGGTCTTGCAAACTCTTGTCACGATTATGTGATTAATAAACTGTAGTTGTGAATTCCGCTTAATTTCATGGAAGTAGTTTTTATAATGTGAAAATTTAATATCAGTGAAATAATTAAAAAAATAAAAGTTTCCTTTTTTTGCTTATATTAGTATTAACCCACACCAACAAAAGGCAAAACGTTTCTGTCTTGATTGATACTAACCCACACCAAAAAATAAACAAAAAAAAAAAAAAAAAAAACAACGTCTTAAAACCAGTGTTCGAAAATAAACAGAACATTATTTAGCGAACGGCTCACACAGAATCCATTTGCTTTTCTTCTTATTTGAAGAAAGAACGACAAAACCTTAAGATGTATGTTTTTATGTCCATATAAAGATTTATTTAATTTGCAAATATCAAGATTATTTTATAGTGTTAAAAGTTAATAATATTTTGTGTTACTTTCTGTTGAATAGTATTTTTGTTAATATGCTTAAGGTTAAACTATTAAGTTTACTTTAATGGTGCTAGAGATTATTGTGTAACCAAAGTTTTGAAAAGATATTATATTGGTTGTGGTTTTTATTCATAATCTTATCTTATCAGATAATTAAAATTTGTTTTGTAGAAAAAAAAAAAACTTAAATGAATTCACAGTAAATTAAACGATTTTAAATATGAAAACAAATATAAAAAAGTGTGTTCGAGCACTTTTTTATATGTATTTATTTTGATTGAAGTTTTTTAAATTTTTAATTAAGCTTAAATTCGTCAAATTTAATTTTCATTAAATTATTTTTATTGAAGGAAGGAATTTACAACATGAAATGATTTTTAAAATTTCTTTTTGATCATTCTTGACTTAACATAGGGTTACCAGTTTTCAAATCAGAGAAATCCGTACGTAAGAAAAAAAATCAGTACAATTGCATAAAAAACAGTACATTTACTTTTTTAATAAAAAATTGCATTTTAATAACATAAAAAGCTTTAATCATTTTTAAAACAAAACCTGAATTCATTCTATAATTTGAACCGTGACAAAATTTTATTAATAAAACGGAGTTTTTTTTTAAACAATGATTTAATAACGTATATATTTATAGCGAGAATACATTAATTTTATTAAAAGCAAAATTTGAGTTCATTATGACTGTAGCTTGGTACTAAAAGGGCTAATGTCAATATTTTGCTGTTTTCATTAGGTGACCAACATGTGAAATAAAATTGTATTTCCTTTATTCTATTATATTTTTTTAAGGTCAACATAAAATTAAATAAAATTAGTTTTTTTTATATCTACCAGCAATGCTGAATCTCTTTTATTTTGCGGAAACAGCCAATGTCTAATTTAACCGAGAACAGCTTCAAAAGGGCTTTGCTAACCAATTTAACTAAGAACTCTTCTAAAAAAAACTAAAATTTAAATTTTCTTAAAAATGAATTATTTGATATTGACCTTTTTTGCACCAAGCTACAGATATAAGGACAACAGTGTTAAAAAACAAATTAAACACTTGAAATAACGAAGCTTGTTATATATTTATCTTCAAAATAATTTAAAAAAAAATCATTTAAAATTGACTTACAACTTTTTATTATTAATAATTGTAATTATTGCAAAAGGCACAATCGCTTTTCAGACGATCTTATATTAACGATTTTTATAAATAATTATTTACATTTGTATGGACATAAATATTTAAGTATAATATACTATTAAACAAATTACAATGTTACACGTTACAAATATCTATGGCCTTTTTTTACATTGTCCATTATTTATTTCCTGTCTTCGGTCTTCAAGAAATTGTAAGACCCATTAGGTTTTTTACTATTAGCCTGTTTCTCTCTTTTCTCCACTTTGAAAACTAAAGACTCGTTCTTTAAAAGCATTTGAATGTGGAATGAAAGAAATACAATTCGTAAAAACACCACCATTTAGAAACTCTTTCCATTTTTCTTCTACTGTCTTCCCTTTTCGTACTGACTCGGCAAAAACCGTTAATGTTAATAACTCATCGATAAAAACATCTATATTAATATTTGTATCTCAAACATGACGAACTATATACTAAACAGTATTAATATATAATAACAGTACAAAAACAGTACATTACTGAAAAATCAGTACATTTGCGTACTGATTTGCTTATAATGCATACATCAGTACTTCAAACAAAAAACAGTACATGTACTGATAAAAACAGTACGAATGGCAACCCTAGTTTCATCATATACGCCCTGGCCGGATAAAGTGCTAGATGACGCAAAAACTCCAGTCTCCTGCGCTTCAGATCAGCTAGAGCCCATGAAACTTAAATTTCAGAAAACGCATTCAAAGCGGATATATCAAGTATGTTTGCATATATAATGTTTGGCCATTGATTTGTTTTGCGTTTTGTGCTGAAGGCACCAACACTTTGATCAGAAGTACCCAGATGCATATCAGGATACTGCAAATCGAGTTGGTCCTGGTTGTTTTGAGATAATATTCGCAGCCGTAGCTCCAATAGGCTTAGGTAATGGAGTGGGACTCCAAACGATTTTGTTTTAAGAAATAAAAAATGGATCAACAGAGCTAGCTGCAGCTCTGACGGGTTGTCAGTTTCTGTTTCAGAAGAACTTGTTTAACTATTTTCTGATATAAAATCAATTCCCGAATCTGAAATATCGTAGTCACTGAGCAGTTCTCGTAACTCATCTTCGCTCAAATTTGCCATGTAGTAAGTAAAACACGTCTAAACTTATGAAAAGAACACACAAATTGCACCAAGCAGTGCAAATATTTGTGGTTTTCTGCAACAAAACTCAAAAAAGGGGGATCCCACAATTGTCTTTTACATATTTCATCTGTGTTGATTAAAAACACAAAAAAGGAAATCCATACTTATTTTTTTACATAAGCAGTTTTTATGGACCAAATAGTCCATTAACCTAACATTCGTAAGCAGAGCTGCCGTTTTTGGTTATTTCTAACCAAATTTGGTTATTTTTTTTCTCAATGTGGAGATGTGATTATTTTTTTCATTTTGGTTACTTTTTTTCTAAAATATAAAATACGTATGAATATGTATTTCTTGCTACACTTGCAATTTAGGTTTTTTAAATGTTTAACCTTTTTATTTACATGGGGGATTATTGCGTATATGGATTCGAAGGAAATTATTTACGACTTCGAACAATGTGTACATTGCACTACGATTTTCTCATTATTTAATTAAAATGAACGGCAGTTCTTTATACTTTATCGCAACCAAAAAATTCTTTTCGAAACACCATCCAGATATTTTTTAGGATTTTTGCGAAGAAAAAAATTGCCAAATGTTATTTTCCGAAATTGCCATGTTCTGAAATTGAAATCAAATGAAGTTTTATCAATGGAGATTTTCAATTATTTTTTTTTTTAAATGAGAGTAGTTTTTCTGATTTTAAGAGTAGAAAAGATAAGTGGTACTTAAAGTAGAAAGTGCATATACCTATCACGCGGAATCGTTTTCAGAAAATGACTGAAAAAGTACACAAAAGTAGATTTGGTGTTTCTAAAACCTTGAATATAAGGAAAATTTTCTAAATTTGCACTATTTCCAGTAGCATATTTTAATTTATTGATATACACATAGCCATTTTAAAGATTTTTTAAAAATAAATTTACTGTAAGAAAATATATAATAATTTGGCAAAATTTTTAATATATAAAAAAAAGCCTTTGACTGTCAGTCATATATATTTTCCCCCATTGAATTAACGTTCTGAAATCGATTTTGTTTATATTCGTTATAATATTATACAATGATTCACAAAATATTTCAAATAGAAAAATCTTGCAACAGTAATAATTACAATTATAATTTTAAAATACAATTTACAAACAAGAGATATAAGTTATACCAATTTTAATAATATTTTAGATTAAATTCACAAAAAAATGCATTTCGCATATCGCCAACAGTTTCCAATTTCGCCAAGACAATCACTATATCGCCAAACGTAAATGTTCATCGCCAAAGGAATTTAAAAATCGCCACATTTCACAACCCAGTCACTGACAGTTAAAAAGCGGAAAATAATCTAATTTTTTAATATCTTGTTATTTATAACTGTGAAGTACAAATTTCGTTTATTGTTAAGGACATATTCAAAAAAAAAAATTCAATTTATTAACTTCCAATATACTGAATTTTGTATGCAAATTTGACGGGTTTAATGTGCGGTTTTCACAACACAAATAATTTAACAAAACTTAAGTTTCTCCTTATTTTTTAATATGTACAAGAATTACATTTCTGGTTTTGTTTTCTTAATTTGTAATTAATATTTTAATATAAGGTGCAAATAACATTTGTCTTACAATGCAACTTAAAATAAATTTTTATGTTTTTCTCAATTAACAAAAGGCATTTCTAATTTGGTTATATTTTTTCGCATTTTGGTAACTTTTTCAAAAATTTTGATTGTCAAAATTGCATTAGTCGTGGCAGCACTGTTCGTAAGTGTTTTCTAATCTTACAGCAGGGTTAAAATGTATTAAAATGTTTCGTCTTTTGTAAATAATATTAAAAGTTGTTAACAGATTTTTATCATTTAAGGCTTGTTTTGTTTGCAACTTTTTTTTATATGGCTGGATGAAATCCAAATTCTTATGATTTTTTTAAAATCAAATATTTCGAAATTTTGCTAATAATTTTGAGAAAACGACAATAATTTGTAAACCATATTTAATGGCATGACACAAAATGATCCTAAAGAACTTACATCTACACGCAAAGAAAAAACATGATTATTGAGTGGTCACTACGGCCATTTTTATTCATATTAGCCTAATATGTTTACCCTAATAAATTTATTATAGTCCTTAAATAACTTGAACAAATATTTCTTGTCTTTAACATTTTTAAGTTCACTATAATAATTTTATTTGGTGTTTTACACCTAAAAAGTTACTCTGATATAGCTAAACATAATAAATTATGTGAAATGTTTGCTACTATAATATATATTAATTAAACTTTACAATAAATATTATAATATTAATTGCACACGAAAGTTATGTTTAATACCATAATTTTTGTTTGCTTTAACACTCATTCTCTAAACGAGCAAACATTTATTGTTAAAGTAGACAGAGTGTGTTTATAAAAAAAATAAAATTTTTCCCACCTAATTTTTTGTCAGCAAACTGTAGTTAATCGGAAAACATGAGTTTCTATAAAATGCAAAGCCGCCATGCAAAACCAGCGAATTAAATTATTGTACGTTTATTGAAACAGTTAAGTTATTAATAATTATAAAAATATATAAATACGAAATTACATCGTCTTTCTTCTAGCAAAAAAAAAAAAAAACCTGCGATATTGGAACCGGCATAGAAATTTTATAGAAAACTTTGTCAGAAGCCCTGAACTATTTTCAATTACTATTCAACAGTTTATTGATACAGTTAATTATATATTGGAAATAAAAGGTAAGTTTGTGTTCCACCTTATTTTTAAAATTCTTAAGTGCACGGGAATAAATTATTAAAGTGTTATTGGAAAGAAAAACATATGCATATATATGTAAAAGACAAATTAATTAAACATTCTTTTCCTCTAAACATTATAAATTAAAGCACACATATATATATATATATTAATGTATGTATTTAATTTTATTTCTTAATATATTCTAGATTTTATTAATTAATATATGCTATATTGTATATGTATTATAATACAAAGCATATAAATGTATAATGTAATGTAATAAAACATAAATTTTTAATATAAAATTTTTTATTAGTTTTATTGTGAGAACCATATAACATGTTGAAATATATTTGTTACATGGTGTTGGGAAATATAGAACCATGGTTTAAAAGATCGTTCCGAACATAATAATATTTTTGAGACATTAATTACCAATAAACATTATGTCTGAACATATATGGTTACTTAAAACGTGTTTGACACAATCATAACCACAAACATTAATGAAAGTTTGCGATTGTGATTGTATCAACCATGTTTTTTCTTTGCGTGTATACTAAAACAAAAAAAAAAAATTAAAATTTTTCTATTTGTTTTTTTTTTTTAACTTTTACACAATTGAGAAAATTTTACCTGCTCAATAAAATGATACAACTGGTTTTATCTAGTGCATTGAACCAGACATTCTAACACGGATATGTCAAATTGTTTAATCCAAAGCTCAGAATCGGCTCTTTACGGTTCTTAAAAGTTCCAGATGAGGTTCTCTTAGAACAATGAAGAATTTGTTTTGTATTAGAGCGACCCATCAAAATAAAAATAGTGAGAAATTTAAAATATAACAACAATTTTACTGACGTGTTGTTTAGGAGATACTACAAAAATATAACAAAAATATTGATGTGGTTGTTTCTCAGACACCAAAATTAATGTTGACGTGGTTATCTTAAAGACTCTTTTCTGCTCAGAGCGATGCGTACGCACTATTTGATCGATTCAGCGAACGTACACATGAAAACGTATTAAGAAGGTACTGAATACGTGAGAGCCGATGTTTGAAAAAGAACATAGAAAATCCATTTTTCCTTTCATTGGTGTCTGTTAGACAACCACGTCAGCATGTTCGAGTTTTTTATTTTCAAGCTGTTTTAATTTACTTTTTTTTTTTTAAACAAATTTAAATTATATGTAAACACTTGATAACATATGATTATAAATAGAGACCACAACCACACAATATCTGTGTTAAATAATATTGTAGAAATTTTATAACCCAGGCCGCTTATCATAATTTTGGTTACACAATAATCTCTAACACCAAGAAAACTTAATACTTTTACCTTAAGAATTTTAACAAAAATGCTTTTCAACAGAAAGCAACAAAATATTAATAACTTTTTAACACTATAAAATAATCTTTACATTTGCAGATAAAATAATTTTTTATATAAACATACATACATCTTTATGTTTTGGCGTTCTTTCTTTAAATACGGGCAACTAAAATTAAGAAGAAAAAGCAAATGGATTCTTATATTTACTCTTATTTTTTACTTTAATATCTCTCTAAAATCATAAAATATTCTAATCAAGCCAAAATTATGTAAAACAGATGACTACAACCACCGACTGCAGTGAAGCAACGCTCCGTAGATATACGTAACTTTACATTGCCTCTGTATTTAATACTATACACACGTTTCTCCAGTCCAGCCCACTGAAGATCTTATGATACCTCTAGACGGGTCAAATGTAAGACCAACACCACTTAATGTTTCATCTCCATAATTTTCTTCTCACATACCTACGTGCTATCACTATTCCTTAATGGGGCTCTGACACAAAAATTTCAATACCGACTAGAAATGTACTGAAGAAAAAGCCCCATAACTGCCAAAAAGGTGGCCCTACGGTGATAATATTTATGACCGGCCTCCATTAGTTTCTTTTTCTTAATATTTTCCCAAAACATACTTGCACTTCATTCCCATAGGGGGCTCCCATGCAAATATTACGTTTTATGAAATTCTTAAATTTAATTAAAATTTTTTGTCTTTTGTGAATAAAATCAAAAGTTGACAACAGATTTTAATCTTTAATGACTTGTTTTGTTTTGAATTTGGCTATCCCTTCCACAGTATTTCCGAAATTTCGAACTTTTTAACTATTTAACTAAATTTCATTATAGGCAGATTTATTCGTAACCAAACTTTTTCAAGGTGTGGCACTAATTGTCCTGTTAGGTGCGTTCGACCCGCTCGCTTCATCTGTGAATATGATTATGTTAAGGGTTGCCAATGCTTGAAATGCTATGTTTTTAAGCCAAGCGGCAGATGTGTTAGACCGATTGATTGTTAAGGAACTGGTTAACATATTTGTATAGCAAATTCATTTTAGAAAAGTCAAAAATATCAGCAAATAAGACTACAGAGGGAATGAGAATTACACTCAAAAAGTCTTATTTGCAACGATATCAAAGCTTATACAAAATTCCAATAATAAAACAGTGTGTTTATCTTTCCTTACACTCCCCACTACAATTTGTTTCTAAAAATTTTTGGGAAAAACGTTGTCTGATGATCTGACCTAAGCAACCAGTGAAATGTGCATATAAACAGCTTATCCTCCAACAATAAATTTTCAGTTTTTTTTAATCAAGTACAAAAATAGGGAATTAAGCACAACAAATAAAATCTTTTAAGATTTTTTTTTTGTTATAAATAACCATTATATAATATTCATTATAAATAAGTAAGAAATTATAGTCGGCTACTACTACTTGAATTGGCCTATCTTTGCAAGGTTATTCATTTAATCGGGCTTTTGCGCTAATCGCTCGATTAATTAACCGATGTTTCGGATTAATCGGTTAATAATCGGTTAATATTGTTGTTGATCGGTTAACTGATTAATAAATTTGTTTTATAAATCAAGTAATTTTAATACATAAAAATGCATAAATTATTTATTATTTGGAGTTTATTAGTAAAAAAATCCAATAACATAACAAACATAACAATTCTTGAACTAAAACGAACAAACAAAAGAATAATTCATACATATGTAGTACATACTTTTTAATTAATACATATTATGTGTTAATTAAAAACATTAACTGTAGGATAATTTTAATATTTATTTCAATAGTTTAAGAAGATCTTATAAAAAAACTTTTATACAAATAATTTTTTTTAAATATTTAGGATTCAAGCGTTTATTTTCTCTAGTTTGGATAAAACTTGACTTTGAAAAAATTTCCATTTATTGTAGATGTTGAAGAAATCAAAAGCAACCAATAATACAGAATATCTAATTTCTCAGTCCTTTTCCTGTATTTTTCTAAACATGTTTTAATTTTTTAACACTTCTAATTTTTTTGGTTAATTCAGTTAAAAGATTGCTATGAGAAGATATGAAAAGAAACAAATAACTGAACGCATACATATAAGAAGTACGTGAATCAAGAAGCTGTTGACAGCAAACACATTGTGTATGACGCTGACATCGTTGGTGTAAAGAACGAGGATATGTCCTTAATATCCCACTGCTTTTAACTAAAAATTCCTCTTTGATCAAATGAATTCTAATTCTCTTCTTTCTTCTTTACTTTAATACGCAAGTGTTATCATTACCATTTCCGAAACTAACCTAACCTAAGTCCATAATAAGTTGTAGCAGCAATACAAGCCTAACTCCACAAAATCCCTTTTATTGCGTGAAATATACGCAATAAAAGGGATTATTTGAACAGTATTATAATTTAATTAGAGTGCTAATTGGATATTTTTTTATTTCAACAAAAGCTAAAATAAAAAATTTGATTCAATTTACATGGTATACCTTAGACAAATAGTACATTTTAGACAAATTTCTGAGCTATTATATAATTATTCATCATTTTGTTAGACCTATCAATTTTTTAGAAGGCGGTTTTATATGAGAGTTGTGGAAGATTTTGTACCGATAATTACATACTGTTGTTTTTAGCAATATGAAACCAAATTCGACAAAATTTCACATAAATCGTCATAATTTTAGGCTTATTAAAGTGTTTTCCGAACCTGGAAGTTATTTTTCTATATTGTGTGGTTTCAACAGACCGACGGAGGTACTTTGTGGAGGGTATAAAAATGCGTTATTGTTTAAATATAAATTTTTTGATAAAGTAACTAATTGCCTGGCCCACAATGTCGACAAGAACATTTCTTTCTTATATTTATATTGAAAACAAAAACGAATTTAAATTTTTTATTATTGTTTTCAATATAAAAATGCGAAAGAAATGTTCTTGTCGACATTGTGGGCCTGGCAGTAGATTGATTTTGTTTATTTATTTTCCATTTAAATTATTTATATTAATTTATTTAATACAAATTTTATTTGGATTCAAGAAAAAATTCGATTAATAGATTGATCAATCCAATAACTATATTAATTATTTGTTTACTTATTTTCAATAAACTGAGGTTATTAAGGCGATATTCGTTTATTGGCGATTTTATATCAGATAAATATGTAACTTCAGTCCACTTTTCATGTCGGCAAAAACTTAAACCAGCAAATAGTAAAATTTTAAAAAAAACAATTTCCAATACTTTAAAAATAGAACAAAATTTCTATATTAAAAATAAAATATTCAAGCATGTCTTTCATGAAATTTCGGCCTTATTCCCTAATGCTAATAAATATTTACTGTATTTTAATTTCTTCTTCCTGTCATCAGTTATACTTATGAACAATTATTTTACTTTTAATTAAAAAACTGTCAAATAACGATAAAATTTGTTATCACTATTTTATTGTCGAGTATTAAATAAGAGCAACTTTTAAGAGATACTCAATAACAATGTAGAAAAGCTAAAAGGGAAAATGTTAAGGTAAAATGCTCTTAAAAAGAGCGCATAACAGTTAAGAACTTACAACTTCCCTGTATTAAGGAGCAAGAAAGAACAATATATTAAGAAAAAAAGGATTATTATTATTTGCTTAATAACTGTAAATGTTTAGTACTAAATAGAAGGATTAGGGCCTCTCAATTTATTCACATATAGTATTGATGTGTTAATTAATTCGAAAATACCCTTAAACAAAGCTTTAGAAAGAGATTTTATTTGAAAATATGCTAGCAGCTTCTGGTAAGCAGTAACAGCACCTACGGATGACCCTTCCTTTGGCCGAACTCTCCCATTAGTGAAAAAAATCAGCCCTTGAGCGTGACTTTCCGGATCTTCCTTTCTGAGCCTTTGGGTAGTAAACCACAACCAAGACGTGATCCTCGAAAGTATATTTTCAACGGAAAACACCCAGAGAATAAACATTTTACAGTATAGTCACCTCCAGCAAAACTATTTTATATCGAAAATTTATAACATATTATGGTTAATTTAACCATGGTATTGTCAACGGCAACCATAATATTACATACTATGGTTAATAATAACATAAATATGCTAACACTTACAATAGCATGGTTGTTTTTCAATCGTAACATGTTGCTCTTAAAAGAGAGTAAAATACTCTCGTTTATTAAAAAACAAATTATGGTCATATTTATACTATAACATGCCTAGAGGCAAACATATTATGGTTTCAATCAAAATATTGTTACCGATGATACTAATATGGCTAAATGAACCTCAAAATGTGTAAAGATATCGTTAATAATAGATTTCTTAGAGGTGACCGTACTGAAAAAGGGTTTTCACTGCGTGAAGCGAAACTCCCGCAAAGACAATCTTCCTGAAAGACAGAAACAATTTCCCGCAAGAAACATACTAAAGGCCGTGTCAGATACAACTTTGTCGCTTTGCGTGACGTTTCTACCTTCGGCAGAAAAACGCAAAGCAAAAGGTGTATGCCACAATGAAAACTTTGACAACACTCACGCATTGTTTATTTACTTATAAAAGCGGTTGGTAATTTGTACATTTAATTATTTGTTACAAAAATAAAAGTTAAAAATTTAATTTGACGGTTTTTTGGAATTAAATTTGGCAAAAAAAATTAAAAAAAAAAAGAAAATTATACTAGCCAATTGTCAAAGCGCGCAAAAAGATGAGAGTTGGCTAACTTTTTGCTTCGCTCCGCTTTGAAAGTACTTTATGTGACATGTTTCGTATAAGTACGTATATTTTATCTTAGATGTCAAAGCGAATCGGTAACGCAACGCGAAGCAAAAGTTTTATCTGACATGGCCTTAAAGGTGTTATGATACTTGCTATTTTTTGTATTGGATTTTTTTAGGATTGACTGAATGAAACAACAAATGCGAAAAAGAACAAGAAATACAATACAATATAAAATGTAAACAAAACAAACAATATTGCCCACGTTTTGTTCCCACAAAAACCGTCAAAAAAAGCTATAAATCGCAAAAAAAGTTAAAACCCGCTACCTTCGATCAAAAACTAAAAAAGTTAGCAGCAGTGCTAACATTTAATCTGGAAATGTCAATAGGTCTGTCTGCGTACACATATTTTGCATAATTTTGTACAAAATGTCGCAAAATCTTGCAAAATGTTGTCTGCGTACTCCAAATCTCTTACAGCGAGAGAGTCAAAAAGAGAATTTTTTGACAGTTGAAAGTTAGAGAACTTGCAAAATGTTACTGGAGAAATTTCCTCTGGTAAGATTTTGCAACTAGTTTGAACAGCTGTTTTTATATACTGTTTGAATGAAACAGTTTACGTGTGCCAAGATAGCGTCGAATTTGGGAATTTAAAAACCGGGAAACCAAAATACCCAAATAATGGGGATTTACAGTATATGAACAAAAAGTTTGCGTCGAATTTAGGAATTTAAAAAGGGGAAGTAAAAATATATTTATATTTTTAATAAAAATATTTACCACAGGCTTTTGCACGGTATAAATTGTATATTTTCTGAAAGTAAATAGTTTTCTGGACAAAATGAGCGATGCATGAAAAAAATATATAGTTTATACCGTGCAAAAGCCTGTGGTTCATTGCATAAATCAGTAAAGATTTTTACTGACCATTTTGGATGAACCCAGATTTCTCGGAAACTGTCCGAACAATTTTTTGCACGCATCGCTCATTTTGTCCAGAAAACTATTTACTTTCAGAAAATATATAGTTTATACCCTGCAAAAGCCTGTGGTTAATATTTTTTGTATTTTTATTAAAAATATAAATATATTTGGGCTTAAATCTGGTTTACCGACGCAGCTCCAAATAAAAAAAAGTACCTAGGGTGATAGAAAATGGAAAAATAAGAAGAAAAAATAAAAAAAAAGAAAGTTGGCACAAACGCTTAGTTTTCGAGTTATGGGCGTTTTAAGTTTTTATATAAATATGTGATTTTGCAATACATTTCCAAATGTATATGGCTAATATTGGTATCATTGCAAAGCGTTTCACTAGATCTTTCTGGACATACAGAATTTATTTTAATATTTTTAGTTTATTAAGAAGTGGGACGAGTTTGCAAAATACAAAAGTTTTTTAGTAAGCATAAAAACAAATTTATTAATTTTTTCTAATTCTTTAATGTATGTATATACTACATACTAATTTATTTAAGAATTTTAATTAAAATACAAGTAAAACCTTCTTTATGTTTATGTTGTACTAATGAGGAGAGAATCCTTGCCCATTCGCAAAGGCCGTCTATGCAGAGAATCTTTAGTTAGCGAAGCCGGTATTAGTTATACCATAGGGGAGAAAATATTTGCGCCCGGCCAAAGGAAGCTTTAGTAAGCGAAACCGGTGTTTATTATACCATAGAGAAGAACATCCTTGCGTCCGGCCAAAGGCTGGCTATGCAAAGAATTTTTTTTTGCGATGCTAGTGTTTGTTATTTTATAAAATTTGTATTACACTTTTATTTAAATAAACTACATTCTTTCCTAGTGCACTTCCGTAACATTTCGACGTAAAATGAAAAAAACTGTAATGTGATCTAAAGAGTTTAATATTTTGAAATAAATTATGTATATCCAGAAAAATCTGTTCAAGAGCTTTAAAATGATACCAATATTAGCCATATACGTTTAAAATTGTAGTGGAAAATCACATATTTATGTATATGAAAACTTTAAACGTCCATAACTCGAAAACTAAGCGTTTGCGCCAACTTTGTTATTTAATTTTTTCTTCTTATTTTTCCATTTTCCATCACCCTGGGTACTTTTTTTTTATTTGGAGCTGCGTCGGTAAACTAGATTTGTTCCTATATTTGTACTTCCCTATTTTAAATTCCTAAATTCGAAGCTAACTTTTTGTTTATACTGCAAATACCCATTATTTGGGTATTTTGGTTTCCCGGTTTTTAAATTCCCAAATTGGACGCTATTTCTTCAACGCTATCTTGGCTCACGTTTGTTATTTCAATTGTTTACACACCGATCAGCTGTTTTCTTGCAAGATTTCACTGGATACTGTCTGCGTACTTTTTGAGATATTCTCAGCCGAAAGAGTAAAATTTGTCTTACTATCCCAAAAAAATTTACTGAGTATTTGCTACTGGAAAAGTACGCAGACAGACCTAATTTTAAGTTACAAATTTTTATATTTTTTTTGACAGTCTAAGAGTATTTATCGATAACACATGTATATTTTTTTGACATTTCAAGATTTTTTATGGTATAATCAAACTCTTTACACTTAGTCAGTTTTCCTATGCAAATATATTTGCACTGTTCTCCAATATAGAAAAAATACAAAAAATAGCAAGTATCATAACACCTTAAGGGAGGCCTCAACCAATATCCAGTCCGGTGCTGTGCACAGAGGATACCAGAACGTGAAATATCGTAAAGATGATCCTTACAAGCCACGAGGGGTGATCTTTTGTGAAGCCGCGATATTCTTCATGACAGATTTAGACTATGTACGAAGGTGAGAGAAAATAAATTTCGTTTGGAAATATTATGGGTTCCCCCAGAAGCTTAAGAACAGACGACTCATCCCCCATTTCGCAAAACTGCACTTTTTGGTAATAACATTACCTGATATAAACTGATGGTAGTCTCAGAAACGTTACCACAGTGCCCAGTATATAGACCAGTACGTACGCTTAGTTCACTTTTAAGCTGAAGTTATTGACGTTATTTCTACAGCATAAAGTGACAAATATTTTAGCTTTTCGATGCCCAGAAATATTCGTCTATTGCCGAGTAAGTTCTAGTTTGAACAATGATTTTATCATTTTCCCAATATAACCAGTAGGGAGATCGATTATTCGACTTTTTTCAATAACCGGTTTTCGAATATTACGAATAGTTGCTATTTTAAAAAACCCGGTTTTCGGTTAAGCAATTTTTAAATAACCGGTTAACCGGTTTTAATTCGAATACTTAAAAACACAAAAATCAAATAAGTTTTTAAAATAAAACGTTATTTTGAATAAAAACAAAATAATTTGCAAAGGTAAGGCTAGATTTACACGATTGAAATTTTCTTCAAAATTGCTCTTCAAAATGCTTCAAACTCGTGTAAACAGCAGTGTAATCTTACATAGGAAGATGCGAAAACAACTTCAACAAATCACGTTAAATGGAGGTTATTTGTGGAAGCCAAATGCTTCCAAAGGGGGTAATGGAGAAAAATAATATAACTAGAAGAAATATGTTAGAGTTTAAGGAATCAAATAAGTCAAACTAATTACACCAGACAAAAAGACGGACTTTTCTTTAAGACGTTTATTTAATCAATGACAAAAAAAGGTTTAATCCATAAAGTATTACAGTTATAAGAAATTATATTTTAATAGTAATGAAATAAGAGGTAAAGTGTGGATTGCAAAAGGTGATCACAGGGTGATACCAACAAAATATCGAAAAAAGGACTTAGGACCAATAAATAGTCGTCAAACTCCTATATTTGCCAAAAATCTGCAATTTCGTTATCTGAATGGTGCTCATGTAGTTAACTAGTTGTACATACAGGAAGATTCACAATTTAATGAAGAGAAATTAATTTCATAGAATACATTTAAATATTGGTGGGTTTTATTTAAAGAGAAACTTAAATAACTTAAAGTTCTTTTACAGTTCTATTTGATTACTGGAAAACATTAGACGTTTAAATATTTAAATATTTTTGGAGAACGTTATTAATAAAACTAGAAAATGTCCAGAACCATATTATTCTCAATTATTACACTGTGCTAGTTGAAAAAACAATCAAGCCGGGCGCCTGGCGTTTTAGCTTAATTCGGGTACGCTGAATCCAGTGGTGCTAGCCGTTTTTTTCGCAACCTATTGTATTCTAGAAACTGCAGGAAGTTGTACAACATATATTCGCGTAACTCAAAAACGGTTCAGCTTATTGAACAAACTAAAAATTCCGCAATAAAATTTTCTTTAAGCAAGATTAAACTTTTTTCTAATATGAGCAGTTGTTTTAGAGACATAAATTTTTTGGAAAAATTTCGAAATTTTTGATTTTAAAAAAATTATAAGAATTTGGATTTTTTCCAGACATACAGACATAGGTGCCATAAATGATTTAAATCTGTTAACAACTTTTGATTTTATTTACAAAAGACGAAAAATTTTAATTAAATTTAAGAATTTCATAAAACATAATATTTGTATGGTGGCCTCCTATGGCAATGAAGTGTAAGTATGTTTTGGGAACATTTTAAGAACAATAGACTAATGGAGGCCGGTCATACATTTTATCCCCGATTTTTTGGCAGTTATGGGGCTTTTTCTGTAATATATTTTTAGTCTGTATGGAAATTTTTGTATGGGAGCCCCCTTCAGGAAAATAGATAGCGGGTAGGTATGTGAAAAGAATATTATGGAGATGAAAAATTAAGTGGGGTTGGTCTTAGATTTGGCACGTCTAGAAGCATCATAGGCTCTTCAGTGGGCTGGATTGGAGAAATGCGTATATAGTATTGAATACAAAGACAATGTAAAGTTACGTATATCTACGCAATGTTGCTACACTGTAGTCTGTGTTGTCGTAATCTGTTTTATATAATTTTGGCTTAATTGGAATAAAAAAAAGGAAATATAAGATTTCATTTGATATTTCTTCTTAATTTTAGTTGCCCTTATTTGAAGAAAGAACAACAAAACATTCAGATGTATGTATGTATATCCATATAAAGATTTATTTTGTCTGCCAACATCAAAATTATTTTATAGTGTTCTTTAAGTAAAACTATTAAGTTCTCTTCGTGTTAGAGATTATTGTGTTACCAAAGTTATAATACGCGGCCTGGGTTATAAAATTTGTACAATGTTATTTAACTCATATATTATGTTGGTTGTAGTCTTTATTCATAATCTTACCTTATCAGTTGTTTACAAATTATTAAATTTGTTTTGTAGAAAAAAAACTGAAGTGAATTCACAGTAAATTAAAACAGTTTAAATATGAAAAACTCGAAAACACTTTTTTATATTAATTTATTTTGTTAGAAACCTGTTAGTTTATGAGTTATTCAAACATATGCAAAAAATGCTTAATATTTTTAGAGATTAAATTACGAATCTCTCGCATAAGAACTATGAACATGAAGTTTAAGTTTAACCCTAGAATACAACACTTATTTTGATGACGTAAGCATCATACTTCATCGAATCGACAACGGTGATACTATCAAGAGCCAAAAGCATAAAACTACGTTCAAAATGTGTTTGAAATTTGGCTTATTCAATAACTTGTTATTGATATTAATAAAATAAAATAAATAAATACTCTTATTTTAATATTATATAAATAAAACAAAAGGTTTCAGAGTACTACTTTGTTTGCTTTAAAATATATATTATACATGAAATTTATTTGCATGGTAGAACTAACTTATTAATAAAAAAAAAATAGGGTTTATTCCCTTTAAAGCACATTAATTTTATCATTCGTCGTTTAAACGGAGGATAAAATAAGCATATCAGTAATTTTTTTATCGGCCAAACCTGCTCTATTTGCTATTATATAAAAAACACAAAGCCTAAAATACTAACTTAAGAAAACTTGGAATTTATAGTAAAAGTTACATAAACATCATACTTCGTTGTTTCGATGACCCATATGCAAAGAAAACCTTATTTAGCCAATACGTGGACAGCTATACAGGCGCACACATCAAGTGTTTATCAACGGCAGCCGCCTTATGAAAAATAAGCTTAAAAAGGACAGAAACACAGAAAAGGATATACGAAATAAGAACATGCGTCGTCGATTTGACGAAACATGACGTTGTAGGGTGTTTGAGTTTTTTTTGTTTTAAGCTTTATGACTAATAGCATCATCACATTATAAAGTATATAATTGAAAACTTTGATAATTAAATCTTTATTTTACTAGTTAAAATATCTTTATTATAAAGTAGAACAAACAAGCAAAATTCGGTTTTATGCGTATGCTCATAAAAGAAAAAATTTTAAACAATTTTAAAGTATAAAAGCTGTAGTTTAGAGAATAGGAAATTAGTTGTTAATGAATTTTTAACACAAACACTTAAATAAATATATAATTCTTATTTAAAAAAAAAATTAATTTCAAATGGCAAAATTATTTCAAAAAATATTTATTGTATTCGCCGCTGTTTTAGTATTTGGTGTCGCCATTCAAGCTAATAGTAAGTACTAAGTTAAAAATAACATCTTAATAAAAGTCTGGGAATTGGCAATATGCCTTCCACAGTACTTCCGAAATTTCGAACTTTTTAACTATGTAAATAAATTTTATTATAGGCATATGTCCCCCTAACCAAACATTTGTTGAGTGTGGCCTTCCTTGCAATTTTACGTGCGAATTCATGTTACCACGACCCTGTCCATATCCTTGTGTTGATGGTTGCCAATGCTTGGATGGATATGTATTTAATGCCAATAGCCAGTGTATTTTAATGAAGGATTGTAAAAGAACTGGTTAACATTTTTGTTTACCAAAAGTATTTTAAAAAAAATGTATAATAAAATTTAAATTTTGAAGCATAACATTTTCCAATTTTTTATGGTTTTTTAAAAAACCAATATTTCGAAATTTTGCTAAATTTAGAATAATTTTTGCCAAAACGATAAGAACCACCGTATTAAGCGTACCAGAAATAGATTAAAACGCTAGTGACAAAAAAGTGTCAACATTTAGAACAGTGTTATCAAATAATTTTCAAATATTTTATTGGTTTAATTTTAAATCTTTTTAAATATAGGCAAATCCTGGGTGACGAACTTTAAAGGGGCCAAAAAAATCAACACTGCGTAACAATTTGGTCGAAAAATTTTTTTTTAAGTTATTTGGAAAATAGTGATTGTATCTTATAAGAAACATTGAACACTCCCCCGTAAGTACTTTTCTTCAGGGAATCAAAAATAAGGGTTATTATTTTTTTTTCGTTCAGGTTACGGGAAAATTCCCTTTATTTGTATTTGGTTATTTTTAACCATTATCGTAACATATATTTTACTTTAGTTATCGTAACCAATTAAAGTAAAAAATATTTATTTTTTTTTTCGTTATAAATAAGCATTAATGTAACCAAAAAATTTTGCCATTTTCCTTTATTTGTTTCCTTTGTATATTTAAATTTAACAATTCAAACTTTATAATTGTTGATTTCCTTAAGTTTTTTTAACAAATTAATAACATTTTTATTTTTAATGTTTTATTTAATTGAATAAAATAGTCACATGCTACACGACTCTTAAACTTTGTTTGCCTGGCAACCGCAGAAGTCTTTTTGATGAACAATATGAGGTGACTACGAAAAACAAAAAGTAAATCACGAAAACTGCAAAAAAGCTAAAACAGCGTCTTCAAAAAATACAGCGTCTTCCTAAATTTGTAAATTTTAAGGTTCTTCCGAGTAAAACGATTAATTTAATTGCAAAAACAAGTAAAGAACAAATAATTTAAAGTGTATGTGTTAATTTGTTTAAAGATTTCAAAGAAAAATGACAATGTTAAGTTATGGGAAATCGTCATGCTGAAAGCTGACCGGTTTTAAATCACGAGATTTCAACAATTTTTTGGCACAAAACACCTTTTTAGTAGTTTAAAATTACTTTACGAAAAAGTGATTTTAAGAAGATACCTGTATTTTTTGTTTAAGCTTCGCATTTAATTAAATTTTTCTTATATTAGTCAACAAAATGCATAAAACTATCACGGGACAACAATTTGGGCAACTATTCCCACAAATGGAGTACAATCCAAGTACATATTAGACACTTTTAACAGTGGAGATATTGATGTTGACCGATGAATTTGTGTTCAGTTCAGTCCCTACTAAATAAGTCACAGCATCTTTGAAATGGCGAAAATATGACCTAAAGCAAGAAAAATACGCTCGTACGCTTTGATGTACAAATAAGATAGAAAACAAAATGTTTCCTAGGATTTCTTGCGATTAGTGCAAAAGATGGATTTCATCCTTTACCTTTACTTAAAAACTAATTTCCCTGCTTTAGGACATATTTTTAAATTATATTTTGCCCGAGCTTTTTTTTATTGCAATCAAAATCATCTTACCAAATTTTACTTGAAATGGACCCTATTTCTAATACAAATGCAATTCCTGACCATAGGTACCATATAAACCCCTCTCTAAAATCACTTTAAAACAAAATATCTCATATAGCTGAAGATATCCAAATAACGGTTCTCGATGTCGGTAACAACGTAAGTCGAATTTTGTAGTAGATTAAAAAACACAGGTTGTGTGTTAATTTAATCTACTACAGAGTCGTTTCCGTCATCGAGAACCCTAATAATGCATGTATTTTTACAAAGGCTAACTTTTTTGTTCCGCCAAATAGCACGTAATTTCATGAATAAAAATGTTTTGGATGAATGTGATATATCTAGAAATTTATTGCGGATCAGAAGTGGATAGATATATTTCTACAAATAATATCAATATTGATATTGAAAAAGAAATGAAAGAAAATACAAAACAATTTTATATACAATTTTGCGAAGTTTTGAGAACCGAAGTCAACTTTAATAACGAAGTTTTAATGTGGTTCCATAAATTTTCTTCTGAAAATATTATTTCAGGTAAAACAAGTAGCATTGTACCTCTTCTAGTAAAAATGTTCCCGAATGAAATTGTAAATTTTGATTCAATCAATAATCAATTTAGAGCTTTAGCTGATGTCGAGCAACTGCAGTCGTTAAAAACTGAAAACATTTGTAGTTTTTGGTCGGCAGTAGCTAATTAATAATGTCCATATATTTTCTGACATTTCAAGAGTCGTTGCTGGACTTTTATCCATTCCACATTCGTCAACAAATGTGGAAAGAGTTTTTTCTTTTCAAAATATAATTAAAGCTAAGGAAAGAAACAGACTACATGTTTATTCAATTCTCATACAAAGAAAGGATTGGTTAAGATCGATCATGCTGCTATGATGCAAAAATTCCAAATAGTTTATTAACTAAGCAAATAAGTGACCGATTTTGATCTCATATATTTATAAGACTTTTGTGTACCTTATTTAATTCATACATATAATGTATGCTAATGTTAAGTTTTGTTTTTTTGTGAACAATTGAATTTTTAAAAACTCTTTTGTTGTTTTAATAAATTTAAAAAAAATGGTACCGTGAAGGTCAAAAAGTACATATTTTTTGAAAGTTGGTACAAAATTTAAAACCCCATTTAACATCCCTGATATGTAACCAAAAAATTTTTTTGGTTCACTCACAATATTCTGTACGTAAAATTAACTGAAATTGTTTTATAAAAGAAATGAAAATTCCGGTAAAGCCGGTCTACTTATTTTTCATTCAGCCATATTACGGTTATCGATGTCGGTAACAACGTAAGTCGAATTTTGTATTAGTTTAAAGAACACAGATTGTGTGTTACTTTAATCTACTACAGAGTCGTTTTAGTCATCGAGAACCGTAATAAGGCTGATTTATTTTAAATGAAAAGTTCATTTAATTTATACTGTCAAAAATTCAACGGCGAATTCCGTAAAAACAAATGAATTTTCATTTAGTTTATAACATTTAACTACCAAAAAAAAAAAAAAAAAAAAAATAACCAACGAATTCCATACAAACAAATGAATTTTCAGTTATTTCATGTAATTCAGTAATTTCATATAAAACAGGTTTTACTCAAATAAATACCAGAAATCTGTCCACTTGTTTTTCCAATGAGAGAGAAATTTTTTTTTTATTAACTTACCCCGTTATTAGGGTTGAAAAAGTTGGTACAATTGTACTTTTTTTGTTCAATTCATACATCAAAAGTACAATGCTCCACCAATTACTATTTTGGTACAATTTACAAACTTTCTCAGTTTATGTATTTGTCTGGTCCCCTTAATATTAATAATATAATTGAGTTTTGTAAGAAAAACTGCTATTCTATTGTACTTGATAAGAAAAGCTCTGACTGAAGTGTCTTCAAAAATTTTGCTCTAAAACAATAACATTCCCATAAATAACATGGTTGGTATAACGACTGATAATTGTGCTGTAATGACCAGCTTCCACATTTAAAATTTCCTCATCAGCATCAAAACTTTCGACTCCCGACGATATTGACAAACTTATAGGGAAATAAATGTCCACATTTGTAATAGTTCTAGTCTAAGAGAAGACTTTATACAATTTCAAGAATATTTTGGTACTAACATCAATGTTATTTCAAAATATTGCACTTCAAGGTTATAAACAGGATCTTGGAACAGCGGAAACTTCTAGATTATTATTTTACTTTAAATGATTTTGAGGCTGAATTAAAAAATTAGAAATTACGATTCATTTGTATCACGTTTTTCGAATCCACTTTACAAACTTTTATTTCATTTTCTTCAATATGTATTACAAATTGTAAATGCAAACCGAAGGCGCACGTATGCATATTTCCCTGAAACAACTTAAATCTTTATATCGTCAAATGGGTCGTAATTTAAAAAAAAGAAATCATAGACAAATATGAAGTATTAAATATAAACATTAAGGAAAATCATCCTCCTTTTGAAGAAATATACTGTGGAGCAGAAGTGGAAATTTTTATTTCCACAAATAATTTTGAACGTGATGTGGTGAATAAGGAAATTGCCAAAAAGAATTTTTAAAATTTTGCCACGTGGTGAGAGTAAAAGCGGATTGTGATAACAAAGTTTTGACTCAATTAATTCACAGTTAAGATCCCTGACAGATATAGAAATATTAAGTATTTTAAAAATTAAAGTACATATATGCAACATTTGGAACAAAGTTTCTGAAAAGGAAAATTAATTGAACGAATTGATGTTACCGGAACTTTCAAGAATTGAAGGAGGGATATTATAAGATTTTGTTCTTCCAAAATATTATTAAAACGAAATAGGCCTTATGTGCCTACAGTTTCCGGTCTTATACAGACAAAAGATTTGTTAAGATCACCAAATTCTTGTTGTTTTAGTTTTATAATAACAAATGATTTGTTATCAAAAACAATTTGATCTCATAAATATATCGATAGACTTCTTATGTACATTATTTCACCTTTTCATATGTACATTAGTGTGTATCAAAAAAAAATATTATTTTATGCCCCACCTTTTTTTGAAACTTATAGGGAAAAGTATTTTTGTTTTTTTTTTCAGATTTTTCGGAAGAGGTTTAGAGGTTGCTAAAATCGAATTTAAGCCAAAAATCGGCTTTTTCGAATTTTTTAGAGAAAACTTCTCAAACTTTACTCCTCTGTGCAGATATTATAAGTTTCGGTTATTTTTTTTGCTCATTTGGGTCCCCTTAATGACATTTTTTTGTAAATTTAGCATAAATTTGAAAAATAATCAGCCTTATTACGGTTCTCGATGTCGAAAACGACTCTGTAATAGATTAAAGTAACACACAACCAGTGTTCTTTAATCTACTACAAAATTCGACTTACGCTATTACCGACATCGAGAACCGTAATAAGGCTGATTGCTTTGTAACTTTTAAAATTTTACTGTTCCAAAGTTATACCCTTTTTAAGTTTTTTACCCATTTTGTGAAATTAAAAATATTTTAATGTGTTTGCCAGTTATGCATCGGATTGGTTTTAATGTGTAAACTAGATCTTTCAATCAGCTGGTATAACGAAAGAATAGTGTAAACATTCCCTTGTCATCAGCTGACCGAGAAAACAAAAAGCAAAAATAATATTTATAAATATCTTATAAATCTGAACCACTATTGAACTGGTAAGTATAAATAACTATATAGTAGTCAAATAATTATGGGAGTGTTTGTCTGTATAGTCGGTGGTGTAAAGTTGTGTTTTTAGTGCTCTCTGTTTTGAATAAAGTTTTTATAATCAAAAGACGTGTATAACGTTTGTAACATAGAAAAATCGAAAATATAAAGAAAAACCCACGTTTTGAAAAAATAAACTAAGCATATAATTGCATTTGCTTTTGTATAAAGTGATTTTAAAATTAGTCAAAATCCCAATGAGAGACAAATAAATAAAAAAAAAAAAAAAAAAAAAAAAAAATTAATAGATTATGTATAAAAGTCAGCTGATGGTGTTAAATGTTGCCGGTTATAGTTTTATTTTGTTGTATTTGTAAACAAAAGTTATCTGTAGAAGCAAACTATGTAAAAACTTTTAAATATACACAACTGAGCCTTAAATAAACACAATTGAGCTTTTTGGAACGTAAATTTAAAAAGCTGTTGTAAAACTTAAATATAAATTATAAAAAACGAAAAAGCGGTTGCATACTTTTAGGATGCAAAGAACGATAACCAGTGACTGTAAACTGTCAACACCAAATACCCAACAAGCCAAAAGAAAGCAGTCGGAGTTAACTCCAGAAGAAATGTCAAATGCAGGGGCGTGTAGTTTACCGGCAAATATGCAGCTAAACGATATTGTTAGCATAATTCAAGGTTCAATTCAAACGGTGCTTGATGAGAAGTTAAAAAATTTATCTACCAAAGCCGACATAGAGGAGGTAAAACAAACAATGCAAGATTGCTGCTCACAAGTTGGACATTTAAAGATGGAAAATGAGGCATTGAAGGAAGAGGTAAAAATACTAAAATTCGAACTTCAGAAGGATCATCAAGAGCTAATCCGTCTAGTAGATAAAAGCAAACAAAAAAATGTAGTCTTCCGTGGTATTGAAAAAAATGGTGATTTGAAAGAAAATATTACTAAAATATGTGCTGAAACAATGGGAATCCCGGATTTGGTTGTGAAATGGGTCCGTAAGCTGTATGAGACAGATGAAACGGTATGTGGAGTGGCAGAATTCAGGACGGAAGAAATGGCAAAGGCAGTTTTTAACAATGCCAAGAAACTTAAAGGTACCTCTGTATTCGTAGATAAAGATTTAAGTGATGAAAAGCAACAAAATAAAAAAGTTATGTTACAATTAAAAACACAACTTAAGTCAACTTAAGAATAAAGATTTAAAAATACTAGTGAGAAATGATAGGATGAGAATTGATAAGAAATGGCTATTTTGGAATAAAGATAAATTATTAATGTGTGGTAGTCAAAATGGCAAAGAATTTTTAAAAACGATTTTTAATGATAAAATTGATTCAATAAATTTGTGTTATATGTCATTGTTAAATCAAAAAAACTAAGTAGCCGGAAGTAGTAAAGTTAAAAATGGTAGTCAATGTTTAGTTGATAAGAATTTATGTAATGAAAATAAAAATTGTACACTTAAAATAATTGCTTATAATGTTAACGGTTTAAATAATAAATTTGATAATCTGGATTTATTTGAGTACTTATGGGAATCAGATATATTTATATTGTTGGAGACACATGTCGAAAATAGTAGTTTTGAAAAATTTAATGGTAAATTCAAAAATTTTAATATTAAATGGAAATCAGCTACACGTAATAGCAGGTTTGGAAGAGGTATTGGTGGCTATGTTTTTGGTATTCGTAAAAATTTAACTAATTTTGGAGTGAAGTTTGAAATGAGGGCATATGGCAGTGTTGATACTATGGTTGTAAAATTAAATTCAAAAAACTTCACGATAATACCAGCTTACTTACGAGGTTCAAATTGGGGCAATGAGTTTGAGGACTTAGTTAATGCTTTACTTGAAAATGAAATAAATATTTGGATGAAATTCTCGAAAATTCTTTTAAGGCTGGCTTAAGTGGTAGAAAGTCAATGGACAAAGTTGTAAAACCAAATGGCAAAACATTTATCGATTTTTGTAATAATTATGGTCTGTTGATTTTAAATGGAAGAACTGCAGGCGATGGAGAAGGTTGTTACACGTATGTTGGCAGTTCAGGAAATTCAGTAAATGATATATGCGCAGTGTCACTTGATATATTAACAATGGTCGTAAATTTTACTGTGGATAATCAAACATGTCTGATCATTTACCAATCACACTTTACCTTAATTTCACAACAACACAGAATGATAAAAGGAAAATGAACCTATTGCCAAAGTTAAAATGGAACTACAACAACAAAGATAATTATTGTGCCAAGCTTAATTCAAATTTAAATGAAATGCAAAAATATAAAGACAATCTTAACTTAAGCGATATGTCGAAATTAATTGTTGAATCGTATAAAGTACCAAAAATAAATGGCAAACACATACAATTTAAGAATAAATGGTTTGATATTCAATGCAATAATGCGAGGCAAAAATCCCTCGCAGCTTTACAAAAGTTTAGAATCTCTCAAGATGATGTTGATAAAGAAAAATACACAGAGAAGAAGAACAAATATCAAACAATTTGTAAAACAAAAAAAGTAAATTATTATAAACAATTAGAACAAAAGTTAAGCTCGGTTACAGACAGTAAAAAATGGTGGCTAGTAGCTAAAGAAATAAGGCAAGAAGAACGATTGGTTGGAAATAATATAAGCGCAGAAAGTTTTAAAGAATACTTTGAAATGTTGTTAAACCCGCAAAGTAGAGCACTGGACATGGAGTATGCGGCTAATTTAGTCGTGGATACAGATCTAGATAAAGTTTTTACACTGCAAGAGATTTGGTTAGTACTGGCAAAGGTCAAAGAAAACAAAGCGCCGGGTGAGGATAGAATACCCTATGAATTTTTTATAAACGCAAGTAATAACTTTTTAAGCGCTTTGGCGAAAGTCTTTACAAATATATTAAACGGAAGTGGTTCTTTTGAGGTGTTTTAGCGTAGTTTTGTTTTCCCAATACATAAAAAAGGAGATGCTAATATGCCATGCAATTATAGGGGAATATCCTTCATGAATTGCTTAGCCAAGATCATGATGGGTGCTATACATGAAAGATTAACACAATGGACCACAAACTATAAAACTTCAAATGAGTTCCAAGCAGGTTTTCGTAAAGGCTATTCGACAATTGATAACATCTATAATTTATCGGCAATTGTCAATATCAAGTTTCATGAACATAAGAGAGTCTACGCGTTTTTTGTGGACTTTAAAGCTGCCTTTGATCGTATACCAAGACAACTTTTAATGTATAAACTACGCCAAATGGGATTGTCCACAAAAATAGTTAACTTTTTAGAACATGTATATAAACATACATTTTCTGCAGTATGGACTGGAGATGAAATCTCGGATTACTTTAGTACAAACTCTGGCGTAAAACAAGGATGTTTGTTGTCGCCTTTGTTGTTTTCCTTGTATCTAAATGACCTTCATGAGCAACTGGAAGGTGGTCTGTTCATAGATGAACTGAACATAAGAATTTTAATGTATGCGGATGATATTGTCATTCTTGCCGAAAATATAAGCGTCCTACAGAGAATGATAAATAATTTGGAAATATATTGTAAAACATGGGGAATGGAAGTGAACTTAACAAAATCGGAGATAATGGTTTTTAGGAAAGGTGGTCGTGTTGCCTTAAATGAAAAGTGGAAGTTTAAAGGAGATGAGGTAAAAGTTGTGTCTCAATACAAGTATTTAGGTATTATACTAACTCCGGCAATGTCTTACACCAAACATATAATTACAAAAAATGATGCTGCAAAAGTTTGTGTAAATATCACGTGGAAAAGTTTTATTGCAAAAAGGGATGTGTCGCTAAAGGCAAAGTGGAAGTTATTTCAAGCTGTTTGCAGAAATATACAAGCATATGGGGCTCAGGTTTGGGGTCTGGGTTTGTTTGACATTGTTGATAAATTGCAAAGGTTTTCTACTAAACGCGTGTTAAAATTACCAGAAAATACCCCAAACTACGTACTTGCTCTAGAAACCGGTCAAGAAGATGCACAACTGTATACTTACAGTCTACACCTTCAATATATTTCTAAGACGCTTTTCGAATATGAAAATCATAGGTTCCTCACAGACTTTCATCAAAAATAATATCAAAAAACATTTACTGGTACAAAAATTACGTTGATCGTTTGAACTCTTTTGATTTAAATTCAAATAATATACACCTATCTAAAAACATATGGAATAACTCGTGCAAATCGTTAATTGATACTATGAAATCTAAATCTAGTCAAAACTACCGCGAAACTGCACTAAAAAGTCAACAACGAATATATAAGTTTTTAGACCACTCAAAAGGCCTTACATATTGCAACGAAAAATATAACCAACACCAAATATCCTTAATAATGAAAACTCGCGGAGATCTTTTAATGCTTAATTCAAATAAATATACCACCAATCAATCCACTCTTTGTTCTTTGTGTAACCTGAATGAAGATGAAACAATTTTGCACTTTATAGGAAGGTGCCCAATACTTGCAAATATACGAAGAAAATTCCTAGTGTACTCAAGACTTACAGATTATGAAATTTATTATCTTCTAAATGGGGGAAGAGAAGAAAACTGGAGTTCACTTTATCTTTTTGTAAAAAATGCATTAACTTATAGAAAATTTTTAGTCGATGAATACAATTTAAAAAATAAAAAAAAATGTTATTAGTTAAAAATATTTTAAAGGCAAACTTCCGGCTGACGGTTAAAAAACCAAGCCGTAAATATCTTTATTTTAAATATAATTATAATTTTTATATCAAAGTCTTATGTTAAAACAAATATTGTTGTACTTAATATTATATATTTCAATAAAGAAAATATCTATATCTATCTATCTATCTATCTAATTATGAGGAGTTTCGATTAAAAAAAGATATATGTATATGGCTTTGTGTGGCTTGTGGGCAAAATGATTGATGTCTTTGATCAAATAAGCCGCCATTGAAAATTCAAATAATGCAACGATTTTTCAAACTACATTTAGTTGAAAAATATACTATATCCAAAAGCGTCCGAAAAATTGCATATAATTTAATGGATTTGTGGGAAACGAATCGAAAGGTTCAATACATTGCACGCGATGTAATAAAATTGCACTCAAAGTGGTTATCGTTACATAAGAATAAATCTTTGAAAAGTAAACGACAAATTGAAAAACAAGAAAACTTCATGCACGACACGAGGAGCGTATTCGGCAAAATAGTTCAACCTTCTGCAAAATCCCCTAGTTCAAACCAGGTCCGGAAGATAAAAATGGAATCTGTTGCAAACATGGATAGCTGCAGCGGTAATAGCGATGATGATGATAATGATAATGATTCTGAATATGAACCAGCAACAAAAAGAACTTGCTACTTCCTCAAATAAGCAACAGCTTTGTGCAAGTTTGGAGAGAACTGGAATTAGTTAAATTTCATAACCGAGGCAGTGTTTCAAATGCTAAAAACCTGGAACTTAACTGAAAATATTAAATTTATGTGTACAGACACAACAAGTTCCAATACAGAATGTCGAATTGGGGCATGTGTTTTACTTTGCTAAAAACTAAACAAAGACCTCATATTTTTAGCATGCCGTCATCATATGTTGGAGCTTGTTGCAGGATCAGCGATTAAGGCACTTGATATTGAAGAACAGACGACATCATCACAATTCAAAGTTTTCGCCATTCTTCAGCAAACTTGGGAGTCCAAGGACAAAGCCAAAATTTCTGATTGCATAAACCACAAAATTGTTGAACAAATTATCCCGAAATATATACGCGAAGATTTTAATTTGTTTATAAAAACGCAACTTCAGGAAATGCACCCAAGAGATGATTACAAAGAACTGCTTCTGAGCCCCATCCAACGATAAAAGCTACTGGAGTCATTAATCGGGCACGCTGGATGATGAAAATTATATATTCTTTAAAAATATGCATTTTTCAAAACCAGCTGCAGTCCTTCATAAACGCTTCAAAAATTGACGCCTAGCTTGAATTTATTCAATTTATTTTGAGAATATACATCAAAAATTGGTACCTATGCCAATGCCCTAGATACGCTCCTCTCAATGATTTAACTTTATTGAAGCAATTGGATGACTACAAAAGCTTAAACGAATCAATCGCACGTGCCACGTTGAAAACTTTTCTGCTGCATCAGTGGTACTTATCCGGAAAGTTGGCTGCCTTAGCATTTTTTTGATGAACGTATCGACACGAAAACTTTGCGTTTAATGGTCCAAAATCTACACGCACCAAGTAACGGTAAAAATTTTTAAAAGCAGAATTATCCGAAAACATGCTTAATAACAAACAAATTCAAGATTTAATATCCGAAGCCAGCATAGCCGTTTTTGAAACCAGCAACATTTCAGTTGATTTTTTACAAACAGATTCGGAAAAATGGCATACAAGCCAATCATTTAATGAAGCAAAGAACAAAGTTCAGCAATTGCACGTGGTAAATGATGTCGCAGAACGCGGCGTGGCCTTAGCTAATACTTACATTAATCTAACAACCGCTAAAACAGACTTTCAGAATTTATTGCAGGGCGTAGAGCTTCATCGTAAAAGCTCTAATAAATAATTGAAAAAGCTAAAAAAAAATAGTTTTCTAATTTTTTTCGGGTATGAGAAGTTATATTTATATATATATGTTCCTTTAACTTCCACTGGAGCATAGGGCGCCTAAAGCTATTCGTTAGCAATTTAAGTTCAGAAACGTAGGTTGCTAGCCTTCGTTCCCTAGTTTGGTGATAGGGCTGCTATCTAAGCACCCAAACGTGCTGTGTTTGTAGCCAGTGTTTCAGAGGATCCAGTATTCGCGATCTCCTACTTCCTGAGACGCACTTTGGCCATTCAAGATTCGCTGACACTCCAGGTTGAGAAGTTAGCTGCCTAGAATTTTTTGGGCTCGCATTGCTGAAGTCTGTGCAACAGAACAAAAAACTACCCATATTTAATATTTTGAAAGAATACCTAATATCTAATTATCTAAAATTAAAACAAATCCGATGCATAACTGGCAAACACATTACAATATTTTTAATTTCACAAAATGGGTAAAAAACTTTAAAAGGGTATAACTTTGGAACAGTAAAATTTTAAAAGTTACAAAGCATTATTTTTCAAATTTATGCTAAATTTACAAAAAAATTTCATTAAGGGGACCCAAATGAACAAAAAAAATAACCGAAACTTATAATATCTGCACAGAGGAGTAAAGTTTGAGAAGTTTTCTTTAAAAAATTGACTTAGTAACAAAGAAAATCGTGCTAATGGGCCGAGTAATCAAAAAGTCGAGAAAACCTGATTTTTGGGTTAAATTTGATTTTAGCGACCTCTAAACCTCTTCCGAAAAATCTGAAAAAAGCACAAAAATACTTTACCCTATAAGCTCTCAAAAATTTTGTATTTGTATTTGTATTTATTGATTCGATTTTCTAATACAACAAGACACAATATCTTATTAATTACAGCATAAGAATCAGACAAGTTAAAGTAAACATTGATAAAAAATATTTTTTGAAAAACTACATAGATTATATTTAAATTTAAATAGAGTAAAATATATAAAGTAAAGGTTTATAAAAATAAAAAAGTTTACATTTAAAACATTAAAAAAAATTTAAGAAAATTTACGTAAAATATTCCCTTAGTAATTTTCTAAATCTTATAGCGTTGCTAGTGATTTGCAAATCATTTGGAAGTTGATTCCAGAGACGTATGCTTAATATAAAGTATTGGCATTCAGAAGCATGGTCACGATGACGAAATTGTATTAAATTTTTCCCTCTACACGATCTAGAAAACTGCAGACGTTCATAAAGATATTTTGGCTCCTTTGTTGTTATTATATCGCTGGGGTACCTATAAAAATCAAAAAAAATTTTTTTTGTGGGACACACTAATGTACATATACCGTAGTGTTGTTTTTTTAGAGATACATATACATTAGAGCGACTCAAAAAAAAAAGTGATTTTGTTACCCCTCTGAAAATAAAAGTTGATATGTTTTATGATGATTCCCAAAATATTTTGGTTCTAGCGTTGACCATCCGTGAGCTGGACCATTTTTAAAAAAGGTCTTTTTTCAGTTTTTCGAATTTTTTTGTACTTTGCTCTAAGACGACATAAATAACATTTGTTATCATTGAAAAGGGTTTTTGAAGCAGCATCCAATGTTATATAAAACTTGACCACTTGCGACCTACTTATTGAGATATTTAACTAAATACATATTTTCGTTACGGGTTTTCAGCCAAATTCTACGTATGTGGAAGTAATGTTCTGCTTTTCAAATTGAATCTGTTTTAAAATAATGTTAATTTATTTTTTTTTTTTTTTGTAATTTTTATATAAACCGCGAAAACCGCGATATATTTCATCTTTTTTTCATATATAGGCAATATGGGTATACAATTTTTTCATTTTTCAATTTATCAAAATGTGAAAAATACAATAAAAAAATATAAAATTAATAAAAAAATACGTAGAATTTGTATGAAAACCCGAAACGAAAATATGTATGTAGTTAAATATCTCAATAAGTAGGTCGCAAGTGGTAAAGTTTTTTATACCATTGGATGCTGCTTCAAAAACTCTTTTCGATGATAACAAATTTTATTTATGTCGTCTTGGAGCAAAGTACAAAAAAATTCGAAAAATTGAAAAAAAGACCTTTTTTAAAAATGGTCCAGCTCACGGATGGTCAACGCTAGACCCAAAATATTTTGGGAATCATCATAAAACATATCAACCTTTATTTTCAGAGGGGTAACTAAAACACTTTTTTCGGCTCCATACAACTTGAGTCGGTCTAATATACATACTTTTAAAGTATTTATAAATGAATTTTTAAATACAAATGGTAATTTTACTATTACAAAAATTAATTTTTATGTACAATTTTATGTTATATTAATGTTTTTTGTTACTTTTATTTAAAATAAAAAAAAATTATTTTTTCGTACAATTTTGGTCGAAAAAGTACAATTTTATGAGCTTGTTGGTACACTTTTGATGTTCTCATTTTGTAACCCTGTCTAGTTCTAATGTACTGAAAGTTAAAATTAGAACACAAACATAAGTTTTGCATTTAACTTCATTAGGTATGAATGAATTTCCAAAAGTTCGTGATTTACTATACCACTGACACAGGATTAAACCAACCAGGGATTTTTCAATTTCGAAAATCTTTTTCTATAGTATCCATTGTTATCCCTCCACCACTAATGGTGAATGAGAGTATACTAAGTTTGTCATGCCGTGTGAAATTTTTTTTAGTATTCATCTAAGACTCCGTGTGCTAGGTCCTTGAGTAATTCTAAATCGATTTAGTCATGTCGGTCTGTTTGTCTGTTAAAAACACGGTCACATCCGAAAGCCTTAACAGAAGAGAGCACTATTGGGGTAAAATACTTTCTAGTTCTCCTAAGCAGTTTGGGATTGAAGTCCAGCACAATCAGTTCAGTTGGAAAATAGCTATGAACCGAAATGTGGAATAAGCCCATTAAAAAATGTATATTGCTGTTAAAAAAGTTAACAGAAATTGGTGACAGAATGCACCGATTTGCATTTAATTTTGCCCATATTTGGCACAAGGACCATAAGTCATCTTATTATATTGGTATTTAGATAAAATTTCTTCCAAACTTTTCTTATTGCAATCAAAATCACCTTACCAAGCTTTGTTGGAATCGTTCAGTATTTGATCATAGCTCCCATACAAATACTACTCCCGAAAATAGCTTCATTAACTTCCTTATAAAAGTCGGTATTAACATAAAAATTTACGACAGTAACTTTTACGATAGCTACTACTTCATGACAAAATGTTGTACTGGTAGATTCAAGATTAACCATAGGTCCCATTTAAGCCCCCAACTTAAAATCTCAAATATCTTCGGCTACTTGAGATTTCAAGTTGGGGGATAATATTGGACAACTCGGCACAAAGAACATTTACATGAATCCTAACCTCATAACATAATTTTTTTTCAATAGGGTCCCTTGTTGCCCATGGGTCCCAAATATGGTACAAAAGATTGCTTTTAAATACTGTGGGTATCATATGGTCGGGCTGGAGCGACTATACTTTCTTACATGTTTAATACTAGAATTGGCTACCGAATTTCGTGATGAACCATACATAATTTACCGTACGTCCAATATGAAATCCTCTCCGGAAAATCACTTTAATACGCCATATCTAAAACAAATCATATTTTATTTAAATAAGGCCACGAGTTATTATATTATGAGGTCAGTTTTTGAAAAGATTGGCTTTTACTTTATAGATCCCATATAAAGCTCACTCGTGAAATATTCGAATTCCCGGTGGAGGATATTAAAGATTCGACACAACCGAATGTAGAACTCTTACTTGTTTCACTTTCGCTTTGTTCAATCTTTTGATAGGTGTAAAGTAGAAAGTATTATGGCGTTTTATTTTCTGCATTTATTCTGCCTTTTACATTTGCTTTGGTATTTTCCGAAAAATATGTGTTTTTTTTAATGTACCACGTTCTTTTCTTATAATGCTCCCCTTAAAAAGAAGAAGTGATACATGTTAAACAATCATATTAATTAAAGGGGCATGAGTGAAGCACTAGATTAAGAGCAGGTTTTGTTATTTCTGAAAATATAAATTATTTTTTTTAGCTTGTCTTTCGTCGTTATTATATAGTGTTTGTATATTTTTTTATTTAGAAATAAGAGGTATAAAAGAGATTACAATTTTTAAAACGCTTATTGTACTTAATTGCTTTATACTTAAAATATGCAACACTTCTTAAAAATCAGGTCATCATTTAAAAATATTTGCCAAATCACATGTAACACTTCCCTGCGGGGAACTTGTGTCACTTGTTCCAACAGAACTAGTCCTGGGATTTGTTAAAATAGAATAAGAACAAAAAGAAATAACTAATGGCATGTGAAAGGAGAACTAATCACTTAACTGTTATATTAAGTTAGAACAAAAAGGAAAATTTTTTATTTTTTTTATATAAATGGTTTTTTTATTCAATTATTAACACCGTTTCTGTAATAGGTTCAGTATTCACCAGTGGTGTTATGCATTTCTTCAGGTCAATTCAAAAATTTGTCCTTAAAATTAGTTCTAGGACTTTTTTAATGGAACAATACCAAGGACTAGCATTGTAGTAACTAAACCTAAACAGGTTTATTGAGAATAGATGTGTGACTTCTCAAGTAATGGCTGTTAGGTGTCAATTAACCCCCTCCAATTACAACTCCATGTAAACGTGATAGGTCCCCTTTATATAAAGTGTTAGAGCTAGCGCCGGTCTCTTCCACTAAAGAACATATCAAGGGACTACTTAAGTGTCAGTTCATTTCCATCTACGATAATGATACACAATTTCTTCAGAAGAGAAAACGTTCAACTCGGTACTGATTTTTTTTTTCAATTTTCAGGAAATAAACATAGACTCTACTGAAAATATGATACGTGTTTTGGCATATGAGCCCGCGCGATCCATATATTACAAAAGTTATGTCAAGGATGATTTGCACAAAGTAATGCAATGCCTTTTTTACGTTTTACAACTCAGCTTAGTTAAGTAGAAACATAATAGTACTTTGTGGAAGAAGCTGATGGTCATCCTTAAAAAATGGGCATTAGAAATTTTGAAATTCAGAAGCCTAACCTATTGCACACCGAAAAGCTTAGATTTTTCAAAAATAGCAACATCTACAGGACTTTAAGTCTTTGCTTCTAGCAGGCTGCCATTATTTTTGTGATATTAGTCATTATGAGTAACTATATAAATTGTTTTCTTCTTTTTTTTTCAATTAAAATAAAATATATATTTTTTGCTCTTTTAATAAGAATTTAATGAAGTGCCTTTTCAAACTAAAACCACCTTCTTATTACCAGGGCTGTGGAGTCGTCAAAAAAATATTTCTAACTCGGACTCCGACTCCAACCGCTGATATTTTTTAAGCACGACTCCGACTCCTACTTTGACGTCGATGCGAAATATATATGAGACTAGTCCTTATTGGACATTAAACAATTTTTTATTGCGTACATTTTATATAATTAAATATAGCAAGAAAATTCGATAAACATTTAAAATCGATGTGTTAATTCTAACACGTGCCGCATTTAGCATTAATATAGTTGTTCATATACCCAGCAAAAACTTTACTTACCTGGTAAGTTAGCAAGTAACATTGGAGACATATGAACACTACTTATTTTTCGGCAGAATAACTACTTATTTTTGTTCGAGTTGTCCACAGAATTCAGTACTGACAATTCACTTACTAGAAGTCACAAAATATCTAGTTATTATTTAACTACTAGTAAGTTGAATTTTAAGTACTTACAATATACTTACTAGAAGCCAAAAAATAACTAGTTTTTATGTAATTAGCTAGTTAACAGACCTAATAAGTAGTTATGGAGCTAGTTACCAGTAAGTAGATATTCAGTATTGAAAACATGACAACTAATAAGTAGTTATTAAGCTGATTATTAGTAAGCAAATATTCATAACTGAAAATAATAGTAGTGAAAAGTACTTACTGAGGTCATTACTAGCAAGTACTTATTGAGGTTTTCAGAATAATGACAATTGTAATGACAACTACTTACCAGGTAACGTATGAAATAACTACGACCTATTACCAAAATTCAAAAAAATTTTCCTGGGTACATATGTAAAGTAGACTGGTCCTTATTTTCTGGCTTCAAAATTTTTAACGTAGACCTTCTTAAAATGTTATTGTTAGCATAAAAACCATTACGTTATTTAACTCATGTGCTATTTATTTTAACACAAGTAAATGACTTAAAAAAAACCAAACATCTTTTTTTCAACTAGATCAATAACTGCATATAAGTTTAGCTAATGCATTCTAGACTCTTGCCCGCACATATAAACAATATACCAAAATAATTTAAGTTATTATACACTTACTACTACTATTTAAGTAAAGTACTTAAATTTAGCTCATACAAAATAAATTAAAATCTCATTTTTCATTGTGATCTGCAAAATATTGCATCAATAATTTCGAAGAATTTTTATTTTGGAAAATATCATAAATTTTTTTTTTATATTTTATGCCGAAAAATTTTAGAGTCGGAGTCGCGAGTTTTTGTGGGATTTTCAACTCCGACTCCGCTACAAAACCCTTAAATCTACCACACATTTCTTACGTATTTACACTATCACACATTTCTTACGTATTCCATAATACTTTGTTAGATAGAAATGTAATGAGTTTTGTTGCGACAGTCAAAAAATCTAATTTTACATTACAGTTTTTAGTGACACTATCACACATGAACCTGCTTTTGTTAAAATGCAACCCTGATCCAATGAAAAGTATTAGCGTTTAAAAAAATTTCAAAAAACCATGAAGTCGTGTGGAATGTCCAATTTTTTTTCGCAATACTTGACATTTTCATAACACATTGCATTCACACTATCCCACTTTTACATATTACTTGAGTTTTTGACATGTATTGCTACAAAGTATAAAGTATAGTCATGTGAAAGCAAAATGCATTAAGTAATAGAGAATACGGATACAAACTTTGACAATCGGTCTGTAAATGTTTATTTTCTAAACCATTTTAGAAAGACGTGTATTCTCATCCCACCAGAGGTGTATTTTAATAGTATATATTGAAGGTTTTAACATTTTTATATAATTACAAAAGCAACCATCATCAACTCAAGAAATTTCATTTCGTTTTTGTAAGTATTGTAAAACGGAAACCATCTGGCTTTTTGTTCTTAACTCAGCTGTTCAATACCTTTGCTTTTATTTTACTTATAGCAACCGTGTTAACATGAAAAATAATTCTAACAGATTTCATTTTTTTATTTAAAACACGGAGAGATTTCATTTTTTTATTTAAAACACGGAGAGAATTTCATAATATTTTGATTCTACAAAGTCGAAATGCATTTAATTACCGTGTAAACTAGCCTTTATTAAAATATATAAAAACAAAATATTGTACGTAGTTAAAAATCAGTCGTTTTAAATAATCTGTATTACGATTGTCGTAAATGCCATAAAACCGTCACACTTTCTATATGTTTTGCCATTTCACTATCGTAAATTTTAACTGATATCCACAAAATTTTCAAACGATTACGACAACGACTCCCGTTATAAGGCTGAATATGTTATAAAACATGTCTCTTATAAAAATTTATAATATCTTTAAGTTCTTAAATGCGGTATTCGACCCTGTCGACGCATTCCTAATGAAGCGTTTATTGTGTAAGTTTTATTTTTATTGAGGCATTCAACCACATTTAAATCAACTGTTTTAGTGCAGAATTGCATTTATGCGCGTCTGGTTGTTCTTAATATTTCATAAGCCCATTAGATCCCAAACATCTTTGATCAGTTTTTCATTAAAAACTGTCTTATTTTATATCAATTAAAGCATTAAATTAACAACACTAAAAAATTAAATTTTGAAAAGGTGTTTTTTGGGCTGTACTCGTGCGAGTACAATGGGACAATGGGGGTGCGTGATTAAAAAGATTTAATTAATTTTATTTAAAAACTATTTTTCTTCATATTTAAAGAATTTTTTAGTTATATATAAGATTAAAAGATCAATTTTTTATTATGTATTAATATTTGTATGTGGTTGGGTATGGAATGTTTTAAAGCAGTCTTTTTCTACGCAAAGTGCAACGTCGCAAAGCTCGCAAATCCACTGAATTCTACTGTGACAAACTTTGCATCTTATTTGATTGAAATGCGTTTTGGGAAATGATTGACGGCCGATGTTGCAATTGACGTTGTAGTTGTGCGCCTTGGTTCTACTTCAACTCTCGAACCTAATGGTAAGTGTTGACATTGTTCGTCAACCACTTTGGCGCCACAATAAGTGTCAAACTGATACAGATAGCCGCAGCTACTGTAAGCATCCAATTTTTTAAACCAAACTTAACAGGTTTTCCTCTAATAAATTGTTTGGCCGAATGGCTTCCGAAGTATTTGACCATTGACTCATCAATCGAGAGATTTTGGTGTATTTATCCAAACTCACTAAACTTTTCAAATAAATTTTTTGATAATGGTGATTTTCGCCATTCTATCACTCAAATCGAGTTCCGAGTTGTCGGGAAGATATATATATAACGTTTTATTTCTTGGAACGGTTACGTGACATATTGTTAGAATCAAGTGGAATACGTTCCCTCGGTAATGAATGATAACCGCTGAAGAGGATAATTCCAATAAACACCTTTAGCTCTTCAGCAGTAAAGTTTAATATGTGCATGTTGTGTTGTGAGGCGTATTTCACCGTTTGATCAACTATTAGCTGCGCAACATCATTATCAAAAACTGTTTCAAATAATTCAATTGGAGATTTGCCTTCTAGTGAAGTGTTCATGTTATTTTTAAATGATTCAAAAAATCTAGTACTAGGCATATCCATGTTCATGGCTAAGCCGGTGGCACTAATATTGATTTTCTTAAATCAGCGAGTGGAATATCTTCTCAATTTCATCTGTGGAATATCCTCGTCAATTTTATCCTCATCTGTTTCTTGATCGGCATTAGGAGGAATTATTATAAAATCAAAACTTTCACTATCATTAATACTAGCATAATCAAATTTTAAAATTGTTTACCATAAAACATTTTAACATCCATCGCAAATAACTAAAAATTATTTAAACATTTTACATACATTATCCCATTGTACTCGAACGAGTACACCAATTTTTATTCTTACCAAAAAATACTTTTTTTTACTTTTTCAAATAAATTTTTTTAATAATATTAAAATTAATTATGTTTAATTTATTTTTCACAAAAACTCGTCAGCGCTCAGCTTATTACAAATAATATATAAGAAAAAATGTAATGATAGGAAAAGAATATTGAAAAACCGATAAACAATGTTTATGAAAAGAAGGATGGTAGTTTACCGTTAGACATTTTTTGCTCACTTTTGATACATATTTATTGTTTACACTCTTAAGTAATATTTAGAAGCAAAAACTATTAAAAAGTTAAGAGATTTACTAGAGCTTTGGAGTCATAAAGTTGAGTATTTTTTTGTACTCATGCGAGTACAGTGGGATTAAATGGGTTAAACCTGTATTTGAAGAACATTTTTAAATTTTATGATTGTTTAACCCTGATATAAAAAATATTTTTGATTAATAAAAGGCTTATTAAACAAATATTCCTAGAAAATTCGTTTCATAAATCTGCAATAATCCCAAAATATATTTTTATGAATATGGAGGTAAATGTTTGTTTCAATTTATATAAACATACTTTCATTGTTTATACGTCGTTTTGTTTCAGAAAATTATAAATCAACATATCGTAACGAACATAACTTAAAAAATAATAATACAAATAATTTTTTTTTCTTTAAAAATATAAATTTTTTAGAATTTTTGTATCTCAGAAATTTTCCATACATTTTTTAGAAAAATTTCGATATATATGATTTTAAAAAAATCATAAGAATTTGGATTTTTTTCCAGACATACAAAAAAAAAACAAAGTTGCCATAAATGATTAAAATAACACATTTTTATTTTATTCACAAAAGTCGAAAAATTTTAATTAAATTTAAGAATTTCATGAAGTGGAAGTATGGTTATGAGGCTTTTTCTTCAATATATTTCTAGTCGGTATTGAAATTTTTGTGTGGGAGTCCCCTTAAGGAATAGTGATAGCGGGAAGGTATGTGAGAAGAAAATTATGGAGATGAAACATTAAGTGGGGTTGTTCTTACATTTGGCCCGTCTAGAGGCATCATATGCTCTTCAGTGGGCTGGATTGGAGAAATGTGTTTATAGTATTGAATACAATGTAAAGTTACGTATATCTACACAATGTTGCTACACTGTAGTAGGTGGTTGTAGTCATCTGTGCCCATGTTCTGTAACTCTCGCTTCGAAACTTTTCGATTGAAATGCGAGAAATGAAACAAAAATACCATAAATTGAAACAGACAACTTTTTTTCTCACTTTGCTGCGTCTGTAACATTTTTGACGAGTAATAGCTGTCACGTAAGGCCAATTTACAGAAAAATTGTGTCTGTAAAATTTTTGTGAGAAAGTTCCCGCCTTGAACTGTCAAATAAACTCAGGCATAAAAAGAGATAAGTATTTTGTTTTTGACTGATTTTTTCATTATTTAATTATGTATTTTGCTTTTAACATTTTTGAAAAATATACGAATGTTTTCAAAGCTATTTTTTAAACAACAAAAATTAAAGTCACAATCTATTATTATTTGCTATAGCCGACGGTTGGATTTTCGCCGCCGTCATTGAAAATTTTCCAACTTAGTAAGTTTTGCGCGCCGTCAACGATATATGTGACTGGTGTTCTCAACGTCTGCAATTCTACATCGAGTGAAATATTATGACATTTATAACGTTTCGACTTAATATCTTGTGATAGTTTTCGACATGAGTTACAGACAAACTTTTTTTTCACTTTTCGAGAAACGATGGAATATTTTGTTTCACATCTTTTCGATGCGAGAAGTTCTCACCAAAGTTACATAACATGTTTATATAATTTTGGCTTAATTAGAATATTTTATGATTTAAGAGAGATATTAAAGTAAAAATAAAAGTAAATATAAGAATCCATATGCTATTTCTTCTTATTTGAAGAAAGAACGACAATACCTGTATGAACGACAAAGATGTATGTTTGTATGTCCATATAAAGGTTTATTTAATTTGCAAATATCAAGATTTTTTTAAAGTGGTAAGAGATATTATTATTTTAAAACTCTTTAAGTAAACTTTAAAGCTTTCTTGGTGTTAGAGATTATTGTGTAACCAAAGTTATGATAAGCGGCCTGGGTTATAAAATGTCTACAATATTATTTAACACAGATATTGTGTTGATTGTGGTCTCTATTCATAATCATATCTGCATGATTATGACTACGTGGTTGTCTAACAGACACCAATGAAAGAAAAGACAGATTTTCTCCATTCTTATCAAATATCCGGCTCTCATGCATTCAGTAACTTCTTAATACGTTCTCATGTTCACGTTGGCGTGACGAATGCGATCAAATAGAGCGCACGCGTCGCGCTGAGCAGAAAAGTGTCTACAAGACAACCACGTCAATATTAATGTTGCTGTCTGAGAAACAACCACATCAATATTTTTGTTATATTTTTCCTCCTAAACAACACGTCATTAAAATTGTTGTAATATTTTATATCTCTTTTCTTTTTTATTGTGATGGGTCGCTCTAATACAAAACAAATTCTTCATTGTTCTAAGACAACATCAGCTAGAGCTTTAACTAGCCGTGAAAATCAGATTCTGAGCTTTGGATCAACCAATTTGACATATCCGTGTTAGACTGCCTGGTTGGATGCACTAGATAAGCTCAGTTGTATCTTTTTATTTAACCATTAAAATTTTTTAATTTGTTTATACTGATTAGCTCAGATGTGAGCTCAATCTAGTGTAAAACTTGTAAACAACAAATAGGAAATTTTTATTTGTTTGTTATTTTTGTATAGATGGTAGTTCTTTACTGCCATTTTATGCCATGCCATTAAATATGGTTTAAAATTAATTGTCTATTTGTCCTTAAAAATTAATTACAGCAAATAACAAGCTATGCCGTTGATCTAAAATAAAAAAATTATTTCAGAAGGTTTACAAGACAGAACAAGGAAAATATAAGCCATCAAAATGGTGTCTAGCGTACTACCACGTCATTGGAATTGTTATAATAAAGTCACGTCAGTCGCAGACAGTTAAGCAAGGTTAAACTTTTTTCTGATATGCGCAGTCGTTTTAGAAACATAAATTTTTTTAGAAAATTTCGAAATTTTTGATTTTAAAAAAATTTTAAGAATTTTTAAATGGGGTTGGTCTTACATTTGACCCGTCTAGAGGCATCATAGGCTCTTTAGTGGGCTGGATTGGAGAAATGTTTGTATAGTATTGAATACAAAGACAATGTAAAGTTACGTATATCTTCGCAATGTTGCTACACAGCAGTCGTTGCTTGTAGCCATTTGTTTTAAATAATGTTGGCTTAATTAGAATATTTAATGATTTTAGAGAGATATTAAACTAAAAAATAAAAGGAAATATAAGAATCAATTTGCTATTTCTTCTTATTTGAAGAAAGAACGACAAAACCTTTATATGTTTGTATGTCCATATAAAGATTTATTTAATTTGCAAATATCAAGATTATTTTATAGTGTTAAGAGATATTAGTATTTTGTAACTTTCCGTTGAATAGTATTTTTTTTTTAATTCTTAATGTAAAACTATTAAGTTTTCTTTAATGCTCCTAGAGGTTATTGTGTAACCAAAGTTTTGAAAAGCCGCCTGGGTTATAAAATTTCTACAATATTATATAACACAGATATTATATTGGTTGTTGTTTTTATTCATAATCTTATCTTATAAACTGTTTACAAATAATTTAAATTTGTTTTGTAGAAAAAAAAACTTAAATGAATTCACAGTAAATAAAAACATTTTAAATATGAAAAACGCGAACACACTTTTTTATATTTATTTATTTTAATTAAAGTTTTTTAAATTTTTAATTAAGCTTAAATTCGTCAAATTTAATTTTCATTAAATTATTTTTTTTGAAGGAAGGAATTTACAACATGAAATGATTTTTAAAATTTCTTTTTGATCATTCTTTACTGAACAGAGGGTTACCAGTTTTTAAATTAAAGAAAACAGTACATAAAAAAATCAGTAAAATTGCATAAAAAAACGGTACATTTACTTTTTTAATATAAAATTGCATATTATTAACATAAAAAATAAAATTTTTAGACCCTCAACCACCACTGTGGTGAATGAGGGTATACTAAGTCTGTCATTCCGTGTGAAACTTTTTTATAATACATCTAAGACCCCATAAAGTATATATATTCTGGCTCCATGAGTAATTTAAGTCGATTTATGCATGTCCGTATGTCTGTCCGTCTGTTGAAAACACGCTCACTTTTAAAAAACGCAAAAGAAAAGAACAAATTGCTTGTAGTTATCCTAAGCAGTTTGGGACTGAAATCCAGCAACATCGGTTCAGTAGGATCAGAACTATGAATCAAAATATGGAACCACTACCCTAAAAAAATTGATAAATTTGATACAAAAACTAACATCGATAAAAACATCTATATTAATATTTGTATCGCAAACCATTTGGCAATATGACAAACTATATACTGAGCAATATTAATATATAATGGCAGTACAAAAACAGTATATTACTGAAAAAATCAGCACATTTGCGTACTGATTTGCTTGTAATGCATACGTCAGTACTTTAAACAAAAAACAGTACATGTAGTGATAAAAACAGTTTGAAAGGCAACCCTAGTTTCATCATATACGCCCTAGCCAGAGAAAGTACTAGATGCCGCAAAAACTAGAGTTTTAACCATGACGTAATTATTAGTATTTTCGAGCACAATTCTTTCTATTGGAGGCTGAAAGCACAACAAAAAGCTGACAGCATATCAGTGCATTTGGACACTGCAAATCGAGTTGGTCCTGGTTGTTTTGAGATAATATTCTCAGCCGTAGCTCCAATAGGCTTAGGTAATGGAGTGGCACTCAAAACGATTTTGTTTTAAGAAATAAAAAACGGATCAACAGAGCTAGGAGGTTGCTATTCAGTATCTGTTTGAGAAGAACTTGTCTCACTATTTTCTGATATAAAATCAATTTCCGAATCTAAAATATCGGAGACACTTTCTGCATTGAACTGTCCTCGTAACTCATCTTCGCTCAATTTTGCCACGTAGTAAGTAAAACACGTCTGAACTTATGAAAACAACACACAAATTGAACCAAGCAGTGCAAAAAAGCGGGATCCCACAATTGTCTTTTACATATTTAATCTGTGTTGGTAAAAAAAAACAAAAAAGGGAAAGCCATACTTATTTTTTTACATAAGCTGGTTATGTGGACCGAATTGTCCATTAACATAATATTCGCAAGTGTTTTCTAATCTAACAGCAGCTTTAAATTAATTAAAATTTTTCGTCTTTGTGAATAAAATCAAGAGTTGTTAGCAGATTCTCTTATGATTTTTTTAAAATCCAAAATTTCGAAATTTTGATAAAAAAAATTTATGTTTCTGAATCGCATATTAGAAAAAAGTTTAACCTTTCTTAACCCTCTGCGACTGACGTGACTTTGTAGTAATAATTTCAATGACATGGTAGTACACAATTTTGATGGATTATATTTTCCAAGTTCTGTTTTGTAAACCTTCTGAAATAATTTTTTTTTATTTTGATTAATGTTATAGCTTGTTATTTGCTGTAATTAATTTTTGAGAACAAATTTAATGGCATGACAAAAAATGACCCTAAAGAACTTAGATATAAATAAAAACAAAACAAAAATTTAAATTTTTCTATTTTTTTTACAAGTTTTACACTAGGCTGAGTTCACATCTGAGCTAACCAGCATATCAAAAATGAGAAAATTTTAACGGCTCAATAAAAAGATACAACTGGATTTATTTGGTGCATTGAACCATACATTCTAACACGGATATGTCAAATTAATTGATCCAAAGCTCAGAATCTGCTCTTTACGGCTTTTAAAAGTTCCAGATGATGTTCTTTTAGAGCAATGAAGAATTTGTTTTGTATTAGAGCGATCAATACAAATGAAAATAGTGAGAAATTTAAAATATAACAACAATTTTACTGACGTGTTGCTTAGGAAATACTACAAAAATATTGATGTGGTTGTTTCTCAGACACCTACCATAATGTTGACGTGGTTATCTTAAAGACACTTTTCTGCTCAGCGCGACGCGTACACACTATTTAATCGCGTTCGTTATGCCAACGTACATATGAAAACGTATTAAGAAGGTACTGAATGCGTGCGAGCCGATGTTGGAAAAGAACGGAGAAAATCCCTTTTTGCTTTCATTGGTGTTTGTCTGACCACCACGTCAGCATGTTCGAGTTTTTTATTTTCAAACTGGTTTAATTTACTCTGAATTCATTTCAGTTTTTTTTAACAAATTTAAATTATTTGTAAACACTTGATAAGATATGATTATGAATAGAGACCACAACCAACACAATATCTGTGTTAAATAATATTGTAGACATTTTATAACCCAGGCCGCTTATCACAACTTTGGTTACACAATAATCTCTAACACCAAGAAAACTTAAAAGTTTACTTAAAGAATTTTAACAAAAACTCTATTCAACAGAAAGTTACAAAATAATAATATCTGTTAACACTATAAAATAATCTTGATGTTGGCAGGTAAAATAAATCTTTTTATGGGCATTCATACATACATCTCAAGGTTTTGGCACTATTTCTTCAAATAAGGGCTACTAAAATTAAGAAGAAATAGCAAATGGATTCTTATATTTACTTAAATTTTTACTTTAATATCTCTCTAAAATCATTAAATATTCTAATTAAGCCAAAATTATATAAAACGTAGATAACCGCGTAGATATATTTAACTTTACATTGTCTTTGTATTCAGTACTATACACATTTCTCCAATCCAGCCCAATGAAGAGCCTATTATGCCTCTAGACGGGTCAAATGGAAGAGCAACCCCCACTTAATTTTTCATCTCCATAACTACCAAAGAGTCGGTCCTATGGGGAGTAAATGTATGGCCGGCCTCCATTAGTTTCTTGTTCTTAACATTTTCCCAAAACATACTTGCACCTCATTCCCATAGGGGGCTCCCATGCAAATATTACGTTTTATGAAATTCTTAAATTTAATTAAAATTTTTCGTCTTTTGTGAATAGCATCAAAAGTTTTTTTTTAAATCATTTTCCTATTTTTAAGCTTGTTAGGCCCGGAGCTTCAATGTAAATAAAACATCAATTTTATTACAGTTTTTCCCAACGTTTCGTAGAGTATTTTTCTACTTCTTCAGGGGTGTAAATTTTTTGATTATATTACATTTTTTAAAAATATTATTTTATTATGGAAATTTTTTTGTAAAAACAAAAAACAATTAACAATAATAATTTTCAACCACATCTTATTCTAGTATCACAGTGAAAAAAAAAGTTGTTAACAGATTTTAATCATTCATGGCTTGTTTTGTTTGCAACTTTGTTTTTAATATGTCTGCATGAAATCAAAATTCTTATGAATTTTTTAAAATCAAAAATTTTGAAATTTTTGGAGGTAAACAGCGAGTGCTGTAGAGTTTCTGAATGCGTAATATAGCCTGTCATTTGATATTGCATTAGCCAACTTCAGTTGTCAATGGCCGTCCATGCGTGATCCAGTATCACAACCTGTACGAAGTGCCTCTGCTATTAGCTGAACATGTCGGATCTAGAGTGGACGCTAGATAAAAACCCGCAATCCCTGATGTTATCCGTACCGTGTCCCTGGGATGAATGGCACTGCATTAGTGTGTCTTAGAATGGTGGAATCCACACACTGATTATGTCTCGGTTGGAATCTTGCCCACCTCCGGCATTGGGCTCTGCTGTATGATGCACTACCAATTACCCTATTCTTATGAAAACGCAAACGGATGAAGTAATTGAAAATAACAATAAAAAAATGTCGCAATGGACATAACTAAATCTGTGTTAGGGTCTTTGGTTCCTAACACTCGCATGCGGAGAAATCTCTTTGTGAACCAACGGATGATATCTTAGTGCAGGGCGATTCAGGTCCCAAAGCCACTAAGGTACTCTTCCCAACAGATGAAGAGGATGCCCTCCTGGCATCTGTGCCAAACACGCAATTGTCCTCAAACGCCGTAGATAATCACACCAAAAGTGTCGAAGGCAGACAAAAATTGCCTGGTTATGCACTTATAAGTCTAAAGCTCACCTTGAAAGAAGGTAAGAGCATTGAAATGGCTAGTGAGGTATGCCTGAAACCAATAAAGGAGGTCCGGAATGAGCTGCGACAATTAAAAATTCCCAGGAAGACGGGACGCTCGGACGATTCCTCGGCGGGTAGACCAAATCCTCCCAAACGGGTCACTGGTAGCACAGCGACTGACGCGCCTATCGCCAGCAGTGCCAGGGTAAATACCTCGGGGGCAGTTGTACAGAATGTCCAGCCCACCAACAGAGACATGGTCGACGTCATAAGGTTGGGTGTAATTCCACCTGACTCTCCGACGAACGTTTGGTCAGAGGATAGGTTAAAACTTATCCAAACTGCCGTCCTGGACAAAATTGTAGAGCTTAAGAAGGGCAGTATAAAACCACAGTTTGCAGGTTGCAGTTTCAAACCAGGCTGGCTTATCTTCAACTGCAAAGGCGAGAGGTCAGCGGAATAGGTAAGGAAACATGTTCCTTCAACAAACCCCTGGATGGATGCCGTTTTGAAGGTCATAAATGAGGAAGAGGTACCAAGGGCTGAAATATACATTGGATATTTCCCTGATACTTCGACCAACAGGATTATGTCACTCGTTGAAGGGCACAATGACACCCTCTCTGTCGAATTATGGAGAGTGCTAAGTCGGGTCAGCAAAGGTAGCGTTTCTGAGATTACCTTTGCAATTGATCCCAACTTGGCATCTATAATTAGGAAGAAAAATCATTATATTGGCTACGGGTACGAAACAGTTCACATTAGGCCCAGCAACCGTCAATACGGGGCTGTGAACGACGTACCCCGTCTCGGTGAAGGCCAGTAGCTCTGTAACGGCTAAAAAACCCCGTAAGCCAATAAAAGGCAAGCCGGACCCTACGGGCAAATATCGCCAGCAGGAGCGGTAACCGACCACAAAGGCCATGACAAAGTTCCGTCATGCTCGGGAAAGCACGCTCCGACCACCGAGGTAAAATTCTCTACAGGTCATCCGATGGTGGCGTGCAGACCGCGAAAGGGACACAGCACCTCGGGAGAGGAAGCGGTGCTATTGGTTTCCAATCGTGGTAGGAAGATGGCGAAGAGGAACAGGAGGAAGCATTGTTCCCAGCCGCAACAAGTAAAAACAAGGGTACAGAGCATCTTAAATGCCTCCAGGTCAATCTACACCTTGCCAAGGCCAGCCTCTTATTTGCTATGTTGTAGGTTCACCACTAACCTCCTTGATGTTTGTTTGCTTCAGGAACCACGGGTCTACTCTGGGGTCATTCGGGGACTACACAACGATCCAGGTAAGATTATTTTTTATTCCATCCATAGCTGGCGAACGTGAGGTCGAACTCGCCTCTGCCTACTTGCCGGGAGATGCAGAAAGTGCTCCTACACCTGAGGTCACATAGCTGATAACTTATTGCCAAAATCGCGGCCTCGGTTGGATTATTGGCTGTGGTGCAAATGCCCACCACACTGTCTGGGGTAGTACGGACATCAATAAACGGGGTCAGTATTTACTTGAGTACAATTGTATGAAAAATATATTTGTAGCAAATAGGGGCGATAAGCCCACTTTTAGAAACGTTATTAGACAAGAGGTCTTAGATCTCACACTTACTAGTAGCAATCTTTCGTTCGCCATTAAAAGCCGGCACGTTTCGGGTGAAATTTCGTTGTCGGAACATCAATATCTACTTTTCGATATCGAATATTCCTCGACGTATGTTCAAATGTATCGCAATCCTAGGAACGTGAACAAAGACAATTTTCGCCATCATTTGGCTCTTAAGCCTAGTACTCTGTTCAACATTTCACGTGAATTGCTGTCAAAACTCATATGAAAAAAAAATTGTGCGGAATTTCTATGAAAAAATGTTGATAGAGTTGTACTCTGTTTCATTTGTGAAAAAGTTGCGAAATGTTTCTAGGAACATTTTTTTTTACAACTACGAAATAATATAATCTGCAATTATTTCACGTGGAATTTTAAGCAAATTAGAAAAGTTTAAACTTAATATTAAAATGAGAACTGCAAAGCATAAATAACACAACCGGTAAAAGGTTTTCATCAATATTTAATTTCATTTTTACTTATTTTTTTATTTAAAAAAATACTTTTTAGTAATATACATGTGGGTTTTGTTTACATATGCAAAACAATGTCGCATACTTTGAAAGATTAAAAACGTCAAATTGTGCATACTCGCGAGATAGGTTACATTGATACATGTAAAATAATAGATGTTGCTGAACATTTTTCACAAATTGGAACAGAGTACTAAGCTTTACGGAGGACTTGTCCGATAGCACCATTATGTGCTCCAGGGACATTGATTTTGAATCCAATACACTTTGTACGAATATCCGTGAGGCCTTTGAGAAGATCTGCCGACTCCGGATCCGCAGACCAAAAAGGGATGTTCCCTGGTGGAATGAGCATCTGGGGAGTCTAAGGGCTGAGGCCAGATGGTTATTTAACAAAGCTAACGAAACTGGCGAGTAGAGCGTCTATAACGCTGCACTCACTAACTACAATAGGGAAATCGAACAGGTTTACCTGGCGTAAATTTTGCGGCAGGATCGACAAACTTCCTGAATCACCCAGGCTGCAAAAAGCGCTTTCTTAGGACCATACAAATGGTCTTTGCGCGCTCAAGAGGCCAGATGCCACGTTTACTGAGTTGCCAAAGGAGACCTGCGAGCTCCTACTTGCCACTTACTTTCCAGGATCTCTGCCCTTTTCGTCACCAAGAATATCCAAAAGACATATCAGGCTGGCGGGCAGAATCATTGATGCAAAACGCGTGGTATGGGCTACCAAATTTAGTCCTTTCAAATCACCTGGGCCGGATGGAATCCTTCCATGCTGCCTTCAGGAAGGGGGATGGTCATCACTTCTCAAATGGCTAGCATCTTCAGATCCAGTTTACTGGCGTGTCACGTGCCGGAGTCTTCTAGACCAATAAGCCTTAGCCAGTTTTTCCTAAAGACAATGGAGATACTAGTAGATAGGTTCATAAGGGACGAATATCTATCGGTAACTTATACATCGCTTTCAGTTTGCCTATCAACAACACGATTGAGAGGGCAGTCCTTTTTCTTTATTTAATTTTTAAAAACTAATCTTACAAAATGTATTTTCTTTTCTTAAATACTACAGTGTTCGTTGTTCGAACCAAACTTAGGTTATCGTTACCTGTATATCGGTAAACATTGATATCATGTTTATGGTTATGGTTGTTTACTTAATTTCTATTTACTTAATAAATATCTTAATCTCAATTTTAATAAGTAAACATAAAGAACACAAATTCTAAGTATGTTTGTGTATTTATTACTAAGATGGGTTTTCTCATAATGTCATAAATGTGTATCCTTTCGATTTTCCTTATCTCTATATTCTTAAGAAAACATGTTGGTGTCTAAATTACTAAGATGCGTTTTTCTCTTACAATTACAATTACTTTCAACTAACATGTGTGTCCTTATCAGTTTACTAATTACTTTCCTAATTAATAAATTTACATCTGCAAAGAAAGAAATGGTTCAATGGAAAATTTACCTAATAATATTGAGTATACATGTGTCGTTAACTATCTTGACCTATGTCGCCCTAGCGTGGTGAACTAAGACCGAGCAAGTCAAAGCTAGAGTGAAACTCGAAAGTCTGATATTGGATAGGAATTTATATGTCCTCATAGCAAATAGGGACCAATCCTGGTGGTGCGGGTACGCGGACAAGGTTAAGTTCACCGACGGTTCAAAACAGACGAATTGGAGCGGGCATCATGGGCCCGGGTTTCCAAAGGGGCTTTCCAATGAGCAAACAGCCTACGATCTTTCAGTCGGAAATCTACGCCATCCTCATATGCGCTGAGGAATGTCTGAGGAGAAGGACAAAGAGCTTGTGATTATTTATAATATCAGATAGCCAAGCCACTCTTAGAGCACTATCTTCTTTGAAAATGCAGTCCAGGTAAGTCATGGACTGTTTCACATCTCTGAACAACTTGGGGAAACACAATGACTTGCATATGTGTTGGGTGCCTGGCCATGAAGGCCATCCGGGCAACGAAAAGGCTGACTGCTTAGCAAACGGAGGCGCTCGCCGCTCATTCATAGGTCCTGAGACCTTCTGCGGCGTCGTTGGTGTTCACATTAGGGAAACATTATAGCAATGGTCCCGACGTGAATTCCTACATACATGGATGTCAACTTCTAGTTTAAGACAGTCCAAGAGATTCGTGACTTTGTTCCGTGGCAGGGTAGGTAGGCTACTTCTGCTTGGAAAGGCGTAACCTAGACTGCTTGTTGGCCTGTTCACGGGATACTGTGGCTTTAGATACCACCAGTGCTTAATGGGCAATTCAAGTACAGGAGAATGCAGATTTTGTGAGGTTGATGACGAAATGTCAAAACATCTGCTCTGCTGCTGTTCCGCCTTGGGGATGAGCCCAACTGAAATATATGATCTTTCACCAGGTACGGTAACAGGCTTTATACGTAGCCTAAACCTGACCTGGTGAGTTACATGGCCTGCACAAAAGATCCTCTGGGTCGCGGTACTGATGGCCTCCTACACATATACAATACAATATGTCTGGATAAAATCAAAATTCTAATAATATTTTTAAAATCAAAAATTTAGAAATTTTGCTAAAAAATTTATGATTCTAAAACGACTGCACATATTAGTAAAAAGTTTAACATTGTTTAAGCCTCTGCGACTGACGTGACTTTATAATAACAATTCCAATAACGTGGTAGTACGTAAGACACCATTTTGATGACTTATATTTTCCAGGTTCTGTCTTGTTAACCTTCCGAAATTATTATTTTTATTTTATTTGCTGTAATTAGTTTTTGAGAACAAAATGACAACTAATTTTAAACCATATTTAATGGCATGGCATAAAATGGTCCTAAAGAACTTCCATCTATACAACAATCAAAAAAATATATATATTGTTGAATCGCAATATATTAAAGCGATTTGAACACCAAACGTTTCCTTTGGAGTTCAGATTTTTGTTTTTAAATAGTTATGAGTAAGCCCAGGTAGAAACACCATGTGCTAGTTACTATTCACAATGAGCCTGGGTAGAAGCACCGAGACTAGTCAGAGTTAATCTTTGTTTGACACAAGTTCTTTATTTTTAATTGCCTTTTATACAATTAAATTTCTTAAGTCTAAAAAAAACAATTACAATAATAATAATTATAACAAAAATATTTAAATATGCGATTGCAATTATAATAAATGCTTTATTTGCATTTATTGTAATATTACATCTTTACAGGTTGATTGACTGAATTTAGTAAAGATTTCTAAAGGTAAATGACTGAATTCATGAATGTCATGTAAGCATTTCTGTGTTTTTAATATGTTAAGCTAAATAAGTAGGTCATGGTTTTTTTTATAATTTGTTTTTCTTTTGAAATTTTAGATTTTGTGTTAACATGTGTTCACATATACATATATTAAAAATTCCCTATTTGCTTTTTACAAGTTTTACACTAGATTGAGTTCACATCTGAGCTAACCAGTATAGAAAAAATTAGAAAATTTTAATGGTTAAATAAAAAGATACAACTGGGTTTATCTAGTGCATTGAACCAGGCATTCTAACACGGATATGTCAAATTATTTGATCCAAAGCTCAGAATCTGCTTTTCACGGCTTCTTAAACCTGCAGATGATGTTTTCTTAGAAAAATAAAGAATTTGTTTTGTATTAGACAGTCCCACCACAATAAAAATAATAAGAGCTATAAAATATTACAACATTTTTAATGACGTGTTGTTTAGGAGGTACACTACAAAAATATAACAAAAATATTGACGTGGTTGTTTCTCAGACACCAACATTAATATTGACGTGGTTGTCTTGTAGACACTTTACTGCTCAGCGCGACGCGTGCGCTCTATTTGATCGCGTTCGTCATACCAACGTTAACATGAAAACGTATTAAGAAGGTACTGTATGCGTGAGAGCCGATTATCGAAAAAGAACGGAGAAAATACCTTTTTCCTTTCATTGGTATCTGTTAGACAACCACGTCAGCATGTTCGAGTTCTTAATTTTCAAACGGATTTACTTTACTCTGAATTCATTTTGGTTTATTTTTCGAAAAAACAAATTTAAATAATTTGTAAACACTTGATAAGATATGATTATGAATAGAGAGCACAACCACACAATAAATGTGTTAAATAATATTGTCGAAATTTATCATAATTTTGGTTACACAATAATCTCTAACACCAAGAAAACTTAATAGACCTTTAGAATTTTAACAAAAATACTATTCAACAGAAAGTAACAAAGTAATAATAGCTTCTAACACTATAAAATAATCTTGACATTTGCAGATAAAATAAATCTTTATACATACAGCTTAATGTTTTGTTGTTCTTTCTACAAATAAGGGCAGCTAAAATTAAAAAGAAATAGCAAATGGATTCTTATATATAATTTTATTATACCCTCCACCACCACTAGTGGTGAATGAGGGTATACTAAGTTTGTCATTCCGTGTGAAACTTTTTTATAATACATCTAAGACCCCATAAAGTATATATATTCTGGCTCCATGAGTAATTCTAAGTCGATTTAGCCATGTCCGTATGTCTGTCCGTCACGCTCACTTTTAAAAAACGCAAAAGAAAAGAACAAATTGCTTGTAGTTATCCTAAGCAGTTTGGGACTGAAATCCAGCAACATCGGTTCAGCATGATCAGAACTATGAATCAAAATGTGGAACCACCACCCTAAAAAGAATTGATAATTTTGATACAAAAACTAACATCGATAAAAACATCTATATTAATATTTTTTTTTATGATTTTCTTTATTTTTTCCTGATAATCTTTATAATAATAAATTCTAATTTATTTTTTTTTTCTTTTTGTCAAAATGTTTAATGTTTAAATTAGATATTATTAACAAATTAACCTGTTTAGCTTTATAAAATCCTATGCTGTAATTATAAGATTTAAGCTAGTTGCATAGGACAGTCGATGAAATAAATAAATAAATGAATAAACAATTTGGCAACATGGCAAACTATATACTGAACAATATTAATATATAATAACAGTACATAACCAGTATATTACTGAAAAAATCAGCACATTTGCGTACTGATTTGCTTGTAATGCATAAATAAATCTCTAATAAATCTTTATATGAACATACATACATATATCTCAAGGTTCTGTCGCTATATCTTCAAATAAGGGCTACTAAAATTAAGAAGAAATAGCAAATGTATTCTTATAGTTAGCTCAGATGTGAACTTACAACAAATAGGAAATTGTTAATATATATATATATTTTTTTTAATGTTGTATAGATGAAAGTTCTTTAGGGCCATTTTATGCCTTGCCATTAAATATGGCTTAAAATTAATTGTCATTTTGTTCTCAAAAATTAATTACAGCAAAGAACAAGCTATAACAAAAATCTAAAATGAAAATAATAATTTCGGAAGGTTAACAAGACAGAACCTGGAAAATATAAGTCATCAAAATGGTGTCTTACGTACTACCACGTCATTGGAATTGTTATTATAATGTCACGCCAGTCGCATAGGGCTAAGAAAGGTTTAACGGTTTTCTAATATGTGCAGTCGTTTTATAAACATAAATTTTTTAGCAAAATTTCTAAATTTTTGATTTTAAAAATATCATAAGAATTTTGATTTTATCCAGACATATTGTATTGTATATGTGCAAGAAGTTTGGTAACGTGTAAAGCCTATTACCCTGCCTGCTGAAAGATTATATATTTCAGTTGGGCTCATCTTAAGCCCCCCAAAAATTTCCGCCTGGTAGTCTCAAAGGCGGGACAGCAGCAGAGCAGATGTTTTGACATTTCGTCATCAACCTCACAAAATCTGCATTCCCCGGTACTTGAATTGTCTATTAAGAACTGGTGGTATCTGAAGCTACAGTGTCCCGTGAACAGGCCAACAAGCAGTCTAAGTTCCGCCTTCCCAAGCAGAAGTAGCCTACCTGCCCTGCCACGGAACAATGTCACGAATCTCTTGGACAGTCTTAAACTAGAAGTGGACATCCATGTATAAAGGAATTCACGTCGGGACCATTGCTGTAATATCCCCCTAATGTGACCAACAAAGACGCCGAAGAAGGGTTCAGGACCTATGAATGGGCGGGGAGCGCTCCTGTTTGCTTAGCAGTCAGCCCTTTCGTTGCCCGGATGGCCTTCATGGCCAGGCACCCAACACAAATGCAAGTCATTGTGTTTCCCCACGTTTTTCGGAGACGTGAAACAGTCCATGTCTAACCTGGGCTTCATTTTCAAAGAAGATAGTGCTCTAAAAGCGGCTTGGCTATCTGACTTTATAAATAATCTCAAGCCCTTTGTCCTTCTCCTCAGACATTCCTCAGCGCATATGAAGATGGCGTAGATTTCCGCCTGAAAGATCGTAGGCTGTTTGCTAATTGGCAAGCCCCTTTAGAAACTCGGGCCCATGAAGCCCGCTCCAGACCTGGTCCACGCACCCGCACCACCAGGATTTGTCCACCCATTGGTCCATATTGGGTATGAGGACATTTAAATTCCTATCCAATACCAGACTAGGCAGCATATGATCCCCAACCAGATTGGATGGACCATTCTTTAGGATTTCAAGAATCCACATGTGGGCCACGAACTTGCCTGCTTTGTACTCAGCAATGCGTGGCATCCTGTTAGCACACCTGCAGGTCTCCTTCCTTACAGATAAGTGTAAGGTGATAAGCCCCGTTCAGGCGATAAGCCCTATCGAGTTTCACTCTAGCTTTGACTTGCTCGGTCTTAGTCCACCACGCTAGGGCGACATAGGTCAAGATTGGTCTGATTATCGTAACTAAAGATCAGTAGATCATTCTGGGCTTCAGCCCCCATGTCTTCCCAAAGAAAACCGGGGTTTCTAGTTAAGGGCTCTATCCAATATGATCCCCAAGTATTTCCGCTAACCGCCCCATCACAGCTATAAACACATCGTCAGCATAGCCATAAGTTCGGAAGCCCAGTTCATTAAGTATCTCCAGTAGCTAATCATAAAACGCCACCCTGCGGACAACCTTTAGGTGCTTCAATAGTCCTCGATGAGTCACACAGATCTAGCTTAACCAACCTGGAGGCCAGCATTTCCCCTATCCAGTTTCTTATAAGAACTGGAACACCTTTCCTTGCTAGAGCAAAGTTAATTGCATCGTAGGAAGTGTTGTCAAAGGCTCCCTGAATGTCGATGAATGCACACAGAGCTATTTGCCTTGCGTCCACTGCCCTCTCAATCGTGTTGTTGATAGGCAAACTGAAAGCGATGTATAAGTTACCGATAGATATTTGTCCCTTATAAACCTATCTACGAGTATCTCCATTGTCTTTAGGAAAAACGGGCTAAGGCTTATTGGTCTAGAAGACTCCGGCACGTGACACGCCAGTAAACTGGATCTGAAAATGCTAGCCATTTGAAAAGTGATGACCCTCCCCCTTGCTGAAGGCAGCATGGAAGGATTCCATCCGGTCGAGGTGATTTGAAAGGACGAGCTCGCAGGTCTCATTTGGCGACTTAGTAAATGTGGCATCTGGCTTGATTTCCCTATTGTAGTTAGTGAGTGCTCTACTTGCCAGTTTCGTTAGCTTTGTTAAATAACCGTCTTTCCTCAGCCCTTAGACTCTCCAGATGATCATTCCACCAGGGAACATCCGTGGAAGGCCTCACGGATATTCGTACAAAGTGTATTTGATTCAAAATCAATGTCCCTGGAGCACATAATGGTGCTATCGGACAAGTCTCCCCTAAGAGCCAAATGGTGGCGAAAAATGTCCCAGTTCACGTCCCAAGGATTGCGATACATTTGAACATATGTCGAAGAATATTCGATATCGAAAATCAGATATTGACGATCCGACAACGAAATGTCACCCGAAACGTGGCAGCTTTAATGGCGAACGAAAGATTGCTACTAGTAAGTGTGACATCTAAGACCTCTTGTCTAATAACGTTCCTAAAAGTGGGCTCATCGCCCCTATTTGCTCCAAATATATTATTCATACAATTATACACAAGTAAACACTCACCCCGTTTATTGATGTCCGTACTACCCCAGACAGTGTGGTGGCATTTGCATCACAGCCAATAATCCAACCGAGGCCGCGATTTTGGCAATAAGTTTAGTAAGCTCAGTGACCTCAGGTGTAGAAGCACTTTCTGCATCTCCCGGCAAGTAGGCAGAGGCGAGTACGACTTCAAGTTCGCCAGCTATGGATGGAATCTTCGCTCTGATCGCCACTAGTCCCCTTGAAAAAATTCTGAAATAGGCAAATAGATTAAAACTTTCCTGACGAGGAGAGCCGCTCTCGGGTGTGATGCTGCAAAATAATAAATAACACTGTGGAACAAATTCCGGTTAGCAAAGGCTAGGACGATTCTGAGAGAGAGAGGTGGAAATAGAGGCTAAATTAGAAGACCTGTATCGCGGCGTTTGTTTATGTTAGTTAGAATTTTTTTTAATCGACCTTCGACCTTTGCAGTCAAATGCCGATTTTCAGCATATTGTTTATATGGTTTTTTGCCTACAACTCGTCGACAAATTGATATTTTTAAATCTGTAAAGGCCAAATTATTGCTAAAGACCTGCGCAACAACTAAAATATTTAAAAAAATTTAATTGTAAAATTTTTTTTAATTGTTTGACCTCTCACCATTGCAGTTGAAGATAAGCCAGCCTGGTTTGAAACTGCAACTTGCAAACTGTGGTCTTATACTGCCCTTCTTAAGCTCCACAATTTTGTCCAGGACTGCAGTTTAGATAAGTTTTAGCCTATCCTGTGACTGAACATTCGTCGGAGAGTCAGGTGTAATTACACCCACCCTTATGACGTCGACCATGTCTCTGTAGGTGGGCTGGACATTCTGTACAACTGTCCCCGAGGCATTTATACTGTCACTGTTGGCGATTAGCGCCAGTCGCTGTGCTACCAGTGGCCCGTTTGGTAGGATTAAGTTTATCCGGCGAGGAACCGTCCGAACGTCCCATCTTCCTGGGAATTTTTAATTAGCACAGCTGGTTTCAGGCATACCTTTCGTGCCATTTCAATGCTCATACCTTCTTTCAAGTAGAGCTTAAGACGCTTACGTGCAGAACCAGGCAATTTAACTGCCCGTTCGCCGATATCGAACGTTAACGTTCGCATAGTTAATAACGTTTAAAACAAAAACAAAATTTCAAAAATTGTTTTTGTTTTAAATGTAATTTTCTATGCGAAAGTTAACGTTCGATATCGTCGAACAGTCAGTAAGTCTGCCTTCGACACTTTTGGTCTGATTATCTACGGCGTTTGAGGATTGTTGCGTGTTTGGCACAGATGCCAGGAGCGCATCCTCTTCATCTATTGGGAAGAGTACCTTAGTGGTATTGGGACCTGAATCCCCCTGTACTAAGATATCATCTGTCGGCTTGCAAAGAGATTTCTCTGCAATGCGAGTGTTAGGAACCAAAGACCCTAACACAGATTCAATTGTGTCCATTTTCATAAGAATGGGGAAATAGGTAGTACATCATACAGCAGAACCCCATGCCGTAGGTGGGCAAGATTCCAACCGCGACATTGCCAGTGTGTGGAGGCCACCATTCTAAGACACACAAACGCAGTACCATTCATCCCGGGGACACGGTACGGATAACATCAGGGATTGCGGGTTTTTATCTAGCGTCCACTCTAGATCCACCATATTCAGCTAATAGCAGAGGCACTTCGTGCAGGTTGTGATACTGGATCACGCATGGACGGCCAATGCAATGTCAAATCACGCATTCAGAAACCCTACACCACTTGCTGTTTACCTCCAAAAATTTCGAAATTTTTCATTTTAAAAATTCATAAGAATTTTTATTTTATCTAGATATATAAAAAACTAAGTTGCAAACAAAACAAGCCATAAATGAGGCCGGTCATACATTTAATACCCGTAGGGCCGACTTTTTGGCAGTTATGGGGCTTTTTCTTCAATATCTTTCTAGTCGGTATTGAAATTTTTGTGTGGGAGCCCCCTTAAGGAATAATGATAGCGGGTAGGTATGTGAAAAGAAAATTATGGAAATGAAACATCAAGTGGGGTTGGTCTTACGTATGACCCCTCTAGAAACATCATAGCCTCTTCAGTGGGCTGGATTGGAGAAATGTCTTAATTTTAGTTGCCCTTTTTTGGAAAAAGAACGTCAAAATATTAAGATGTATGTATGTATGTCCATATAAAAATTTATTTTATCTGCCAACATCAAGATTATTTTATAGTGGTAAAAGATATTAATATTTTGTAACTTTCTGTTGAATAGAGTCTTTGTTAAAATTCTTAAAGTAAAACTATTAAGCTTTTTTGGTGTTAGAGATTATTATGTAACCAAAGTTGTGATAAGCGGCCTGGGTTATAAAATGTCTGCAATATTATTTAACACAGATATTGTGTTGGTTGTGGCCTCTATTCATAATCATATCTTATCAAGTGTTTACAAATAATTTAAATTTGTAAAAAAAAAGCTGAAATGAATTTAGAGTAAATTAAAAGAGCTTGAAAATTAAAAATTCGAATATGCTGACGTGGTTGTCTAACAGACACCAATGAAAGAAAAGAGGAATTTTCTCCGTTCTTTTCAAACATCGGCTCTCACGCACTCACTACCTTCTTATCACGTTTTCATGTTCACGTTGGCGTGACGAATGCGATCAAATAGACTCACGCGTCGCGCTGAGCAGAAAAGTGTCTACAAGGCAACCACGTCAATATTAAAGTTGGTGTCTGAGAAACAACCACATTCATATTTTGATAGTGTACCTCCTAAACAACATGTCATTAAAATTGTTGTAATATTTTATATCTATTATTATTTTTATTGTGATGGGTCTTTCTAATACAAAACAAATTCTTCATTGTTCTAAGATACCATTATCTGGAGCTTTAACAAGCCGTGAATAACAGATTCTGAGCTTTGGATTAAACAATTTGACATATCCGTGTTAGAATGCCTGGTTCGATGCACTAGATAAACCCAGTTGTATCTTTCTATTTAACCATTTACATTTTCTCATTTTTTCTATACTGGTTAGTTTAACCAAGAGCTGAACTTGTAAACAACAAATAGGAAATTTAAAATTTTTTTTTGTCATTTCTGTATAGATGGAAGTTTTTAGGGCCATTTTATGCCATGCCATTAAATATGGTTTAAAATTAATTGTCGTTTTGTTCTCAAAAATTAATTATAGCTAAAAACAAGCTATGCCTTTGATCTAAAATAAAAAGAATTATTTCAGAAGGTTTACAAGACAGAACTAGGAAAATATAAGTTATCAAAATGGTATCTAGCGTAGTACCACGTCATTGGAATTGTTATTATAAGGTCACGTCAGTCGCAGAGAGTTAAGCAAATTAAAAATTTGTACAATACTATTTAACACAGATATTATGTTGGTTGTGGTCTTTATTCATAATCTTATCTTATCAATGATTTACAATCTATTTAAGTTTGTTTTGTAGAAAAAAACGAAACTGAAATGAATTCACAGTAAATTAAAACAGTTTAAATATGAAAAACTCGAACACATTTTATATTAACCAAACAAACCTAGATAATGACTTGAAATTACTGAACAACCTACTTTTAAATGACTACTTCATACAATCTGTATTACACAGAAGTATTTAAGTAATAGTTTAAAATTTTGAATAAAAACTACACTAATCAATTAACCAAACGATATTATAACGATATCGTCTAGGTGATATAAATTATAATATAAGATATCGATCTTGTATCATGAACGGTAGTATTTAAATTGTTCATTTCTTATAATATCGTTTTTCCATGAAAATTTCATATAGTTTTTGCAGTCATATCGTTCTCTGTTTTATTGGGTATGAATATGTCCTTGATGAAGGGTAGTAAAATTTTGAATTAAAAAGAAAATTAAATTAAAGACATAATTTGTTTGACAAATTCAATTTTGTAGATAATTATGTGAAGTGTCTATTTATAAGCAAACGTGGAAATGACTTATTTAACTCTCTACTTGTAAGCGAGGGGGGTAAGTAATTGCCTCCAATGAGGCACCGTGTTAAAATTATTATTTAAAATGCCAACGTATAAGTGGTGAAGGGTAGTTAATTTAGCTTTTTAACTCATTACTTTGCAATGTAGGTTTTTGCTGGGAATATTTTTAGAGATTTAATTACTAAGAACTATGTACATGAAGTTTTAGTTTAACCCTGGAATACAATACTTATTTTGCTGACGTAAGCATCATACTTCATCGAATCGACAACGGTGATACTGACAAGAGCAAAAAGGATAAAACACCGTTCAAAATATGTTTGAAATTTGGCTTGTTCAATAACTTGTTATTGATATTAATGCAATAAAATAAATAAATACTCTTATTTTTATATTATATAAATAAAACAAAAGGTTTCAGAGTACGACTTTTTGTTTGCTCGTTTTTTTACGAAAATTATTGAAAAATATGTAATACCTTAAATTTGTTTGCATTGTAAAATTAACTTATTAATTAAAAAAAGGTTACGGTTTTGAATAGGTTTAGTCTTAAATTTGTACAAGAGACACAGAGTTCTACTTTGTGCTCCGCACATTGGCTTTTTTCCATTTTAAGCAAAACAATTTAGTAATTCGTCGCTTAAACGGAGGATAAAATACGCATAACAGTAAATTCTTTATCGGTCAAACCTGCTCTACTTGCTATTATATAAAAAATACAAAGCCTTAAGTACTAACTGAAGAAAACTTGGAATTTATAATAAAAGATACATAAACATCATACTTCGTCGTTTCTATGACCCATATGCAAAGAACCCCTTATTTAGCCAATGCGTAGACAGCTATACAGGCGTACACATCAAGTGCTTATTAAAAATGCGTCGTCGACTTGACGAAATATGACGTTGTAGGTTTATAATTCTATAGTTTTCCTATACAGAAATAGTTGTGTTTGAGGTTTTTTGTTTTAAACTTTATCACTTATAGCAACATCACATTATAAAGTATATAATTTAAAACTTTGATAATTAAATCTTTATTTTACTAGTTAAAAGAACTTTATTACAAAATAAAACAAACAAGCAAAATTCGGTTTTATGTGTTTGCTCAAAAAGACAAATAAAAATATTTAATTTTCATTCAATTTAAAAGTATAAAAGCTGTAGTTTAGAGAATAGGAAATTAGTTGTTAATGAATTTTTAACACAAGCATTTGAATAAATATATAATTGTCATTTAAAAAAAAAAAATCTTAAAATGCATAAATTAATTAAAAATATATTTTTGGTATTCGCCGTTCTTTTAGTATTTGCTGTCGCCATTAAAGCTCAAGGTAAGCATTAAATTGGAAATTACATATTAATAAGAGGCTGGGAATTGCTAATATCCCTTCCACAGTATTTCAGAAATTTTAAACTTTTGAACTTTTTACCTATAAATAAATTTCATTACAGACGGGACATGTGGCCGTAACGAAGAATTTGTAAAGTGTAAAAATCGTTGTCCTGATAAGTGCGGTCAACCCGCTACCCCAGCCTGTACATCTCCTTGTGTTGCTGGTTGCCAATGCATAAAAGGCACTATATATAATTCCAATAACGAATGTATTACATATATTGAATGTCGACGAAGTCTTTAAGATTTTTGTTAAGCAAAAGTATTTAGAAAACAATTTAATAATAAAATTTAAATTTTGAAGCATAGCTGCATTTTTCAATTATTATTGGGTTTTAAAAAAACAAATATTTCGAAATTTTGCTAATATTAGAATAATATTTTCCAAGAAAATTATGTTACTAAAACGACTGCGCATATTTGAAAATACTTTATTTTACCTTTCTTAAATAAAATTTTATTGCAGCATTTCGTCTAGCTTATTCCATAAACTAAAACGCTTTTGAGTTACGCGAATATATATATGTTGTGCAACCTCCTCCATTTTCAAAATAACGGTATATCTCGAAAATAGGAGCTAACTTAAAAAAAAACGGTTAGAACCACCGGATTTAGCGTACCCGAATTAGATTAAAACCCTAGATGTCCCGCTTGTCTCAAAAAAAGTGTAAAATTTTAGAACAGTGTTACACACCATTTTCAAATATTTTATTGGTTTAATTTCAAATTCTTTTACATATGGGCAAATCCTGCGTGCATATAAACATATTTTGGACTTTTGTAAGATATAGTTTTTACTTATACATATTGCTTAGTGGCAATAATGTGTACTTTCGAATGGCATATATCCTAACCTTAAAATGCCCAAGGACATAAAAACTGATATAAAAACTATCTGATCTGTAAAATGGGCAAAAAAATCACTGCGTAATAATTTGGGCGAAAATTTTTTTTTTTTAAGTTTTTTAGAAAATAGTGATTGTATCTTATAAGACACATTGAACACTCCCCCGTAAGTACTTTTCATCAGGGACCAAAAATAATGGTTATTATTTTTTCTTTCTTTCAGGTAACGAGATTATTTGTATTTGGTTATTTTTAACCACTATCGTAACATATATTTTACTTTGGTTATCGTAACCAATTAAATCAAAAAATATTTTTTTTCGTTATAAATAAGCATTAAGTAACCAAAAAATTTTTTTGGTTACAAATATCCATTATAACAAATAATTTATTTATGTAGTTAGAAATATTCATTATAAATAAGTAAGAACGTATTGTCGGTTAAGATTTGAAGCCCATGGGCAATCATTTATCCGGCAAAACAAAATTATGTTATGAGGTTAAGATACATTTCAAAGCTCATTATGTCGAATATTATTGAGATATCTTCAGCTATTCGAAATTTTTTGTTTTAAAATGATTTTAGAGAGGGGATTTTATGGTACATATAGTCAGGAACGGGAGTTGTATTACACCTTTGGTCAAATATGGAACAATTCAAGTAAAATTTGTTAGAATGATTTATATTATTTTAATACAACATAATAATATGGATTTTGGACACAAAAACTCTTTTAAAAACTTTTTAATTAAATAGGCGCCAAAAGATAAAAATTAGTAGGTTCAAAGAATAAGTTTTCTTATATTTATAACTCTAGGCTATATAAAAAATTAATAGTATATCAGGCATGTTCTAAAATCACGGCGATTTCAAATCACAAATCACGGGACGAATATTTTGGTGTTCAGAAAATCAGGAGTTTTTAATTTTTAGTAGTGATTTTCATTGTTCTAAATCGTGAGCAAACCACTGTGCTCTTTTTTTTATAGTGCTGCCACAATCATTTAGTCCCCGTTGTTGCCATTTGCCTTTATTTGTTTCCTTTGTATATTTAAATTTAACAATTCAAACTTCATAATTGTGGTTTTCTTTTAGTTTTTCAATAAATTAATAAAATTTTTATTTGTAATTTTTCATTAAATTGAATTAATTAGTCACATGCTACACGACTTTTAAACTTTGTTGCTCTGGCAACCTCAGAAGTCTTTTTGATGAACAATATGAGCTGACTACTAAAAAGAAAAAGTAAATCACGAAAAATGCCAAAACAGCTGATACAGCGTCTGCAAAAAAATACAGCGTCTTCTTAAATTTGTAAATTTTAAGCTTCTTTAAAGTGATTAATTTGATTGCAAAAACAAATAAAGAACAAATCATTTAAAGTGTATGTGTTAATTTTTTTTTAAAGATTTCAAAGAAAAATGACAAACGAAATGTTAAGTTATTGGAAATCGCCATGCTGAAAGCTGAGCGGTTTTAAATCACGTTTTAAATTACTTTACGAAACAGTGATTTCAAGAAGATGCCTGTATTTTTTGTTTAAGTATCGCATTTAATTACATTTTTCTTAAATTGGTTAACAAAATGGATAAAACTATCACGGGACAACAATTTGGGCAACTATTCCAACAAATTGAGTACAATCCAAGTACATATTAGACACTTTTAACAGTGGAGATATTGATGTTGACCGATGAATTTGTGTTCAGTTCTTATAGTCCCTACTAAATAAGTTTACAGCATCTTTGAAATGGCGAAAATATGCGCTAAAGCAAGAAAAATACGATCGTACGATTTGGTGTAAAAAAAAGATAGAAAACAAAACGTTTCCTAGGATTTTTTGCGATTCGATAGCGTTTTGGTAGCTCTATGTTTAGTGCAAAAGATGGATTTCATCCTTTACCTTTACTTAAAAACTAATTTCCTTGCTTTATGACATATTTTTAAATTATATTTGGCCCAAGCTTTTTTTTATTGCAATCAAAGTCATCTTACCAAATTTTACTTGAATTGGTCCATACTTGACCATAGGTCTAATACAAACCCAATTCCATACCATAGGTGCCATATAAACCCCTCTCTAAAATCACTATAAACCCAAAAATATTATATAGCTGAAGAATCTTAAAATCAGAATGGCTAAGTCAAAGTTCTATCACAATAAATTTCAAATATATATTGACTCTGGAAGAAAATGGAGTGAATTTCGTAAAATGGGTTTAGTAAATTGTAGGAATGCCGCTGCACAGATCCTTGACGTGAACGAATTAAACTCTCAATTTGCTAGTACACGTATGCCCCCAATAAACATAACTTTTTATGATAGCTTGGGCCGTAATCAAAACCAAACAACTTTCGTTAATCTTACACACGTTACTAAGGAAAATGTACTTGAATCACTTCTTCATGTCAAATCTAATGCCGTTGGTTTTGATGGATTGCATCTAAAGTTTATCAAGCTTACTCTTCCGTACACACTTACCCACTTAACTCATTTTTTCAACACGATCATCACAAAGTCTACGTTCTTGTCTGATTGGAAGCATGCAAAAATTATACCGATCTTGAAATCTGATAAGAGCTACCGACCAATTTCAATTTTGCTTTATTTGTCAAAAGTGTGTGAGAAATTAATTCACTCGAGAATAAGCCACTACCTGTATGCAAACACCATGATAAATAATAGGCAATCTGGATTTAGACCAAAGCACAGCTGTACTACTACTCTCATTGATGTCACGGAGGAAATAAGATGCTAAATTGATAAACGTCATGTGATATAATTTCTAATACTGCTTTATCACTCTAAAGCCTTTGACACAGTGCATCATTCCATTCTCTGTCTAAAATTAAAGCACATGTGCAATTTCTCATCAACAGCACTAAATCTGTTAAGGTCATATCTAAGTGCCAGATATCAAAGTGTTTCCTATGAAACAAATATCTCTGAACGTTGCTTAATGCATAGAGGCGTGCCACAGGGTTCAATATTAGGGCCACTATTGTATTCAATATACGCCAATGATCTGCCTTTACAAGTAAAACATTGTAATATTCAAATGCATGCTGACGACGCACAGTGGCGCCCGTAGAGCAAGCGAGGTTGCAAAAATCAAAATTTTCATGAGTGCCGACGAAGTTTTGAATAAACCCATGTTATAGGAAACTTTTCAACGATTTCAAATATGCCACTCTTAATAATATCACATTTTTAGTTTAGAAGATATAACCGTTCAAAATTGACCGACTTTCGGTTATCAAAAAAACACACAATTTTTAGTCAATTTGTTGCGATTTCAGGTGTAATATCACGAAAAATAGGTAACGAATCGCCTTATTTTTTGTTTGTATTGATTGATGTATTTATTAAATGTATAATGATAAAAAAAAAATTAACTGTTTGCTTTGTGTTTCTCCTGGTAAATCACTATTTAAAAACTATCCGTTTTTTCACTATTTTTCAACTTTGACGGAAAATAAAAAAAAACTATATTTTTCTATATTTGCCATATTTGCAAAACCTGTTCTTTGATTATTTCTTTACATAATGCAAAAGGTTTTATCTGCCCGTACGTGCCCGTTTGGCTTCTAGAGGTAAAAACGTTTAAAAAGACATGGTTGCAGAAATTGTATGGCGTCCATTCCTTATATGTTTTGACTGACAGTAGTTTGATCTAATAGTTTGAAAAAAACTACTCATTGAAATTAGCAGGTACGTACCTCACATAAACAATACTTTGGCGTACAAATGGTCAGGAACAATATTGACTTATGGTCCCTACAGGTAGGCACAAATCTTATTTGGACACGTGCATAATATCAAAATTGCATTATTCAGCCTAAATCCATATGTATGCAGGGAAGAGGTAAATTTTTAGGCATGGTAGCAAAAGCCTATATATTGCAAAATAAGCATAATGCCTGGATTAGTCTACGCCTGAAAGTTGGCGCAACAATTACTGAAACCATTAAACAATTTAAGTACTGAAAACATGGCGTTGAACAATTTAAAATTATTTGAACTGCTTAGAAAGTCAACCACACCAAAGTTTTTCACGGAAGTGAAAATTCTTCCTGAGAAGTTGACATTAATCAGCAAATGGGGCTGCGATGGATCATCCGGACAAAGCGTTTATAAGCAAAGGATATCTTCCGATGACGCTACAATATCGGACGGAAATATGGTTATGGCATCTGTTGTTCCTTTACGTCTAAAATCGGATGATTCCCTACACTGGAAAAATCCACGTTCGTCATCAGTGCATTATTGCCGACCAATAATGTATCAGTTTGCAAGGGAATCGGCAGAACTCATAACGACTACGGTAAAGGACATTGAAGAACAAATAAGCAAGATTAAGCCTACAAAGCTGCAAATTGGAGAAGGAAAATATATTGAATGCAATTACGAGTTCCACCTGACCATGGTTGACGGAAAAGTCGTAAACGAACTGACAGGAACAACCTCAACAATGTCATGCCCGATTTGCAAAAAGAGTCAGAAGAACTTTTTTCAATTCAATTCAATTTATTTCATATATAATATGTTACATCTCAATTTTATATAATTAGTTGTAAAGAGTTTAAGATTAGTATCTTTTTCTGCTTTATTATAACATATTTCAATTAGTTATCAAATACATATATATAGACAGAATTATATTGGAGGTAAAAATTTAGCAAAACCCTATTTAAACCCCTTTTTTCGTTTCATTTTTATATATTTTTTATCGATTTTTTATTATTATTTGTCAGAAGAACTTTGGTAATTTAAACGATTCTACAAATGAGGAGAATTACGAATATGGAATGTCACCATTGCACGCAAGGATAAGGTGTATGGAATTCTTGCTAAAACTGGCATATACCCTACCACAAGAGGAGGAAAACTTCGATGAAAATACATCAATAAAGGATAAGGAAAAGATCAGAAAGAAGCAAATACAGGATGCTTTTTTTAAACAAGTTGGATTAAAAGTAGACTGTCCCAAGCACGGATACGGTAACTCAAACGATGGAAACACTTCTAGGAGATTTTTTGAAAATGATGAGGCAATAACTAGAATCATTGGAATTGGCAATCAAATCGTGAAAAGATTGGGAACGATCTTGGGTGTTTTAAACTGCAAAGAAAATGTCAATTCTACAAAATATGGAGAATATGCGTCGAAAACTGCATCTCTTTTAGCAGAAATGTATCCACAGAAGAAGTTGACCCCGACCGTCCATAAAATATTGGCGCATGGCAAAGATATAATTGAGTACCAGTCTTTGCCAATTGGAGAGCTTTCTGAAGAAGCACAGGAGTCTCTTAACAAATTTTATAAAAAAATATAGATTGCAGAACACATTCAAAGCATCAAGGGTAAGGCAAAATGAGGACCTCTTCAACATGTTGGCAGCATCTTCCGATCCACTTATTTCTTCCCTGCGGCATGTGAAGTCACGAATAGAGTTACAAAATAATTATAGTTTAGAAATGGTTAGTCTTTTAGATATACCTTCTCTTACGAATTGTGATGAATATTTTACAGAAAATTTAAAAAATAAATTTAAAAAAAAAATAATTTTTTTTTAATTTATTGGGTAATAATTTAAAACATAAAACCATAGTATACAACTAGTATGCCGACTCTTTGACAGGTACATAACTCAACTGTCAGTGGTACATTTTTATGTTTGTATTAGTAAGATTTTTTTCAAATGTATTGGTGTATAAAACTATTTCCACCACTAAACATAGTTGCATAAAATCGTATAGAATGTGGCAACAATTTTTTTTTCCAAAATAAAATTTTCTTAGTTCAATAAATTTTCAATTTATTGAATGCTGGCTGCCTTTATAAACTTTTAAAAGCCATGTTTGCTAAATTTTTATTCTGCAATATCGGATAATATATAAATAATTAATGATTTCAAATATTATTTTTATACCACAAAATACTACTCTGCTGGCTTTAATAATATTAACAACAGAAAAAATTTAGTGTCAAAAAAATTTATTTAAAAATTTTTAGTTTGTGAAAAATAAAAACATTTTGTAAAAGCAAATTAGCAAAATGTATTGAAAAAAATTATTAATTATGTGTTTAAGTCATAAAATTAAACATGAAGTGTTATATTGTGAAAAATTTTATATTAAAAAATTTCAAATTTTGTTTTGTTTTTGTTGTTCTTAAGTGTGTTGAATTCACACAGAACCTATATGTGTGATGAGAGTTATAAAAAAAAGAGAATGTTCTCACCAGTCGGCATACTAGTTATATACTATGCATAAAACCTTTAAGAAAAAAAATAAAAACAATCTAAAAATGTAAAAATAATTTTTTTTAGTTACCATAAAATTGATTTTTCTACTAATTTTAACTTTGATAACCCATAAGTAGGCCCCTACAAAGCGTAGCACCCTTTCCAAACGCTCATTTCATAGGCTGAACAGTTATCTATCATATGCTGTTTAAACTGTTCAATTATCTTATTCGGTTCAAAAGATATGATTTTTGCAACGAAAAAACTCAAATGGCGCCACTGTGCGACGTACAACTCGCAAATTGCATACAACGGATTAACGAAGATCTGTATCATATTTATCTTTGGACATCTGCAAATGGCCTTAGCTTAAACCCAAAAAAATCAGTTTCTATGGTAATTGGACCATCAAAATGTATAACCACGTGTCTGCCACCAATAAAGATTTATGACACGACAATTAATTATGTCACTACTGCAAAAAATCTTTGTATAGTTAGTAACAATCAACCTAATTGGTCAGATCATGTGAAAATAAGCTGTGGAAAAAAATTTTCTATGCTAAGGAATCTATGGATGTCACAATATTCAGGCTTATTACGGTTCTCGTTGTCGGTAACAACGTAAGTCGAATTTTGTAGTAGATTAAAGAGCACAGGTTGTGTGTTACCTTAATCTACTACAGAGTCGTTTTCGACATCGAGAACCGTAATAAGGCTGATTATACACCGATTCACATCCGAATGCTACTAGCTAAGACGTATTTATTGCCTACACTCATGTATGGATGCGAGCTTTTTTCAAGTTGCGATTCTGTTAGTAGGCGAAGGCTAATCGTAACAGACAATAATATTGCAAGATATGCATTTGGAATAAAAAGGAACCAGAGCATCTCACAATATACGAAACAAATGTATAACTTAACATTTAATCAGCCTTATTACGATTTTCGATGTCGGTAACAACGTAAGTCGAATTTTGTAGTAGATTAAAGAACACAGGTTGTGTGTTACTTTAATCTACTACAGAGTCGTTTTCGACTTCGAGAACCGTAATAAGGCTGAATAATTTATTGATTTGCCGAACTCTAATATTTTAGCATAAGATTATATATAGTCAACAGCCTTCCTACCTATATAATACTATATAATAGAATCATATTCTCTAGATCGAACAGAGGTAACAAGATTAATAGGATCAGGTATAACAAATCAATTTCTGATCAACACTTCTTTATTAACTCGATTCGTCTCTGGAGCCAACTACCCACTCAAATTCATAATATCATAAGCAATGCAAGTCATTTCAAATCTGCCATATTTAAGTACTTCAGTTAAAATAGTCTTTATTATTTACAAATGCTTATTTGTTATTTTTATTTGTGAACAAAGCATTTAGTCACTTTATTTTTCGATCTTTTTTGTTCTTCTTTTTTCTTTTAATTGTATTTTTATTTAATTAAATACAATATTGGATATAATATGAATATTTGCCAAATTACTACCCAAAACTGTAATATAAGATTTTTTTCTTGTTGTATTGTATTAATAAGATAAATAAATAAATAAATAAATAAATAAAGATATCCAAATAATCAGCCTTATTACGGTTCTCGATGTCGGTAACAACGTAAGTCGAATTTTGTAGTAGATTAAAGAACAGGTTGTATGTTATTTTAATCTACTACAGAGTCGTTTTCGATATCGAGAACCGTAATAAGGCTAATTAATTTTTATTGAAAAGTTCATTTAATTTTTACTGTCACAAATTCAACGGCGAATTCCGTAAAAACAAATGAATTTTCATTTATTTAATAACATTTAACTATCAAAAAAAAAAAAAAATAACGAACGAATTCCGTACAAACAAATGAATTTTCAGTTATTTTATGTAATTCAGTAATTTCATATAAAACAGGTTTTACTCGAATAAATACCAGAAATCTGTCCACTTGTTTTTCCAATGAGAGAGAAATTTATTTTTATTAACGTACCCCGTTATCAGGGTTGAAAAAGTACAATTCAAACCTCAAAAGTACAATACTCCACCAATTACTATTTTGGTACAATTTACAAACTTTCTCATTTAATGTATTTTTTATAGAATTTTCCTAGTTCATCGTTTTGCTTGATTTACAGTGGCAACTCATCTTTGCTACCATTTCTTTGTGATGTCGTTTTTGCACTCGCCAATTTATTTCAAGTTTTAGATCGTCTAAATAACGTTATTAAGGAAGGGGTGTGTTGCAGAAAATATTAATTTCTTCAACCGTTTGCCTAATTAAAATACCAAAAAAAAAAAAAAACTAAATTCAATGCAATTCAGTTAATATTATAATTATTATTTACTATTTTTATTAATAATGTATTGTAATAATTATATCATTAATAATATTATGTATAATATTACACTATTAACAATCATTTATTATCACACAAACTCTTACCTCATTTAATAATTATCATTATCAGTTTAATAATTATCATTAATCACAATCATCATTAAAAAAGAATTTTGTTATTTTTCTAAATAGCCGTTGTAAGGTTAATAACTGAGAATTAATGAATTTTGTATTATACTCTTCGCTTCATTAGCTCACTATGTACATTTTTACAACTCAATAGCAACCTACAAATTTAACTGTATACAAATTATTCTCACTTGTCAAACAAGTTTTTGTTGTAATTTGAATTAACATTGATCTTTTTAAATGATTATTGGTTTGCATATTTAAAAATTTTATATTATCGTTCAATTCTATTTTGGACACCAAACGAGGCTATTTATTTATTGTTTCTTCAAAAAATAAATTTAAAAGTATCATACTTTGGTTTGTAAAAAAAGGACTTTTAATTTTTAAACAATTTTCAGGAGCTTTCTTTTATAATTAGAATTCTAAAATTCATAAACATTGGTGCCGAAACCCGGGACTTCGTTTCCCTTTCTATTTTAAACAATAAAATTTCGCAAAATCTAAATAAACCAGAATAAAGTAAAAGCTGTTGAAAAATATATAAATTTTTTGAACATATTGTGGTGTGATTTTGATTTCAAGGAGAATTGGTGTGGACGTGTATAAAACTTATTGAAATCAGACAAAGTGTATAATAATTGAATATAAATAAGATTATCATAAACGTTTTATACAAATCTTTGCATAATTTTTTTGAGATTGTGATTATTAAACTACATAAATTTTTCAATAGTTTTGAAAATCGGTTTGGTATTTTACTCGTGCTTTAATTTAGTACATAACAACGTGCTCGTGAAAGTTGTATACTTGCCATTGAAATTACGTAAGCCTTCACATATTAAATTGTAATTACTTATTACGTAATAAGTAATTAGAGCTTTACCCTACAAATTTTTATTTAGAAAATTCTATGTACGTCTGTACTTCAATACGCTTTGTTTTGGAACACAATTTAGTTAAAAATTCGCTATTTCTTTTATCTAGTACATCTGTACAACTAACCGGTTAATTCTGGTGATATTTATCACCGCTCTAGAAACGTTAAATTTCAGTTTTAGTACTTCTGTACATTGAAAACGTAATCTAACACAGCTTCGTTTTCAAACTTCTTTCATACATCAAAGCTTTGCATGTTTGCACCTGATCACGAGTGTAAACATTTTTTACTTCATTACACTCGAAAACTATTCTCAGTACATCTGTACAATTGGTAACATAACCTAAATCATTAAAAAAAAAAATTTTTAAATTTATATCCAATATCTAGTAAATCTGTATCGCAATACATTACGTTGCTCGTAACTGCACGGAAAGTTTTGTAAGTCTATACACCAGAAAAGTTAAACTCTATTTGCTATAAAATACTTTTTCATAAATTAATTTAAATTGAATTATAATCTGTGGACCCTTTAAACAAAAATCATGAGTGACTTGCAACCATTAATTGCTATGCAGCGCAATTTGTTTAGCACATTAAATAAACTATATTCTAAATTCATGCAAAAGGGTGATTCTGATAAGACCCTCGGTTATATCGAAAGTCATACCATGGAACTTGATACATTGTTTCAACAATTTAAGTATAAACACGATGAGATTTTACAAATTATTCGTGACAGCTCTTTAAATGCAGAGGATGTTCCATATATGGCGGAGGATATCTTTTTTGAGTTTTCTGATGTATATTTCACGTTTAGAGGAAAATTACTCGATAGCGTACATAGGGATGAAAATACACGTTCACCTCTTTGTAGTACCTTTGCTATGACGAGTAATCGCACAGAAATGAACACAAGCGTGGATGCGCGTTTACCGAGGATTTCCCTTCCTAAATTCTCTGGCTTGTATTTAGATTGGATCCCATTTCGGGACATTTATGTATCTATGGTGCATTCCAATAATTCTCTTTCCAAAATTCAAAAGTTTTATTATTTGAAGGGAACACTTTCAGGAGAAGCAGCGTCTCTCATAAAATCTATTTCTGTCACAGATGCTAACTACGATTCGGCTTGGCGAATGTTAGAATCAAGATACCACAATAGGCGCAAAATCGTGGATAATCTTGCACTTAAGCTTTCTAATGTTCCAAAATCAGATGGATCTTTTCAGAGTATAAAAACTCTATTGGATATTACACAAGAATGTCTAAACTCTTTTGAAAATTTGGGTATTAAAACATCTGAATGGGATCCATTGCTTATTCCGATACTTTGTCAAAAGCTTGACCAGCAAACTCGAAGAGAATGGGAGCAATCTTTAAGATCCTCAACAGATGTGCCAAATAGGTCCGATTGGTTTTCTTTTCTAGAAAATACATTCAGAACATTAGAATCATTAAATGAGTCTCTTTCCACAACAACTAAATCGAACCAGAAAAATAATTCCAACAACAGGAAACAGACCCATGTGCACAATAGCAATATCGCAAAATCAAAATCGATTTCCTGTTTATTTTGTGAAAGAAGCCATTACTTGTCACAATGTTATAAATTCTTAGCACTCCCTCTTAAATCTAAAGATGATTTTTTAAATAATAGAAAAATTTGTAGAAATTGCTTCTCGGTCGGTCATAAACATGACAACTGCAAATCTTTGCATAGATGTGGGACTTGTAAGCAACCCCATCACACTGTTCTGCATGAAGAAAATACAGTTTCCGTACAAAATGCTAATATTGCTTCTTCGTCTGACCCTCGGGTTACGATACAAAATTCACATGCATTTCATAATGTGGTGTTATACACCATTCGGCTTTACGTAAATACTAGTCACGGTCAGTTTCCTCTTAGAGCTCTTTTAGATCCAGCGGCTCAAGGGAGCTTAATCACTGAAGCTGCGGTTCAGCTACTTCGTCTACCTAAACGACACTCAAGAACTCAGGTATCTGGTGTGGGTAATAGGGACCAAATATCAAGAAGTATGGTCAGTGTTGAGTTGTTGTCTATGGACTTTGAGAATAGATTGTCTTGTACAGCTCTTGTTCTACCTAATATTTCGTCATATCGACCAAGTTTTAGTGCATCCCGTTTGTCTTTACCAAAACTAGAGCATGGTTATTTAGCAGACCCATTCTATTACAAAAGGGACCCTATTGACATACTTCTTGGATCGGATACATGCCCTAGAATCAAAATACCTGCAGAATCTTTTTTACACAACGACTTGTTCTTCCAGAACACCATCTTTGGATGGGTATTTTCTGGGTCAACTGAATCAACTGATTCAAATACCATCCATTTTCATAATGTTAATCTAGAAAATTTGTTGCGTTCCTTTTGGGAACAAGAAGAAGTCACTGTGAAGCGTGACTTTACTAATGAAGAACTCGCATGTGAGTACATTTTTAAAACCACAACTATGCGTTCGCCATCTGGCCGTTACATAGTGAACCTGCCCTTCAAATCACTTTTAATAGACAACACTTTTCCCAATCTTCACAATAACATGATTGGGGCCCTAAAACGGTTCAAAAATTTGGAAAGCTCATTTTTAAATCGTCCATCTTTTTCTGATACATATAAAAATTTTATGCGAGAGTACGAGTCGTTAGGCCATATGACCAAGATTGGCACATATCCGGCAGATGTGCAGAAAAATTCCTATTTCTTGCCACATCATGGCGTTCTAAAGGAAGATAGTACAACCACCAAATTGAGGGTTGTTTTTGATGGAAGCAGTCACGTAAATGGTCACAATTCTCTAAATGAAGAGCTTTCACCAGGCCCTGCATTGCAAAATGATCTGGCCCAAATTATAACGAGATGGCGTACTCATAAAATTGCCTTCAGTGCTGACATTGAGAAAATGTTCAGACAAATTAAAGTCGTTTCTCAGCATCGCCCGTTTCAACAAATTTTATGGCGATATAGTCCTCTTAATGAAATCTCTGTCTACCAATTAAACACCGTAATTTATGGTACAACTTCTGCTCCATATTTATCTATACGTGTCCTCCAACAAATGGCAGAAGATTACAAAAGAGAATTCCCCAATGAGTCTAAAATTCTGATATCAGATTCATATGTCGATGACATTATTTCTGGCACTGAAACAATTGAAAAAGCAATTCATTTACAGAAGAATCTGTGTAGTCTTTTAGAAAAAGGTGGGTGTAATTTGCGAAAGTGGATCTCCAATTCACCTGAATTACTTAACGAAATTCCCGAGGAATTTAGGGAAAAATCTTTGACCTTAAATTTTAAGGGTGACAGTATCGTGAAAACGCTTGGTATCCAGTGGAATACCACAGTTGACACATTTTCTTATAAGATAAACATAGATGAGTCTCGTCCTGTTTCTAAAAGAACTATTTTGTCTGATACGGCACGTATATATGACCCTTTGGGGTGGCTAACCCCGTGCACCGTTTTTGCCAAATCCCTTTTTAAGAAATTATGGGAACATGGCGTAGATTGGGATAGTCCAATTCCTTCTGAGATAAACGAAAAATGGTTGGAATATAGATCCACACTTTCTAAATTTTCTAATATTAAAATTCCACGATGGATTAATTTTTCTAATAATACTAAGCTGGAATTACATTGCTTCTGTGATGCTTCTACTGTAGCCTATGCTGCAGCAGTTTACTCCAGAATCATTACCTCTGATGGAATTTTTGTCAATTTATTACAAGCTAAATCTAAAATTTCACCAATGAAAACGGTTTCAATACCGCGACTTGAGCTCTGTGCTGCAACATTATTAGTGAAACTGGCAAAAAAGGTCGAAAATTCCTTTACAAACGTAAATATCGAAAATATTTTCTATTGGAGTGATAGCTCCAACGTATTGAGCTGGATCCGAAAACCACCTTCAAGGTGGACGGTCTATGTCGCTAATAGAGTTGCTGAAGTTCAGCGATATAGCAATCCACTTCAATGGAAATACGTACCTTCTTTATTAAATCCCGCTGATTATAGCTTATAGGATGTGATATATGGTGGAATGGACCAGAATTTCTATGCGAATCAGAATCTTTATGGCCAAAACCTCTTTTAAATTTGGAAACATCTGAAGAAAAATCCAAAAAATTTGCTTCTGCAGAATCTGTCTCAAAAATCAAAATTTCTATAAATCTGTTGTCAGGGATTAAAGTACCCAAAGACTCGTTTAAAATGGAAGAAAATTCTGTTTACCCATATTTTCTCCTAAAATTTTCAAAATTAACAATGCTTTTAAGGGCAATATCGATTTGCTATAGATTTTTTCATAATGTAAAAAATCTCCGTAATGGTGAAAACTTCAAAGAAACTGGTCCTCTGAAAATAACTTCTTTGAACCAAACTCTTCTGAAATTAATAAAACTAACCCAGTCCATTGATTTTTTTGATGATATAAAATTGCTTGAACGAAATGGTGAAGTTAAACAAATTTCATTGCAAAAACTTATGCCCTTCTTAGACGAAGAGGGTATTATCAGGGTTGGTGGACGGCTACAAAATTCAAATTTACCTTTCAACGTTAAACATCCCATTCTATTGTCCAATAAGAATCCACTAGCAAAACTTGTAATTCAGGATTCACACGAAAAAACCTTACATGGTGGTGTAACTTTGACCATGTCGTATGTTAACAGAAAGTATTGGATAGTTTCTGGGAACCAATTGGCGAAAACTGTTATCCATAATTGTATGAGATGTTTCACTTATTCTGCTAAAGCAGCTGCTCAGGTAATGGGAAATTTGCCGTCCGTGCGATTTAAGGTGACGAGGCCATTTAAACACAGCGGTGTCGATTACGCTGGCCCTATACCTATTAAGAATTCTACTTTAAGGTCAGCTGTTGTGTCTAAGGGATACATTTGCCTTTTTGTATGCATGGTTACGAAAGCCATGCATTTAGAGGCTGTCTCAGATTTGACTACTAGTTCGTTTTTGGCTGCCTTTCGGCGATTTATTTCTCGCAAAGGTGCGTGCACGGACATTTATTCAGATTGTGGAACAAACTTTGTTGGTGCCTCGAAAGAACTTCAGGTTCTTCTCAATAAAAATAAAAAATCGTTACCTAACGATTTAGCTCAAACGTTAACTTCAATTGGTACGGAATGGCACTTCATTCCTCCTGGCTCCCCAAATTTTGGTGGTTTGTGGGAGGCAGGAGTAAAATCCGTGAAGTACCATTTGAAAAGAATAATGCACGACAGAATCATGAGTTTTGAGGAATTATCTACATTACTTTGTCAAATCGAGAGTGTTTTAAATTCACGTCCTTTGTGCCCGTTGTCTTCAGACCCATCTAATTTAGATGCTCTGACGCCAGCACATTTCCTAATAGGTGAGCCAACAAACTGCCTGCAAGAGGAAAATCTTTTAGATCTCAACATTAACCACTTAAATCGATGGAAGTTTATTGAAAAGCTCAAGCAACATTTTTGGAAGCGATGGTATTTAGAGTACTTAAATCGATTGCAAGCGCGTCCAAAATGGCTTAAGCCGAAACCTGATGCTAAAGTTGGAGATTTGGTGTTGATTGTTGACGACAGATGTGGTCCTGGACAATGGTTATTAGATTCTACCGAAGAAACTACAACCATAAAATACAACGTTAAAGATCTGAATGAAGGGATGGAGCCTAATTAAAGCGCTGTGAGTCGGAGCATAGCGAAGTCACTTGACTAAATTAAATTACTCCCAACGATAGGCCATTCTTTTCAACACCAAAAACTGTCGTTCTTCGGGGGGAGCATGTTGCAGAAAATATTAATTTCTTCAACCGTTTGCCTAATTAAAATACCAAAAAAAAAAAAAAACTAAATTCAATGCAATTCAGTTAATATTATAATTATTATTTACTATTTTTATTAATAATGTATTGTAATAATTATATCATTAATAATATTATGTATAATATTACACTATTAACAATCATTTATTATCACACAAACTCTTACCTCATTTAATAATTATCATTATCAGTTTAATAATTATCATTAATCACAATCATCATTAAAAAAGAATTTTGTTATTTTTCTAAATAGCCGTTGTAAGGTTAATAACTGAGAATTAATGAATTTTGTATTATACTCTTCGCTTCATTAGCTCACTATGTACATTTTTACAACTCAATAGCAACCTACAAATTTAACTGTATACAAATTATTCTCACTTGTCAAACAAGTTTTTGTTGTAATTTGAATTAACATTGATCTTTTTAAATGATTATTGGTTTGCATATTTAAAAATTTTATATTATCGTTCAATTCTATTTTGGACACCAAACGAGGCTATTTATTTATTGTTTCTTCAAAAAATAAATTTAAAAGTATCATACTTTGGTTTGTAAAAAAAGGACTTTTAATTTTTAAACAATTTTCAGGAGCTTTCTTTTATAATTAGAATTCTAAAATTCATAAACAGGGTGACTGACCCTCAAATCGACAAAAAAAATTCTTCATAAATAGGCAAAAGACACACGCAAATGTAAAAAATTTGTCTGGTCCCCTTAATATTAATAACATAATTGAGTTTTGTAAGAAAAACTGCTATTCTATTGTACTTGATAAGAAAAGCTCTGACTGCAGTGTCTTCAAAAACTTTGCTCTAAAACAATAACATTCCCATAAATAACATGGTTGGTATAACGACTGATAATTGTACTGTAATGACCAGCTCTGCAAACGGTGTACACTCAAAATGTATATCTTTAGTGCCCCAATTATTTGAAAATAATTGTTTATACCACATTTAAAATTTCCTCATCAGCATCAAAACTTTCGACTCCCGACGATATTGACAAACTTATAGGGAAATAATTGTCCACATTTGTAATAGTTCTAGTCTAAGAGAAGACTTTATACAATTTCAAGAATATTTTGGTACTAACATCAATGTTATTTCAAAATATTGTACTTCAAGGTTATAAACAGGATCTTGGAACAGCGGAAACTTCTAGATTATTATTTTACTTTAAATGATTTTGAGGCTGAATTAAAAAATTAGAAATTACGATTCATTTGTATCACGTTTTTCGAATCCACTTTACAAACTTTTATTTCATTTTCTTCAATATGTATTACAAACTGTAAATGCAAGCCGAAGCCGCACGTATGCATATTTCCCTGAAACAACTTAAATCTTTATATCGTCAAATGGGTCGTAATTTAAAAAAAAAGAAATCATAGACAAATATGAAGTATTAAATATAAACATTAAGGAAAATCATCCTCCTTTTGAAGAAATATACTGTGGAGCAGAAGTGGAAATTTATATTTCCACAAATAATTTTGAACGAGATGTGGTGAATAATTCCAAGGAAATTGCCAAAAAGAATTTTTAAAATTTTAAAAAAGTGGTGAGAGTAAAAGTAGATTAACGAAGTTTTGACTCAATTAATTCACAGTTTAGATCCCTGACAGATATAGAAATATTAAAGACTTAATAAATTAAAGTACATATATGCAACTTTTAAAACAAAGTTTCTAAAATGAAAAATTAATTGAACGAATTGATGTGTCCGGAACTGTAGGAGGGATATTAGAAGATATTTTGCTTCCAAAATATTATTATAACGAATAAACGAAAAAGGCTTTATGTGCCTACAGTTTCCGGTCTAATACAGACAAAATATTGGTTAAGGTCATCAAATTCTTGTTGATTTAGTTTTAAAATAACAAATGATTTGTTATCAAAAACAATTTTGATCTCATAAATATATCGATAGACTTCTTATGTACATTATTTAACGTTTTCATATGTACATATACCGTAGTGTTGTTTTTTAGAGATACATACTTTTAAAGTATTTATAAATGAATTTTTAAATGCAAATGGTAATTTTACTATTACGAAAATGAATTTTTATGTACAATTTTATGTTATGTTTATGTTTTTGTTGCTTTTATTTAAAACTAGCATTTAACCCGCTACTTCGTGAGCGTCTCCTTTTCTTTCGTGGACATATTTTTACGCCAAAGTTTATGTTTCCAGTTTTTAACCCGCTACTTTGTAATAGGTACGATTTTCACCTCTTAAACGTTCGAGTTTCGAAAATGTGATATTTTTATTGAACATGAGCTTATTTTTTTGATGAACATAAGGTTAGGGAATTTACCCGTTTTTAGCTTTTTTAACCTCTAACCATAAAAAAATGCAGAGTTTACGATTTAATTCATACTGAGTAATTTTTAATGGCGCCACCTATTTTAGATTTTTTTGCTATTCTTTTTACTTGGTCAGAGACCATTCCGAATTGGTACGAATCATCGAAATCGGTCCAGCCGTTCTTTAGTTATAAACGTAGTAACTAACGCCACTTTCTTTTATATATATAGATAAAAAAAATTAATTTTGGTACTATGTTGGTCGAAAAAGTACAATTTTATGAGCTTGTTGATACAATTTTACATGCTTGTCTTACTTTTGTTGTACTGACCACTTTGTTTACAGAAGAACTTACAATTATAAGACACCAGCAGCATGACCGATATGGTATTATAAATTATTTTACTCTAAAATTTTGATGTATTTAACTAAATAATTTTAACAAATATAATATGGGAATTTTCTACACAAAACAAGCAAATCGCTTTTACTTTTGCTTTTTGTCACAGATCTATAAATAGATAACTAAAAATTAAATGTTTGGTAGTTAAATTATTTAAAATAACTGAAAGTTCATATGTTTTTACGGAATATGTGGTTTATTTTTTATTGAATTCGCAGTTGAATTTTTGTCAGTAAAAATTAAATGAACTTTTCGTTAAAATTAAATGCAAAATAAGTACGAGCAGATCGATTTTTAAGTAAACTTGCAGTTGTTTTAAATTTAATTTTCGTTTAATTTTCATACAGAATACTTTTACTTAATCAAAATCCGTATTAAAGTGCACTTAGTTTTTTGAATAAATGTTAGAATCAGTTAAAAATAAATTTGCTTAGAATTTTAAACATTTATTTATTTAAAAATGACGGAACGGAATACTTCTTAAATAAACTACAGTGCGTTACTGTAATAATATTGTAGTGTAAATTTTATTTTGCAATAGATTTTCATATTAATTTGAATGTGCATTCGAATGTGTAAGTCAAATCACAATTTATAAAGCTTTCATACTTTAATAGTCTTATTTCTTCAATATTTTCCAGGAATATTTTCTAGGCACTATCATATTTTTTTTTTTGTTAAAGAAATACGTACATTTTACGTACGAATTAAGTTTAAAATCGTTTTTCATGGCAAATAAAAATAAAATTATATGAAAAACTATATTTAAATATGAATTGATATTCAAATAGAATGGTGAAATTGGCCATAAAAGCTACGAATGTTAATTTTTTTTAACAATTCCACATATTCATGTAAGCAGATAAAGCAGATTAGCTTTTTATTACATTTCAATTGCATACATACATATAAAAATATTACTTAATTATTGTTGTTCTGCACGAATTGTCATCAAAAAAAAAAAAAAAAAAAAAAAAAAAAAACTTAGAAAGAATAACAATGCGACAGGTAAAAAGCTAATTATAGTTCTATCGATATCAATATTTTAAAAATTTTTGTATGGTTTTTAAAAACACCATACAAAAAGATTCACGTATATTTTAAAAACAAACAAGGATTCAATATTCATTTCCAAGCCCTTAAGCTTTATGCCTAAAAACATTTAAATTTATTTAACTTTTCCCTTAACTTTTTCAACAAATAGTATAGGTAATAAATATTTCTAGTTTCACCAGTGTTACCACCAGCAAAATTCAATTATTCGAGTTCGAGACACATTAATTGTTAACGTCGAATATTATCTAGATAACTACATCTGTTTAAGATTTTTTTCGTCTTAAAGTGATTTAAGGGAGGGGGTTTATATATGACCTACCCACGAGCACAAAATCTTGTAGTTATTTGTTTTTTATCAATAAAATGCCTATGCTATTACAACCCTGCAGTCAGACTGGGACCAAATGTCTCCATGTCTATACTCATTATACAAGTGACACCCCTTTTAGTAAAAATGTTTCCAATTTTTCTTTTAAGTGTCAATATTAAAAATACAGAGACAACAGATGTAGTACATTTGTATTAATATTGTCAACAAACGCGTCAATATCCAGAATGAAATGTCTATAGGTACACTGTATTGACTCGCGTTAGACACCAGCACTATTGACTAAATGTACACCATATCATGTTCTCTCCTGTTGATACTAAGCATATGCTTGTTCTTGTGTTTTTTCTACTGCGCAATAGCTTTTCGTTATTTGATTAGTATTATTAAACCGGTTTGCTGAAAAATAACGTGCGCGTGACTCTAAAACAAATTTTTAAGTAAGAATTTAAAAAATATAAATATTTTGTTTAAAAATATAAAAAATACATACATACTTTCTTTTGAAATGAGCAAAAGAAATTATAAATATATTTGTTCCATAATTTATAGAAACGTACTAGTAAATTCCTGGTTCGAATGTCTCCATAAGGTCCCATAAGAACTATCAAGTCAATATAAAGTCAATTGTTATGATGGTACTAGTGGATTTTCAATGACACGCACACGTTAAATGTCAATAGCATTAAGCCTTGTATAGGGTATAATTAGACAGTAGTACTGCCGACAAAGTCAAAAGCGAGTCAGTGTAATTTTACTATCGACATTTCCTGCAGGGAAGCTATTTTCGTAAGTGGTATTTGTATGGAAGCCATGGTGAAATATGGACTGATTCCAAAATTAATTTCGAAAGATAATTTAAGTTGAAATAAAATATATATAATAATATTTAATTTGAAATAAAATATATTCAGGCCTAATTTTGTCCAAATACCAACATATCAGATGGATGGCATAAAGACTCTCTTAGGAAAAAAATTCATATGGGGGCTATGTGAAAAATTAGATCGGACCGATTCTCAAAATTTTCAAAAAACGTTTTAAACAAATTTCATTAAATACTACAACAAATGTATGCATGTGTTTCATATATCAATACAAATTTTTAATACCCTATTTATTTAAATAATATCATTATTAGTCAAATTATTACGATTCATATAGTAATAAAAAAAAATTTAAAAACAATAACATCAAAAACCTCGAATAAATTAAATGTTAAAGCAAACACAAAATTAATTACTTTTTGTAATATTGGAAATATATCTTTTTTCAGGGGTTTTTGAGTATTTCTATAAATACCTTCTTTTTCCACTGAACTTCGGGTTCAAAATCATTGTCTATTTGGCGCCAATCACTATCAATCTTTTGCTTCATAAACTTTGGAAAACGTTTTTTAAATAAACAGTGCCTTTGGTTGCATATACTGTAAATTTTTTAGATCAACAATTTCTAAAATGGTATAAATTGTATCACTAAAATCAAATCCTTATATTATTTGTTTTAAAATTAAAGAATTTCAGATTACACCTGATCTACACCTCAAATAAATAAACCACGCTCTGCCCCCGAGTGTAAAAATTGCACCAAATTCGGGTAATTTCCCACAAAGTGGCAGCACTGGGTTTCTTTTTAACGCTAAGGCACTCGGTTTATTTTCATTTATTAATTTTTAACTACCGGCGATTATTGAAAAATCATTATTTTCTTTTCGTAAAAGGATATTTGGAATTTTTCAACATTATACTAGGATGTCGAAGTATTTGTGTCCTTGGCATTTTAAAAAATTGTGTAAACAAATTTTGAAAAGACATGTTTTGAATTAGTTAAATACAATCAGACCCAGAAAGTTGAGTGTAAAAGACAAGTAACAAACAATTTCAGTTACATACATAAATTATAAATAGAACAAAACACAATTCATGTCCTAGAATCTTATGCAAAATAGTTTAAAAGCTAAAAAAATACAATTTGACCCTTAAGTTACAAAAACAAAAACAACTTGAATTGAAAGAAAAAAAATGGAACCAAGACACCATCAGCAGAAGCACGCTCCGTAATGATTATCATTATGGACGACATCTTAAAATGATGAAACTGTAACTAACTACCGAAAAATTTTGAGGAAAAAAAATCAACCAGATAATTTAAAAGAGATTAAGAATGAAATGGAAAAACAATCCTAACCTTAGGCAAAAAGGCGTTGACAGAAGGCCACGTTAAAATGGAATTGTAAAAAAAAGAATTTGAACTAAGAAGTTTTAGGAATCTATGAAAAATGAGCACAACGAAAAATATAAATATATTCAATATCTTTTAGATTCTTGCAAACAAATTCTGCTGGTACGGAGGAAAACTAATATGGGGTGATTATTTAGAAGGTACATTTCTCCAAGAAGTAGTTTTTGTTTTATAAAAGGTAAGCTGTATCCAATTTTCGCCCACTTGATGGCTCTCTTTACAGTAATGTCATGACAATCATGTCCCTAAATTTCTCATGACCTCCTCAAAGATTGAAGGTATGAGTGCTGAGCAGCTAAACCTACCAATTAGCCATGCTCTCTCGGCATATATCGATACAAGCAATACCTCAAGATATTCGCACAGTGATTTCCCGCTTAGAACAAAAATAAAAAAAAATAAAATGTTTTTTTAAGCTTTATTGCACTAAATTTATTGAAAACGCTCTAAATTTTATAAATCTAATAAATTTGTTGTTGTTCCTGCGAGATTTAATGTTTGAGTACCTTGAAAGTGGATGTATGTTTATATTGCATATATTGTGGTTGTATAGTCATAAAAGAAAACTTAAGTTTATCTAAAAAGTAATTCTCGATATTGTGGCTGAAGTCTCCAAAAACCCTACAAACATTAAATATTAACTAATTTTCTAACAAACGAAAGAAAAACAGCTGCAAAAATATAAGCCCATTAAAAAATCCTTGAAGAATACTTTTCTGACCTTTTCAAAACATATGTGTTTTAAGAAATACTTTTTCACGTAGAGTTTTGGTTGTTTGGCCCTCATCCACCCATAACTTCTTATACATAGAGAGGTAGATTTGTTAAATTAAAAATTATTGTGGCTGCGGCTTTCTGCATATTATGGATGTATTTTACATAGTCATCCGACGAAAAATAATGAAAAATTAAATTTTGTTTTGTACTATTTCTTTTTTAAGAATATGGGTACAGAGAAATAATTTTTTTTTAAATTGTTATTTTAAGCTTTATATTGCAATTTTAAGGTATTTGACTTTTGGTTTAATCCTGCTGTTAGGTTAAGCCCATTTGGTCCAATTTTTATATTGTTTCCTTTGTAATTTTTGAACGGTGATATATAATCGTACTAAATTAGTTTTTTAGCTCACGTGGACTTTTTATAAAACAATGTTATATAGAAAAATTCAAGTTTCTCACTTAAAACAGGACTGAGAAATATAAAAAATTACGAGTTTTAGGTTAAGGGACCATTTGGTCCATAGTAATTTTTTTTTGGTTTTCTTAAATTTTTTTACATATATTTAAAAAAAAAAAACAGATGTATTTAATACTTTCTTTAAAAAAATGGCCATTGATGAGCAAAAGGGTGTTCGGCTAGGTGTGTGAACAAACTTGCTGCAAATGGAGCATTTTATGTCAAACTTAGACTTGTATTAACTACAAATTCCACTTTCGAGCACATGAGTAAGAAGTATTATTATTTGAAGATCACTGGAGCTATGCATGGTGATCGTATTTCAGTCAATAACTGTACCGAGAGTTCTTGCTGAGGTAATCTAGTCCGTTTTATCATATACGCCTTAGCCAATATTTTATTTGTTTAAACTATTAAGTTAAAAACTTCAAATTGTCAAAGTAAAATGATTGCTGTTGTCTTATAATTAAGAGTTCTACTGTCAACAAAGAGCGAAATGCAACAAAAGTAAAGCAAACATGTGTAACGGGTAAGCAAATAATAGTATTCTCTCACTTTGACTTAAGTCAATACCAATGCCTCGATTGAATGACAATGTGCCTAATGACTCCTTTCTCCGATGTTACTGAGTTATCACACTGATAACATTTATTAAACTGACTCCGACTTGTTATTTCTGTGATGCCGATATGTCATCCCATTGATGACATAATTTCACGCGATGACAAATTGGCTAAGTGATGTTAAGGCTGACATCACAATGATGAAAAGTGTCATGGGGCAAGAACGAAGACACTTGTCATAGTACTGACTACATAAGCGTTATGTCGCCTTTACTATCAGTGTATTTCCTATTACTTTTTGGTTCTGCGGAAAATCCATTTCAACAGACAGATGAGCAGACGAACAGACGTACATCGTTAAATGAACTTCGTTACATACATGGTATTATATCAAGATTGTAGAAATTACAAAAGGAATGACAAATGACAATATACATATACACTTTCCCCCTGTGTTGAATGAAGGCTATAAGTAAAACGCTTTCGTTGATAACATAAAAATATAATATATACTGTCTAATAAATCACCCTTTATTTATAACAAAAAAAAAATAAAAATCATTTATCAACACCAAAATAATACTCAAAAATTATAAACACGTTTTCGATTAGAATGCACGACAAAAACTAAAAATGTGTTGAATGAGGAAAAAAGTTCACGTTCGACCTTTCAAGACAAACAAACAAATACAAAAAAACCCGCTTTAGCATGACCTTTAAAGAACAACACCAAAAAGAAATAAGTAATAGCGCTATATTCGGCTGTGCCGATTCTTTGATTCCCTTCACTGACATTTTGAATATTTCAAGCTTGGGTCGTATACGGGATCTATAAAATATTTATTATTCTTTCTAAAAACGGCCGTCAGTCTTAAAATTGATTGTGGTATGGAACATAATTGACCGACAACCAGAAAATTTTATGGTTTTATTTCTAGTCATATAAAACTGAATTTGAACCAATTTGAATAAAATATCAAGATTGTTAACAGTTTTAGCTGAACTAAAATTTTTTTCCAGCGGGGAATTTATAATGGACCAGTGATGCAATAGTAGGGAATTTTCCCTTTTTGTAGGGATTTTTGGGAAAAGGGAAAATGGACAAATTGTTTTTTTTTTAAGGAAAATGTAAAAGGTAATTTTTAAAATATTATCTCATTTTCAATATATTGTGGAAAAATACGTAAATATTCGAATTTTTTTCATTTAAAAATTAAAATTTTTCATATATAATAGCATTAAGTACAAATGTAGTATTAAATAACAGAAACCCTATACTATGAGTATTCAACAAGGTCCAAAACCATGTACGCGTACATTAGGGTGGCAAGGAATATTCGGGCTCCCATTTGCAAACTATTCGCTTATTTTTTCTTATTTGCATTCGCACTAGCATTCGCTAAAATGAATGTCAATATAAAAAAGCGAATATCTAACGAATGAAATCTCTACATAGAAATTAATTTTGTTCCGAGAAAAACAATCACACCTCCTAAACTAAGAGAAATTAGTCAAACAATTTATAAAAATTTTTTAGTGAAAACAATACATTTCAGTATTTTTATCAATCATAAAAATAGGGAATTAACCACAACAAACAAAATCTTTTAATAAATAATTGTATTCCAAAAAACAACTTTGATAATAAATTTTTGCAAGTGCACGTGTATGCAAAACTGAACTGGCATATTGTTTTAATTTTGATTTCTGGCGAAAACAATAAAAGCAATTTGTTTTTGTTTTTTAATTTGTTTTTTCTTTACCCACTTACAACTAAAATTAATGTTGGGAGAATTTTAACTAATTAGTAGTGGGGAATGTAAGAAAAGGTAAACTAACTGTTTTATTGTAAGTATTTCGTTTAAGCTTTGATATCGTTGCAAATAAGACTTTTTGAGTGTAATTCTCATTCCCTCTGTAGTCTTGTTTGCTGATATCTTTGGCTTTTCTAAAATTATTTAGGAGAACGTTTCCTGATGATCTGGCCTAAGCAACCAGTGAAATCCGCATAGGAACAGCTTATCCTTCAACAATAAATTTCAGTATTTTTATTAAATATAAATATAGGCAATTAAGCACAACAAAGAAAATGTATTAAGAAAACTTTTAAGGATATATTTTTATTAAAAAATTTTTTTTTATATATTTGTTCAGGGTAAGCAAATATTTGTTCAAATTCTACAGTAAAAATATTAGAAATTTATGTATGTGCATATTAGAAATTTATGTATGTATGAGAAAAAATAAAACTTCTCGAATCATATTATAATAGCAATATTTTGTTGTTTTATACTACGTTTCCACTATGAGCAAAACAACTTGTTTTGAGCAAAACTTGTCAAAGTGTTTCCATTATGTTAAAGTAGTTTTGGTTTTCGAAATTAATGTGACATTTATGTTGTAGACAAACATGAAAGCCAAACAAAATATATGTTGAACAAAAAAATTTTTTTTAGCATAGAATTTCCTTCTTTGTTTTTAATACACAGACATAAATATACATATGTACGAAATTGTACGTACATTGTACGTATATAAACGCACATCATTTACTACCTTTTTATTTTATTATTTCATTATTTTACGTTGTTGCAATATAAAAAATCAGCTGGAAATTTGCATTAACCTTTTTAAAAAGTCTGGTTATTTTGGTAAATATGTCACTTTATCGAATTTGTCAATCATCAATTATGAATAACTCAGAGTTGTATTCATGATTTTCAAAAATTTTCGATATGTTTTGGAGCAAAACTAGTTTTTGTTTGGGTTTTTCGAACATGAAAAATGTATGGGAAAACAAGTAGCAAAACACTCGTTTTACAGCAAAACTGGTTTTGTGGCCCAAAACATGTAAGTGGAAACGTAATATTACGGTAAAACAAATAAAAGATTCAAAAAAAAAGTTTTAAAAAGTCACATCTTGAGCCCGCGCCGGAGCTCCTAAGAATTAAGTATTTTTAAAAAAGCTATTTTTTAAATTTTAATATTTTATTTACTATAAATTATTTATTATAAATTAAAATTGAACACATTTTTAATTACACATAAAAAAAATAAAACTTTGGTTCCTATACAACATAAAACAATAAAAACACGAAATTTATTTAGTTATTTTTTGGTCACAAAAGCTTGTATACTGTCAAATCTGGCCATTTCAAAAAATTAGATCGTCACTTCTTGAAATTCAACTGCCGCATTTATTTCTTCAGTAGTGATGTTCCGAAGAATTGTGGATCGAAAAACTTTTGATTCCAATTACTTGCGTCAAAATTGATAGAAGGGGCCTCAAAGACGCGTGGCTACTTTCGGGTATGAGGTGCGCTTCGTGTTTCATGAACACATCTGGCTGCCAGTTTTCTCACTGTTTCACGCAACAACATCGACAGAAGCAAGTCTTTCGCAGTTTTCTAATAAGTTGCCAATAGGACCAGCATGCGAATAAGGTTCCTTGGTAACACCATAGAGCTTGTTAAATAGATGTTTCAATGGCAATTCGTTCGAATGTAAATAATCCATTGCAGTGGGCGCTGAAGTCTTTTTCCAATACTCTTATTACTCCGTTAAATTTCCCAGTGTTAGTGACTGTACTATTACAATCAATTGCCATCAAATTTTCTTTATTAATTTTTTTGAGACGAAGGAAGGGCAATAATTTACATTTCCATATTTTTAGAAGTACTTCGATCTGGTGATGCATAGCGAACATAAACTTAATCTGGCTCCTAAACAGATACATGTTCCTCAATCAGTATTTGTCTATATTTCCTAGCTCCCTATTAAATAATATTAGGCGTTTTATCTTTTCGGCCGTCAAAGTGTAAGCTAGTAGGTCCAGCTGCTTCTGGTCAAGAAGCACTGGAATTACTTACAGATAACTCCTGCTGTTTTAAGTAAATTTTGTCGTGACTTTTATTTACGTTTTTTCCGTATTTGGCGCTTGGGCTGCTCTTTTTTGCAATTTAGTTGGGAGATCTCAAACTACTCCTCCAATACGCATCTTTCTCGCCCTCGCATCTCACTCAAAAACTCCTGTTCTTCTTTGGATACCTTATATTGCCTTGGACATCAAAACAAGCTCAATTTGTTTACATCTACAGGAACAAATATGAAACAAAACTCTGCTACGTCGGAGAAAATTTTCTTTCTAACAAACGGACATTTTTTTCAACGACTTTATGAGATTTTTGTAATTTATATGATAACCGTTTATTACTTGTATGACTATTGTCTTTGACACTGTAGGAAGAGACGATTTTCTCCAAACGCATGCTATCCTTTGAGCTACAAGTTTTGCAATATCTAAAAACGATGGTTCTTTGGTAGTATTCCTTGTTATTATTAGTTGATCCCTATTCCAATCATAGTATTTCGTAACATATCTTGGACTCTGGTTTCCATAATAACGGTTAGAAGTTAAAACAGTTCAAATAAAAAAATAAACACACAACTTCGCTGTCCGCGTAGTAAACCCAAACTGATCTTTTTATTGTGCATTATTTTATATGTATTCTATCAAAAATATTTCCTGGAAGAATATATACTTTTTAATGAATGAATTGCTTGTGTCTGAATCCTCAAGAACTTAAGAATCGTTAGGATACAGTAATATGCTTTTTTGCAATACAATTAGTCAATTCACAAGGTATCCTAACATGTCATATTGTCAAAATGTCCTAATATTTCACAATGGTTTAAAAATATTGTTGTACGGCTCAGCCGCTCAGCGCTGGACTTTTCTGATTAATTACGACAGCACAATAAACACAGCAAGCAACGTTCTATTTATTTAAGACACTTTTTGTTAACAAACCAACAACAATATTTTTAAACCATTGTGAAATATTAGGACATTTTGACAATATGACATGTTAGGATACCTTGTGAATTGACTAAATGATATTGATGTTATATAACAAATTTAACAAAATGAAGATCAAAGCGCGGGCTCTTACACTAAAAATAAAATAATAATATTTTACAGGGGTCTAATGCAGACAAATATACAACATATTTACGCCATTAGAAGTCGTTAAGAGAAAAAAATTTTTTTTGACTCACCCTAATGTGCATTAAGGTTTTTAATAATTTTTTACAAAAAATATACTTATCACCACGTGATAGCCAATACTAAATTAGTGGCAGAACTCGTAGGTACTGGTAATTTTGACAGAAATATCTTTCGCACCAAATGCAATTTCTAAAAATTCACATATATTTTTTTTTAAAAAATCGTACCTATTCCGTGAAATCTAACAACGAAATACAAAAAGTTGCCGTTAGATTTCTTAAAAGAGCTGCGATATACTTTAGCCGCTTATAATTGTGACAGTGTTAAATTTAACAGTTTATGTATTAGAAAAAATTTCAACTCGTTTGGTTTGGAAACTTTTTTAAATCAGCAAAAAGGAACGATGGATTTTGTTAAAATTTTTTTTATTAATATTTGCAAAAAAAAAAAATTATTTTAAAGTCATACTCTAATGTACATATATATTTTGTTTTTTTTTTCTTGTTAATAAATGCTTTAATGTTAATAAATACTTTAATTAAAATATTTTTATTGCTTAAACTTGTTACTAAAAACAATAAATTTGTTAGGGAAAATTTTTTTGGTTGTAGTGGAAAAAACACATTTCTTTTAGACACGTAGGGATTTTATAAAATATCTACTGGCATTACTGTACAGGACGCATGGTAAATTATGGAGCAATCATCACAAAATTCTGTAGAGTAATTTCTGATATAAAAAACCCTAAATTTGAACAAATTTCGAAATAGTAGTGAAAATTGTTAAGGCGTTTTTCAGCTTTAAAGTGGTTTCCGGAAGGATGGTTGATATGGGACCTAATGTAAATTATGGACCGATTATCGCAAAATTGCATGCTATTATTGAAGCTAAATTCGTCCAAGCTTGCCCCGGTAGGCTAGCTGGTAGGGAGCTAGCCTATCAGTACCGGGGTTGCGGGTTCGATTCAAGTCAGAGATTCTGGTCTCCTGTAGACAAGCGAAAAGCTTCGCGGGATTTAGTGTAGGAATAATAATAATAAAAAAAAAAAAAAATACCTATGTTTGCTACAGGTTTCGGGGCATTTTAATAATTCCCCAGGGTCGGAATTATAAGGGGCATATGGTAAATTATGGACCGATCTTCATAAAATTTGAAGGTATGATCTCTATCCCATATAAAACTGTGAAGTACCAAATTTTATTAAGTAGCACTATTTGTAACGGTGTTAGGCGCACTAAATTCTTTTCCGAGAATAGGCTTTATATAGGGCCTATGGCAAATTATTTCCAGTCATATAATACTGTAACAGACCAAACAATTTTACAATTGCGTTCTTTGTTATGGTTTAAAGCTTTCTAAGGTGTTTTTCGGGAGTGAACTTTATATCAGGCGTATGGTAAATTATGTACCGATCTTCACGAAATGTTGTAATATGATTTCTAGTCATACATAACGTATGTGTGTCTGAATATGTGCATTTCGCCATTATTTATGCTAGTTTTTGTAATAAAATTATCAATTTGGGTTGTTGGTCCACATTTTGATTTAAACTTTTTTCCCACTGAACCGATTTCTGGATTTCAGTCCCAACTGCTTAGGAGAACTATAAACAACTTGACACTGATATTGTTCTCTTCCTTTGAGTCGTTCGAAGGTGAGCGTGATTTCATTCAACAGACGGGCATGACTAAATCTACTTAGAATTACTCAAGGTCCCACAATATACTAGATTGGGGTCTAAAATTAATATTAAAAAAGTTTCACACGAAATGACAAACCTAGTATACACTCAGCCCAACTAGTTAAGCTATAGGGTATAAAATGATATAGAAAATAAACAAAAAAAAGAGTAAATTTTTTTAACAACCATTAAATATGGCATTGAAATACTTGTTACGAGTTTTAAAACAGACTGAAATTAACATTATCTTACGTTGATATTATTCACTTAAGGAAAGAAAAAAAAAATCTAGGTGCTCGAACAACTTGCCACAGAATTTTTTCCTTTCGCCCTTTGACTATTTTATACACTTTTAATTTTTATTTTATTTTGTGGCTTTATTTTCTGTTGAACTCAACTTCAGCCATGTCATTTCCATTAATGTTTTTTTCTATTTTATTTCCGCTTTGTATATTTTTGTTGTTGTGGTTAAATTAATGGATGTTTTATTTTTTCATTATTTTGATTTTGGTGTAAGAAAAAGGGGAACAGAGGATAGAATTCTTAGTCTTAAGTTGGTTCTATTTTCCCTGCTGTTTCTGTCGTTAATTTATGTATTTAAGTCTTAAGGAAATGTTTTTTCTAATGCAAATAATCGCCGCTTTTTATTATAAATTTTTTAACATAAGACTGTGGTATTAAAGAAAAAGAGAACTAAAGCGATTTAAGGTTAGGCTTTGGTTGCCCTGCATCGTTGTGTAGTAGAAGAGATCTACATGATTTCCTGCAGTGTTGGCTTAAACTCATGGGGGTCTTAAACACTTGGTGCCAAACAATGCGTTTATCAAGATAGGGCTTCATATGAGTTCTATAAAATATGATCCAATCTTTATGGAATCAAACCTCATAGTATTATAATTTATTGCTGTTTTAGGCGTATTGTAACTCTATTCCAAAGGTACGCTTTATATTTGGCTTTGGTAAATTTTTAAACGATCTTCGCTAAATTTCGTTGTTGAATTTTCAGTCTTATAAAATGAGTGAGTTTAATATTTAAAAAAAATCGGTGCATTCCGCCATCAATTTATGTAATTTTTTTTAAAAAAAATAAAATTTTTTTGGCTGGTTGTCCCAATATTGAACTAATAACTCTTTTCCTACTGATCTGATTGTGCTAAAATTCAATCAAAAATTTCTTAATAGAACTAAATCGAATTTAAGTTACTCAAGGATCCAATAAATATTTAAACTTGACTGGGCATTGAGTAGAGAACCAACAGTAACTATGAAGGAGGAATAAAGGCCCGAAATTGGGTATTAGTCTATCTATGGCACTGGATAACAGCTTTTTTAATTTACTAATTTTTGATCACAAAGAAGAAAACTGTTACTAACCAAAAATAAATAATAGATATCAAGGAAAAAAGTCTTAAGAGCTTAACATTTTTTTTCAATGTGACTTTTTATCGTAGTGTGTGGCAGATAAGACTTTTTTGTCTAGGAAACACCTCTAGTAGATGTGACCATTTTCCATAACGTTTTTCGGTCATTTTTGGTTCCGAACACATTCACGGTTCCGAATCTGCCTTGTCTGAATTTTATAATTATGGCACTTGTGAGTTTCATTCTTAGGGAGGCAGTATATAGTCCTTTTGTTCCTGGTAGAACATAGGGTCATCGCTATTGGGCGTGGCACAATATGGCTTTATTTATATTTAAAGAAAGGTATGAGAAAAATTATGCAAATTTGGTACACATAGGGTTATCAATACTAAAAAACTGTGACAAAATGGCGGGATTGGAATGGTGGGCGTGGCATCTCCTATACAAAGACATTTTTGGTTTATATATATCTGGAGAACGACAGGAGCCAAAGTTTCCAAATTAGTTACAAGCATTTTGGTTATCAATACACAACATCCGACAAAATATGGGCGTGATCGGAGAAGTGGGCGTGACACCTCCTATACAAAGGCATTATAGACTTCTGTATATCTGGAGAACGGTAAGAGCAAAAGATTCCAAATTAGCTAAAAACATCTTAGTTATGCACAACATCCGACAAAGTGTGGGCGGAATTGGGATAGTGGGAGTGGCACCTCCCATACAAGGAGATTTTAGAAATCTTTTTATCTGGAGAACGACAATGGCCAATGTTTCCAAACTCTGAACAACCATATTGGCTAGTAATACACAAGGCTTGGCATAAAATTAGATTTATTTATATCTACGGTAACGGAACGGTAAGCTAAAACTTGTCTTCCTTTGGTACATATGGCCGGGTTATCGACACACAACATCTGTCAAAAAAAGGTGGGAGTGGATAAGGGAGCGTGGTTCCTTACATACAAATGCAAAACAGATTTATGTACAGATGGAGAACGGTCATAGCTAAAGTCTTAAAAGTTAGTACAAATAGCTTGGTGCTCAATACGCAACATCAGTCAAAAAGTGGGCGCGATTAGATAAGTAAGAGTGGAACAAAATATAATCCCATTTATTAGAAGAACGGTAAATGTAAAATGATCTAAATTTGGTACAATTAATTAGAATGGCTATTGATATAGAGAGAGCATCTGTAAGTAATGTGTGGGATTGGGGATGTGGGCGTGGATCAAACTAGATTTGTGTGTATCTAGAGGACGGCCATAGCTACAATTTACAAATTTCGAAAAAATCTGGCATACATATCTGTAAAAGGCTCATTACTGTAGACATAGGCCATATAAATTACCATACAAATGGCATATAAATTTCTGTGCAACTGGTAAATGCTGAACTTCGTACAAATAAGTTCATAAGCAATGCACGAGATCTTTATTGAAAAAAATACATATTTTATTTTAATGAGAGTAGCGAAGCGAACTGGGTTAAGCTACTATTATATATAATTTATATGTACAATTTTTTCTTCAGCACAAAACGTTGGCAAAGCAGTTTTCACAAATACATACTTAAAAAATATTAGTGTTTTAAACTCAAAAGTCCTTAATTTGAAGGGTGCTTGAAGACCTGAAATAATTGATAAATTGTAACTAATAAATTTTACCAATGTTTAATAATTCAGCTTAATTCTTTCTTGGCTCTTGACTTTTTTATGCTCTCTCACTTTCTACAATATGCAAATGGATTATTGACCTTTTTTGCTTAGCAACAACAATAATAACAACGTCGACAGCAGCAGCAACATCAAAATAAATCAAGAAAATGGAAAAATGTAAGGTCTAAGCGTTAATACCCTCACGTTTGAGACACTTTAGCAGCAACAAGAACCATAAAAAACTTTAATATATACAAAATCACTGTAACCTTGGGTTAGTGTGTAAACGTGTATTTTAAGACTGTGTGTTCGACTATGAGTATTCCTAAATGGAAAATTGGTTTCGTTAAACAATATGTAATCATTTGTTAAAGGACAGCAACAAAAAAAAAAAATCATAGAAAACACGACAGGATTAAAGAAAATACGAAGGAAAAAAAACACTCTTAAAACACACATTCAAATAGAAAATTTAAAGTGTGGCAAGTTTTATAAATGGTGTGTATGTATTGTGGCATAGCTTTTATTTGGCGAGCTAGCATTTACTGTATAAAAGAAGCGAGCACTACTACTCACACTAACACTAACACAGTGTAAGTACCATACTTAACAAACTGTCAGTTACAGAAGTGTTCAAGATTTGAATTTAATGTTTTATTTTTTCGATTCCATTTCAATGTTATTTTTTTCCTTTTTCTCTTTGGTTTTTGTTAAAAACAGATTTGTATTTAAGATTTTTATAAAAATCGACAAAAAAGAACCTCAAATGTCTAACTAATACTAAACACTAAGTTTAAATTGTATTTATGTAAATTCTAATGCATGTATGTGTTGAAAAGGACCTGCCATTTTTATGGTATTGTTGGCAAAATGCCCTAAGACTTTTTAACACATTACCTTTATAGGTATTATAAAATTGCTGTAGGTTTTGGAAATTTGAAAAAAAAAATTAAATAAGATTCAAATCATGTTAACGGATGCTGTTTGCTAATGTAGGTTTGTTTTTTTTCTTTTGCTACAAATTACGAATTGTTTTTTAAGGACAAGAGGAACATTTTAGCAGGTGCTTTTAGCAACAATAACTTAAAATGCTCTCGCATATGTTGGTCAATCATTTTTTTCTCAGTATATATTTATTGAATCTTCCTATTTTATATATGAACTAACAAGAACACTGTGCTAGTTAAAAAAACAGACCGGGCTATCTCCATTCCTTAAGCGGACTCCCATACATAATGTTCAATACAGACTAGAAATATACTGAAGAAAAACTGCCATAAATGACCAGGAGTCGCCCCTAGTGGGATATAATGTATGACGGACCTCAATCAGTTTTTTGTTTTTCACCACTTCTTAGTGGAGCTCCCATACAAATATTGCGTTTTATGAAATGCTTAAATAAATTTTAATCTTTTATGGCTTGTTTTGTTTGCAACTTCGTTTTTTAATATGGCTGAAAAAATTAGAAGCATAGCTTCACTTTCCATTTTTGATGAATTTTTAAAAAACCCATGTAATATCAAATTAATTTATTTGAGTTTTGACGCTTGTGTTCATTTTTTTCTTATTTTACTTTGTTTGACGTTATATGGGTTTTTTAATTAAGAACAACATTTCTAACGACTAACCTTGTACTTATTCCACCATGGCCGATAGATTATTTTTAGTATGATTAATATTTAAAATATGTAATAACAATTACGAGTAAATCGAACTGTTTGCTTTATTTTTTCAAAAAGTCTAAAAAATGTTTATATACAAAATTGTTTATTAATTTTCGAAATGAAGAAAGAATTAATGTACATATCTATATATGGGGGATTTCATGTCAAGTGACCCAACTTTTGAAATCGATGTCTTCCGATTTGGATGAAATTTGCATCAAGGTTAGTCCAATTAGATAGTAGTTTAGACACAAATGTTCAACAAGATCGGTCAAAAAGTTTCTAAGTAAGAGGGGGTCAAAATTTGACATTTTGGCCAAACCGGTGTTCTTTCTCATCCATGTAACTTATTATCTATTGGTGTTATCAAAATTTGTCCCAAACAAATTAGATAGCTATTTCTTCAAGCTTTCGAAAAAAAAGTTTTTGTATTTTTTAAAATTTTTTTAAATTTAAAACTTATTTTTTTTGAAAACGGTATTTTTTTTTTTTTTTTTTTTTTGCTCAAAAGAAAGCTTATGTATTTTCCTTTAAGGTAGTTTTGGTCGCTAAGTGGGATACAAAAATAGTTTTAAATTAAAAAAAAAAAAAAAATTTTTAAAAAATTTAAAAAAACAAAAAAAAATTTATTAAAGGACTTATGTGATTAAGATTAAATTTTTTAGATTATTTATCTTTTTGTTTTTATTATTATTATTTTAAATTAATTTAAATATTCATCCATGTCACAGAGTACAACCGAAGAAAACATATTTGTTAATTAAAAGAAAATATGTTTTGATAGTTTTTTGACCTTAAAGTTACAGAAAACTCCCATTCCGTTCATGAAAACAAAAATGGTTTCATTCCGCAAAGTTTTTTCGTAACTTTTTGAAGCACCAAAATACGGAATGAAATCCGTTTCCGAACGGAATTGTACTCTGTGACATGGCTGATTATTACAAATAAATAAAAAAAATTTAATTTGTCAACATCTCTATAGAAAAAGTGATTTTATTCCTGGGATTAACATATTGTGGGTATTACAGTATCGAGGGAATGAAATGCTAGTTAGGTATGTTATATACCGTCGGAAAGGTTAATTTGTCTAATTTCTCAGCATAAGTTGTATTTTTAAGATTTTAGAAACACTTACACATAAAAAGGAAAAAATTCAAAATAGTGCATATGCTAAAAATTGAAAAACTCTCGTCTTGAGTTAGAAATTATTTTTTTTTATACATATCCCACTCGCATCCCACTTAGCGACCAAAACTACCTAAAAGGAAAATACATAAGCTTTCTTTTGAGCAAAAAAAAAAAAAAAAAAAAAAAAACAATACCGTTTTAAAAAAAAAAAATAAAAAATAAGGTTTAAATTTATAAAAAAAATTTTACAAAATACAAAATTTTTTTTTTCGAAAGCTTGAAGAAGTAGCTATCTAATTTGTTTAGGACAAATTTTGCTAACACCAATAGATAATAAGTTACATGGATGAGTAAGAACACCGGTTTGGCCAAAATGTCAAATTTTGACCCCCTCTAACTCAGAAACTTTTTGAATATTTGTGTCTAAACTACTATCCAATAAGACTAACCTTGGTGCAAATTTCATCCAAATCGGAAGACATCGATTTCAAAAGTTGGGTCACTTGACATGAAATCCCCCATATATAAAAGTGAATGTATGTTTGTATATATATATATTTGTGCCTTATAGGAGGCCAAACCACTTGACCGATCATCTTGAAATTTTCACAGAATATAACTGTGACCTTGGAAGAGATATTAGGCTTTACAAAGTTAAGATTTGACAAGGGGCGATGCCACGCCCATACAACCCAACATTTAAAATCGTTATATCTTAGTAATTTTTTGGCATAGGATGATGATATTTAGTACATATCGTGTTAGTATGAATAGAAATAATCTCCATGAAAAAAGAGGGTGAAGCCACGCCCCTTTATAGAAAAAGTAAAAACCACTATATCTAATAAACTACTGAACCGATCGTCATCAAATTTCCATAGTAGGCGACTGCCTTGAGCTATTGAACTTTAAGCTACATAAAGATATGGTGGGAAAAAAGGGGCGGTGCCACGCCCATACAACCCACAACATAAAATCCTCATATCTTAGCCACTATTTGGCGTAGGATGATGATATTTGGTATATATGGTATTGTTATGAATAGAAATACGTTGCATGAAAAAAGTGGGAGGGGCCACGCCCCTTTATGTCGATTATCTCTAATTAACTACTGGACCAATCGTCATCAAATTTTCACTGTAGGCTGTTGTTATGAATTAATAAGCCCTAGGCTATGTAAAGTTGTGGTTGGACAAAGGGGGCGGTGGCACGCCTAATCAACTCAAAATTTATAATCCTCTTATCTTCGATACTGTTGCACGTATGTAGGTGTTGGGAGAAGTAAGATAGCTGCAGGGGAAGTGCTACCTCCCATAAGACGCCAATGTTTAATATCGCATATCGTAAAAACTGTTATAGTGAGAATGTTCAAACTTGGTATTAGTCACTCTTATGGAAAACTACACCTTTAAAAATATAAATAAATGGGGTAGGCTCAGGGCGAGTTATATCCCCCATAGGAAGCATATATTTAATACCGCGTAGCTGACAAACTATTACAGCGAGAGTCTTCAAATGTGGTTAAATCCACTATTATGGGAAGCTTTAAATTCCAAAATAAAAATGGGTGGGGTAGACAAATGAGTAGCAATACCCTCCATAGGACGAACATATTAAATACTTCATATCTAAAGACAAAAGTCTTCAAGCTTTGTAGGACCCACTCTTATGGTAAACTACACCTTTTAAAATAAAAATATAATATATAAATGATAAAGCGTATGTTTGTTTATTCTCTACAGACTCCTAAGCTACCGAGCCGATTTTCCTGAAAGTTTCACAGTAATTTCCTCATTACTCGGCGGTTAACATAGGCTATTAATATATTTTAATCAAGTAGATGTGGCAACAACCATACAATAAAAATATGAATTACCTTATATCTGGAGGACGGTTACAATAAGAGTTTTCCAATATGAAACAAATAACTTTGTTATCAATACACGACATCTGCTAAAAAGTCGGCTGGATTACCCAAGCGGGCGTGGCACCTCCCACACAATTGCAATAAAGATTTCTACGTATTTGAAGTACTGTAATAGTGAAAGTATTCTAATTTTGTACAAATAGCTAAGATAATAATCCACAACATATTTCAAAAGGCAGTTTTAATGGGAAAAGTAGGCATGACACCTCCCATACGAAGACAATTGAAATTTCTGTATATCATCTGTTGAACTGTATATCATACTGTAAAATCATTTAAATTTAGTCGAAGATGCTTTACTTTTTAAAAAAATCTTACCAATTTTATTTTGATCGGGGTAGCAAAGCGCACCGGATTAAGATAGTCGTCATATAAAATTCGACCTTTTGTCTATCATCCTTTTTAAACCATTGATGCAGTGATAAGAAACTTTTAAAAAGGCCAACTTTTTTTGTACAAAAACTGTTCTTTCACAATTTTTTTATTGTTTTAATCACAAAAGTTGGCTTTTTATTAAGTATGAAATCTCTCCTGAAATTTTTTTTTAAAATGATGATGGGCCCTTTTGCATTTTATATGACTATGTATTGCTCTTAATTGATATATGCAGCTATTTAATTTTCTGTGCGAAATAAATTGACTAGAAGAGTATTATCAAAATTATAAAACTTGAAATTAGTTCATTTCTCTATGAAGAATTCGCAGAAATTTTTAAAAATTTGTTAAAAAAACAATATATGATTTTAGAATTCTTCGCTGCAGTGCATTCAATAAGCAACATAGTTCTTATACTAGGGATTCACCAGAAAACTCTTGCAGTGCCCATAATCTAACCAGCGTTAGCGTTGGATATTTTCAAAATGTACCAAAAAAGGGGATTTTTATAAAAAAAGTGTGCCAGTGATTTAAGAAAAAAAAAGACGGCACATGGTTTAAAATAGGAAAGAGTACACAAAATTCTGTTTTTGCACGTGTTTTTTTTTTAATTTATTAAAATTTCCAATAACATTTTTGAATGTTGCTAAAAAATAATTTTTTTTGCAAAAAAAAATTGTTGTTTCTCACACGAGTCCGCATATGAGTTTGTTCCATAAACTGAACCGTTTTTGAGTTACGCGAACATATGTTGTGCAACATCCTCCATTTTCGAAAAAAAAAAAACGGTTAGCACCACTGGATTCAGCGTACCCGAAATATGTTAAAACGCCAGGTGCCCAGCTTGTCTCAAAAAAAGTGTTAATTTCTAGAAAAGTGTAATAAAACAAATCTTATCCTATTACTTTATTTTATGTCCTGCCAGTGCCAGACAAAAAATTTCGTCATCACGAGTTCTGTGCTACAGTGTCTTCTCAAGCGAGTGTGGCCGCCATTATTTAACATATTTCGGGCTAATGGATTTGGGTGCAGTTCAAGCCTTTTTAAATGTTTTACTGCATATTTCGTCATCATAGTTTTAACTAATGGCACATTGAGATCCTTGTGAATATTTGAGATTTTATCATACCAGGAAGCAGCTGTGATTATTTGAAGAAGTTTATTTTGACGCCTTTGAATTTTTTTCGATATAAGAGGCCGAGGCAGTGCCCCATAACTGAATACCGTAGCACCAGATTGACTTTGAGATAGAGTTATAAAGTAGGAAATTGTAATCGAGACTAAGAACAGAGTTTCTTCCAATAAGCCATTAGTTTGAATGGCTTTTAGTTTAATTTGAGCATATTTTGCTTCTATATGCCATTTCCACGTTAAACGCCGATCAAGATGTTGATTATTGATCTTAATAGGCGGGCATATTTCCCGACGTAATGTTAATGCTATATGTACCCATTTTTGCTCGTTGGCCTTTATCCTCCATCGTTTTAGCCACCTTTTCAGTTCAAATATATGATCCTGCAAGTAACGCGATTCTTCAATCATTGATTTGCAAAAGTTAAGTGGTCAAATATAAGCAGGATACACTAAAAATGGAAGAGCGTGGCAGCATTTTTTTTCGGAAACGCCACATTCATCTAGAGACAAAATACAGTCTAAAAACACACAGTCAAATTGCGTACTTGGTTTTTCATTTCCTCATCTTTGGTCTTGTTAAAACGGCTTAACAATTTTCAATTATGATTATTTTAAATAATTTATTTAAATAATAAGTATCTAATATTTTTATCAGACTCGGTATAAAGTAAAAGGTAAGGCTCTGTAGAATTAACAAAAAAACATTTACTTCAATCCCCCTGAACAAAAAAAAAAAAAAATGTTCTTTTAAAATATATCCTTCCACATCCTTAAAAATTTCCATTAAAAGATTTTTAAAAATTATATATTGTAGACTTAAATTAACTCTATAAAATTTTGCAATTTTTGGATTTTAAAATGTTGTGATTGTGTTTTTCGTGGTATAAAATTAATTTCTATATATATGTTAACAGCTTCCACTTGCTCGTAAAGAGGGTATTAACTGAAAAATTTTATATATTCATATATATTCGCTGTAAAAATTGTTGTCTACTTTTTGGTTATGAACTCGTTGGTTTAAAAAATGTTTATCATATGCTTTTAATACGAAATTATTAATTGTTTTACTTCTACTGAAATGTTTTAAATTTTCGATTAAGTACTACCCGATTAACTGACCGGTTAATTGAAAATTGGATATTTTCGATTAACGATTAAACCGGTTAATTTCAGTCGGTTAACCGATTAACCGAAGTAACAAAATTTTTAATATTTTGTAGTATTATAAAATATTTTTTTGTATTTTTAATTATTTGTTTCGTCTCATATACAAAAGGTATGTGTTTAGAAAATATTTTTTCATACAAACAAAGAAGGTGTTCATTGATTTTCATTTAAAATAAGTGTTTGCTGTCAACAGCGTTTTGTTTTCTTCTCATGTATTCTCATATCAATCTTTTAACAGAATTAACCGAAACAATTAGAAGATTTATAATGGCAAATTGGAAGATTTTATACATTTAGAGAAGTCCAGAAAAATTACTGAGAAATTAGATATTTTGTATTATGGGTTGCTTTCGTTAAAAGAATTTTTATCAAATCTTAAGAAAATAATCGCTTAAACTCTAAACATTTAAACCAAATAATTTTTTTACAAAATTATTTTGAAATAACTAATAAAATTATCACACACGGTTAACCGATCAATAACAAAATTAACCGATTATTAACCGATTAAACCAAAACCTCGGTTAATTAATCGAGCGATTAACCGATTAAAGCAAAAGCCTGATTAAATGAATACCCTAGTTAATACCCTCTTTATGATCAAGTGCGAACTATTTATTCTGAACTAAAAGCGACAAAATCGTACAATGTGTGCGTATATATATTTTTTTTTACAAATTATTCAAGTAAAAACTTTGATAGAAATATAAAAAAAAATTGTTTTCATTACATCTTTATAACCATATGGTATTTTATATCAGTATTTATATTTTGTCTTGATACATTTTGAACTGTTTCTCAGAGATTTGACAGATTTATATATTTTAGAAAAAATTAACAACTAATAGTATAGACTCGACAAGACTTATACTGAAAAGAAAAATCAATCCATTCGTACTAAAATCAAGCCGAAGCGGTCTCAATAGAACGTCAAGGACGTATTTCCTTAAAACAAGTCCAGAATGAATCCAAATTTTCATATTTTTAATAAGGCTAAAGTTCATTAAATTCAATTTTCATTCAATTATTTTTATTAAGGAAGAAATTTTACAACATGAAATTAATTAAAATTTATTGATGAGTTTTCATTCTTGACTGCCGTGGGGCTCGAACCCACGTTCACGGACAGGTTGATCGGACGCGTTTCGATAGTAACCACACTATCTCTTCAGAGGTTTTTACCGTTTTAACCTCTCCGCCATTGAAGGCGGCATGATTCAAGTTCGGATTATTCATGGTTCCGAAAAAGGAATGCCTTAAGTAAAAGTGAGATTTAAATTGATCTCAAACTGTGCTTGGTTCAAGAATTTCTTAAGTTGGCTTAATCCCGAATTCTTACTTGAAATAATTCCAAAGTAAAATTAAATTGATGCTAACCTAAACACTCAACCCGAGAACCAGAGAGTGGGAGAGATAATACTATTATTTTTTAATTACCCCTTTTAAACATGTTTCATTCCCTCTCGTTGTATTGCTCACATTGTTAACAGAAGCACTATTAATTATAAAACACCAGCGTTATGCATGATTTGGTTTCTGCCTTGAAAATTTTATGTATTTAACTAAATAATTTTGTCAAATAGAATATGGGAACTTTTACTTTTTATTTTACTTTTTAAACATGAAAATAATGTATGGGTTTCTTCTTGTAGTGTTGTTGTTGTTCTTTCTACACAAAACAAGCAAATCTTTTATCTTTTATCTACCTTTGTGGTAGTGTATGCACGCTGAGGCATGAGACTAATAAGTTTTCTGAGAATAATACGTTCACTTTGTAATTTTACTCTCAGAGTGGCAAACTTCAAGCATTTTTTACTTGATTTAGTAATTTTATACTTATTTTAAGTGAATCCATTTAGGATTGTTTAAAGAACGTCTGAGTGTATTAGGCGCTGCGAAATATGGCACCAGGACATATGGTCCCAAAACAAAAATGAAAATTGACCCCAAATTTGGGAATATGTTCAATAATGCAATATGACCCCATTTTTTAACGAAAAATTACCCCAAAAAAAATATGACCCCGAATTTGGGGTAATTCTTCATTATGAAAAATCAGCTCATCATTTTTAATGAATTTTAACCCCAAAAAAGTTAACATTAAATCACAAAGAAAGTTATATTAAAAATTTGGGTTGGGTTTATATGCCCGACACTTAAAATCCCGAATTTGCAAATCCTTAGTTTAATAATACAGAATTTCAAAATCCTGATTTTTAATAACCTTAATAATTATACAGTTTTGGTTTTCAAAATCACACGATAGATAAGCATGGTTATGCCTTCGGTCGGGCAAAATAATATTTTCTCCTCGTTGGTATAACGAACACTGGCTTCGATAACTTAAGCTTCATTGTATAGCCAGAAAATGAATTACATTCTGCTGGTGTCTACTTCATTGCTATCCAACGGATGGCTAAGGTAAAATGTAACAAGGAAATACAAGATAATAGTCTGGTAGTGTATAAAGTCATTCCCGAAAAATTTCAAGGTATAGAACTATTACAAAAAGCTTTATAAAATACATAACTGAAATTTAACTCATAGAATAAATTCGAAAAATAAAAAAAAAAAAAAAAATTTTGAATATAATAAATGTTGCTTATGAAAAGAAATAATTCCCAATATCTATGTGTTATTTGAGATAGTAATTTAAGTGATGTAAGGGAGCTCCTAAACCTAACACGGCTAAATTTTGCCATGACAAAGTAGCTATTTTTTATCAATACATACCATTATTTATAAGGCAGTTATGGCATTACAACATATTTTTGTGAGTGGTATTTGTATGAAGGCCATGATCAAATATGGACTGATTCCACAATTGATTTTGTAAGATAATTTATTTTAAAATAAAATATATTTGGGCTAAATTTTGTAAAAATATCAACACAATAAAATGGTTTATGGACTATGTAAAATTATGGGCCGATTCTTAAAATTTAAAAAAAAACTTATGAACCGAATTTCATTAAATTATTTTAATAATTGCGACCTGTACTTTGTGTAGGGGGTCTTCATGGACATACTACCAGCCAGCAGGGGAAACGACTCAGAAAGTAATACCAATATTTGTCATACTGTTAAGATTCATAAAGTAATTCAAAATAATTTAACAAAAATAATATTAAAAACCTCAAATAAATTAAATAAAAACTTAAAATAATAAGTTATCTTCCATTTATCTAGAGAATGTGCAAAATGTTCATGTTCATTCTTTGTACACTTTATTTAGTAAATAAAATTCGTAAAATCAGTTTAACAAATGTTAAGGGCGCTAAATAGTTCTCAACTAAAACATTTTAAATGTTAAAACAAACACAAAATGTATTACATTTTGTAATATTGAAAATTGATCTTTATCCAGGGAGGATTTTTTGGAGTATAAATAGATAGATTCTTTTCCCAATAAACTTCGGGGTTTAAATCACTTTGAAGTTAATATTTATCGAAATCTTATTGTCGATCAGCCGCAATCACTATCAATCTTTTTGTTAATAAGCTTTGGATCTTTTTTAAGTAAACAATGACTTTGGTTGAATATACTGCAAATTTTTTAGATCAACAATAAATTATATGGTATAAATTTTATCACTAAAATCAAATCCTTATATTATTTGTTTTAAAATGACAGAAATTCAAATTACACCTGATCTACACCTCAAAGAAGTTACCCACACAAATTTGCTGTAATGGATTGTCAATTTTCAATTCTTATTTACATGTTTTTTCCGTAATTCTTGTTTTTTCGAACTTTTTGTCAATACTAAGGCCCTAATTATATGTATATTAGTAAATGACAAATAGCCCCAAAGTAAAACATGTGAATTTATTTGCGGCCATTTTTCATTCCGTGATAATAGGGTAATTTTAGGGATGTAACGAATACCGATACCAATATATCGTCGATACTGCACCTTTGCCGATATACCGGTATCGGCGATATTTTACTGTCGATACGCCGATCCCTTTTTTTAGTTTTTTTTTTGAACAAACAATTTAATTTTCAATGCTTATTTTTAGAACAATAAATAATAGCAAAAATCAAACAGAATTATTCATTAATTGTTTTTTTTTATTTCTTAAGCCGGAAGTCGCATGCTAAAGTAGAAAGTAATACCTATTCATGCTTTCGATACGTATATGCATTTTACGCGTTTACTGTGTAACTTGTCAATATTATTCTATACGCACACGCAGAGAAAAAATATGTTTACAAATGGTCACCTCCAACAAAACTATTTTTAAAGAAAATTTTAAACATATTATGTTTAATTTAACCATATTATTGTCATCGGAAACCATATTATTGTTAAATTAGTCCTCCATCAAGAAGCCACAACCACATTAGGGTTGCCTCTAAACATGTTATGGTTAAATATGACAATAATTTGTTTTTAAATTAACAATAGTATTTTACTCTTTTCCAAGAGCAAAATTCTATGGTTGAAAATCAATCAAGCTATTATAAATGTTAAACATATTTTAGTTATTATTAACCAAAACATGTTCGGAGTCAACCATAATATGGTTGTGGCTTCTTGATGGAGGACTTAATGAACCATAATATGTTTGTCGCTGACAATAAGAAGGTTAAATTAAACATAATATATTTAAAATTTTTCTTTTAAAATAGTTTTGTTTTAGGTGCCCATATTTAAACATATTTTTTCTCTGGGTGCATGGTGTAACCTGCAACATTAGCCTTTTTGCTTTGCACCATAATGGTAAAACGTTCTCTCATTCATAAATCGTGTATGTCCGTTTAAAGAATTTTCTTCTAGTTTTAAATAATTTTTGTGAAAATAAAAATCATTTCGCTACAAATTTTAGCTTACTTCAAAGAGACTACAAAATCCATAAGCAAAGCCACTGATACAGTTTCTGATGCTATTTCGCTAGTTAACAGTCTTTTAACATTATTAGAAAATACGATAAATGAATAAGCTGCGATGCAGAATAGTTCAGATTCCCAATAATTGGCGATTTACGTAGCATATAGCTCTGAATGAAGGATTTTAGTGTTTAGAGAATAATGAAATCTATTTACAATTATTTACCTTCGATACAAAGCTAGAAAATTTCCAAGAAAAAAGAGCGAAAAATCGTCTTATTGAGCTACTCAACATGACTCTGCATTCCGAAAGTGTCGAAGACTCACATTGCGCTTTAAAATTTCAAACGCTGCATATCTTGTGTCTGTAGAAAGCAACAAAAAATTACAAATTAATTATAACATTGTTTTTGCTTTCAATGTAATTCTTTGACGTTGCGTTGCGTTTTACATGATTAAGGCCATATAGTGTTGATGTTTCAAGTAATAAAAAAGATATAATTTCTTCAATATTGCAACAAAATTCCAGACAACCAGAACACAAGTGACGGATTGTGACATTTGTGGCCGCATCTAATTTCATAGAAGTGCGCAAATTTGTATAAACATTTTTACGTTATCGCTAACTTGCACTGTCGATCGATTTGTAGTGCTGAAAACCTGAATTGGGGCGCAAACAGCTGTTTTTCGTCGCCCTGTCTGTTATACTTGTTTGTTTTTAAAAGACTTTATTTATTTCAAAAATATTGTGTTAAACGTTTACCCAAAACACAGAATGCTGTGAAGGATATATGTAAAAAATGTATAAATTTCAGCGCCTACTATTGCAGCTGATATTTTTATCTTCTTAAAAGGCAATTAAATAAAAGTTTCCATTAATTATGAAGAGATTAGATAGAATAATAATGTATTTTTTTAACTTTAAGTACCTATAAATAGAAGGACATATAAAATGTCCAAATAAAAATAACCTCCATAGCATTGGTTTCCTGCTGGCGTTCGAAACTACACACATCCACACAGATATCTTCAGTAATATTTGCCCTGTTTATTTCAAAACATCAATCATAAATTCAGCTAATTATGTGCATTTTGTGACTTTTAAAAATTTTCTGTAATTTCAGAAACCCATAAATTTTAGATTCCTTTATTTCACATTTACAGCAATAACAATAGAAATAAGAAAGAATCACAATGAAATCGTTGATGCTCGTATTACACTTCTTTAATATTCATTAAATCCTTTTATCTGTTTTCATGTTATTGAGGTTATAAATCACTGTATTATAAGACATTTACGAGAATGAGTTTTTATTTATATTTGAGTGTATGCTTGCTGTGTGCCATGTAAACATTTAGAAGATTTTTTGGAGGATAAAATTTACTGGGTGTCACTACTCTTCCACAGCAGAAAGTTAGAAGGAAGATTTAACATATTTTACAAAAAACAAAAATTCTTTCCAACGTATTTTATTCATTAGATTGCTATCTATTTTGGCACAGCTGGACGACAGTAGAAAGAGAAAAAATATTTTTCAAAAAAATAAAATAAAAAAAAATTAATTTGTGTCTAAAAGGTCATTTACACAAACAAAGTGCATTTTCAATGTGCATTTGTTAAAAAGAAACAAACAAAAAACATTTATTGCAAATTTTATCCCAAGTGCCATCAGTGTAAAAACCCCATTTCAAAATTTTGTTTTATTGTAATTTCCTTTATTACACAGAAAAAAGTGTTTTATCAATTAAAAAAAGGGTTTGAAAAGTATTTAAATTTAATTAATGTGATAATTGAATCAATTATTTTTTTAGTTGAAAGAAAATTTAAAATTAATTTTGATTTAATTAACATTTTAGTTGTTTTGAAATAAATTTTTCAATTAAAATTTTAATTAAATAACAAAAAAACTTAATTGACTTTTTTTGTTTAGAATAAAATAATTTAAGCATGATCAAGCTTTTCCTTAATTTTTAACAATATCTATTAATTTACTAAAGTTTATTTTTAAGAAGATATTTGTATAATTTAATTTAAAAACTGTTAAATGATGATTGATCTAGCCAAACGTTTTGCAAAAGTAAATAAAAAATTATAGGAATTTAATAAATTCATTAATTAAAATTTTCTCCCAAATTTATTTTAAATGAGTTTTAATTTGTTGGTGGTTAAGCGTGTCTATATGAATCTGTAGACTTCAACCATAATTTTGAGAAGTTGCAAGCAAAACCTCATTGCAATGATTATATACACATTTAAAATTATTTAGTTTCAGCATTGCAGAAACGAAAAGTAATATGAACATGCTTTTTGTATGAAATATTTGTCAATTCCTTGACTACAATTTAAAACCTTCCATGACATTGTTTGTTGTCTTCAGTTTTGTTTTTTAATTCTTGGTGTTTTAATAAATAAAACTGATGAATTTTTTTCCAGATCGCTCATTCCGTCGGAATGTTGTAGTGTTAAGCATAAAGATATGCTAGAACTACTTAAGAGTATTAAGTGCCTTAATGGGCCTTACGTCCTCGGCAACACAACTGGCTAATATTTCACCCAATGATTCATTTTTGGCAAAGTAAAAAATTATTTGTCGTCTCTTTAGAACTACTTCGAACCGAGTTTAGTACATAAATGTCAAGCATGCGAACTAATTAGAGGTGATTTATAAGTCGTGACGGGGAAGAACCTTTGCAAATAAACATTTTAGGACAGTTTCAGGCACCTTACTTTATCTTTTTAATCCCGTTCGAAATATATCCCGAAATAATACCATATAAAAATATATTTAATATTTAGAATACTCTCGCACAAATTACTATTTACTTTTTAAATGAACACTTTTGTGTAATTTGGTTTTTTTTTAAGCGATTATTTACATGTTTATTTTTTACTTTTGTTACATTTTGTTTTGACATTCTTCACAAAACGTTTATGTTTGCCTCATATTCAATTAAAAAAATTCTTAAATTACGGGTACATTTACAACAAGAATAAGGAAAATGTATATAAATTACATATTATTAAAATAACCGGTTTATTCGAAATTCGAAAAACGGGCATTTTAAAATAGCCGACTTGGACAAAGCTTAAATAACCGGTTAAAACCGGTCGAATAATAACCGTTCGATCTCCCTACTTATCTGGTTCTGCCTTGCTTCATTATTTAAATGCTGCCACCTTAAAAGATCTTAATTTTATAAGATTTTTTTGTGATGGATGTGGCGGTCAGAACAAGAATTCTCATATAGTTCGAACTTTTTTTGTTTTGAATCCAAACGAAGTCACCCTTCCATTTACAAAATATCACCATAACATTTCCAGTAAGAGGACATAGCTTTTTACCAGCCGATAGGGTATTTGATCGTATTAAAAAAGACCTAAAGAACATGCTGTTATAACGACAGCAGAAGAGTATTCTCAGATTTATTCAAATCATGGCCAAGTTTTAATGTTGGGAAAGGACTGGAGTATTCTGAATATAAAAGAACTTGACTCAATTTTTAAAAAATTGAAAATATTCAAACATTTGAACGAATAACATTTTATAAAAATGTTTTAAAAAATGGGAATCAGCAGAGGAACGGAACACCAATTTAAACTTACTGAAACGGGAGAAAACACCTTTTTCAATTTCTGGGCTGAACGAAATTAAAACAGGCCGTTAGATTAACGGCAATAAAAGAAAAGACGTGGAAAATCTTTTAATAAAACAGTTTGGTGAAGACTGGATTCAAAACCAGGCATTGCTCTGGTACAAGGATATTTTGTATAACCAAAATCAAAATATGGATAATTTAATAGAAGAAGATATTAAGTGTACTTGCATAGAAGAAGACGTTGGGAAAAAAATTTAACTATTTAAAAAGTTTTATACTTAATAACTTTAAAATCTGTATTAAATTATAAAAGGAAGTGCTTAGTTTTCTATTTAATGTGAAATAAAATAATAAAGTTTTCATTTGACTTATTTTTTGTTTATTTTTTACTATAATGGTTCAGGTTGAAAAACATTCAGTCAAAATATTATCGTCTAAAAAAAAAACGCACACCAATACGTTTTTATTTCTATTTTTTTTTTTAAACAAAACGTACTTTTTTAATTCTTTTTTAACAAAACGTACTTTTTTCGATATAAAATTGGTTTGATATTAAACATCCTTGACGTTTAATGTGTTGACTTAGGGCAGTTTGATTCATCTTTTGGTAAGCAAAAAACTTGTTTCCATTTCCAGGTTCATGCAGTTTTTTAAGGGGTCGAAATAAATAAACCTCATTTTCCCAAAAATTTTAAATGTGTGAATAAGTACGTTTTGTTTTGCGGCTCCTCAATGTATAATTAATTATTAGATAATCACAAATAAAATAAAGACTTGACTAAAAAATCTATATCAAAATTTACAATTATAAAATATTAACTGTAAAAACAATGAAAATATTTTCCTTATTGCTATCCCAAATCTTTTTGCATTTTTTAAAATAAATTTCACATTTTTATCACAAATTTCAACATTTATTGATATAGTTTATATAAGTAAATTTTTTTTTTTTTGTATTGACGTTTCTTACAAAGTGACATTAATTGTCTAAAATTACACAAAAACCAAAAAGGGTCTTCATGAAACCCGTCTCCAAGTTTGCCCATTTGCACAAATGTTTATTTGAAGCAGTCTCATGAAAACACTTAATGTAGTTATTAAGTTTCAATATACAATATAAAAAATATCAATCACAGCTTTTTAGAAAAAAAAACAAAAATGTTCTTCTTATACGGGTTAAAATGAACCCGAAGACTATGTAAAAGCTCAAAATATAACGGTTTATCATTTAGAAAACTGATCTTGAACTGATCTGATCTATACTTTTAGATATTTCTTAGACACAAACGAATCTTTTTAAAGTGTCTTTTAGTGTCATCTACACGAATCTACTTCGTTTTTCAGAGATGACTCTGCAACGGTAATTATTTTTCCTACTATTATAGTTTAATATATTTCTTAGAAGCACTTTAACAAATCTTCATGAAGTGTCTTTTCAGTTTCGTCTACAAGAGTCTACTTTAGAGAAGACTGTGCCACAATGAACAAACCTTATCGACAGAGGGTTATAATACAATGATCACACTTTTTCCGAATTTTTGCGATAACAATTGCCTGCAGGGTGTAGGAGTGAGAGTTTTTGTGTGTTTTTCTGAGTGTATTTTGTAGGAATGTATGGAATGCTTGTTTATTATTTATGATTTCTGCCAATATATTTCATTTATTTCTCTTTTACTATTGTTGGTTTTCATTTCTTTTAAACAAGAAGGAGAAAACATTAAAAGTCATATATTTATGATCGAAGTTTTTATGTCTTTTACTGCTGTTGTTTTTTTCTTTGTATTTATCTCTGTGTGGAAAAAGGAAATAATACATACAAGGGAAATAAAAAAAACAACAAATAAAATTTTAAATAAACTTTTTTTATTTTGTATTTTTCTATAGTAAAAAGTTGGCAAAGAAGCAGAAAAAAATTAAAAATGGTATTGAGTTTTAAGAATAAGGGAATAAGGGCTTAAGAGTCAAGAAATAAAAAATAAAATTTTTTGTGTTGTTAATCAAATTTCTATAGGAAACTCGTTCTTCAAATCTAAAATAGTTGTATTAATGTTAAATGTACATATGTATTTAATACATTACAAAGGAAATAATCAAAGAAATTGCAATAAGATTACAAATTATTAGCGGACTTCAGTGATTTGTAAAATTCCTGTCTTCATAAAAATAATTTAATGAAAATTAAATTCAATGAACTTAAGCCTAATTAAAAAAAATATCGTAATTTGGATTAAAAACCATTAACAGTTCAATAAAATAACCACAATACTAATTATTGTTAACAGCTAAGGCACGAGCTATGTTTACATTTGTCGTTCAAGTTGTGCTGAAAAAGGTCAACAAGAAAAAAGAAAGACAAAAACATCAAAAAAAAAAAAAAAAAATGTACTTTGGACTTCAAGAAGAATTGACAAAAAGTACGAAAAAACAGAAGTTAGGAAGTACATGTAAATCAATTAAAATAGATAATCATTCATTCAAAAAAGAAAATTTCGATCTACCAAGTGAAATACCATTTGGTTTAAGGATTAATGTTTGACTATTGACGTCGCCCGGCCTCAATAGCCGAGTGAGTAAAACGGCAAACCCCACCGACGAGATTGTGTGGTTACAATCGAAACTAGTCTGGGCAACCTGTCCGTGAACGCCTGGGTTCTCAGCGCAGTCAAGAATGAACAATTATCAATAAAAAAATTTTAATTAATTTCATGTTGTAAAATTCCTGTCTTCATAAAAATAATTTAATGAAAATTAAATTCAATGAACTTAAGCCTAATTAAAAAAAAATATCTAAATTTGGATTAAAAACCATTAACAGTTCAATAAAATAACCACAATACTAATTATTAAATAAGGTATAAAAATAAAAGTTTTTAAAAATTTGAACCGACTTTGAACTCATTTTTATGCTTTCAAATTAATTATTTTTTTTAAAGCTTTCGCCATCAGCTAACGTTGTTGAAAAAGGAGCTTAATTTGAATACACATAAAAAAGTTATACGATATAGAATAAATGAGCTTCGTCAATTCAACGAACAGTAGCCATTCAGGGTTAAATCTCTTATTTTTTTCTTAAATTCAGTGCATTTAATGCAATTTTTGGGAATGAGTTTTACATAAATTTATTACATGTTGTACATCTCTTTGAATATTTTGTATTGACTAATACATCCTGGCCGACAATGTCGGTAATGTTCGTTTGCATTTTCAAGGACAAACAGCTAAAACTAGCGTTTGAAAATGACATAACGAAAAGTGCTTGAAATAACACATATATAAACTTTTTAATAGAAAAATAATTGTACATAAATTTCAAAAAAAAAAACCATTAACTTTTTGAAAATAATAAACAATAAAACCAGGGTTTCGAACAACTGCTAATAGCAGTCAAAATTTGCTAAAAATGTCATTTATTTTCAGTAACATGCTGAAAAAAAAGAACTGTATTTTATTTTCAGCCACACTCATACTTAAAATAGTTGAACTATGTGCGCACAGTTACTGAAAAAATAGTAACACAATTCATTTTTTTTCAGCAGTCAAAAGAATCAGCAGCAGACTCCCTCCATTTTAAACACACAGACTGCTGAACTTGCGACTGAAAACCAGAAGCTGCTGTGTTTACAGTTGACGTAAACTCTTTTTTTTAGTTTACTAAACAACGTAGCTAGAAACTGGCAGTTCGACTATACAGTAACGTAAACACAAACTGGTTCGTTGAATGAATTGAGTAATGTTAAGTTGAAAACACATTTGTTTTGTTGTTTAAATCAAATAAAAGAAAGGAGAAAAACAATTATTTATAGAATGAAACAAATAATTTGTAATATTTCGAATGCCAATTACAATACATACTTTTTATTTAAAAATATTAATTTTTGTTTTATAAATTTTATGAAAAATTAAAACACTATTTTTAAACTTGATAATAATTCAGTGAAAATCTCAACCATTAAAACACATTAAAGATAATAAGAAAATAAGATTTTCTTTAGTAAAAATAGTAAATATAAGAATTTTTCCTGTTACTTTAAAATTTTTTTTAACGTTTATTAATTGAACAATATTAAATTGTACAAACTTAAACTATAATAAACACTAGTAAACAATATTAATTTTTACACATTTATTAAAAAGTCTCAAAGACAAGGTCGCGAGTATTATTATTAGAATGGATTAGATTTTGATTTTCAGAAATAGGTTTTGATTTTGAACTTCAAATGATGAAGATAAATATTATATTTAATTTAAGAATTTTATGAACAAATTGTTTAAAAACATTAGATTTATATGGCAATTTGTAAAAACTATGGTCGAAAAGTAAAAAAGCCAAAACCAGATTATTCATCTAGCCACCAATTTGTTTTGGTTTTAGAACATTGTAAACTACGAACTCCTGTATTGGAGAATACTTGTGTCGTAACGTACATTATAATTATTTGTTTCATTGCAATTTACCGCTTTTATACTGGCCCGTCTATAATTCTGATATAAGACTATTATGCGATTTTTATTTTGTACAACCCCTAAACTATCGCGGTACATATACCAATGCATCAGTTTGAAAAAAATCCTTTTTGCAATGTCTGATCTATATATATAATATTGTAACGTTACTGACTGACTCACTGACTGATTCATCATCGCACAGCCTAAACGCCGGAAGCTAAAAACTTGAAAATTGGACCAGGGGTTGGTCTCTCCCCAAATCGATCCACTAAGACGGGATTTTTGGAAATTCGAATGTTTAGGGGGTAAAAAATGGCAAAAACGGGTAAATTCGGTAACCTTATATCTCAACAAACTAAAAGAGATACAAAAAAAATTTAATGCTTTTCGTTGTTCTTTAGAAAAATGGTAGTTTTTGGAAATGCAGCCCTTTAACGGAGTAAACGGGTAAAATCTGTATTTTGGTACTTTTTTTGTCACCCCATCTATCTTTTAAACTAATAAACATCGAAATAAGGGTTATATCACATTTGATACTTATCTAAAAAATCCAAATACAAATTTGGTACTTTTTCGAAATTCGGACGTTTAGGGGGTAAAAAGCGTTACTATTTTTGGTACTTTTATACAAAACATTTTTTTTTATTCATTGATATATACGTATTAAATTATGGGCTCCTACTACAATATTGAAAATTTTTATGCTTCAATGGGGAGAAAAAAGTACCAAAAAGGGGAAATACGGGAAATTTTATTTCTTACTTTAGGTTTTTGGTTCCACAACTGAAGATTTTTCTAATTATCGTTAATATTGGACCTAGAAACATAAACTTCAACATGCAATGTCCTGAGTGGATAAGAACCTCTGAGGGTCCTTTTTGGTATTTTTTTGATCTTCAACTGGTACTTTTTTAATTTCCGTTAGTATTACCCCTAGAAACAAGACAAATGTGATATAACCCTTATTTCGCTTTTTTACTTTTCGACCATAGTTTTTAACAATTGCCATATAAATCTAATGTTTTTAAACAATTTGTTCATAACATTCTTAAATTAAATATAATATTTATCCAACATTTTTCATTTTTCGAATTTATTCTATGAGTTAAATTTCAGTTATGTATTTTATAAAGCTTTTTGTAATAGCTCTATTCCTTAAATTTATTTAGAAATATTTATCTTCATCATTTGAAGTTCAAAATCAAAACCTATTTCTGAAAATTAAAATCTAATCCATTCTAATTTTATAATTAAAGTTATAGTTTGTACTATATTATAGTTTAAGTTTGTACAATTTAATATTGTTCAATTAATAAACTTTAAAAAAAATTTTAAAGTAACAGGAAAAATTCTTATATTTACTATTTTTACTAAAGAAAATCTTATTTTCTTATTATCTTTAATGTGTTTTAATGGTTGAGATTTTCACTGAATTATTATCAAGTTTAAAAATAGTGTTTTAATTTTTCATAAAATTTATAAAACAAAAATTAATATTTTTAAATAAAAAGTATGTATTGTAATTGGCATTCGAAATATTACAAATTATTTGTTTCATTCTATAAATAATTGTTTTTCTCCTTTCTTTTATTTGATTTAAACAACAAAACAAATGTGTTTTCAACTTAACATTACTCAATTCATTCAACAAACCAGTTTGTGTTTACGTTACTGTATAGTCGAACTGCCAGTTTCTAGCTACGTTGTTTAGTAAACTAAAAAAAAGAGTTTACGTCAACTGTAAACAACAGCTTCTGGTTTTCAGTCGCAAGTTCAGCAGTCTGTGTGTTTAAAATGGATGGAGTCTGCTGCTGATTCTTTTGACTGCTGAAAAAAAATGAATTGTGTTACTATTTTTTCAGTAACTGTGCGCACATAGTTCAACTGTTTTAAGTATGAGTTCGGATGAAAAATGATGGTTCGAACTATTTTCAGTATAGTTGCATGTGTAAAAATACAAACTGGCGACTGAATTTTAAACACTGAATAAAACCTGTTTAGGCAATTTTGACCCATGAATACAGGGTAAGCGTTAAATATAATAACAAACTACACAGATTTCTTGTTTTATTATAAAAAAAGAGCTTCAACATATAAAGGGAATCAACTCTGAAATCTTTTCGTAAAAAAGTTTTGATATCTTATGCAAGGAGGAGTGTTTGATGAATTAAAAATTGCTTTAAAATTTAAGTAATTTTTTTAACATTAATAAAATTAAATATATGATTAAATATCTTCCTTCTTAGCCCGAATTGACCACGTGTCGGAAAAAAAGTGTCACAAAATGCAATTAAATTTGTTTAGAATATTAGTTGTTTAGAATAGTTAAGCATCATCGTTCATTAGGGCGAAGATTCAGTTCAGTAGGTGAATGTTTGAGAAAAGCAGCGCTGCAAAAAAAGTGTTTAAATTAAAAAACAACAAAAATTAGGATATTTTGAGATGAAGAAATAAGTATTGCTTTATATTTATTAATACGATAGTTTTAATAATAAAAGTTTTGATGAATAATAATAATAATACAGTTAAAGGGTCATTAAATAAAACAAAGTTTTGACTTTTTGTAAATTTTGTTGTTATGGCGTGTAGTTTTAACCCTAGTCCTTATACCCGGATACAGGTGTTGCCAGTATGTATCTCCTAGTAATGTGCCTTTTTAACTTCTTAAGGATTTCTGCTTAAACTCCGGTAGATGGTACAAATCTGCGACGATTGACAACTCAACTACTGTCCCAGGTCAAGGCATTGAGGGGCTATGAGCCTCCAAAGTCGAGACCCCCTTAAAACGTGTACACAAGCAAAGGTATACTTGGTGTCATTTTAATCCAAAATTATGAATTGACTACATAATCAACGAATGTTTTTGTGTTGATAATGTAAATTTATGTTTTTATTTTTATATTATAATAAAAATAACTAATTATTTATTATAACTCAACTTATTTAAATTCTGTCCTCGTTAGTGCAAGTTTCGCAGACAAATGAATTGCTTGGACGCTGCGAACATATTGTCCGGCTTTAAGAATGTGGACAAAATAGGGCTTTGACCACAAAACATACAGAGGCGTCACGAGATAGCAGATATTGTGTTTTTTTCTTCTAAAGCAGTCCTTTTTGTAATTCTCTTTGCATTATATTTTATGCCGCAATATAATGAACACAAATTTATTTAATTGAGATTTATTTGCAAAACTTTAAGTTTACCTCTACACAAGCTAATTATATTTAATCAAGTAAATAACATTACAAAACAAAACAATATTACAAAATAATTATTTTTTGCACAAAACAAAACGGCTGGGAAACTAATAATTTTGTATATCATGGTTTGTGTTTTATTATTTTTGTTTTGATCACCAAATTTGTGTTCAATGTAGCTGCATGTTTTTACGCATTGCCGCTTCACTACCACAGAAACGCATTCTTTCTCTTTCTTATGTCACTTTTTCATCTGTATAGGCCATGTCAGATAAAACTTTTGCTTCGCGTTGCGTTACCGATTCGCTTTGACATCTAAGATAAAATATACATACTTATACGAAACATGTCACATAAAGTACTTTCAAAGCGGAGCGAAGCAAAAAGTTAGCCAACTCTCATCTTTTTGCGCGCTTTGACAATTGGCTGGTATAATTTTCTTCGGTTTTTTAATTGTTTTGCCAAATTCAATTCCAAAAAACTGTCCATTTAAATTTTTAACTTTTATTTTCATAACAAATAATTAAATGTACAAATTGCCAACCGCTTTTATAAGAAAAAAAGCAATGCTTGAGTGTTGTCAAAGTTTTCATTGTGTCATACACCTTTTGCTTTGCGTTTTTCTGCCAAAGGTAGAAACGTCACGCAAAGCGGCAAAGTTGTATCTGACACGGCCTTATGTGCTCTGTGGCTTTGACGTTATCTCGATCACATACAATTATTTTGACCACTTAAAATGTTCGTTAATATATGGGCATTTCCATGAGAATGTCAACCACGACTCAAAAAATAAATAGCCTTGAAACTATTTTTCGAATATGGTAGAAAGTAAAAAAACACTCAAACTTTACTGTGCAAAGGGGTTTACAGCTTATTACAACTTTTAAAGAGCAAAAAATAAAAGTTTTAACTGACTATCTCTTTGATTCATTTTTAGTAACTGCAATCAACAATTTTTACTTTTCTGCCGATTTAATACAGATACTCTTAACATTGGAATTATACCTTAAAATTAATGTTACAACAACAATGAACAAAATTCACGAGGAGAGACCAAATAAACGTCACGACTTATTAATCACCTTAAATTAGTCCACATGCTTAAAAATTATGTGCTCTAAGAGACGACATATAATACTTTACTAAAATACCTGCCAAAAATGAATCATTGGGTAATATATTAGCCCGTTGTGTTGCCCGGAATGCCCGTTAAGACACTAAAAACTCTTAAGTAGTTCTAGCATATATTCAAGCTTAAATCTACAACATTCCGGTGGAATCAACGATATGGAAAAAATTTATCAGTTTTATTTATATAACTACAAAACTAAATTGAAGAAATCAAGCAAAGTCATGGAAGGCTTAAATTGTCGTCTACAAATTGACAAATATTTCATACAAAAATCATGTTCATATTACTATTCGTTTCTATAATGCTGAAACCAAATAATTTAAAATATATAATCCTGGCTAAGAGAATTTGTTTGCAACTTTTGAAAAATATGGTTGAAGTCTACAGATTCATATAGACATGCTTAACCACCAATAAACTAAAACTCATTTAAAATAAATTTGGGAGAATATCTCAAATAATAAATTTTTTAAATTCCTATAATTTTTTATTTGCATTTGCAAAACGTTTGGCTAGATCAAACATCATTTAACAGTTTTTAAATTACAGTATACAATTATCTTCTTACAAATAAAGTTGTGTAAATAAATAGAAATTAATAATTAGTATTGTGGTTATTTTATTGAACTGTTAATGGTTTTTAATCCAAATTTAGATATTTTTAATTAGGCTTAAGTTCATTGAATTTAATTTTCATTAAATTATTTTTATGAAGACAGGAGTTTTACAACATGAAATCAATTAAAATTTTTTTTTTATTGATAATTTTTCATTCTTGACTGCGCTGAGATTTGAACCCAGGCGTTCACGGACAGGTTGCCCAGACTAGTTTCGATTGTAACCACACAATCTCGTCGGTGGGGTTTGCCGTTTTACTCACTCGGCTATTGAGGCCGGGCGACGTCAATAGTCAAACATCAATCCTTAAACCAAATGGTATTTCACTTTGGTAGATCGAAATTTGCTTTTTGAATGAATGATTATCTATTTTAATAGATTTACATTTTCTTCCTAACTTCTGTTTTTTCGTACTTTTTGTCATAATCCATTTTTAATTGATCTCACATGTTTTTCCTTTACTTCTGTTTTTTCCGTACTTTTGTCAAGAATTCTTCTTGAAGTCCAAAGTACATTTTTTGTTTATCATGTTTTTTTGTCTTTCTTTTTTCTTGTTGACATTTTTCAGCACAACTTGAAGGACAAATGAACACATAGAGCTTGTCCCTTAGCTTTAACAATAATTAGTATTGTGGTTATTTTGTTGAACTATTCATGGTTTTTAATCCAAATTTTTACTATTTAATTAGGCTTAAGTTCATTAAATTTAATTTTCATTAAATTATTTTTATAAAGAAAGGAATTTTTACAACATGGAAGATTAATTAAAATTGTTATTGTTATTTCGATCTACCAAAGGTTAAAATACAATTTGGTTTAAGGATTGATGTTTGACTACTGACGTCAGCAGTCATCGATGGCTGCGAGTGTAAGACGGCAAATCCCTTTGAGAAGACCTAGTGGTTGAGGTCGAAACATGTCAGGGTAACCAGCCGCCTGGGTTCGAATCACACGCCAGCCAGCCTGGCTTCGAATCCCAGGTCAGTCAAGAATGAAAATTATCAATAACAATTTTAATTAATCTTCCATGTTGTAAAAATTCCTTTCTTCATAAAAATAATTTAATGAAAATTAAATTTAATGAACTTAAGCCTAATTAAATAGTAAAAATTTGGATTAAAAACCATGAATAGTTCAACAAAATAACCACAATACTAATTATTGTTAAAGCTAAGGCACAAGCTCTATGTGTTCATTTGTCCTTCAAGTTGCTGAAAAATGTCAACAAGAAAAAAGAAAGACAAAAAAACATGATAAACAAAAAATGTACTTTGGACTTCAAGAAGAATTCTAGACAAAAGTACGGAAAAAACAGAAGTAAAGGAAAAACATGTGAGATCAATTAAAAATGGATAATCATTCAATAAGCAAATTTCGATCTACCAAAGGTTAAAATACAATTTGGTTTAAGGATTGATGTTTGACTACTGACGTCAGCAGTCATCGATGGCTGCGAGTGTAAGACGGCAAATCCTTTTGAGAAGACCTAGTGGTTGAGGTCGAAACATGTCAGGGTAACCAGCCGCCTGGGTTCGAATCACACGCCAGCCAGCCTGGCTTCGAATCCCAGGTCAGTCAAGAATGAAAATTATCAATAACAATTTTAATTAATCTTCCATGTTGTAAAAATTCCTTTCTTCATAAAAATAATTTAATGAAAATTAAATTTAATGAACTTAAGCCTAATTAAATAGTAAAAATTTGGATTAAAAACCATGAATAGTTCAACAAAATAACCACAATACTAATTACTAATTAAAAATATCTAAATTTAGATAAATAGAAATTGTTAAAAATAAAGCTTAAGTTAGATCAATTAACTGGTCACGGTATTTTCGGTTTTATCGTCAAATATTTGTTAGGTCCTTAAGTCATAGCTCTGTATTTTGTTGGTTCCTTACCTTTGTGAATTGTTTTGTTTTTATTTAAATTTACGTTTTATTACAGAAACTTATTTGATTTTTGTATTTTTATGTATTCGAATTAAAACCGGTTAACCGGTTATGTTGAAAATGTTTAACGGAAACCCGGTTTTTTTAAAATAGCAACTATACGGAACATTCGAAAACTGGTTTTTGAAAAAAGTCGCATAATCGATCTCCCTAATACAGAGCAATAAAAGTGGCTGATACCACTCAAAACGTTTGGCAGATGTCTCGAAAAGAACAGTCAAATATGTAAAAATTGGGTTGAAAAGAAAGATAATGTGCTGACAAGCAAAAAAAATTTATAAAAAAAATTTATATGTAAATCACTCATTTTTTTTTAAAGTGTTTTTCATATAAAATTTACTACACAATCAATTGTCTGGCACCTGGAAAGAGCACCTAATTATATTATATTGCAACATTTAAAGAAAAGCCACAACGCACAGGTTATCAATGAGCAGAAACATGAATGAACTGCCTACTACAGTACAAGAGAAATAATTTTTTGATGGTTTTGGTCACTATGTTGCACTTATTGAAAATAAAAGACGTTGTGCTTGGGAATTCTGCAAAACCTGAACAGCATCTATCAAATACGTTAAATGTTTCATATGATACCATACATAACCTAAAATATATGATTTATTCTTCGAAAATCTTAAAATACACCTTACAATATATTCAAATACAAAATAAATAATTATTTTAAAACAAATTTTTTATAAAAAAAAAACCATCCATATTTGTACCCGTGTAGCCATATGGTCACACCAGTTTTCTCCACTTTGCATATCAGAGGGTTGTGAGAAAGTTTTTTTTAAAACAATCTAAACCTTATAACATTATTCTTTACAAAAAAGTTCTGGTACAATTCGGGTTAAGAATTATTATATTTTTGCTAGCCAAAATCTCAGAGATAATGCTGAAAGCTTTAATAAGTATTTTACTGCATGCCCTGATATATATTGGCATTAAAATTTTGTATTTTATTGCATTTTGTAAAGTTCATATAAATAACAAGTTTTATTTCATTTTAAAATATTGAGGAGTAAATAATTTATAAAATAATGGAAATAAGTTCTTGTTCTATTTTTGTAGACAAAAATATTTAATTATAACTTCATTCTAAGTATTCATATTTTCCTTATGCTTAATAGAAAATATGATGTAGTTAGAAAGTTAAATCAATAAATTTATAAGAATTAAAGTGAGTTTTTTTATACCCTACACCACATTAGTTAAAAAGCATGCGGTAATCCAGCCTCACCGCTAGGGGTTAGCAACTTTTTAGAAATTTATTTCAACAAGAATACAACTTAATTTTGCTACTAGCAGCATATTTATATATGGTAAAAAACTATAAATTAAGTGAATATTAAATATAAGACGATAATGTAATGGATATTATATTTAAAAAACAAGATCTTTTAAATATTTGTGTAGGAACACAAGTCTTTGGAAACGAGTACTTAATTACCTAAGAAGGAGGAAAAATGTCAAAAGGGTTATTTCTCAAATTTCTAAAAGAGCCATCAATCCTTATCAAAATAATTTTCAGGAACATAATTATTATTTTTGAATTTTTAAGGGGAAAAAACAATCAGAAGAAAATATCGGAGAGCTAAGTCATAAGAAATACTCCGATCGTTTTCATAAAATCTTATGCTTTTAATATTAAATTTGTATACCCTCCACCACCACTAGTGGTGAATGAGGGTGTACTAAGTTTGTCATTCCGTGTGAAACTTTTTTATTATACATCTAAGACCCCGTAAAGTATATACATTCTGGCTCCTTGAGTAATTCTAAGTCGATTTAGACATGTCCGTCCGTCTGTCCGTCTGTTGAAATCACGCTCACTTTTGCAAAACATAAAAGAAAGGAACAAACTTGGTTTCAAATTGCTTGTAGTTATCCTAAGCAGCTTGGTATTTCAATCCAGCAACACCGGTTCAGTAGGATTAAAACTATGAATTAAAATGTGGAACCACCACCCTAAAAAAATTTAAATATATAAACTGTTAAATTTCGTGAAGATCGGTCCATAATTAACCATAGGCCCCATATAACCCCTACTCCCGGAAAACATTTTAGTACGCCTAAAAACATAATAAATAACACTATCATACTAAAATTTGAAACGGCAAAGTTTTATAGGACCAGAAATCACACTGTCAAATTTTTGGAAGATCGGTCCATAATTTACACTAGGCCCCATATAAACCCTACTCCCGGCAAACAGTTTAGTACGCCTAAAACCAAATAAAGCCTACTGCTGTATTAAAATTTGTTCTAATTTATTTTTTGTAATACCAGAAAACAGTCTTCAGAATTTTGGGATGATTGGTCCATAGTTAACCATAGCTCCAATACAAATAACACTCATAAAAATTATTTTAGTTCGGCTAAAACTTTTACGAATCATGATATTTACTCAAGCCAGTTCAAAGTTCTAACAAGAAACGCATAAAATTTTCTTATTGTCGGTCCATAATTGAATATAGGTCTAAACGGCAGCCAATTTTAATGCTGACGTTCGTTTTAGTGAAGCTTAGTTAATAATATATATGTATTTATCATATAGGGCCCACTCCTGTCGGTGGAGGGTATCAAAGATAACTAGTTTTTTTTTGCAGAAATAATTGATATTTAAACATGTGATGAAAATCGATCGGTTTCCAAATCATCGTTTTCAAATGGAGTGTTACATTTCAAGTGATTTCAAAATCGATTTCGAAATTATAGTCTATATGTTTTGTACGTGTAGTAAAATTTATATGATAACTCAAAAACTGACTGCTTTTCACATAAATTTTACAACACGCTTAATCACTTGTGTTGTGAAAACCGCACATAAAATACAGTGCAGTGAAATGACAAAAAGCAACAAGTCCACTTTTTAAGTTTTTATCTTTTTAACTTAATTCTATATTATACATATTAAAATCTTTAAAGTCATTGTTATAAAACTGTTTTTATGTTCTTATTCAATAACAAATATAAGGAAAGGAAATTAATTAAATAAATATTATTTATTTTTACAATTATAAAAAAGAACACTTCAAGCTCAATTGATTTTACAATAATTTAAACTAATAAAATAAAATGAGAGAGAATTTGAAGTTGTTGCCGACGTTTTAAATATGGGCTTAAGGATTTTTGTCTGAAGGTTAAGATTAAGTTCTGTTTGAACACAAAGGTCGATTTCAGAATGGTTACACTACGTGACAGTTTTTTGACCAAATGAATCTGATACCTAAATGTAAAAATTGTCTATGTAAAATTGTCCGCTGAATCCGAATATGAAGTCAGAATTGTCAAAAGTATAACAGTTTTCGAGATATTCCGAAAAACCGTTATTTGTGTTTTTAAAAAAGATGATGTCACTTAAATGCAAATATTTTCAAAAAGGTTGGAAGGATTATGTATGTATTTGGTGTTTAATAAAGACAATAAAATTAATAAAAGTAACCACGGGGCGCTTGTACACATTGGTCAAGAAATGACAGAGTCACAGTCGACAAAATTTTAAAATTTATGAAAAATTTCATAATTTTTTGCAATTTTGTTCTTTTAAAGTTATTTTTTTTAAACCAAACAAATTCAAAGAGTAGTGTTTTATTACATAGGACATTAGTCTATTTTGCGCTCAACAAGACTCATTTCTGTTCAAAAATGACAAAGCTACAGAAGATTTAGTGAATTAACCCACTTTCCGCTTTTTATCGAAACAAAAACGCAAAGGAAGTAAAAACGCAGAATTTAAAAAACAAACGCTGTAAATATTAGAAACATTGAATTTTGTAAAAAATGTCAGTAAAAAAAGCTTATGTTAATTAAAATAATGCGCGAAAAAATATTTCCATTCATTAAAGATTTTTGACGACACTGCCTTTTTTGCTGACATTGTTTTTATGGTCAGCTTACAATTGCAAAGCATTTGGTGAACGTTTTGATTTTCTTGTAACGTATAATTCGATCTAACAAGAACAAATGCATAGTGCAGAACGTGTGGAGTTTATAGTTTTGCGCAGCCATCACATTTTTCAAGGCAATTACAAAATGCATTTTGCCTCATCTTAAAGACAATCCGGAAAATATTTCTTGGACCCCAAATACTTTATGCAATTCATGTAAACTCATTTAACTATGTGGATTAGAGATGAGCGATATTTCTGTACCTGTGATTTAATGACTGTTACTGAAAAATCACGAATCACAGTTGTGACCAAATTTGTCACGTACTTTCTAAGTCGTTCTTTTTGTATTTTGTTACATATACAAATTTATGACATTTCACTGTTTGTGTGGGTAATAGCGTTTTTTGAATGAAATGGCGAATAATATTTCTGTTCCTTTCATTCTCTCTTCTATCTTATAAGTATTTTTTTAGGTTTATTTGTTCAAGTATGTATGTATATGCAAGTAAACAGATTTGAAAGCTCTTGTTGTTGTTTCTTTGCAAAGTACTTACAAAAGTGTGGTTCACATTTAGCAACGGCCCTTAAAATTTAACCAACCGTATATAAATAAAATATGTAATTTTTTTTAATTTCGCTTGTGTTTTTTGTTTGAAGTATTAAAATGGAATTGCATAAAAGAACATTAAATGAATGACAATGTCACACATTATAAAGGCGAAAGTAACCCATTAGCCTTATATATATTATAAAATTAGGTGTAAACCGATTTTGATGAAATTTGGTAACAAGATAGAATGTTATAAGAAAATTTAGACCAGAAGGAGACAAAATGGTCAAAAAGGGCCAAAATGGAACCGAATTTTTTGAAGCAACCCTTCATCCTAAATCAATACCTTATAATACCTTGGGCTTCGTTGGCATGACATAAAAAAAGGAAATTTTGAAAATCGAGATCTTATGGGGAAAACTTGGGTAAAAAGGGGGATTGGGATTTGTTCATTTTAATCAATCCCATTTAAACTGAACCGATTTTGATGAAATTTGGTAACAAGATAGAATGTTATAAGAAAATTTAGACCAGAAGGAGACAAAATGGTCAAAAAGGGCCAAAATGGAACCGAATTTTTTGAAGCAACCCTTCATCCTAAATCAATACCTTATAATACCTTGGGCTTCGTTGGCATGTCATAAAAAAAAGGAAATTTTGAAAATCGAGATCTTATGGGGAAAACTTGGGTAAAAAGGGGGATTGGGATTTGTTCATTTTAATAAATCCCATTTAAACTGAATATTTTAAAAAAATTTTTTAGTTTTTGGCTGAAACTATCGCTTTAAGAAATTTTAACTTAACAGTTTAAAAATTGTAAAAAGTCGTACTTTTGGTAAAAACATTTTGTTTTTTAATAATTTTAACATCCTAAATCAAACATTTTTGTTTTGATGAATTCCTATGGCTACGTCAGCATGTTACAAAGAAAGTACATTTGATAGTCAACCTTTCTCCCCTAAAAAATGTGAAAAGCAGGATAACATCATGGCAAAGGTCAAGCAGCCGCCACTTCCTAAGAAAAAATGGTAGGAATCCAAGATTAGCAAAGTTCCCCACCCCTAAAACAAATACACGGAGGGCGTTGTTTCTAAGCAACAACAGATGACAGAACCATTATCCTAGATCCTGCTACAGCTGACCAACCATCAACTTGGACAAACTACCGATTAACGAAACTGATGCAAGGCAAAATACCGACACTGACTCCAAGAACTAGGACAGATGCTTTGTGGAAGTCATATGCTTCCAAAGGGGATAATGGAGAAAAAAAAGCATGTTATTTAAAATGATACTTTTCTTTATACAATCCCACTTAAAAACCTACTTTTTTTACACAAAGAAAAAAAGGATAAATTCCATCATGATTTTGAACTTGGCATTAACAAAAAAAAATTATTTTACAAATACCAGCATTAAGCTTTTGTGTGAATAATTTTTCAATGTTAAATTCCAAAAATAAAAAAATCCAATAAATAGCTATGTCAAGTTCGTCAAGAATTAACTTTGACATGGGTTAATGGTTGCACATTACATTAGTGTCCTTTGGAAAAAAAATAAAAAGTCATAAAAGAGACAAAAAAAAAATAAATAAGAAAATTAGTAGAAAACGTTTTAATGGTTAAACAAATATTGTTAAGGTCATGATTTAAATCAACTGCCTAGACATTTACAATATGGAAATAACACACCGTGTATTTAAATGGAAAAAAAGTTCAGATACGTGCTTGATTTGATTTTATGCAAAAATATTTTCAGTCTTTTACAAGAGTTTTGGGTTTGCTTCCAAATTTAAGTGTTACAAATCAATTTGATACTTTGTTTTTAAATCATTTATTGTTTTTATTTTTCATTTAATTTTCCTTTTTTTCTAAAGCTTTTAATGGTCTTAGTAATTTATTTAATTTATTTGTTAATGGTTTAAGGTTAAATGTACATTTCGTACATTTTCTTTATTTCTTTGGTCGTGGGAAATACTTTTATTTTTTTAAATGTTAATATGTATTTTAATTGGTTTAAGTATTACCGTTTTGTATATCTTTTATTTCATTGTACCAAATTTCATTAAATGCTAAATAAATAAAATGTCACTGTGTATGTTTCGAATAAACTCAAAAACGAGTCAACTGATATTCATGAAAATTGGCATATATATGTAATTTGGTCCAACTTAGATGATAGGATAGTAATTATTTAAATTAATGGCCTGGGGGCGGAGGGGCGTGGCAAAATCCATAACTTGAGAACGGCTTGACCGATTTGAACGATTTTTTCTTTGAAATTATCGCCATGGTCCAACTTAGGTTTTTACGGAAAGAAAATTTTGCCCCGCCCACTTTTACGCCCACTTTTTTTGATTTAATTAAAATTAGAAAACGGCTCCATCGAGTTGAAAAAATCTTAAAACTACTTTATAGAATTTGAGCCGAATATATAATCTTCGACTTATTGGTTAACGGAATAGCTGTATAATATGTAACATTTGGAAACAGATATATCAAATGTTTTTAAAATAGACTTAGTTCCAAAGCATCATAATAGTTCGCAGTGAAAGACAAAAATATGTCATTAGGTTTAACGATGCTTAGTTTGATTATTGTGTATGCATCGATAAATTTTTTGGTGCACTTTGGGACATAAAATTCAAAGCGGTTGCGTTTTTTCATGCAAGACCATGTTTAATTGATTTGCAAATGACGTCCTGGAACTAACGTTACATTTTTTTCTGAAATGTTTTCTGTTGCGATTTGGAAATTTAAAGGCTTAAATTATGGCTTTCCGGAACGACTTAGTTCCATTGAACAATTACCTAATAGGAACGGTCAGGACTTTTCCAATAGTCCCTTATTTATCGTGTCTCATTCCGCCATTGCAATCCGTTGGATCATCAAAAGAGTCTTGTCCACATATTTCTGTACACTTAGAACAAGGTAAACGCCGGTCGTTAACCCCCTCCGTACCTATAGGTGGTGGAAGCACTATTCACCTAAATCCCAATTTTCCACTTAAAGTGCGCACAACAGTCCCAGTAGACAGAGAAAAATGTTGGCCCAATTAAAGCATTAATCAAAAATAGATAAACAGAAAAAATTTTGGCATTATTAAATCATTAATCAAAATTAATATCACTTTTAATTAAAAATGTAATTAAGTAAATGAACGTTTAATCAAGTGAATTAACCGTTTAACTATTGCTATTAATTTGTTTACTGGCGCAATTTAATAGTACCAATTTAACTTTTAATTCACTTTATTAAACGTTTAATTTACTTGATAAAACGTTTAATTCACTTGATTACATATTTAATTAAAACTGATATTAATTTTGATTAATGCTTTAAATGGGCCAAAATGATCTTCTGTGTAGTTGCCTAGGTGTATATTAGGCAAGCCAAACGGGAAATACCGAATCCGGAAATCCCGGGATTTTTCGGGATTGATAAATCCCGAATCCCGGGATTTATTTTTATGAGTCCCGGGATTTTTAACATATCAACTTTTATGTACAAAACTGTTCGTTTTTATTAAATTCTTATACTATATACAAAAAAAAATTATATTTGAGTTATATTTTTTATTGCAAATAATTCTTATTTTTGACTTTAATTTGACAGCGAGTATTTAAAATTTTTAATTTTTGCTTGATATATGACGACAATTTCTGGATTTTTGTATTTTGCTTAATAAAAACCATTATTTTAAGTAGAAACGATATTTGAAGATGCACATCTCCGGCCTTTTTTACAATTACGTTAAGCAAGTTCAGATTCTGCTTAAGACATAATACCAAAATAAAAATGATTATTTTTATGCAAAGTATAGAAATCAAGAAATAATTGTTATATATCAAGCAAAAAATAAAAATTATTCACGATCCAATTAAAGTTTTATTCAGAAACTAAAGAATAAATGTTGATATAATTATAACAATTAAGTCGTAATATTGATGAAATAGCTCATATTCCTTCCGGTCCAATAATAATAAAAAATTTGTTTTATAAATAAACTCTATTTGACGTATTCATATATAAATTCTTTCAATTTGAAATCTGCTTTAAGAAACATTTGTATAAACATTTTGTTTTAATATAAAATTCAAACGTACTTAAATTATTGATTATGAATCTCGCCCTCACCCTGGAGGTGTACTGCACTGCAGTCGACATAGTGTAACATTTTTTAACTCAGCTATTGGGATTGATGAGGGACTACACTTTACAGTGTATAATTGTCGTCATAACTTAATTCACATTAAAAATTAAATTGCTGTCAAAAACCGAAATGAATTGATCTAGAAAAACTAAGAGATACGTATATTTTGTTAAGCTTTTTTCAGAATCTGTTCAGTTTGATCATGGGTGAGGCCAGTGTTATAAACATATGTATAAAAAAAATTGTTTTGTTGTTTTCATTTTTAAAAATTTATGTTTCGTATATAAAACCTTTTGAATATTCAAAAAGTGTTGTTAATTAAAAAAAAAAATAGCATCTTAAAGAAACACATTTTTCCAATATCCCGAATCCCGGAAAACCCCGGGATTTCGAAAATCCCGGAATCCCGAAAATCCCGGGATTTCCCAGATTTTCAAAAATCAGTCCAGATTGGCATCCCTTGTGTATATCGTACAGATATTAGGTTGCATCCTTGATTCTTAGCCCTCCTTCTGACCTAACCTAGAACAAGGTTAATTTTTTTGCTGCCGCCTTTGTTGTATTTATTAAAGAGCTGCACAAGCACAAGAAAAATTGCTTACAAGCAATTTCATTATATGTAGATAGTATGTGTATTTTACTCTCTCATTACAAAACTCATACTTCCAAAAACAATTGTTTTGCTTTACGATCAAAATATAGAAGAATAGAACAAAACTGCACTAGAACAATGCTGAACTAGAATAAAGCTGAATTAGACCAAAGATGAAGTAGAACATTAAAACAGAAATAGAACATTCCAAGCATGTTTGAATGTTTTGATTGTAAACATAAACCAAAGAGAAAATTGCAAAGGGAGAAACATTTGCGTTTTGTTATGAATATAAAAAAAAGCTTAAAAATGTTTATAGTTAATATTAATTTTTATTTGTAAAAATTCATTGTTTATTATTTACATACATATATGTATATGAAGGTACTTAGGTCTAATATTTAAATCTAAAATTTAATATTTAATTAAGAAAAATTCATTCTTTTTATAGAAATAAAAAATAAAAACATGTACTACATAGTATAATGGTGTGTTTTTTCCGAAGTCTCCAAATGGAATTCTGTTTTATAGGATTTTATGTTTTTAACAAATTTAACAAAAACTGACAAATTAAAAAATTTTTTAATTAGAAATATTGGTTAAATAAACGTTTAAAGTTTTATATAAAAATAAAAAAAGACCGCAAGCTTGATAATTTAGTTATAATAAAATACTAAAGGTCGACTAAAATAAAATATACATTTAGGAAATAATTCAAAAAAATCAATTTTGCTTACATTTAATGCATCCATTTCTGTTATAAGCTAAGATCACTTTAAATTTTTAAATTCCTAATTACGTGCACTCGATGCTTTTACTATAATTTACCGTTTCTTTATTTCATTGTCTGTTTTTGTGTTGATATTCTGTTTGTTTTGATAATACAAGCACTAACAAAGCAGAAGAGAAAAACTTTTCAAGTTAATCTTGTTTTGTTTTGGTGAGAATAATGTGTTGTTATGTTTGTTTTGCTATGTATGTTTACAGTGAAATAATATGATTGATAGTTGTGTGAAGTAGAACACAGAACATTAAGAATATTTTGCGCAGCCCTTTAGTATTTATATGGTGTCATATAAAACATTTCGTTATTGAATCAATTATAAATGTGATCCAAAGCAATATATTTGAGCACTAGCAACGGCATACAGGTACGCGTAGATTATAGAAGTACAAATTTACGAAATGCTTACAACATTTTCAATTTAGTGAAAAAGTTATAATTTCTTACAAATATTTACAAAAAACACATAATAATTCTTCTTTAGAGCAAACAGTTGCAAGGAAGTATGAACGAAAGGAACCACCTAGCTCCTTTTATCTTGCGGAGAAAAGGAACGATTTTGCCCAACTATCTTAAAGACGATGGAGCTCTAATGGCTAAAATATATTACAGGCAACACAAGTTATTCAGGTTTTACATACTAAGGAAGTTTTATTAGCTTAAACTGCCATTGATTGGCAATTATTGATTTCCAAAATGTACGTTCTCTTCTTACTTTTATCTGTTAGCAACGAAGAAGACAAAAATCTGAAGTTTCAAATTCGACTGCAATGAATTTGTATTTGTAGAATGGGATGAAGTGGCTGGACATTTTCGTCTCCAAATTTTTTTTTTAAATGTTTGCGTGGTACGAACTCATAGAAAGCAGGTTTAATAAATATTGGAGTTTCATGTTTTACAATATCAGAAAACTAATAGATTTGTGTATTTATGTGTGTGTCAATCGATTGTTATACCCAGGGAAAAGGAAGGAATAAAAATGCCTTCTAGTAGGCCTTATTTTTAAGTTACAAGACTTTCCTTTATTCTTCTTTTCCCATTGTAAGCCCATTTCCGTACCCAACTGGGTGGCACTGCACATATGTTTATAGGCGATGAACATGTTGTCTTCATACAAAAAACAAATTTTTTTTTAGTGAACTAACATTTCCTTTTAACTGAAACAAATTTAAGGCAGTTTTTAAAGAAATAAGACCGAAAAAATCATCCGGGTGGGTATGGGTGAAGCGAAGGTTAAAAACTAAAGAAAGGGTTCATTAGAGTTTTATAGATGAATGGAAGGTGCATTGGAAGCCATTTTTAAAGAAGGCAGAACAAAATGAGAATTACATATTATAGGACAAAGCCAATGCCGATTTTTAGGACGGCCAGAAGTGAAGGCCTTACGTTGTTTCCGATTGAGTTCTTATCAACAAAATTGTAAGTGATTTGTTTTTTGTTAATCTTTTAAAATTTAGATTGAGAAATAAATTGTTTGCAAAGCTTTTTAAAACAATACATATACAAATTTTTTTAAAAAAATATAGGGTTTATCAATTTCATTGCAAAGAGTTTTGGCAATTTTAAATAAAATGCATAACAAATGTATTTTTTTAAATCAATTTTTTGGCAAATTAGCGGCTTTATTTGGTGAATAATATCACCGACTTTAAGCTTAAATACTACAATCAATTTGATTGGCACTGTATAGGTTTTATCTTTAACGTCACCCTCCAGAAAACCTTCCAATGGTGTTTAATCTCATACGATCGGGAAATCAGGTTTCATAGTCCTGTTAAAACCACATGTTAATGATATCGATGCTTTTTTATCATGTGGAAATTTTAAACTGCCCCTCGCTGATGCGTCTAATGAACCTATTAAATAAGTAGAATCAGTGTGGTTTTATGTGCCAACTAAAACAGCAAAACGAGTATAGAACGCATGACGTAGGTTCACTTTCTACTTTTGTATGTGTTTAAAAAACTGTTAGCTGTTTTCGATAGCCAAGATGACAAACTACATTTCATATATAACATTATCGACCAATATGAGGATTCTTTTTGAAAAAAATTGGTTTAATTTTTAAAAAAGAATTACATAACAGTTGTTAAAAACAAAAAACTTGGCGCCTAAAACGCATTGCATATAACTTAAAATAAGAAACCTGTATAATGCATAGAAAATATTAAACGCATTAACGCATGGGGGCATGTTGGGAACCTACAGTTTCAGCTGCAGGTAAGCTGAAGTTTTGTTTGGTGTTGGCTGCAGGGTAATCGTTTATACTTATCGACTAAATTCCTCAAAGACGTAGGTGAAGACATTAATTTCGAGATACTCAAAAATTTTACGAAAAATTGCTTTTTATATTTTACATATTTGAATACGATTTTCGAGTAGAATTTAATTTAATGCAGGAAACGTCAACAAGTATAAGAGTATATCTGCCATGTTCTTTCAACATGCCGCTGTTGAATAGCAATCTTTTTGTTAGAAAACTCGTTAATCAAAAATCATTATTTTTTTCCATATTTAACTATTCAATTACGACGAGAAATTTTTTCTGCTTTTATTGAAACAGCCGATGAAAATCTCGCCTCTATTGTGAATACGTCTTTAAGCGGGCAAATATTAAGTTTTTTAAATTGTCTTTGTAATATTTTGGATTCTTTTTTTTCTTCTTGCTATAACTAATCACTGCATTAAACCTTAACAAACTTTCACCTTTCAACTTTCCCTGAGTTGTCTCTAAAGGACATTTAACAGTCTTTTTTAAAAGAAAAAGACTTATAAACAGAAAAAGACTTATGGACTTATGGGTAAAATTAGATGCAGTCGTGTTTTTTTTTTAAAGCAAACAATTCCGGACTATATGTGACATAAATGTATAAATTCCGAGCCCCCATAATTTTTGGGGTCTTCGATAACCCCATTTTAATAGACACACTGACAAATGGACATTGTTAAATCAACTTCGATCCTCATAAGGATCCAGAATATATATACTTAATAGGGTCTAAGATCAATATTAATGAACTAACAAACGGAATTTCCTTCGGTGAAGGATAAAAAGTGCCAAATAGGATTTTATTTTGCAATCAAATTGGAAATAAGAGAACATTTTCGTGATACAAAAAATAAAATCAAAAAATAAAATAATTAGAAAAATTTTTAAATAACGAAGAATTAAAAACGATTTCGATAAAATTGAAATCTGTTTTTTTTTTGTTTTCATAATCAACTTTTATTAAATTTTTGGTCCAAAATGTAATGATTTAAAAAAATATTGGTTAATAAAAATGGCCAATGGACAAATTAACTTTTTCATTACTGACCAATATGAAAGATGCTTGAATCTAGCCACTAAGGCTGGGTTTTTAACATGGAGATCCGAGATTTAGTCATCAAAAATCTGTGTTTTTAGTTTTTAAGATGAGGATTAATTACTTTTATTTGCCAGTTTAAGCGGCCAATGTTGGTGGTTTAAACTTAATAAATAAACGTCAACACATATACATGTATAACAAAAGCAGCTGTTAAAATACAAAGAAAGAATACATATACATAAACGAAAAATTGATTATTCTGTTGAAGATAAAGACTAGTGATTCCGAAACATATGAAAACCTAAATAAAACAATTGTAAGAACTGAATATCTTTTTATAAGAATTAAGAAGGGTGGAATTTCTTCTTTTTCTGTATAAAATGCAAAGTGGCATTGATAAAAAGTTTCCATTTTAAAATATCTTGTTACCATGTTTTGTTATTCAGTATGGCAATGCTGCGAGGTTTAAGCTGCAACTAAAAAACGGCAAACCCAATTAGTCCTCAATTAAATATATTCTCAGATTAATTAATTATTAATTAATTCATTTATTAATGATGTGCTAATAATCCCAATTTTTTTTTAAATGAAAACACTGAAATTTATTGTTGTGGGAAAGCTAGTTCCTATGCGCATTTCGCTGGTTGCTTAGGCCAGCTCGTCAGGAAACTTTTTCCAAATACTTTAGAAAAGCTAAAAATATTATACAAGTTAGACCATAAAGTGAATAAGAATTTTAAAACACTCTGGTCTTAAATGTAACAATATCAAAGCTTCAACAAAGTCACAACAATAAACCGTCAATTTCTTCTTTCTTACATTCCCCTACAATTGGCTGGGTTTTTTCCAACACAAATTGTAGTTGTAAGAGGATAGAAAGAAAAAAACAAAATTAAAAAAACAAGATTCTTAAATAAAAAACTGAAATGGCAAGCTGCTTTATTTAAGCATTTTGTTTTTTTCTTTCTATCCTCTTACAACTACAATTTGTGTTGTGTTTTTTTCTTTCTATCCTCTTACAACTACAATTTGTGTTGGAAAAAACCCAGCCAATTGTAGGGGAATGTAAGAAAGAAGAAATTGACGGTTTATTGTTGTGACTTTGTTGAAGCTTTGATATTGTTACATTTAAGACCAGAGTGTTTTAAAATTCTTATTCACTTTATGGTCTTACTTGTATAATATTTTTAGCTTTTCTAAAGTATTTGGAAAAAGTTTCCTGACGAGCTGGCCTAAGCAACCAGCGAAATGCGCATAGGAACTAGCTTTCCCACAACAATAAATTTCAGTGTTTTCATTTAAAAAAAATTGGGATTATTAGCACATCATTAATAAATGAATTAATTAATAAAATATTTCATTCCCAAAAATAATTTTTGATAATAAATTTGCATGTGCCCGGCAAATAAAAAACTGAAATGGCAAGCTGCTTTATTTAAGCATTTTGTTTTTTTCTTTCTATCCTCTTACAACTACAATTTGTGTTGGAAAAAACCCAGCCAATTGTAGGGGAATGTAAGAAAGAAGAAATTGACGGTTTATTGTTGTGACTTTGTTGAAGCTTTGATATTGTTACATTTAAGACCAGAGTGTTTTAAAATTCTTATTCACTTTATGGTCTTACTTGTATAATATTTTTAGCTTTTCTAAAGTATTTGGAAAAAGTTTCCTGACGAGCTGGCCTAAGCAACCAGCGAAATGCGCATAGGAACTAGCTTTCCCACAACAATAAATTTCAGTGTTTTCATTTAAAAAAAATTGGGATTATTAGCACATCATTAATAAATGAATTAATTAATAAAATATTTCATTCCCAAAAATAATTTTTGATTAATTAATTATAGTTTGCTACTAAGATTAAACTCGATGTTAAAAACCCACTCTAAGAGCCACTTTTTGGGTTAGAGATTAGAGATTAAATTAACTTTAATCTCCGTATTAACTTTTTGAGTTGTATTTTTTAAACTTTTTTTGCTAGTTTAAGCGGGCAATGGTGGTGGTTTAAACCTAATATTTAACTGTCAATATACACATGTTTAACATAAACAGCTTTTGCAAAAATATAATCAAAAAACTATTTTAAGAAAATTAAAATATGTATATATTGTTATTTCTTTATTTTTTCTCTTAAACTTTTTCTTTAGTAATTCTTTAAACACTTGTAGCTTGTGAACAATATTGAATTCGGGCATTTTCTTCTTCTTCTTTGAAAACATCCATGTTGTTTTGATAAAAAATTTGACATTTGCACAAAAATGTTGCCATTTATTTGTTCTCAGTATGGTAGCACTACATGGTTTAAGCCACCACCCAAAAATATCAAATTCAATTAATGCTAGTTAAACTTAATTCTCAGATTAGCTAATTATAGAATAAGATTAAGTTTAATCTCAAACCCAAAAAGTGGCTCTAAATGGCTAAATTTGCAGCACTGATAAGTCTTTGTGACCGCGACGAATGAGTACTCTTATTTAAATTTCTAGTCAATATCAATCATACGCCCTGTGGCTGGCAGCAAAATTAATTTTTTTAGTATTTTGTTTTTACACTGCAGAAAATTTATTTGCAGTACACAGTATTTTTCTAAACTATTATTTAGCTTGCGGCTTAAAAAATTTCGCTTGACTCCTCGTTCTGTTTCTGGTAGCACTATCACAATCATCATCTTTAATGATGTTGGCATTATCCTCCACATTGGCCAAAAATAACAACAACAAACGCATTTAGTTTATACGAAAATTTTTCAATTCAATGTTGGTTTTACATCAAGGCAATTTCTTTAGTTTTGTTGCAACAACCATGGTTGATATTTTCGTTTTTTTTTTGTTGTTGTTTTATTTACAAAAAGGATTTCTTTGCATTATCATACCCAGAATTTCAATTTATGGTTTACATTTTGAATATGTATGTGCTTGTGTCTGTGTGTGTTGCTGTAGGTGCCTGAGAATTTGAATTTTATATTAAGTATTCACAAAATTTGTAGTTTTTCGTAAAAAAAGTGGTTTTGTGCTCATCAGCAGTAACAAAACTCATGCTGCCATCACCATTATTATTATTATTACATGGGTTTTATTGTTTTCCCAGTTAGTTGTCGATGTTGTTGTTGTTACTGTTTTTATAAAATGTTTCCTTTATTTTAAGCAATTGCTTTTTTGTTGTTTTTGTTTTTCGTTTTGTTTTTTGGCTCGTTAAAATGTTTTGTTTATTTATATGACTAAAAACCAAAAAAATGCACTTGAAGCTCAAAAGTCAACAGTTTTAACTGCTGCTCATTTGTGCCTTTTTGGTGGGTGATAGATAGAGGCATAGAGAATGAGAGAAAAGTGGGAGACAAGGACTAAAGGAGAAAAGCAAATTTTTTAAAAGCCTTTAAATAGAACTATTATTGCCTAGGGAAGTGTATGCGATGCAAGTTTTTCCACGAATATATTTGTCTTGCGGTTTATCTATTGCCAATTTTTCTATTTTTCTACTTTTTAGCAGAGGCAGTTTAACTAGGACACAAGGATTCTCTTTGTATTTTTTTTTTTTTTGTAATTTTTGTTTGGAAATTATTTTAATTTTACCATAAATCTCAATTAGAATATATAAGTTACTTTAGTTTGAAATAGTTTTTTTTTTTTTTTTTGCTATTTTGATAATAAAAAAAAAATATATTAAATATTTGATATTGTAAAAAACTTAAGAATTTATTTTACATAATTTTAAATAAATCTTAAAAAACTAAGTAGATTGTAAATAAAAACAACTCGCTTTACTACAATATTTATTATTAAGTTTGTATACAACATCTTGACGGAATAGCTTAGTTTTAATTTAAAAGTTAGTATTTAATGAAATAATAAAAAAATCAGATTTCGTCGAAAAAATCCGAGTTTTAGAGTCCGTTAAACTAAGATTAAACTTAATCCACATCTTAAACACCCGGCTTTAGTGTAAATTATTTTAAAAGTAGTTGCGCTAAGATCTTAAACTATTAAACTTTGAAGAACAAATTTAAATTTTTATTATTATCACCCCTTTTATGAGTTATTTTCGACAAACGGTTTTCGCTGACCATCAATCATCGGCCCTCGAATGCAAAATTTTTTATGTTTAGAGGCATAGAACTTTAAGATAACACAACAAATTGAATGGACTGACTAAAATGTTGGCCTCGTTAGCTCACAGATATAATGGCATTTAATGCACAGAAAAAATTAAAAATTATATCTAATCATTAAATGTATACCAAATTAATAATATCAAGCAAACAATTGGTTGATTTTGCACCTATTACCAAAATGATAATATTGATTACTAAAAATTGTTAAATTGTGAATATATTTTTTTTTTCAATAAATGATATTTTTAATTTTAATTAAAAAAATTATCGAAACGTGTTAATTTATTTAATTAAATATTGACAATTCCCAACAACAATTCTACAAGTTTAAATTTTTTTATTTTAAACGAAAAAATCAATCAATATTTTTTGATATTTAATTAAAAATTTGTTTCAAAACAACTTAAATATTAATTAAATCAAAATTATATTTCTAAATTTCTTTCAACAAAAAAATGAATAATTGATTTATTTATCACATTTGCTAAATTTAAATACTTTTCAAACCATTTTTTTAATAAATAAAAAAAAAATTTAAGCTCTCTTAAAAAATTACATACCTGTTAAGTCTCATTGCTCAACCTGATTTAACGATAAAAGTCTGGTAAAGCTTCCACTTGATTCTCAGCTCAATCGCCGAAAAGTTTAAAACCGCTGGGTTTTAAATCTGGCGGCACGAACGAAGGCCCCAATGAACTAAGACCCCAAAACGAAAATGAAGTAAAACTCCAACGATGGTATGAATTAAGCCCCCAAAATGGGAATGAACTAAGCCCCCATTAATGGGGACTTAATTCATTATGAATCAAAACCCTAATGTTATTATGAAGTCCCAAAGTAAGAATGAACAAAGTCCCCAATAAAAAAGTTCAAAAATAAAGTGACTCTTGTTTTGTTTTAAATATTCAAAACAAACATTATAGTTATATAATACGAAAAAAAATATCAAAGTATTCAAATTTTATACATAAAAAAAAAAAATAACAAAAAACAAAAATTTTTAATTGTTTATATAATAATTAGATAAATTTGTATAAATACTTAATGAATAAGAAGTCAGGTATATACCTGCATGGTGTCTTCCACAATTGTTCGGCAGTACGGGCAGATATAATTTTGCATGCCTTGCATGTGTACCATTCTGTAAAAGGGAAAATCCTTAGTTATCATTGAAAAAATAACAACTAAGAAAACTTTATTCAGCGAAGCCACCTGCCGCGTCCTACTGGAGGAGAAAACCCGTAAGCACGGCCGCAGGCCGCCACGCAGAAAAACTTTAGCATGCGAAGCCAGATTTCAATACTTAACTTTAGTAAAAGGGAAAATCATTACCTTTTAATTATAAAAATAAGAAAACTATTAATCAATGTAAAATGCAATTTGGAAATATTGCAATTTATTACATTTTTCAGAAAATGAACTAATGCCCCAACTTTATTTGTGGGACCTTAGTTCTTTTTTACAAACTGGGGTTTTATTTCATTATGAATTAAGCCCCCAATTCAAAAAATGAAATAAAACCACAAAATAATGAACTATTTCCCCAAAAACCGTTGTTGTTGTTCCCTGTACAAATATTTGGGGCCTTAGTTCATTTTCGTTTTGGGGTCTTAGTTCATTGGGGCCTTCGTTCGTGCCGCCTTAAATCTTCCACCAGTTTGATCTTAAATGAACGTACGCCCAAGGCGAATTTATTTTTCAGGGGGCGTTGAAAGCACAGCTGTGCTACTTTTTTTTTCTTAATTAGAGAAAGAGAAATGTCAAAAAATCAACACCACCGTATACATGAATTCGCCTTGTGTAACCCAAGATCTTTCCTCAAAATTTTCCAAATAGTGGGCAGGCAGAGATAGATAACTGCGTTGGATCGATAGATTTGAGTCCCCTGTCAGAATCACGTCTACAACGGCGATGGCTTCTTCTGTTCGCACGGTACGGGCTCGATTTCAATGAACATTATCCCAACGAGTAAATGTGGTCTAGAATCGATCCATAGTATTGCTTATTAGCTAGACGATTATGCGCACCGCAAACTTGACGAAGTAATCTATAACTTTGGCAAATAGAACGCAAATTTTGGAAATATATTACCACGATTTGCAAATGTTGTTCTGGTGTAATTCTCTTCATGTTGATTTGACAAAGTATATTGTAAAAAAGTCAAACTCGCTTCATAAGTATGTCAGCTATTGTTACAGTTATCCCTATCGGAAGATCTTTACGTCTAAAAATACCATTTATATGTCTTTACAAATTACCTTAATTTCACATTTAGCGTTAGAGGCCGGACACAAGACCACTTTCGAATCATTTCAATTCATTGAATTTTTGTCAATTCATTCGCTTATTGATTCGCTGCAATGCGTTTAAATACACAGGTGTTGTGCAGTACGGTGTCATAAAGTTCTTTCATTTCAAAACATGTGTAATAATAAAAGAGAGCGCAGAGAATTATGTTTCTCTGTGTTTAACGAATGATTAAGATAAGTTGAATTTTTTTATTCATATGCTTTTTGTCTCGTGTTATATTATTTTTGTTTATTATGTATGTATAAAAGCTATAGGCAACCTGCACTATTACATTATGCGATTGCACGCGCTGTAGGTATTCTAGATATGGGGCATTATTTGTGAAGCGGTTTCACCACACATGTGACGCATACAAAAGTAGAAAGTAAGCCTACTTTGGTGCGTTGATACGTGTATACATTCTATGCGTTTTGCTGTGTAACTTTTCACATACAATTAAGCGGATTCTACTTTTTTGACAGATGCATAAAAAGCAAAGACGCATATACGCATGGTGTGGACCTTTAGCTTAACAAAAGCTTCTCTTTTTACAAAAAAAAAAAAAAAAAAAAAAATAAGATCTGCTACTAAGTTGCCCAACGAAAGTAAAAAATACAACTCATTTAATATTTGCAAAAGCATTTGCACTAACATTTTTGATTTATCAGTTCTAATTCTCTTGTCTTTATTTCCAGCTCAATCTTTTTAAATTCCATATTTATAACGTGCTTCACTTCCTTCAACCTAATCGACTTTTCTTTAAGTTCATATAAATTTTCTACTAATTTCAGCAAGCGGTCGAATCTATTATTTAGCATGTCTTGAGATTCTTTAAATTTTTCTATATTAGATTTTAGGAGATTTCGTTTAGATTCACTCCTGGCATATATTTAAATTATTTTAAATGTTTCTTTATCAACACTTTCACAATGAACTTTACACTTAAATTTGGCAATTTATCTACTTTATCTTTGTCGCTGTTCTAATTTGATAACAATTCCTCAAATGCTATTTTTACATTAAAGTGGTTAGACTCTATTAAAGAACCAAACGTCTGTTAATTGCTGCACTTGTACCTTCCGCCATACCATTTGCTCCTCAGGCGGCGTCAAGTGCATTTCCACAAAGGGCCCTCCTCCAGTTTTCTTTTTTGAAGCAAAATTAATGATAATTTTTTTTCGCTTGCTGATTCTGGTCAGTAAAAGCCTAATAAATACATATACATATGCACGTATAAAATAATTAAACAAAAAGCTTATAAAACAACTTACATCGTTATATATGAACTAACCTTTCGCCATGACTTAATATCTTTTATTGGTGGACCCACAACCAATCCTATAATTTTTTAATTGCACTCCGACCTTAGGCACAGTTTGGGAAAATGTTTCTGGCGAATTTGGGACGCGCCGCCATGAACTCTGCCACAATTTGTTTTTTTTTCGAATTTATTTTGTTTGCATTTTTCCTTAAAAATAAAAATTAATCTTTACTTTTCACAGTTTATATGTAATAAATATATTTATATACATTTTTATATTTCTTAGGTAAAAAAATTGATTGGCGGTCAAATTGATTCTTTTTGTTTATATTACTATATGCACTGACCTGTCGAATGACTGTCTAAGAGATTTAACCAAACCCAACACGGGTTTGATCATACGAAATCGAATGCTATCATCTGAAATTGCAATACTTTTCATTCGATATCAAGAGTCATGATACCAAAATGAAAATATTCAATAAATTTTGCTCGATATCGTATGCGGTGGTTAGACCCCAGGTTTATTTAACGCTTTTTTCTGAAACGCTGAAACACGATGTCTGGTGCGCTTCACGAGTAACTCAATTTTCTTACTTTTTTATGAATTCTAATAATTTTGAACAATTAAGAATTGTGTTATTATGAAGACTAGGACCGCCAGGTGGCCGAAATTCGACCACTTCAAATTTATAATATAAATAAATCCTTTTATGCACTTATGGAGTATGCAATTCTTATTTAAAAGGGCTACCTAAATTTAAGAAAATAACAAATGTCTTTTTATATTTCCTTTTATTCGTTATTATTAAGCATTTATTTACTATTTTACTTTATTTTACTATTTATTTTTACAATGTATATGTGATAAAGTTTCGAGTATAAAAGGAAAAATAAAGTTTAAACTGCCTATTCTTAGAAATAAAATAAAAAAAGAAACAATATGTAATAATAATAAAAAAAATATAAATATCTGAACGAAAATTTTTATTTCATTTAAAAAAAAAAGAAATAATTTTGTATGTGTGTGTGTTTGCAAGCAAATGGAAAACACTTTAATCCTACGAATTCAGAAAAACAACTAAGAGTGCTATATTCGGCTGTACCGAATCTTTGATACGCTCCACCGACAGGAGTTGGCTCTATATGGTAAGAAACATATATATATTATTAACTAAGCTTAACAAAATGGAACGTCAGCATTAAAATTGGTTGCGGTTAAGACCTGAATTAAATAATTGACCGACAATAAGAAAGTTTTATGCGTTTCATGTTAGAACTTTGAACTGGCATGAGTAAAATATCATGATTCGTAATAGCTTTAGCCGAACTAAAATGATTTTTAGAAGGGTAATTTGTATGGGACCCAAATTCCCAAAATTCTGAGGACTGATTTCTGGTATTACATAAATTAAGTTAGAATAAATATAAATACAGCAGTGTTATTAGTTTCAGCGTTAACAGTGAATTTCACTAAATTGCATGATATTTTTCTGGCCATATGAATCTAAGTTGGAAGAAATTTTACAGCAATATCTATATTTGTTATGGTTTTAGGCGAATTTAATAATTTTCCAAAGTGGGCTTTGTTTGGTTTTCGGCGCAATAGACTGTTTTCCGAGAGTAGGGTTTATATGCGGTCTAGGTTAAATTATGGACCGATGTTATGGGCCGTGTGATTTCTCGTCCTATAAAACTGTGACGTACCGAATTTCATTATGATAGCGTTATTTATTACGGTTTTAGGCGTACTAAACTGTTTTTCGAGAGTAGGGTTTGTATTGGGTCTAGTGTAAATTATAGACCGATCATCAAAAATGTTTACAGTGTGATTTCTGGTTCTAAAAAAAACTGTAACATTCAAAAGTTAAGTATGATAGCGTTATTTATTACGGTTTTAGGCGTACTAAACTGTCTTCCGGGAGCAGGGTTTACATAGTCAATTATGGACCGATCTTTACAAAATTTAACAGTATGATTTTCAGTCGTATAAAGCGAATTCGTTCAAAATTTTATATCATTCTGTGCATTATTCCACCATTTATGTCAGTTTTTGTATCAAATTATCTATTTTTTTAAGGTGGTGGTTCCACATTTTGATTCATTGTTCTGATCCTACTAAACCGATTTTGCTGGATTTCAATCCCAAGCTGCTTACTACAAGCAATTTAAGACCAAGTTTGTTCTTTTCTTTTGCATTTTAAGAAAGTGAGCGTGCTTTCAACAGACGGACAGACAGACGGATATAGCTTAATCGACTTAGAATTACTAAAGGAGCCAGAATATATATACTTTATGGGGTCTTAGATGTATAAAAAAAAAGTCTCACATGGAATGACAAACTTAGTATACCCTCATTCGCCACTAGTGGTGGTGGAGGGTATAAAAATGTACATATATACAAAAAATGCCTTTAACCCTAACCGTACTGACAACATTTACACACTTAGACTCCTGACAAAGGTACCCGGGTACCCGTGTGTGTTTATTTGTCCGTTATTATTTATGCTATGCATTTTAAAACGGGGAATCCCCTGTTTGTATTTATATGTTATATACAATTGTACTGTGGGTATGCATCGTTTCGATTATATTTTTGCATTCTCAGTTTTGTTTGGTGTTGTGTGTCTTTGCTTTGTGTGTCTTTGCTTTTTTTGTTTTACAAATTTTTTCGATGTCGCGTAAACGTAATGCACTTGTTATGGAAATGAATGTGTCTGAACCAATATCTTCTGATGCGGGACCATCATCTCAAGTTACACCAAGTGCTGCTGTGCAAGCCCCCAAAATAAGGGCAAATATATCATCATCGAAGAACTTGATGCTTTTATTGGAATTTTACTGGTAATGGGTATAAATAATAAAATGGTGACAACGATGGTCCTCCTTAAATTCTATGGATACAAAGCATCGTTAAGTCGCGATAGATTTCAGCAAATACTACGCGTAATACGTTTTGATAATGCTTTCACAAGAGCGACACGCAAACAAACAGACAAAGCTGCTCCTAACTCCGATATATGGAATATGTTGATGCAGAATCTACGTTTAAATTATTTTCCAGATGAAAATGTGACAGTAGACGAACAGTTATTTCCATTTAGAGGTAGAACCAGTTTCACTCAATATATTCCCTCAAACCCAGCTAAATACAGAATAAAAATATTTTGGTTGTGTAACACAGCCAATAGCTATCCTTTGATTGGAATCATTTACACAGGCAAGCCACCTGGTGGTCAACGACAGATAAATGTAGGAGAAAACATCGTTCTAGATCTGGTGGATTTCTACAACAATCTGGAATAAATGTAACAACCGACAATTTTTTTACTTCACTTCCTTTGGCCAATCGGCTACAAGTTAGAGGAATAAGTCTCGTCGGTACCCTACGACAAAACAAAGCCCCGATATGGTTTCAACAAAAACGGAACACTTTTGTCTGTTGTGTGTTTTCCTTCTGTCAACAATGCATTATACTCAAGGGGAGCCAACTATTAATGGAAAAGAGGAGATTAATGACTTCTATAACAAAACAAAAGGCGGAGATAGATGTTATGGACCAGATGGTGTCTAAATATACCACCAAACGCAAAACAAATAGATGGTCATTGGCAGTTTTTTTCAATATGATTGACGTGGCTGCATAGGGTGCATTTTGTATATACTCCAGCCTCGACCCAAGCGCAAAAGTAAAACGAAGCTCTCGTCGAGGATTTTTAACATCACTTGGCGTGGAGTTGGCAACTAAAAATATGAACAAAAGAGCTAATGATAATCAAATAACACGACACTATAACGTCCGGGCAGCTCTAGAGCTTATGACAAATAAAACCATCCCTAAAGAAGTTTTCCAGGATGCTGCGGTCCCATCAGATACAACCAAACGAGATAAAGCTGGACGGTTACCAATAAAGGGTCGCTGCTACCTTTCGTTGACTACTGATCCAAAATCTGATCGAAATACACGCAAAATATGCGATGGCTGTAAACGACCAATGTGCAATACGCATAGCAAAACTATTGCTCCAAGCTGCAGTAGATGTTAATTTTTTTTTATTTTTTTCTTTTATGCAACAATATTAGTAAACAGTTTTATTTATTTTTTATACATGTACAAAGTTTGATGTAAAATATTTTTTGAATTAAATAACCAATAAACAAAAAAATACTATAATTTTTTTTTCATACAAAATGTAAAAAGTTATATAAGGGTACCCGGGTACCCTTATCAGGAGGGAAAGGACTATTCGACTTTGGGTGGCTCCAGAGTCAATCCAAAAGAATCAAGAGTGCTTTAGATGGAAAAAAACTTTAGAAAATGGTTATCTGAAGGAACTTGTGGAGCCTCAAATTTGTATTTTATTTAGTTTAAGAAAAATATGACTTCAAAGTACGTTCGGGTACCGGGGTACCCGTTTTAGTATGGTTAGGGTTAAAACGATATCATAAACGTTTCATTAAAATCGGTGGACGATAAGATACTTAAAGATCCACTACAAAAAAATTGTTCCCGTATATATGTATATGGGGGATTTCATGTCAAGTGACCCATCTTTTGAAACCGATGTCTTCCGATTTGGATGAAATTTGCATCAAGGTTAGTCCTATTGGATAGTAGTTTAGACACAAATTTTCATCGGTCAATAAGTTTCTGAGTAAGAGGCGGTCAAAATTTGACATTTTGGCCAAACAGGTGTTCTTTCTCATCCATGTAACTTATTATCTATTGGTGTTAGCAACATTTGTCCCAAACAGATAGCTATTTCTTCAATCTATCGGAAAAATTTTTTTTTGTTTTTTTTTTAAATTTTTTTTAAATTTAAAACTTATTTTTTATTTTAATAAGAATAAAGAAAAATTATGTTCGCAAGTTTTTGTGAAATCGTGTAAAATTAACACACAGAAAACATTATTAAATTTCTCCTATCACCAAATTTGTTCTAAATTCAGAATATCAAGTAAACAAGTTGTTGATTTTGCACCTATTACCAAAATGATTATATTGATTACTAAAAATTTTAAAATTTTGAAAAAATATTTTCAATAAATGATATTTTTAATTTTAATTAAAAAAGTGATCAAAAAACTTTGAAATTTTAAACAATGTGTTAATTTATTTAAATAAATATTGACAATTCCCAACAACAATTCTACATGCATAAATTATTTTATTTTAAACGAAAAAAAGTCAATTAAGATTTTTTGTTATTTAATTAAAATTTTAATTGAAAATTTATTTCAAAACAACTAAAATGGTAAGTAAATCAAAATTAAATTTTTAATTTTTTTCAGCTAAAAAAATTATTGATTCAATTATCACATTAATTAAATTAAAATACTTTTTAAACCATTTTTTTAATTGATAAAACACTTTTTTCTGTGCATGAAGTAACTATGAAACAAAAACACTGCTGAAAAACATAAAATCAACAATGTTTTTGACGATTTAACATTTTTTTTCTTTGTGTATATAAAAATCGCTTATTCTATTTACAAGAAAAAGTTTACGTCATAGATAAAAATTGATAATTCTTTTTTACACAAAAACTAATGACTATTTTGTAATGTATTTTTGTTCAGATTTAAAATTTTTTTGATCACAAAGAGTTGGCAACAATGTTGTGTCCAATTGCGTATGTCAACTTTTTTGCTTACTGAATACAATTATTCGTATTTTACGCCACATCCGTTGAACACATTAAATATCAACAAACCAATTACGATTGACATCCTGTTGAAATGGGCAAGTTGCTGGAAAAAATTATAACAACAACTAATAAAAATATAAATAATAGACAATCCTGTTGCTCAGTTAATGTATGAGTGTAAATAATCCTGTTGCTCTGTAAATGCATGATATTTATAATGTGTGTGTATATTTTTTACATTTTCGCACACATTTACCCAAAAATAATGACAGGACATTCAAAATATGGGGAAATGGTTTTATGATTTATTTGAAATTTTTCACAAATATATGTGCGTAAACTTATATATCGTTACTTAAAACGCAAAAAGCTATAGCTAACCAAAAATTAAAAATCGACTTTTTCATTGATTCTGATGGATTTTTATATTTTTTTTATTAACAAAAAACAGGTAGCCCAACTTCAAAAGGTTATATGATAACTAAGAGTTTGCATAATATGCAACTTTGTCAATAGTTAAAACAACTGGGAGGTTTTGCAAGAAAAATAAAATAAAAGTAAATTATAAACATTAAATTATAAAAAAAAAATAGAACGACTATTGATATCTTGCATTAGAAACTTTCTTTTTTAAATAATATCCTGAAATCACTACATATAACATTGACATGTATGTAAAAGATAATTTTTTTTCCTTGTTCGACTTAAATCAGAATTAACTTCTTGCTAGTTGACAGATTTCGTTTTGTGTATGTTTGTCTCTTTTTATTTGCCGACTAGAAATTTTAAAGCCTTTGCATGATTTCCGAGTTTCGATTTTGCTTTAGTGTAATTGTGGCTGATAGCAAAGTGAACATGCCAAAGATGACTGGATGATAATGATAATGGTTTTGATGCTGATGAAAAACTGAAAGCAACAACAGGGAAGATGAACCAAGAATGATTGAGTTAATTTATACAGATGTTGCTGTGTGGCCTAAAGATAACAAAATATGTGCTTCAGTTTATGTGAGTGTTTGTATCAGAAATGTATGTTTTACAGCCATTAAGTATAGTAGGAAAAGTAAGAGTAAACATAAACTCAAACGGAAATATAAACTATTTTAGGTACACCTGATGGAACAAAAACAACATCATTTGGAAGTCTTCTTCATTAACGACAGAATTTGTATATTAAAGTGTGTTTATGTACGTGGTTTTATGTGTCCTGTTGAATATCACTCATCAGTTGTTTGCAATTAACCAGTGATGCAAAATAGCTTTAACTGATAAAAATGTCAATTGTAAAATGAAATTTGAACAACTGGGGAGTTCCGCTATTCCCTACAGTGCTTGGCCTTCGAAAAATTTATTTAAATATTTTTAGTTTATCTTTTTTTGGTAGTAAAAAAGGAATAAGGATGTTTTAGAAATTTGTATCAAAAGTAAATTTTTAAACTGATGGTTTGCTGATAACGATATAAAACAACTTATTTGCACTTGCAAAAAATTTTTATAAACAACAGCAGATACAAATAGCTCTATAGCTCTTCATAAATATTTTTAATTTTTTCAATTTATTCCACCTTTCATTATATTATAAATGAAAATGTATACTTTGCATTTTAAAGTTATAAATTTTGTATACTTTTTCGCTTAGCACTTTTATACTCTTAAGCCTTAAATTTTTTTACTCTTATAGTTTTATAATTTTGTGCTTTTAAACTTTTATACATGTATACGTTTATGCCATCAGTCTTTTATATTCTACTACATTTGTTTCTTTTATGCATTTATACTGTTACGCGCTTATACTTTTTACACTTTTGTACTCTTAAGCGTTTATATTCTTGTAGTTTTAAAAGGTTGCTCTTTTTCTTTTTAAACTTTTATACTTGTTTACTTATATACTGTTATAATATTATACCTTTATACTTTTATATATTTATACTTTTATACTTCTATACTTTTATACTCTTATACTTATATATTTTTATACTTTTATACTTTTATACGTTTATTCTTTTATACTTATATACTTTTATTCTTTTGTACTTTTATACTTTTATACTTTTATACTTTTATACTTTTATACTTTTATACTTTTATACTTTTATACCTTTATACTTTTATACTTTTATACTTTTATACTTTTATACTTTTATACTTTTATGCTTATATACTTTTATACTTTTATACTTTTATACTTTTATACTTTTATACTCTTATACTTTTATACTTTTATACTTTTATACTTTTATACTCTTATACTTTTATACTTTTAGTCTCTTATACTTTTATACTCTTATACTTTTATACTTTTATTATTTTATACTTTTATACTTCTATACTTTTAAACTTGTATACTTTTATACTTTTATACTTTTATACTTTCATGCTTGTATACTTTTATACGGTTATACGCTTATAATTTTATACCGTTATACTTTTATACCTTTACACTTTTATACTTTTATATTCATACCCACACCGCAATAGTGGAGAGGTTATTATGCATTTGTGCTGATGTGTGTAACACCTTAAAAAATTGGTCCTAGACCCACCTTAAAGCATACCGATCGACTCAGAATCACTTTCTGGGTCGATCTAACCATGTCCTTCCGGTTGGCTCTGTAGCTGGCTGGCTGTCCATGTAACGTTTTGCGCAATCATTTGGTACATATTTGGGACATAGGTTCTAATTGACACCTAGTATATTGAAAATGGGACGAATCGGTATTCAATTTCATATAGCCCCCATACGGAATAGGGTCTCTTTGTCCACTATCAAACTAATTTTTAAGAAATTTAAAACATATATTGATCCATATTTATATGTACTCAAAAGCTATACCTTTCTTAAGAAATAAGATCACGAGAGGAGATATGGTGAAATTTCTGTTTCTCAGAAACTACCAATCAATTTTATTGAAATTTCAAACTAGGGATGTAACGATACGCCTTTTTGCCGATACGATACGGATAGCGATACTCAAAATGAAATATCGCCAATACCGATACCGATACGAATATTAAACTCAAAGTAAAATTGACAAAACTCAAGTAGAGTAATTTCTTTATTATACAAAATAACAGTGTAAGAGATTATTAGTTAATATTTAAAATTGAATTTAATACGATTTTAAAAACAACGAAATTAATTTAAATTCATGCTAAAATGTATTTATTTTTTAAACAAAACAAGTTAGAGTGTTTTATTCGGCTGTGCTGAGTCTTTGATACGCTCCACCGACAGGAGTTGGCTCTATATGCTAAGATACATATATATATTTTATTAATTTACCTCCACAAAAACGAACGTCAGCGTTAAAATTGGTTGCGGTTTAGATCTATATTAAATTATTGGCCGACAATCAGAAAGTTGTATGCGTTTCTTTTTGGTACTTTGAACTGGCTTGAGTAAAATATCATGGTTCGTAACAGTTTTAACTGGACTTAAATGATATTTTGGAGGGTAATTTGTATTGGACCTATGGTAAATTATGGACTTATCATCCCAAAATTCTGAAAACTGATTTATAGTATTACAAAAAATATATGAGAATAAATTTCAATAATTAGTTTTAGCGTTAACAGTGAATTTCCCAAAATTGCATGATATTTTTTCTGGCCATATGAATCTAAGTTGGAAGCAATTTTACCGCAAAGTGGGCTTTATTTGGTTTTAGGCGCAAAAAACTGTTTTCCGAGAGTAGGGCTTATATTGGGCCTAGGGTAAATCATGGACCGATCTTCACGAAATTTGGCAGTGTGATTTCTCGTCCTATAAAACTCTGATGTACCGAATTTCATTATGATAGCATTATTTATTACAGTTTTAGGCGTACTAAACGGTTTTCCGGGAGTATGGTTTATATGGGGTCTAGGGTAAATTATGAACCGATCTTCACGAAACTTAGCAGTGTGATTTCTAGTGCTACAAAACTGTACCGTACCGAATTAAATTATGATAGCATTATTTATTACAGTCTTAGGCGTACTAAACTGTTTTCCGGGAGAAGGGTTTATATGGGGCCTAGTGTAAATTATGGACCGACCTTCAAAAAATGTTACAGTGTGATTTTGGTTCTTATAAAACTGTGACATGCCAAATTTTAGTATGAGAGCGTTATTGATAACGGTGTTGGGCGTACTAAACTGTTTTCCGGGAGTAGGGTTTATATGAGGTCTAGGGTAAATTATGGACCGATCTTCACGAAAGTTAGCAGTGTGATTTTAAGTCCTACAAAATTATTTATTACGGTTTTAGGAGTACTAAAATATTTTCCGTGCATAGGGTTTATATGGGGGCTAGTGTTAATTATGGACCGATCGTCAAAAAATTGTACAGTGAAATTGTGGTACTATAAAACTGTGACGTACCTAATTTTAGTGTGATATCGTTATTTATTACGGTTTTAGGCGTACTAAACTGTTTCATGTGAGTAGGGTTTATATGGGGCATATGATCAATTATGGACCGATCTTCACGAAATTTAACAGTATCATTTGCGTATGTAGCGGATTCGTGCAAAAATGTATCTCATTCCGTGCATTATTCCACCATTTATGTTTGATTTTGTATGAAAATTATAAATTTTTTTTAGGGTGGTGGTTCCACATTTCGATTCATAATTCTAATTCTACTGAACAGATGTTGCTGGATTTCAATCCCAAGCTGCTTAGGATAACTACAAGTAACTTGAGACCAAGTTTGTTCTTTTCTTTTGCGTTTTCCCTAAGTGAGCGTGTTTTCAACAGTGATAAGTGATTGTTAATATTCAAAATTAATATTTAAAAGATTTTTGTTTAAAAAACAAAGTATTCTCAACTTTTGCAGAGATAATTTCGCAACTCCGTTTGAAGCAGACCTGCAGTAAAAAATCGTCTCTCAGATATTACTGAAGTAATTTGACAAATTAAGTGTTTCTGCTCCATGATCTTAAATTTTTAGTATAATATATAATAGCGTCAGTAAACAAACGGATCTGCGTCTCTACAAAAATTAGAAGATCTAAGTTATATCTAGACAGCGTTGGATGGACAGACGACCACTCTTCTCCAACTTTTCTTTAAAGATTTTCACAAACGCTCCAAAGGTCAGTTCTTGTAGACTTTACAGAACTTTAACTCGGTGTAGGGATGACCTTTTCTTCAACACTTTCGGAATATAGAGTCATGTTGAGCTCAATAAAACGTTTTTTCGATCTATTATCTTTGAAATTTTCGAAGGTAAAGAATTGAAGATAAAGCATAAATTTCATTATTCTCTAACAACTGAAATCTTTTATTCAGAGCTAATGCGACGTTAATCGCAAATTTTTGGATACTGAACTATTCTGCTTTTCAGCTTATTGATTTATTGTATTGTTACGTTACTGCCTTTTCAATAATGTTTTTGGTTTATTTCCTTTATAATAAACCTCTTGAGTTCTTTTTTGCAACTTTAATAAAATAAATAAAACACTTTAAACACTTTACTTTGTAGCTGAACTATAAACAATTCACGCCACTTTATTTAGAACTTAGTCAATTATACCACTTATAATTGCGATGTACACACTTAAATAATCGCACTAATACTGAATATCGATGCCAACCTTCGCGAGTATTTATACTCTGTTCGCTGACATCTAGATGTCTCTAGATCATTCTACTCGTCCTCAGTTAAATGTCTGTAACATTTTCGACATTTCTGGGCGAATCGAGATTTTATTATCTTACAGCGAATATCATTATGCATTAACTCTGTGGCCGAATCCAAATTGATTTATACATCAATAAACTAAAGCATACTTTATGGGTTAAAGATAATCTCAACACTATTATGTTATACATTTATCTATAACAATTATAACATTACATTTGTACTAGAAAATTTTGTACAGTGGGTTTAGCTCATTAAGAGTTTCTTGTTCTTGTGAGGTGAAACCTTCATTGTTTTCACCCGTTGGTATAGGCTTAACGCCAAACTCTAGATCTCCTGGTAGTCTGAGCTCTGTTCCAAATACAATTTTGGCGGGTGTACGAGAGGTGGAGTCGTGAACTGCTGATCAATACGCCAACAGGAATTTTGAAATGTGCTCATCCCAGTCGTTTTGTTGTGTGCTAACTACTTTCCGCAAATGTTCCTCTAATGTACGGTTAAGTCTTTCAACCATGCCGTCAGATTGCGGATGCAATGGGGTTGTTCTTGTTTTCTTTATTCCGTACAATTCACACATTTCTTTAAATATAACAGATTCAAAATTTCTGCCCTGGTCAGAATGCAATTCCAATGGAACGCCATAGCGGCACACCCAATTGTTCACAAAAACGTCAACAACCGTCCTAGCTTCTTCGTTTCGAGTGGGTCTTCTGCCCTCTTCCTTGGCTTTCAGAATTTTTGCTAAAATTGGGTAATTTTTCTGCGCCATTGACCAGTCTTCTTGGGACTCTTTCTGCATTCGACGAACATCAAAGAAGTTTTCTTTTCCTTACAGGGTCGCCTAGACAGAGCATCCGCATTGCCATGTTTTCCACCTTTTCTATGTTCAATGCTAAAATCGTAGCTCTGAAGGCGCTCAATCCAACGCGCTATCTGGCCCTCCGGATTTTTGAATTGTAGCAACCACCTGAGTGCAGAATGGTCTGTTCTTAAATCAAAATGTAGACCATACAAGTATTTATGGAAATGCTTTATGCTCTCTAGTACTGCCAGAAGCTCTCGCCGAGTTACGCAGTAGTTTCTTTCAGGTTTCGAAAGTATTCGACTGTAATAGCCTACAACTTTCTCAACACCATTGACCACTTGGGACAGCACACCTCCAATTCCGAATCCGCTTGCATCGGTATCTAGCACAAATTTCTTTCCCGCGATTGGATAAGACAAAATTGGTGCTGTGCACAACAATTCTTTAAGCTTCTGAAATGCTTGTTCCTGTGCTTCACCCCAGTTATATGCCTCTGCCTTTTTGGTCAAATCATGCAAACTGGCCGCAATATTGGCAAAATTCGGTACAAAACGCCTGTAGTATGTACATAAGCCTAGAAAACTGCGTAACTCATGTAGATTTTGAGGGCGAGGCCACTCCATGACTGCTCGTATTTTCTCTTCGTCTGTTGAAATGCCGTCAGATGTTACACGATGCCCTAGGTATTTTAATTCCTTCTGGAACAGTGAACATTTCTTAACACTTAACTTGAGTCCGGCTGCAGATATACGTTTTAACACCTCTTCGAGGTTTTTCAGGTGCTCATCAAATATTTTTCCCATGACAATTATGTCATCAAGGTACACCAAACATGTCTTTCGGTGGAGACCTTTCAACACCTGTTCCATCAAACGCTCGAATGTAGCTGGAGCATTACACAGCCCAAATGGCATTACATTAAATTGCCATAAGCCATCACTTGCACTAAAAGCAGTTTTCTCTTTATCCTTGTCTGCGATTTCTACTTGCCAATAACCGCTCTGCAAGTCCAATGTGGAGAACCATTCTGTTCCAGCTAACGTGTCCAATGTGTCATCAATCCTAGGCAATGGATAACTGTCCTTCTTGGTGACGTCATTAAGTTTCCTGTAGTCTACGCAGAACCTAGTACTTCCATCTTTCTTTTTTACCAAAACCACCGGTGAACTCCAGGGACTTGATGATGGTTTTATTATGCCATCCTGTTCCATTTCATTAACCAGGTCTCTAACTTCATTTCGTTTTGCTAGAGGAATGCTTCTTGGGGCCTGTTTAATTGGCTTAGCGTTGCCGGTGTTAATTTCGTGTTTCACGATTGACGTTCTGCCCTGGTTTTTACCTTTTGACGCAAATATAAAGGCATATTTCTTTAGCAACTGTCATGCCTTATTTCTCTCGTGCGGCCTTAGATATATCGTCCATTTCCGCACATGTTCCTCTAGTAGTTCCTGGTAATTGGTACTCTTTTTAGCTGCGTCTGGATGGTTCTCGCAACTTATTATTGCCTCCGTTGAAGCACATTGTCCAATCTTAAAATTCTGCCTAAGGACCTTTTCGCTGTTGGACAAATTTAAAACTCTTACAGGAACTAAGCTGTTGCTGGCGAGGGCATTCGCTGTTACTATATCACCTGTAATTGCTATTGGCTCTACCACCCATAATCTGTTGTTGTCCTTACAATCTCCCTCCATTCGCGCCCATACAATGGCTTCTGACTTAGGTGGCAATTTTTCACGTTCAAGGGCGAGTAACTGTCTTACATGTGTCTTGATTTCGTTACCAACATCAAGGGGAATTTCAACATTACGCCAAGTCATAATTTGTTGACCCATATCCAGTTGAATACTTTGTCCAATCATAAAATCTGAGCCAAGGATTACGTCATCTACAATATCAGCCACAATGAACACATGGTGGGCGCTTGTGTTGGCCATACATAATTTAGCTTTTACTTTCCCATAGACAGTGGCAGGCTCCCCCGTAGCTGTTCGCAGACTTACACCACATAGTGGTTTGATGGACTGTTGCATTAAATCAGGCCTAATTATTGAATGAGATGCCCCAGTGTCCACAGTCAGAATCCGTTTTTGACCGTTTATATAGCCACAAGCAGTAAGATTTCTGTTATTCTGTTGCATTACTGAGATGGAGATTATGGGGCCCTTAGATGTGGGAGCTAGCTCATGCCCCGCAGTGCTAGCTCTTTTTAGTTTAACGGTGACTCCTGCGATGAGTGGTGGTTAGCCCGCTGGTTGTTTCTGGGCGGTGAAGCAGATCTTGAACGTTTCTTTTGTGCTTTACAGTTTCTCTGCATGTGACCAATCTTTCCGCAGTTATAGCATTTTACTTTAGTTTTACTTTGCTTCTCGCTTAGAGCTTCCATAACGGCCTCTTTTATATCCTGCACAATATCCCTTTCACCATTGTTGGTCACATCGAGCCTTCGCACCTTGCCTACTTGTGGTCTTGCAATAATTCAAGCGGTTTCCTGGGCTAGGGCAAATGAAACAGTCTCTGCAAAGGTAGACTTTTGTGACATACATACCGCAATTTTTATATCTGCATCCCGAATACCGTTTACAAATGCCTCAGTTTTGAAGTGATCCAAGAATGAATGACTCTCACCAGGATAGGTAAGCTGCAAAAACCGTTTTTACATCGGTGACTTGCGTTTTTACATCAGACAGCTTCTGGTTGAATTCTATTTCCATTTCATATACTCTTTCATTTATTTCACTAGAAATCTCCCGAAGTTTCTCGTTTGTTATTCTAGAATTCTCTTTAATTTCGGCCAGGATGGTGCTCGATTTCTCTTCCATTTTTCTAGAAGTTTCGTCCATTTTTCGAGAAGTTTCAGCTAGAATATCGCTCGAATTTTCTTTTATCATCATCACCATGCTTCTGGAATTATCGTCAATTTTTCTAGAAGTTTCAACCAGAATATCGCTCGAATTTTCTTTGATCATCATTACCATACTTCTGGAATTATCTTCAGATATTTTCTTCATTCGCTCCATCATAGCGGCAAACATTGTATTTAAATCCATACTGCTAGCAACTGCACGTGTACATACCTCTATTTCTTCTTTATCCTCGAATTCGTGGCTTCCAATGTCAATATTGCGTCGCTCGAATTCATCTATTAACCTCTGCTGCAGCTCTGCTTTATTTCCTGCAGTTGGTAGATCTAACTTGCTCAACTCTTTCTTGAGCTGATCCACTTTAAGTTCATCAAATTTCATTGCTGTCTTTTTTTTTTTTTTTTCTAATTCTAATTTAATTTTTTTTTTTTTTTTTTAATTTAACATTAATTGTTACGTTACTGCCTTTTCAATAACGTTTTTGGTTTATTTCCTTTATAATAAACCTCTTGAGTTCTTTTATTGCAACTTTAATAAAATAAATAAAACACTTTAAACACTGTACTATAAACTATTCACGCCACTTTATTTAGAACTTAGTCAATTATACCACTTAGAATTGCGATGTACACACTTAAATAATCGCACTAATACTGAATATCGATGCCAACCTTCGCGTTGAAGAACTATTACCCCACTGTAAAGCAAAAAAGAGCGAAACTCTGTGGCTTTCCACCTTTCAAACTCATCTAAGCTTCTAGGAACTCGGTTAAATTCAAAGCAAAATTGCTTAGATAAAGCAATATTTCCATCAGAAATCTTTGCAATTTTTTCCACGCTTAAACGAAATGCACGCTCTTTAGTCTTAATCCACAATTTAAGGAGCTGTTTGGTTGCCCCTAGACAAACGACGTGCATGTAATCAAGGGGAAATTGACTGACACATCCGATATGAAGTGATTCTAAGAGCAGAGGCTTCTGTACGGTGTGATGTTCCTTTTGGCTTCTCTTTTCAAATGATTCATCTGTTTGAAGGTCGGCAAATTCACAGGGAAATATTATTCTTTTTAAATAATGCTCACCTTTCTGTTTACATTTAGTGCAGCAGTAATAACCCGAATGAGATTTTACATTAAACAAAAATGCTCGAGCTGGAGCATCACAAACAAAATGGCCTACTTCTATTTGATAGTTCTTTGAATTAAAATTAAAGCCTAACAATAAGTATTTCTCTAAATCTTCAATTAAATATTTAAGAAAAACATTAGGATCACTTGGCTTACTATATTTGCCTGTTGTATTGTCGCTACCGACATTGAGAAAAACTCCAACTAAAAAAACTAAAGGGTAATTAGAAACACTTACCAGAATAGGCCACAAACATTTTTTTGAGCTTTTAAATATGGGCAGACCATCTACACCAAAATTTAAAATAAGTTTATTTGAATCCACGTAGGAACTTTCTGTTTTGTACAAAAAATCTGTCAAACAGTTTTGAAGGCCATAATGATAGTATGTGCCTTTCCCCATCTGTTTAACAGATGTACTTCTTGGAGTTTCGCGCAAGGTACGAACGTCACGAGGTAAATTAATGTCAAAGATATTAAGTTTTTGAAGCAGTTCATTCATAGCCTGCGCCATTTACAGACCATTCTCTCAAAAAACATACAAAATCAACTTGATGCACTTGCTCGACATTTTGTGGCGAACTTGTAGTTCGACTAAAACAATTACTTTCATTCAAATTTACATTTAAACTCGGCTCATAAAACTTCACTACTTAGCATTCCCTCAGTGGCAGAATTGCAAAACAAATTTGTTCCCATTCTTGGAACATTTTCTTCATCATTTTTATTGCTTAAAATTGAATTTATTAATTTTTCGGCTTCCTTATTAACTTTTTTTCTAATTGCCTGTCTTGACATTTTTTTGTAATTATTATTACCACTTTTTATTACTATTAATTTATTTATTATTATTCAATTTAATTATTATTACCACATTTATTACTAAACACTTTATGTTTTTAGCACGTCTTCTCTTTTCAAATTCACTTGATGCACTGCTGTAAACGACGATTATTAACATGTTTTCTTTTCTTCAAATTGGATAATCCCGTTAGACACATTAAACGGTTATTGTAACAATGATTAAACAAAGAATTGAAAAAAACTTCGAAATTTTGATCCGAGTTCTGTACGAAATCTTACAGATTTTTCTGCACAAGCAAAACATAAAAACCATTGAAAAATCTATCAGCAGTCTGCAAGCTTTCGTGATCCGAGTTATTTACGAAATCTTGCAGATATTTCTGCACAAGCAAAACATAAAACCCATTGTAAAATCTATCAGCAGTCTGCAAGCTTTCGTGCAGATATTTCTTAACAAATGAATATGAAAAATTCCTCCGAGGTTTCTATCTGAAGGCTGAACGAAATCCTGCAGACATTTCTGCATAAGCAAAATATAAAATTCCTCGAAATTTCGTTAACAATTTTTAACGAACTCTGTACGATATGTCGAAAGACTTACGAATTTGTACAGAAGTGTCTTATATCAGACAAAATCTGTAAGTTTGGTTGGCTGGGTATTTATACTCTGTTCGCTGACATCTAGATGTCTCTAGATCATTCTACTCGGCGAAATGTCTGTAACATTTTAGACATTTCTGGGCAAATCGAGATTTTATTATCTGACAGCGAATATCATTATGCATTAACACTGTGGCCGAATCCAAATTGATTTATACATCAATAAACTAAAGCATACTTTATGGGTTAAAGATAATCTCAACACTATTATGTTATACATTTATCTATAACAATCATAACATTACATTTGTACTAGAAAATTCTGTACAGTGGGTTTACATTAAAAATATGCGAAACTTATACAATAACATTTTAAACTAATAAAATTACTAATAAACTAAACTTATTCTTAACTTAAGTTACTTTCGTAACAATATGAATATATGTATTGGTCTAGTAAAAGTTCACCAAAGAAGAATTGTATAACTGTCAAATTTCAAGTGCATTAATAACAAAAGTTCTTTCATATACAAAAATACATAAAAATTAGTGAAACAAAGGTGAGTCCGTAATTTTTTTTTTAATGTAATGTACCTGTATAAGTATACATCAATACCTTTAGTTGTAAAGGATGTAGTCCAATGTATTAATTTTATTGGAGAAAGAAAAAACTTTCTAATGTCTTTAGTTCTGAATATATTTTAAGTCTGAAAATCCAGTTTTGCTTCATTGCCGACTCTTTATTGGCTTTCAAACCAACTAAAAATAATACATTTATGTTGCACATAGCTTTTTGTGACTTATCACCTTTTCTATTATATATTTTATACTTTTAATGTACATATTAGTATGTCAATTTGCAAAAATAAAATATACTTACAAATGTTAACAATTTTTTTTTGAAATTTTCACATTTTAATGGGCCCTAGCGTTTTTCTTTAGCATTTTTGGACTTAGAACTTTTACATATCGTTGCAAAACAAGAACTAGAAAAAAATATTTGTATTTTTTCCGCAAACGATGTATTTTTGTTTACTCTACTGCATCAAAAAATTAATTTTCAAAAATTGTGGCATTAGCGCATTTACGACTGAAGGTACATATGTATGTATTTATGTGCAGCCAAAATTATTTTTGTCTTTCCATTGTTATAAATAAAAAAATTAGCTGTAATCAACTTAAACCAGAATAATTATATATGTATCTTTAGAATAAAACCCAAACAGTTCGACTAAAATTCATAACTTAATTTTAAAATTAGTGAAGCATATTCTTTCTTCCAAAATGTTGTTAATAATTGCATATGTATATTTTTTTTTTTTTTGGTCGAAAAATTGATCAAACAATTTAGTATGATGCAGTCAAATAAATTGTTTCAAATAAAAAAAAAACATTAAAAATAAATAAAATTATTTTTATAGCCAAACCGTAATTTAAAAATATTAATTTATATTGAACTGATCTTATATTTTGTTTAACCTTATTGTTGAGTTTTTTTTTTAATATAATATAAACATATCGTTTTTAATAAACTTTTAAAAACAAATTTTTTACTTGTTTTGTGTAATAAAAAATACGTCCACATTGAAACTATTTTTTGTAATAAATTCTTTTTTATTTTAAATTTAATGTTTAAACAGAGTATCTGTATGAAAAACGTGTACTTTTTTTGGTTGAAAATTTACTATGTACAAGAAAAAGTTTTTAAATTAAAATTGAAACTTCTTTGTTTATCTAGTGTTTGTTTGGTTGATTGGTTGTTGCAATGTGTACATCAAACAGATATCCTCTGGTATCATCAATAACCACTCACGTGACTAAAAATCAATTTGGGTTTACACTAGTGTTGATTTAATACTTTTTCTGTTAACTCCAATACAAAAACAAATAAAAAACACAAAACATAGTATGTATATCTTGAATTCCCTTTCTTTTTTCATCCCTCTATTATTTTATTCTTAATTTTTGTAGTTGTTCGACTCATCTCAATAAAATAATTGAATGTGTCTTTTTCTATTTCGAACCGAAGAACCATTTTTCTTTTTGTTTAAGCAATTGTGCGTGTATCTATGTGCCAACGTATATATTTCAAAATTTAGGTTAGGTAATTGCTACCACAATTAAGCTAAATCTCATAAAATTTAATTTTTTGGTCTACAATATGTTGGCTTTTCATTACTCAAAATACTAAATCAGAAGTAGCAGATAAAAAGTTTAAAGAAAAAAACCATTGCCTTAATAAAATGCCCCACAAATGTTGCAACTAAGCTTAAACTACATTTTAGGTTCTTATTCCTTAAAAACCAACTACATTCTTTTCAATAAAACTTCTTTTATTAGAAACCAGATTGTCGATGATTTGGGTGTGTTTTCTAACGTAAGTGTGCTTGCTTGTTTGAGCAAGAGGAAACTAATTTTTGAGAGCTTTTGCTAGAAAATACGAGGACAGTTGTATAAAAGATTACTATTTAAAATTGCCCTCAAAATAATGTTAAACGCATTAAAGTAAATAGCTATATACTAGGGTATTCTGTTAATCGGCCTTTAGCTTAAATCGGTTAATCGCTCGATTTATTAACCGAGGCTTTGGTTTAATCGGTTTATAATCGGTTAATTTTGTAATTGATCGGTTAACCGATTAATAACGTTTTTTTTTATAAATTAGGTAATTTCAATAAACTAAAAAAAAAATAATTCATAAATAAGTTAACATATTTTTTAATTAATACATAAATAACATTTCTAATTTTTCGAATTTATTCTATGAGCTAATTTTCAGTTATGTATTTTATAAAGCCTTATGTAATAGTTCTATTACTTAAATTTTTAGGAATAGTCTGGTAGCGTATAAAGTCATTCCTAAAAATTTAAGAAAAAAAAAACTATTACAAAAAGCTTTATAAAATACATAACTAAAATTTAGCTCATAGAATAAATTCGAAAAATAAAAAATGTTGTATATAATAAAGTAGCTTATGAAGAGAAATAATTCCCAGATAATACATAAATAACATATATTTATTAAAAAATAAGCTGTTAGATCAATAGTTTAAGGACATCTTATGAAATAATCTTTTAAGCAAATAATTCTAAATGTTTTAGATTTAAGCAATTCTTTGCTTTCGTTTTGATGAAAATTGAATTGAAATTGCCTTCAGTTATCGTAGATGTTGGAGAAATCGAAAGTAACCCATAATAGACATATCTTTTGTATATGAGACGAAACAAATAATTAAAATCTCAAAAAAATATGTTATAATACTATAAAAAATTAAAAATGTTGTTACGCTGGATTGAAATTTCCTTCAGTTATCGTAGATGTTGGAGAAATCGAAAGTAACCCATAATAGACATATCTTTTGTATTTGAGACGAAACAAATAATTAAAATCTCAAAAAAATATGTTATAATACTATAAAAAATTAAAAATGTTGTTACGCTGGTTAATCGACGGAAATTAACCGATTAAATCGTTAAAAGAAAATAGCCAATTTTAAATTAACCGATCAGTTAATCGGGTAGTAATTAATCGGTTAACCGAATGACTACCCTACTATATACGTATGTAAGTTTAAAAGTAAAAATGAATACAAGTATAAAAGGATAAAAGTATAAATGTATAAAAGTATAAAAGTATAAAAGTATAAAAGTATAAAAGTATAAAAGTATAAAAGTATAAAAGTATAAAATTATAAAAGTATATAAGTATAAAAGTACAAAAGTATAAAAGTATAAAAGTATAAAAGTATAAAAGCATAAAAGTATAAAAGTATAAAAGTATAAAAGTATAAAAGTATAAAAGTATAAAAGTATAAAAGTATAAAAGTATAAAAGTATAAAAGTAAAAAAGTATAAAAGTATAAAAGTATAAAAGTATAAAAGTATAAAAGTATAAAAGTATAAAAGTATAAAAGTATAAAAGTATAAAAGAATAAAAGTATAAAAGTATAAAAGTATAAAAGTATAAAAGTATAAAAGTATAAAAGTATAAAAGTATAAAAGTATAAAATTATATAAGTATAAAAGTATAAAAGTATAGAAATATAAGAGAATAAAAGTAATAAATGGAATAAAAGTTTAAAAATAAAAATATTATAAAAGTATAAGTATAAGTTTATAAAAGTATTAAAGTAAAAAAGTATTAAATATTAAACTATAAAATCAAAACTGTTCAAAAGTAGAAAAGCATCAAAGTATAAAATTAAAAATTAAGCTTTTCCCTTTGATTACCTACATTTTTTATAAAAACCATTTGACTAGGTATACGTTTGTATTTAAATACTTTTTATCCTGACCTCTGTTTCGTGTTTGTACAGGAATTTGTGTTAGTATACAAAACTACTCTCGCAGTTTCACTTAAGTATAATGATTGCAAATTGAAAATGTGCACTCAACAGTTTTGGCAAATACCAATTTAAATGCAATACCACAAAAGTGCTTAACGCTTTAATTGTTCGTTTTTTTCGAACTTGTTTAATATCACTCTTTTATCCCCTCCCACATTTCTGCTCCTTTAATTTTAATTTCAATTTGTTTTTTGTATTTGATTTATTTTTCTCTTATGGTCTTTCAAACGGTTTGAAAGTGTGTGGGTTTTCTGGTGTAAAATAAGAAAGTTTTGGTTCTTTGAGTTTTCCGTTTTTGGGTTTTGGGTGTATGTTTGCTAAAATCTTTAATACTATTTTATTTGTAATTAAATTGGTTTTAAATTAATATTGACTTAGTGTTGGAAATAAATTAAGTGGGGTTTAATATAATATTTTTAAAAGAGAGCTTAGTGAAAAAAAGAAAATAATGAAGAAAAAAGTCATCCAATACATTTCGAATAGCTCAAGCGCGCTTCATCTACCTAAATTATACACAAAAGTTTTTTTAAATTTTTCCGACATAAAATTTTATTAATTATCTCTTTTAAGTCTTTAAGTCATTCCGTTTATTATAGTTTCGACAATATTGATATTAGACTCTATAGTATACATAAGTATATGCTAACTCCTTATGAGAAACAAAGCTTATTTGACAATGTCCGTATGTCCGTTGAAGTGGGTTTTCCGTAGACCCTAGATATGAAGTTCAATTCAGTTCATTTTATTTATCCATATAATTTCTTTACATTTATCAATTCTTATTTCTAGTCCTTATACTAATTCTTTAGTCTATTCCAAGGACTTTCATGGTTAGGCATCGGTCGTATTAAAATCAATCGCCCAATAAAGAGACCAACAAGATGGCCTACGTAACACCCCATTATGTCCCTAAGACCGTTTGCTCCCATACCAATAGCCTAAGCATCTCCATCTGGAATGAAGAGACTCCAAACCAAGCAGGAAAGCATCGACCATGAGATTCCTAATTACCTGTCGATACCATAATAGTTTTATCCTGCGATCGAGGCCCCCTTGCAAAATACCCTGATATGCGGAGTATATCCTCTAAGTTCTCCCAAATTTATCGTCAATGTGGCGATAGTATTTAAAATTTTCATGAAAGACAACCCCCAGGTATCTCAAACACGTAGAGAAAAAATATGTTTAAATATGGTCACCTCCAACAAAACTATTTTTACATAAAATTTTAAACATATTATGTTTAAATTTAACCATATTATTATCACCGACAACCATATTATGGTTAAATGTGTCCTCCATCATGAAGCCACAACCATATTATGGTTGCCTCTAAACATGTTATGGTTAAATATGACAATAATTTGTTTTTAAATTAACAATAGTATTTTCCTCTTCTCCAAGAGCAACATGCTATGGTTGAAAACCAACCATGCTATTATAAGTGTTAAACATATTTTAGTTATTATTGACCAAAACATGTTCGGAGACAACCATAATTTGGTTGTGCCCTCTTGATGGAGGACACATTTAACCATAATATGGTTGTCGGTGATAATAATATGGTTAAATTTAACCATAATATGTTTACAATTTTCTTTAAAAATAGTTTTGTTGGAGGTGACCCTATTTAAACATAGTTTCTCTCTGGGTGTACGATCCGAGGTCCCTATCAAACGGACCGATCTTTCTCAAACAAGGATCTTTCTATAGCTGAGAAATATGTACTTACGGCTTCCATTTAACATCATAGCAACCATTTTGCGTAGAGTCACTCCCCAATTGGAAAAATATTCCACCAGTGTTCCTAAGTAAAGGTTGAGTCGGTTAGTAACCGTTGTCGCCCTGAATATCATCCACAAGAATATCCACAAGAATATCGTCCGCGTATACCAAAAGCAGATCAGCCCCAGTTGGGTGCGGAAAGTCAGAAATAAATATATTCTACAACACGGGACCAAGCAAAGAACCCTGTGGTACTCATGCCAAAATCGACCTGTCGTCAGAGACAGCATCCCCCACTTGCACCCATCGTCGGGCATCTGTTATTCAAACCTCTTGACACAAAGTCAGTCAGGATCATCAGTGCATGGGAGGTGGAAAGACCACACCGGAAAACAAATAAGAAGTCATTCAAAACATTTGTATTCTATATTATCCCGTTCATCCTCGAAATAATAAAATATTCAAATAGTGTGCCGAAGGCCAATCAGAGCGCTCGTTCCAGTTTTATAAGCGGGAACGAATTGGGCCTTTGGAAAATAGCCAACATTAGGGCAATGATTAAAAAGTGCTGACAAATATCCCCATGCAACAACGTCAGTCTTCCCTAGCACGAAATATGGCACACCATCTATGCCACTAGATTTCTTAATAGATCTCCTTCTAAACGCCTCCCCGACCGACGCCAGGCCGGTTTGATTTCTGTCGAAAAATTCGCACCCTCGTTAACAGAATAATCCCCGCCAAATGTCGTCAATGGTGTCCCTGGCAAGAGTCGAAACCACCTCCCCGACCTTAGTCCGAAATGCGTCCGCATTCCATCCCATTCCATGCGCCTGAAACAAGAAGCGCGAGAGCAGAGCCGCTTTCCAAATATCAACAGTAACAGTAGAGCCGCTGCAGATTTCACCTTCATTAATTTCTTGTTGTGGACCTGTATCCTACCCAAGTACTGAGTTCATTGCTCACGTTCAAAAGAAGTATCGGCACCCTGTATAATCCTGTCAATATTGCGCACCTCATTCTTTATAATATTACATCTCCCCGGGTCACCACATCTCTGAAGCGTACGACGAAGTCTTTTCCTGCTGCCAGTAAAGTTAAGTACATACAACGGGAGTCTTAGCATCCCCCTACTACTCCAAACCCTTCTCGGATTCAAATGGTCAATGGCATTGCGAAAGGATACTTCCATAGAACCCACACACTCATCAGTCCTATCCCTAGTGGCGTTCCTATCGAGTGGCAATCACCTTCCTGCAAGATTCCCTCTAATCTTTTCCTAAATTTTCGCACATCCATCCGGTCGTCGTCGTATCTCACCGAGCGTTCATTTGCCACCAAACCACCGGCACAGAAGATGAATTCCACCAGCCTACGGTCAGATTCGTCGTTTCACCTCCGGAGACATTTCCCATCCAATAAAGTAATTTCAACTGTTGTTACAATCAAGGTTAAGTACGAAGATATCCAAGTCAGGATTAGTCATCAGGAAATCGCGAAGTTTGCGTCCACTCACATTAGAATAGGGATCCCCCCAGCACGGGCGTCTAGAATTGAAGTCAGACCCCATTACCATACAGGAACTTTTAGTGAGTACTAAAAGAACTCAGACTCAAAAATATCAGTCGACCTTAAATACATTGAGACAGCAATAATGTCATTATCGTCCGCCCTGCTTATCCTAGCAGCAGTGTTCTCAATAATACCCGTATCGAGGACTATCTCCTCACAACAATAAGTGTCCTTAATCAGAACCGCCGTACCACCAGCTCGCCCGTTCTGCCTGTCCCTTAAAAATACAGAGTATCCCGTAAAGCCTAATCTGTGGAGAGGACCAATATTGGCCTGAGCCAATAATAATATGTCCGGCTGTGTTTCGATAAAAATTAATTCAAAAATGCCTCCCGTGCTTAGAAATAATTGAATTGCCAGTAACCATTGAATTGATTGCTATTGAACTCAGTCTGATCGGTCCACAAATTTCTGAGATATGAGCAAATAACCACGACTGCCTCTAATTTTTCCCAAAAATCCCTTGTTGTTGCTGTTTTTTTTTAATTTTATTTTTATGTATATTTGGAGAACGGCAAGATCCAAAGTTCCCAAATAAGGTACTAGCATCTTGGTTATCAATACACAACATCCGATAAAATGTGTGCGGGATTGGACAAGTGAGCGTGGCACATAGTTGACTTATTTATAACTAAACCATAGTGAAGGTCCTATAAGATTCGGCATAGCCGATTATAGCACTCTTTTTGTTTTTATTTAAGTTTACAAATTACTTAATTTGATCATTAAAAAAATATCTTTGAAATACAGCCCGGAAATATATAATGAGTTTATTTTTTCATCTTAATCGAGCAATTTTAAATTGTAATTTTTTACAATACATCTAAAAATAAACTTTTAAAGCCTGTTACTCAATACAGTTTTATTCCATTAACACAATTCTTATATCGACTAAAAAAAAAAGGGTGATATCTATTTTAAACTTATGTAAAACGTATTTTATTCAGATGAACCGTTCCCAAAATATTCGTCAATAAACATAAAATAATTGTGACGGTCCACCCAGTGTACAATGTACATATCGCCCATATTCTGAAACATTGTCATAACTAAAAAAGATTAGTTTTATATAAAACTACTTTAAAGTTTAAAACTTGCACACAATATAATGGAAAAAGAAAATTTTATTCTTCTCTCATGAAGTACAATATCTTCATAAGAATGACTTACTATATGCATTTGTGATATTAAGTCGAATTTCTTATTTTTGACCTTTGACGTTTTTGTCGCAAATGAGCGATATATAAAATCATTTGCTTGATAAGGTTTAATTTTAAGTAATAAATATCGTGCTCAAATTTAAAAAAAAAAAATAAATATTAGGAGCAGAATTCAAAGTTTTGTGATATAAATCGATTATTTCTAAACGTATGGAACAGTTAATATAACATTTAGCATGGAAGTAGTTGAGGAATATTCGACTTGAGTCTCACACACATCACTAGCACATGTCCTTTGAGGTCCCTAAATAGCGTATTTGACCTTAACAAATTTTGAAATGGTTGCCAACTCCCTGGATTGCAAACATGTTTGTCAAAATTTAAATACTGTTAAAAAAGTGAGCCAGTTTCTGCAAAATTGTTCTTAATGTGACCGGTGTTTACTTTACAATTAATAGAAAAATTTTATTGAAAAATAATGAAGAACTAAGAAGGTAGCTATGTTGAAATTCCGGGGCCAAATAAAATTTCACACACTCGCCCACAGACCAGTATGGTCCATTGTGATTCCTTAGGACTAAAAAGAAAAGACTGAATAATAATATCGGACCAGAAAGAAAAACAACCCTACTAAATAAACAGTCGGCTGCTGTACAGCCAGGTCATTGCCATTACGAATCCCAACAGATTCTCGAGCAGAGATCCCTAGACATCTCCCAATTCGCCAATGAACCTACTACCTAGCCATCTCATCCGGCTTTTCTGAAGCTGAGGATAGTGACACAACCACAATACTTCCTATCATGATAATACTTGTCATTCTTCTTACCAGGGCTGTGGGGTCGTCAAAAAATAGATCTAACTACGCCTTGTAGTGATAACGATTAAACACGTTTAGAATCCGTTCTCTTATCTTCCCAAAATACAAGAACTTTGGAGGTCTGACTGTATCCATACATGTATAATCCTCCATTTCCTAGCGTAGTCTCGCGAACTTATCGGCCATTTCACTAGTGATGTTGCAGTTACTTGGTACCCATCGTATCCTCAACAATATACTCAACTAAGACTTTCCTTAGAGGTATCGTACAATCATCCACTAGCTTGAAATTCAAGATAGTGAATGAAGACCTCCAAGGTAAACTCCATGCCTCTAATTCTTGAGCAATCAGTTAAAATAGCAAATCCTTCATACAATCTGCCCTGACCAACCCCTCATAGACGAAAACTTCACCCTTGAAAAATACCCAAGGTCGACAATAGTGCCCATATAATCTGTTGACACGGGAGGGCCCAGGCAAGAGATTTTGATATATTAACTGGTACATTTTCTTAGTGCCACATCAACCATGCAAGTTAAATTTGTGTGTATCTATTCCGGAAGCTACGACCCTTCTGAGTCCGGAATAGTACCAGCATATCCAATATAATTTTTCAGGGAAAGTTCGTGCAGCCAATATCTCAAGGTTGTCAGGGTACCTCGGGTTGCTGTAGATTCCAGGAAGCCAAATATGCCTTACACTAGCTGCGATTAGGCAGTGGACGTTATGGTAAACATTTAAATGGAGAGGAGTAAGATAAAGAATGTCGAGGCAAGTTTTTGCTGGTAACATAGGGCGAAGTTATTTCTGCCTTCTACTGAAATTAAAACGTTGCCAGATTTAAGATGCGTAGAAAATAAGTTTGAATCTTTTAACTCAAGTTTTTTTTATTTGGCCTTAGATTTTTTACTTCTAAAACGTGTCGAAACAACTTTCATTTTCCTTTTGCTTTTTGCTCAAAGACTCAAAAAAATCCTACATTAATTTAACATATTTTTTTTCGCACAAATGAATACAAAATTATAATAAATACTCATAATAAAATTATGAAGTCTTTTATTAATTGCGACATTTTTAGCAAAACTAAAAAAAAAAAAAGCAAAATCTAACAAACTGTAAGATCAAACAATAATCAAAATAAGTTAGAGGACTATATTTTGCCGAATCTTGGATACCATCCACCGACATCTGGAACATTTCAGGAGTGGACATTATTTATTACAATATTTATTATACTTTTACGCCTACTTAAGAGTTTTAGGAGAGTGGGCTTTATATGGGAACTTTGGTAAGAGTGAACGTGTTTTCAAATGGACGGACATGGCTTAATCAACTTATAATATGTGTATACTGTTTCGCCAGAACAACTTTTATAAGTTTGTTTTTCATTTTTATTATTTTTATTTTGATTGAATTTTTTAAATGAATTATTAGTTTCAAATCACTGCTAAATGTATTAATAAAAGACAAACGTCAAGAAGCTTGGGAAATTATTTCCCAAATGTTATATTGTAAAGTATTTAAGAACTATTTTTAAAATAAAGTTAAATTCTGTAATCTTACTGAAAGCAACCGGTCGTGTACTTTTTTCGAGTGTGATTTTGATTAAAAAAGAATTTAAAAGCAACCCTAAAAACAATTATTAAATATTAAATTTAAAAAACTCCATAAAAAATATTTAGGAAATCATATACTGTATGGGGTCTTAGATGAATATTAAAAAAGTTTCACACGGAACGACAAACTTAGTATACCCTCGTTCACCACTAGTGGTGGAGTGTATAATAAAGGAAAGAAGCTAAGCAAAAAAATCTACATACATTTGAATAGTTTCCAATTATAACCTGACATTAATTAGCATTTTCATTGAATGCACAAACGAATACAATTTAACACACACGCACACACACACTGACGCATTCCAACAAACAAAATGGAAATAGAACCAATGTTTCCTCTACACATCTGTGTTGTAGAACTGTATATGTGTTTTAAAAAAAGAGTTAAAAAACAAAATGTTTGAATGCACTGAAACATCGGAAAAATATTTCAACAATTGAACGAACGAGAACCATTTTGATAAAGTTATTATGCATAACATACCCATACGAGAACAAATACCTATAAATACATACATTTACATTGATGTGGAAACACATTCATAGAAGACATATATTTTTAAAAGTTATAAGAGTACAGGTTTCTCCTTCGCTTTTGTTTTCTTATTTTTATACCCTCCACCACCACTGTTGTGAATGAGGGTATACTAAGTTTGTCATTCCGTGTGAAACTTTTTTATAATACATCTAAGACCCCATAAAGTATATATATTCTGGCTCCTTGAGTAATTCTAAGTCGAATTAGCCATGTCCTTCTCTCTGTCCGTCTGTCCGTCTGTTGAAAACACGCTCACTTTCGAAAAACGCAAAAGAAAAGAACAAACTTGGTCTCAAATTGCTGGTAGTTATCCTAAGCAGTTTGGGATTGAAATTCAGCAACATCGGTTTAGCAGGATCAGAACTATGAATCAAAATGTGGAACTACTACCCAAAAAAAAAATTGATAATTTTGATACAAAAACTAACATAAATGGTGGAATAATGCATTGAATGACATACATGAATTGGCGTTATACGACTGCACATCAAACTGTAAAATTTCGTGAAGATCGGTCCATAATTGACCATAGGCCCCATATAAACCATTCTCGCGGAAAACAGTTTAGTACGCCTAAAATCGTAATAAATAACGCTAGCATACTTAAATTTGGTACGTCACAGTTTTATAGCACCAGAAATCACACTATAAAATTTTTTGAAGATCGGTCCATAATTTACACTAGGTCCCATATAAACCCTGCTTCCGAAAAACCGTTTAGTACGCCTAAGACCGTATTTAATAATGCTATCAAATTAAAATTCGGTACGTCACAGTTTTTTAGGACGAGAAATCACACTGTCAAATTTCGTGGAGATTTATCCATAATTTACCATAGGCCCCACATAAACCCTACTCTCGGAAAACAGTTTATTGCGCCTAAGACCAAATAAATCCCACTTTGGGAAAATAATTAAATTCACCTAAAACCATCACAGATATAGATATTGCGGTGAAATTTTTTACTTAAATTCATATGGCCAGAAAAAATATCATGCAAATTTGTGACATTTACTGTTAACGCTAAAACTAATTACACTGCTGTATTAAAATTTATTCTAATTTATTTTTTGTCATACCAGAAATCAGTCTTTAGAATTTTGGGATGATTGGTCCATAATTTACCATAGGTCCAATACAAATAACGCTCATAAAAATTGTTTAAGTTCGGCTAAAACTTTTACGAATCATGATATTTTACTCAAGCCAGTTCAAAGTTCTAACAAGAAACGCATAAAATTTTCTTATTGTCGGTCAATAATTTAATTCAGGTCTAAACCGCAACAAATTTTAATGCTGACGCTCGTTTTTGTTAAGCTTAGTTAATAATATATATGTATTTATCATATATGGCCCACTCCTGTCGGTGGAGGGTATCAAAGATTCGGCACTGCCGAATATAGCACTCTAACTTGTTATTGTATTAATTGTTGGGTGATAGAGATGCAATAAAAATTGTAAGTTTTTGAGAAATAAAACAGGAAAAAGTGATAAAGAGGAAAAATGACTGTAAAAATGAGGAAAAACGAAGTCTGTTCGAAAACAAAAACTTATGCAGCAACTAAAACTCAGTCATTTACAAACATCAATAGGTATAGGTATGTATAGGTATGTATGTACGTATGTCTGTTACAGTTAGTGGCTAGAAAAAGGTTAAATCACTTACCATATAACTAATATTTTATGAAAATATAATAATTTTAATGACATTAGTTAACTTCTTTACCAAGGTAATTTATTTTAAGAAGAGAGTCCTTTTTGTTGTTGAATTCAATGGAAATTTTAAATGAAATGGTTTATTTACATAGAGATGGACTTCAGTTAAAAACAAAACATTTATTGTGTAAATAAATACTTCGCTTGACATAGGCTTATTTGAATAATATATTTTTCTATAGAAAGTGACGTTTTGTATAAAAAAGATTTTTTTGTTGGTAAATAATGGCCTTATTCATAAAAAGTATATTATGTTATAGCAGGTTTATGTAACGAATTTTCTATGAAAATTTATTCAATAGCCCTTTTTTTAATCAAAAATATTTTTTATGAATATGGGGGTAAATATTTATCATTTGTGGTCAAAAAATACTTTAAACTGTATAAAAAACAAATAAATTTAAAATAAGAGATCTTTTTAACAAACAAACTTTTATTTAAATGCGCACAAAAGTACATAACAAATAAACTTTTACTTTAAAACTTTTACCATAAACTTATACGTCATTTCACAATTTATATGATATTAAAGCTTGTCGTGAGATTCAAGTTCTCCGTATATACTTAGTTTGCAAATGTTAATAGTTTAAATCAATCACTTCGGGTTATTTAATTTACTTTTTTTTCTACACAAGTCAATCTCGCGACATACTGTTATATCATATTCAGTGTGTAATGAAGTTATAAGTTTTAAGTTAAAGTTTATTTGTTACTTTTGAGCGCATTTAAATAAAAGCTTGTTTTTTAAAAAGGTTTTTTACTTTTAATTTATTTTATTCGTTTTTCCTTAACGCTTGTTTTTAAAAAGGTTTTTAATTTTTATTTATTTAAAACTCGCATTCGTATTCTCAAAAAGTCCTTTTATCTGATACTCATTTGTAGGCAAGTATTAAAAAGAAAGCCCTTTCATTTGAAACCAACATTGTAGGAATGCACTAAAAATAATTAGTCCACCATCTTGGGTGTTCCACCATGTTGGATTTAGAATAATGTCTCACAGCTAACCAGGTATTGTGAACCAAACTGAATCTGTAGTCAAAATTGTAGCTCAATCAGTTAAAAATATCTGCTCCAAAATTCAGTAACAAGGTGTGGTATTCCCCCTATTGGATTAAGAGTGATGTCACTTTATTTTTCGAGTCATTCTTAGCAAGCCCTTTTCTTTGATACATACATATATTGTAGGAGTGCATTAAAAACAGTTAGTCCGAAATCTTGAGCTTGCCGCCATGTTGAATTTAGAATGACGTTACACAGTTTTCCATGAATTGTCATCCAAACTGAACGTATATACAACATTTCAGACCAATCGGATGAAGTTATATGCTCCAAAATTGAGTTGCAAGATTTCACCCGAACAGACATACATACATTTAAAAAATGTAAAAATATTTCCCAGCTAGCATAGGCTGTTTTTTTAGACGATTATGTTTAATATACAACTCCTAAAAGAATCTTCTGATGATTATCTGACGATAAATTTTTTTTTTTTATTTATAAATTTTTGACACGCTCGTCTTTTAATCATGGAATGAATCTTTTGCGACTCTCTGTAAGAGTCATAAAACAATTACTGAGCTACCTAAATAAGAGCGTTTTTGAAATATGAAAATTGTATTGCCAATACAATTTCAACAAAACAAACCGACCTAAAATATGATTTTCCGATAGGACGGTGTTGTTTTCGCGACCTTAAGGCTTGTTTCATATAAATTGTATGAAAATTATAAGTTTTGACATGAAAAAGACGCTTGATGCCCTTATTTAGGTAGCTCAGCTATACGGCTGAGCATTTCACGAGTTGTAAAACAATCCCTTCAAGAGTCTCATACGATTCTTGGCATGCCTATTGAAAGACTCGTTAGATAATCTCTACATACCTCGTAAACGGTTTCCTTTATGATTAATATAAGAGACTTTCGCTGTGCTATGGAAGAATCTGTCATACCAATTAGCACGTGTAACAGTTTCTCCAATGCGAGGAATCGTCTACAATTAAAAAATGAGCTCGTCGACGATCAAAAACACTCTTCATGAGATTCCCAGTATACTCCTAGACGATTGAAAATGCTAGCTGGGATAAAGTTTCAAAAAAGGTTTTTAAAATCTATGTATTTGAAAGAAAATTACTTCACAAATTTTGGAAATGTTTTTTTTTTTATGTACAACACAACCCTGTGAAGAACGTGTAACACGTACTGAAATATTTGTGGCATACTTTTTGAGTATCTGGTACTCGGAACTCTAAATATATACGTTTTAGGTTTACTTTTATAAAGCCATGGCCGCTTTTTCATTGCCTACCACCAACGCATAATGTCTATGACAAAGTTATAAATTGTTTGAAAAATTAAAAAAACATTTTGTATTTTATTGTTTTTTCTTTTATTTATAATAGCTTAAAGAATAATATAATTTTAGTAATAATAATAATTAAACTAGTGGACAGTTCCAGCAAAAAGTCTACTTTTTGTAACGTAACGTCAGAAGTAATTTAAATTGTTTCTAAAAAACTTGTATATGCATAATTTACTTTTTTATATTTTGGTGTAAAGCGCAACAAGCACTACATTAAGTTACAAAAGTTATCCCTTTTGAACAAGATGGTCCTAAAATACTAGCGTATTTGCTTTCTGAAACTACTGGGCAAATATTAAAACAATGTAAGCTAAGCTTAAAGATAATATTGTTGCCGATTTTCGGATTTTTTTTTAACTAAATATGGTAAACCGTTTTTAAGTTATTCCAATATATGTAGTGAAAGTGCCTTTATTCTGGACATAACGGTATATCTTTTAAAGTCAAGCTGGTAGAGAAAAATGGAGATTAGATTTGAAATCAGCGATCTCAGATTAGTAAAAATTTGCAATACAGAACCAGGCCGCAAAATGAATGTTCCCTAGTGTAGTCAAGTAACACAAAGATTTTCTTGAAAAGTTTAAGAAACAACTGAAAAAATAATTCACCAATTACATACATATGTCAATTATTCTTATATTGTGTCTTTGGCGGTCTTCATAAAAATATCAATAACCCTAGGGGAAATGGAACTAACACCAAACATGTCACGAGATAGCTTTAAAATGATAGGGAACGGTTCGAGTTCTAACACTTTATATGAAGGAGACTTGTCGTTGGTTTAACATGATTATGTCCTACGAGGGGGTTAATTGGCACCTTTTTGACACTTTGTAATAGGTCACTGAAATAACGTAAATGGACACATTCAATTTCGAATAAAATTATGCCTGTCGCAGATATTTTTCCAAATGAACTATTTAATATAATAGATCCTCTTCATTAAAAATGACACGACCAGAGATAATCCGCCACTACCCGCACAAAATCCAGTCACATGACTAGTTTTGTGTCAGTTACCTTTCCTCTGAAGTAACTGCACTTTTAACACATTATAACTAGTCAATTCGCTCCTTTTTATTATAATATTGTGTACACTGGTCACGGGATAAGTGCTCTAAGAATAATTGACACAAATATCCCGCAGGGAACTTAGTCAAGCACAACTGCTTCCAATCCTAATCATTTGCTCTTTAGAAAATAAGTCAATTAAAAACACCGATTGAATAATTTTAAATTTAATGTAACGAAAAACTATAGTTTTCGACTTAAGATCTTTTTGCCAAACTTCAAATATATATTCTTCTCATTTTCAAATACTTTTTAGTGTACATGTAAACACATTTTGGTACATTTCAGTCATACATGTTAAATTCCAATTAGAATTAGCAATTGATGCAATTGGTTTATATTCTCTAATTCATCAAACAATTAGAATTAGTTCAACTAATTCCCATTAGATAATTGAAATTTTTATTCCAATGTTAAAACTAATTGGAATTAGTGGCCATTAGCAAAACAAATTGGTTTACCTTTACAATTTTAAATCTAATTGACTTCTGATAATGCAATTAGATATTCAATTAGCTCGAATTAGAATCAATTATTTTGATATTTTCAAAAAACAAAAAAAAAATTAAATATTCATAATATGAATTTCACACATATATATATTACTTATGTACATATATTACATACATGCACACATATTTAACGTACGCACTAACTGTTTAATAACTACAATGACCGGGTATATTCGCTTTCAGCAATACGAGCTTTTCAAAAGAAAAGTCCGTCAAGCGACCCCGCCTTGGACTCTTAATAATGCCCGCAAAGGAAAATAGTCGCTCCACAGGGCCTGAAGACGTAAGCGGTGTGTTGCAAAATAGTGCTATTTCCTTTAATGTAGGATATTTGGACCATATATTGAAAGTTTTATCAGGATCATTCAAATATTGATGCATCATATTCGAAATAAAATGCAGGCTTTCAGCCCCCTCTGTCAATTTTGACAATGAAGCAGTACTTTCTTCTGCAAAAATGTAATATGATTTAATAAAAATACCATATATGTATATGTGTCACTTATGCAGAACTTACCACCATCACTGAAATCATGTTTGCACATACAGTGACTTACATCATTATTCGTCCACTTCAATAATTCTTTGGAAAACATTAATTTTTATCAAAATAATTGATTCTAATTAGAGCTAATTGAATATCTAATTGCATTAGCAGAAGTCAATTAGATTTCTAATTGTAAAGGTAAACCAATTTTTTTTGCTAATGGCAACTAATTGCAATTAGTTTTACCATTGGAATAAAAATTTCAATTATCTAATGTGAATTAGTTGAACTAATTCTAATTGTTTGATGAATTAGAGAATTCCACAAAAGAAGGTTAATTAGCAATCATTAGCATTATCTAATCATTACTTAACATCTTTGATTTCAGTACAGTGCAATTTTTATAGTTAAAAATTATGATAAACTCTTTCCAACATTTCAGTTAATTTATCTTTTTCGTTGCATATGTTTTTTTTACCAGTAAATTACTGAGAAATACTCTAAAGATAACAGCTTTTCGTGTATAAATTGTCTAAATATTTCTTATAAATTTTTTGTGAATCATGATTTAACCGCAATGTGCAACCAAAAAAAAAAAAAAAAAAAAAAAAAAAAAGCCATTTCATTCTGAATATTTGAAGATAAGAGTATACCAGCAAACAAAAACTTTGAATAATATGGTTTTCTAAGCATTTGGGTACTTTAACCCTAGATTGGCATACTTATATTTACCCCTTTCTTAATTAACTTCGGTGAATCAACGAACATCATATTTATTTACATTTACATAATTACGTAACAATGTATATTTTCAACTCAGGGTGTGTGTAAATTCAACTTAGGATGTGGGTAAAATGGTAGCAAAGTTCTTTGGCGAATTAAAATTGTCAACGCTAATGTCTAGTGTCAAAATTTATACTAGCCCCCAGGCATAGATTACATAGATATGAAACTCCCTTAAAATTTAAAAAAAAACATACTTACCTCTTCACACATATAGAAACTGTGTGAATTCAACACACTGGTAAAAGTTCACCTCAATTTTTTGACATATTTTTTGTAAACAATAAACAATTAAAAACAAATTTTTTATAAAATTTTTTTGATGTGTTTCTTTACAATTCTTTAAAATAAATTTTAATTTTTTGCATTTAAAACAATGTCTAAACTTTTATTTCTAAAGTCCCAACCATAATATGCATATGTTAGCTTAAAGTACTGTCAAAAATTAACGAAAAGTCTGTCAAATGCATAAGAAAATTAAAAGAGACTTTAAGGTGGCCATAATGTACTTACATAAACTTAAGATACATGTTGAATATTTGTGCAATAATTTGCTTTCTTGCGAGTACTTCAAATAAAGAAGTACCAAAAATTACAGCCCTGTATTTGTTTATTTTATGTTTTATTTAATTTGCCAGCAACATTATAAAAAGAAAAAAATTGGTGATTGTTGTACATACTTATTAATAAAAAATGGATACAAAATTTAAATATGTAAAATTCCTCTTTTTTTAAATTGTATTTTTTTAAATATACATTTCAATTTATTTTATTTTTTTGTAACAACGCACAAACAGCTGATTCCGTACGGAATATGTGTTCAGTTTGGCACTTTGCTTAAGCAAATGACATTTGACGAAACTTAACGAAAAGTTTCATTAAGTACATTATAGTTGGCCACATATGTTTTATATGTATTCGCACATTTGCTTAAGTTGACTTAAGCTGCCTAATGCACATTATGGTTGGGCCTTAACTGTTCTTGGCGCTGGTTCCTTATAATTATAAAACGTAAAAAAACCAGTTACATTCGCGTTCTTAATTGTTTCCGTGGGTTGTTCGTATGCGTGTTGATGAGCTTGTTCTTTAAGCGTGGGGTAAAAGAGCAGTGTATATCTCAAGTTTTTACAGCATAAAATTTATACCTTTTATAAACAGCGGCTGACCAAAGTCTAATATGGAATTATGGTAACCAGTATGTATACTGACTCCACCATACATGGAGTGGGTATTATGGGCTTGTTCTGATATGTGTAACACATAAAAATATTGGTTTCGACCGTAATTTTAGCATACTAATCGGCTAAGAATTACCTCCTGAATCGACCTAACGATGTCCGTTCATCTGGCTGGCTGTATTACCTTTGTATGCAAATTAAAGTTCACAATTTTGATAAAATTTGGTACCAATTTTTAAATTTTCATAAGGACGAATAGCAGGAATCGGCACATACCTTCATAAAGCCCCCATATAAATGTTTTCCCAGAATAGAACATGTTCTTCTTTTATATAAACCATTTTATTATGCTGGTATTTCGATTGAACTTGGACCAGAAATGTTTTATTCAAACCTTAATCATTTAACCAAATTTTTAATTGAATCGGACTTTAGCTGACCACAGCTACCATAAAAATACCGTCCCCCCAATATAGCTTTTATTGCCATAACAACCTTATAAATATTGGTAGTGACATGAAATTAGGAGACTATGACTTCAATGTCATGACATGTAGGTCCAGAATTGACTATAGGTCCCATACAACCGCTTAACAAAAAATCTAATTCAGATGTAGATATCTAGAAAATCGTAGAACTCGTATAAGTACATGTGAGGGCTATAAATTTAAATATGGAATGTTCGTTGGGTTTAATAATACATTAGCAATTTCGGAAATTTTTTTTTATTTTTATACTTTTGTATGTATTGGAAAATTTGTATTTCAAAAATTTTGATTGAGAAACAAATTTTCAAACAAGATATACAAAATAGAAGAAATAAAAAAAAAATAAATAATATATAAATAAAAAATAGTGTCTTAAATAATTTTTAAAAGGAACCATTTCTGGGATAGTTAATTTTGTGAGTATGCTTTGAATATGGAAATTTTCATTTAGGGACATTTTTTTTTTGTACACAGGTTTCAAAGGGATTTAGTTCCTCAGGAAGATTCTGAAATTGGGATCTAATTGGGGTCAAAAATTTATACGAAAGGAAAAGGAACAGGAACGAATATTGGTTTAACACGAATGGAATTTTTGGGAACTTGTAATTTAAATTTGTGTAATATTTCTAAATACATCGTGATCCTCAGTATCTTCCCCAATTCAATTAACAAATACATCTAACTAACATTAAAATAATTTAATATTAACTAGTGAAACATATCCTAAACTCTAAATTAAAAATTATTTCGTATCCCATTATTCTTAACAAATATTTAAAATGTAATGTAAAAAAAAAACCACTAAAACAAATATCGGCATCTAATTTAATTCTAACTTAATTTTATTAATGCTAATTTAAATTTATCTCTCTATCAAATAATTTTGTTAATTTTATTTTTTTGTTGTTGAATTTAACTTTTACTTTATTTTAATTTTGACTTAACTTCATTCATTCATACTTACATATACGTTATAAACCCATATAACATAAAAAAATCATGAGAATTTAACATTCAAAATTGTTAAAGTCAAGTTCAGCGTTTCATCAGGCTTGTTGACATCGTTGGATTTTGTTTGGTGAGTTTATGTAATAAAATTATATATGAAAATTCTTTAATTTCTATAAATATTCTAAATTGAATGTAAAATAGTTTTGATACGAGTTGGAAATTGTTGCAAAACGGTTATGTTATTAACATAACATTTTTTTTTTTTATTTCTTTAAAAATTTTATGTAAATGACATTTGTTATAACCATTAATTAAATTGTTTTTTTTTTGTTTTGTTTTATTTATTTCAATTTATAATATTTGAAGAATTTATATTTAAAATATTTATCATTCAATATAACATAAATTACATTCTACATTATATCTTACATACACTTTGTTATTTGTGCTAATTTGTTCCATTTACGAAGAGAAAAAAAAAAAAGTATAAATACTTATTTTATAAAAATAAAATGATATTTCAAATTAATAATATTATGTTTTCATAATTTTTCAAGTTGCAATAATGAATACAGAATTTTTATTTATATATATTTCATGAAAAGTTAAACACATGTAGTTAGGGGATCATTTTAGGGCTATCTTAAATGAAAATACATGAAGATAGAAAGGAAGGGAGGGTAGAGAAAGAGAAAATATGACACCATTTTCTCTTGACTTTAAGAGTTCAGACGTACTTTTGTTTATTTTCTTTGTTATTATTTTTTTGTAAGTAATATTTATGTGAAGCTACCTTTATTTTAAAATGTATGTACGGTACTTAACCTATTCGGGAGTAGACAAGAACACCACCCCAAACCCTGAGCACGGTCGGTAATAATAGGTAGCGCAGGTCTACTAAAAGGATAGGGCTTGATGTATGAATCGTTACATACATGAATCTTAAACTAATAACATAATTTTTTTTTGATGCGTCCATGATTGTATGTTCATTAGTCCCAAATAGGGAACACTCTAAAAAATTTGTATTTGGTTATGGGTATTATGTAGTCCGGCTTTCTAACTTGTTATTTATAATATTATAAATATCATTGAGGTTGTGAAATATTCACAGCAAACAGTACAGCTTGATGTGTAGTTATGAATTATATTTAATTAAGCCCATTCTCAAATATATATTGCAACAAAATGCTTAAATATCATTCACAATTTAAAGCATTTCAAAAAAAGTGAACTTTTTGTGAATTTCTTAACAAAATTCAAATAAAATCGATATTATTTTGCAGACCTTTTATTTATGTTTGCTGGGAATGTGGGGAGTATTTATTTTATCAAAAGTTATATTCGGGAATGAAATATTTATTAATAATTAATTCATTTATTAATGATGTGCTAATAATCCCAATCTTTATTTATGATTCTAAACGCTGAAATTTATTGGTGTGGGAAAGCTTGTTTCTTTGCGCATTTCTTTAATACTATTTATTTTATACTAACACACTGATATAATTTTTACTACCACATTCTCATTACTTAAGTTTTTTTTTGACAACCGACTTAGGTTTTTGATAAGCGAGTTTCATATCTATTAAAGGGCTGCATAAATAACTTCATTCATGAACATACTGAAATGTTTATTCAACGAAGTTCGCATTCAAATAAAATTCAGACCACTGAACAAACTGTTGTTTTATTCATGCTACTAGCAAACACATTTCGTTTCATATGGTAAACACAAATGTGCTATTTTCATAACACAAGTGTTTGAACGAGTAGTAAAATTTATATGAAAAGCACTCAGTTTTTTGAGTGTTTTTATATAAAATTTCCTACTCGTTCAATCACTTGTGTTGTGAAAACAGCACAAAAGACTTTGTTAAATGAAACAACTTTTGTTTTACAAAAAAGTGAATTTATGTTTGTATATATATATATATATATATATGTATATATATGTATATATGTATATATATATATATTTGTGCCTTATAGGAAGCCAAACCACTTGACCGATCATCTTGTATTTTCACAGAATATAACTGTGACCTTGGAAGAGACATTAGGCTATATAAAGTTGAGATTGGACAAAGGAGCGATGCCACGCCCATACAACCCATAATTTAAAATCGTTATTTCTTAGGCATTTTTTGGCATAGATGATGATATTTAGTACATATGGTGTTAGTATGAATAGAAATAAGCTCCATGAAAAAAGAGGGCGGAGCAACGCCCTTTTATAGAAAAAGTAAAAACCACCATATATAATCAACTACTTTATTCACCTCAACAGTGTCAAACTTTTACTTTGCTACCGCTTAACACACACCCTTAAGGCTGAGTTAGGTGAACGTTGCTGTACCCGTAACTTACAGTAACGAAATCCTTACACGTTGGTGCACTTATAGAACATCTAAAAACGTGTCATATGTTTTTCACATAAAAAAAAGTGATGGGAAATCAAAAGGTTTAAATGTTGACCGCTGTGCAGAAAAAGTACCAAGTGATTAAAATGGTATTAAAACAGTATTTAGTGTAAGTAAAACAACATTAATAATTTAATATGTGATATTTATATTATAGATTTACAATAAACAAATATGTATTTTAGCATATACATACACATTTCCATGTATTATTTTGTAAATGTAAATAGACAAAGCAATATTTTTTAACCATTTAAAGCCTTTTATATATTTCTCATTTCTATTGTATGTGCATTAGGGATATAACCATTTGCATTTTTTTGCAAATATCAAAAAGGACCTATCATAGTGAGATAGTGCATAAAAAAATATGAAGAAATGTGCCTTACTTTTTTCGCGAGCGTTCAAAAAGGTTCGTCACCGATCGCGATGAAGTTTTAGCTTATAATTGTTTTCAGTTTTACAGGAAATCCATAATTCTAATGTCGAAAGCCATGCTGGTCTTTGCATTTCGTGTTTTTTTTATGAAATGGCGATTCCTTGCATTCCAAAAAAAGAAACCAAAAAAATGGTACAAGGGAAGGATACCTACCATAAAAATTTATATTACAATTTATGCGACAAAAATATAACGTAAAAATACATATATTTTTATTAATATTAACTTCTTAGATGTTCCCACAAATATTTTTTGGGGAAGGACTCCCACCAAAAAAAAATCAATAGTCAAACTAAAAAAACAAACAATTTTATGTAATGTTATTGTACGTTTTCTCTGCGTTATCTGCTTTTTACTTTGTAATAAAAATTAAAAAAAAAAAAAAAATGTTTGGTGTTTTAGAAATTGCATTCGGTGCCGAAGGTTTTTGGACCGAAATGACCCCTGATATCGATTTTTAATATCAGTATAACATTGCCCATACCGTAATGCTAGGTTCTTATTTTGGTTATAGCCCTAATGTGCATTTGCATTTGTTTATTTTATACTTCTAAGCATATGTATATTTATAAATATGGAAATATGTTGTATTGTAAGTCGTTTTGTCGAAAGTCCATAGATATACTGAAAAAAAGTACAAAAAAAGAGCGAAAATACACGCATTCAATTTAACATAGAAGCAACCCATCACTGTTTTGTAAAAAGTAATTTCTTTTGTAGATAATAACTTTTTGTGTAAGAGGGGACTTTTTCGTATAATAAATTACTTTTTTGTTGAAAAATTCACTTTTTTTGTTAAAATTGAGTTTTATGGAAACTGAGGGCAGAGGACTTGTATCCATCAATTCAATGATGTTTCCCTAACTGCTTGGTATATTTGCCATGAGTTATACACTACAAAAATAAAATGTTCTGTATGTAAACACATTTCAAAAAGCGAACAAAAAAAAAAAAAAATAAATAAAATATTAAGTTGGTCATATAAAAATGGAACACACATTTGTTAATCAGACAGACTAATAGACATTTGGAACACAAAATGGGAACTAACATGGAACATTATGTATTACTAGTACCATTCTACTCTACTCCACATCACTCCACTCATATAATAAGATTGTAGTGGTGATAGTTGCTCCTTTTGTGCTTTCACTTACTACCAGCAAAAAGTTTTTTCTATTTTTTGCTAAATGTATGTGCTCATTGTATTTTCTATTCTCTTACACTGAAATTCATTCTCATTCACACAATTTCAACTGGAGCAAAAAGTCATTGCACGCTTACGAATTGTTGTAATTACAATTGTTAAGTTACCTCTGTATTCACAAACATGAATTTATACTTACACATACAATAACGACTGACTGCTATAACTTGAGCAACTAAATACAGCATTTGACAGAAAAAAGGTATACTTATTGTGGACACATTTATACACTTTCGCTTAAAATGTAAGTACGAATGAGAAGTGCTAAATGTTAGAAAAGATGTAGTAGCACATGAAAACAGACGAAGTTTATTGGAGAATAACAGTGTCTTTTTATTGCAGTAGAAGCCGTAAGTTTTTATACAATTCCATTAAAAACAAAAAATAAAAAATTTGTGTCATATTTTTCCTTTTGCAATATTTTTAAGGCCGGGTTATTGAGATGTGGATTAAATTTAAACTTAGTTCAACTCTGGAACTCGTATCCGATAAAGACCAAAATTTTTATTAAAACTAAGCTATTCCGTCAACATTTTTATACAAACTTGATAATGGCGGCTCAAATCTTTTTGCAGATTAAATAAACCTAATTTAACTGAGATCTCAAAAGCCCAGCCTAATGTTACTCGCATTCTTAAAGTTTTTTGGCCGAACACTATCTCCAATGATGAGCTATGGGTAAGAACTAGCCAACCATTAATAACTGAAACCATCAAAACACGAAAATATCGATGGCTTGGGCATACTCTTCGCAAACCAATGACCAACATTACAAGAAAGGCGATGGAATTCAACCCTCAAGGCAGCAGAAGAGGTGGTCGACCAAATAACACCTGGAGACGTAACACAGAAAAGGAAATCCGTGATGCTGGTTATTCCTGGAGCCAGATCAAACGCCTGGCCGAAGATAAGGTTGAATGGAAGAAATTTGTTGTGGCCCTATGTTCCTCTTAGGAATTCGCAAGGATTATATATAATGTTACTAAAGTTCGATTGTCTTGTTTATTAAAGGATTTACAGAATCAAAGTTTTGCACTCAATATAAAAAGCCACGTGTTAATAGAAATCAGCAGTTACATAAATAGTCCATTTTAATAAAAAAAATACCTTAATTTCATCCAAAAAGTCAAATTTTCCCATAAAAAAAAAACTTTTACACAAAAATCACTTTTATACCTTTTTTCCTTTTTTACACAAAATAATATCTCTTTACACCAAAAACATCGTTTTACACACAATAAATTACAGTTGCACTTTTTATGCAAAATTTAAATTTTAGTTTTTACACAAAAATTACTTTTTCCATAAAAAAATGGGTTTTTAAACAATCCACAAAAAAGGGTGTCTTTACATAAAAAATTAACTTGTTTCACGAAAATAAGCTTTACACAAAATAAAATATTTTTACCAATAAAAAGACTTTTTACGCACAAATGTTGGTATACCTTTCACACAAAAATGTAAAATAATGTACTTTTAAGCACAAAAATGCACTTATTAACAAGCGAGTCACTTTTTACGCAAAAATATTCGGTATTTATATAAGAAAGTTAATTCTAACACCGAAAAAACGCGTATTTAAAAAAAGGTCATTAAACCCTAGAACCCTAAAACCTGCCTGTGAGGCATAACCAGTGTGGCCATTTTTGCAGTTAAATTTACCATTAAAAATTGTAATTTAGCTGCTAAATTTTCATTTAGCACTTGGCATTTTATTTAGCATTTAAAAAAAATCGTTACTTAGCTGTATATTTTTTAAATTTGGACGAATAGTTCTATTGATTTTACTTAATTTTTTTTTTATATATTATAATAAATTTTGACTTAAAATAGTTGTACCTAAAATAATTTCGTATGAAAAGATGATCCATTTTCTTATGTTAAGAAACATCTTAGCAGTATTTAAAAAAAATAGAATATTCAGGGAATTTAAATAAAACTTATTTATATATTATAAAGGTCAAATAAAATACAATATAAAATTTATTCAGGAAATATTAGAAATGCCCTTATCATGTTGATTGTAAATATTACTTGCCCTTTGATATAACGATATAAAAGTACAAGGAAATTTTACTTTGTATTTAGATAAAAATTCAATAGTGTAAATGTGTGAAAAAATTGTTTGCTTTAAACTGCTGAAAAAAAAAATTATAATTCTAAAGCTTTAACTTTTCCTAACCTATAAGAAATAAAATGATCTAAAAATTCAAATCACAGAAATAAATCGTTTAAATTTTGCATATATCAGAGGTTTGCAGACCCCCTAAATTTAACATTTAATCTTAACTGCCTGTGCCACGTTTTGATATGTATCAGATGCAGAGTTCGAAAAAAAACTGTACACTAACGTAGTGTACTTGTTTTACCACACAAACTCTAAATCTTATTTTTTTGTTTATGAATTTGTACACAAACACTTAGATAACTTACCGAACTTAATTTAGAGTCCGTGTTAAGTTCTTTTGAGGAACTAACATGATATGTTTTTTTAGTGTCTGCGTAGTTAACATTTATTGAACTTTCTTTTTTTAAAGGAAATATTAATATTTATATTCATGCTTGCAAATTTAGTAAAAAGCTATAAATTAATTATAAAAATAAAAATTTATCACTTAAACTAAGAAATGCTAAAAAAGTGTTAAATAATTTTGGGAAAATGCTGAAAAAGTGCTATATCATAGAAGCGTTTTTTAATGCTAAATGAGTTTAAAAAGTTCTAGATCTAGCATTAAAAATGCTAAATTGGCAACAGTGACCTTCTGTGATACCGACTTATAGAATTTAAAATTTTGTATAATGAACGAACGGCGCCAGTACATTGTCATTTCTGTTAACTCAACTTAGAACGGCTTCAAACTTTATGAAAGCAAGACGTGGTTGCGCATACAGCAATATTTGGTCTGCGAGACCGACGTTTTTAATATACATATATTTTTTCTTTATGTTTTGATCTATTGTAACACCAGCGGTGGTGTTCCAGGATAGGGAAGTTTGGCGTGGATCCAACGGACTATTTGAAGGGTGGGTAGTATATACGGACGGGTCCAAGATGGACACTGGCACTGGGGCCAGTGTCCATGACGCTGACGTGAAATGTCATTCAGACTCCCGGATGAGTGCAGTGTCTCCCAGGCTGAGGTCCTAGCGATCTGCAGGGCGACGGAAGTGATACTGGGTCACATTGTAGGGGGATCTGTGGTGACAATCTACGTCGATAGTCAGGCTGCGCTAAGAGCATTGCGAAATTATACGGTGCGATCGTGCCTGGTTGCACAGTGTAGGATTGCTCTGAGAGAGCTCATGTAGGCATTCACAATAAGGCTGTGTTGGGTACCAGGACACTACAAGGTGGATGCCAACGAGGTGGCGGACGAACTCTGGAGAGGGGGTTCGAATCTAGACTTAGAGGTAAGGGACAGAGGGGTAAAACTCTCTTATGTCACTACGATGTGGTGATACGGGAAAGATTCCGTGATGCCGTTAACCGGTCCTGGAGGGATAGAACGGATTGCAAGATGTCGAGGGCCTTATGATCCAGATTGGACGCAGGGGAAACCAGGGTTCTATTAGGGTTGGATAGGAGTAGTCTCAGGACCCTTATAGGGTTTCTGACGGAACATTGTTCTGTTAGGACTTTTATGGGCAAATGGGACATTGCCAGACCGGACTTCTGCAGGCTGTGCGGGGATGCCGAGAATATAAAGACGGTTGAGCATGTACGGTGCCACTATGCTAGGATGCAGGGTCCCAGGCAGAAATGGCTAGGGGATATATTTCACGACGAACTGGGGTGTATCGCTGGATGTAATCTACGATCTACTGGGGTCTGTCAGGGAAATAAGACGGCTGTTTCTGTTGGGAGGACTTGTCCTACGTGGTATATATCCATCTGCACCAAACCTTAGGTCTATTTTCCACTTCTCTTCTCTCTTTTCTCCTATACTGAAGGGATTCACAATGGACCTCATTGGTCTCCGAGGTCCCATGGGCGCATAACCCTTCTTTACCCAACCGAGCCTTTTATCTCTTAAGAATTTAACCATATTTTACAAAGACATAAATAAGAAATTAATTTTCTCTAAAACTTTTGCTCATATTACTAAAAACATACATTTCTAAAAGTAAATGGGGTTTTTTTAAATTTTGTAAACTAATATAAATTGGGGGGGGGGGGTGCTTTAAAACCATGTGAGATAAGGCCATGATGGCTTTATCTCTCATTCAATAGGGAGATAAGGCCTTTTTTCATTTGAATGGGAGATAAAGCCATCATGGCCTTAGCTCACATTAGCAATATTAGAAAAAGGCTTTATCTCTCATTTCAGTTTTGAAGAACTTTTGCATTTTACATTGATTAATAATAGATTTTCCCTTTTACGAAATCTGGCTTCGCATACTAAAGTTTTTCTGCGTGGCGGCCTGCGGCCGCGCTTACGGGTTTTCTCCTCCAGTAGGACGCGGCAGGTGGCTTCGCTGAATAAAGTTTTCCTGCGTGCGTCACAACTTTAGTGTTTCTTTTCCCGGAAACACTAAAGTAAAGTATTGGCATTTGGCTTCGCATACTAAAGTTTAAAATATGGCTTTATCTCTCATTTGCGAAAAAAAAAGTATGGCTATATCTCTCATTTCGCAAAATTTTAAATATGACCTTACCTCTCAATGATTGGGCAATAAGGCCATTATGGCTTTATCTCCCATTCAATTGAGCAATAAAGCCATCATGGCCTTATCTCACATGGTTTTAAAGCACCCCCCCCCCCCCCTAAAAATTTTGTAGGTTTTGCAAACATCGGTCTGACACACCGGGACCGAGTAAACGTATTTCATATTTCGAATTTCCGTCCTGAAAATAACTGTAACCCTTAATATTAATTATATTTATGAAAAAACCATATTATACGTAAATAAGCACAAAATTAAAAACTGCATTTTTATTTTTGAAATTTTTGGTTTTTTGTAGTTTTATTTAGGGAAAACTAGTTGTATTTTATGAGATACACTGCGCACTCCACACACAAAGAAAAACACACCATTAATGAAAGAATTTTTTAATGAAGTTTATTTTTAATAGGAAAAAAAAAAAAGTTATTGTGATTGCGCTAAATATAATTCAAATTCAATTGGTCTATTTAAAAATTAATAAAATTGGATTTTCCTTTTTCTTTATTTGTATTAATTTAATTTTTAATTGAAAGTCAAATAATGACATAATTCTCTATTCTAAAACATTGAAGGTAAATCTCTTAGCATATAGCAAACTTTCCTCAAATATATAATTTACCAAACTCTCAGGAAATGAGTTACGCCAAACTTGATACGGAGTCACCAATGATTTGATATCATCAAGCAGAGAGCTATATCCTTTAAACTTTGCTTCCTGACTGACGAATTGCATATTACCCGTTTTCATATATTTTTTTCCAATGCAGAAGCTTTTGAATCGAAGGATGCATTCTGAAATATAGAGGAAAGTAAATCAAATGAGGTTGGACTTGATGGTAACTCCTGTGACTGATTTGGGCACTGATTAGCTGGGAACACTTGTAAGCTCGCAGTTGGAGCGCTGGAAGCAGTAGGATTTGATTGAACTATTTCTGGCAACAGGTGATTGGATGAAGGAAGACCTTTTTAAATTTGGTGCTATGGAGTTAGAAGTACAAACATGTACGTGAGCAGGAGACCGAATGATATACTAGACTTAGCAAGTTTTGAGCGTGCAGTTATAGAAAATGTATTGGGCTTGAGAGCAGATTATCGTCGATTATCAATGCAATAAGCGAGTCATGAACTGAAGCATATAAATGCTTCATGAACTGAAGCATATAAATACTAAGTTCAAATTCTTCTTCCGGATCAGAGTCATTATCAATAAGGACACAATTTTTATTTCTATTGGACACTTTTTTTGGAATTTCAATTTTATCGTCACTACTTTCATCAGTGCTGTCATAAGGAAATTCTGCGCTGTTGCAAAGCTTTAAACAAAATTCATCATTTGTCATTTTGAATCAACCAAGACGTCTAAACGCATCCATATTTATATTTGTAATTACAGTTAAAATAAAAAAATGTTACGTAACGAGCGAAAAGAACTTGTCGCATCAAATGACTAAACCAGAATATAACACACACGCATTTTGTGCATCAGCAACAACTCAACGAAAAAAAGAAGGAGTACGGATGCCTTCTAGAAGGCCTCTGTACTCTTTCTTTTGGATGTACGAGGCCTGCTCGCTTCATTCCATACTCAAATCTTTTTTATATATTTTCAATACAAACTGCGTACGCGGTACAAGCCAACATCCATATTTGTGTGGAGTGCGCAATGTATCTTTTAAGATATACGATTTTTTGACGAAAGTATAAATCAGACCTTATTGAAAATTTCTGTATAGTTAAAAAATTTTTTTTTTATCAACATATATTTTCTTGGAGTAAATTCAGGAAAAAAATAATGCAAATAAGGGTGGGTAAACCTTAGCTTCATTTCTAAAAGAACGAATTTTAAAATTTTGAACCTACGGCTCTATTTTCTTCAAAAACATTCCATTATTGATAAGAAATTAATCTAGGATAAAAGAAAAAGGTGTTGTTAGTGGTCATCAACAAACTTTTTTTTAGTTTTTTTTTAATAATTGTGGAAATAACGAAAATTTTATTGGTTGTATCTTTAAAGATACGCTGCGCATTTAAGGGTTAATAATCCTAAAACTGAAACATTTGCATTTGTATTTGTATATTAATTGTTCAGTTATTATGAATATTTTACAAAAATTATAATATAGTGCAATAAAGGGTTTAACACATTCACATGGATGAAACATTTCATGATATTTTATTTAAATTCTGTCAAACTTAATTTTGAAAGACTTTGTATGAGTGTTCGGAATTGACGCCAAAATCGCAACGAATATAACACCATTTTCATAAAGAAATAAAAATGTATTGATGCCATAGTAGGTCTGCTCCCGAAATATTCGAGCTTTCAGTAAAGTGTATAAAAGATTCGACATTGCCGACACAAAAAAAAACTCATTATGTAAAAAAATACATGTTTTAAAAACTTGGGTATCGCACACTAAATCGCAAACAGTCACAACTCAAAATTTATCGAAACTGTTAATTTTTTCATAAACCAGTTAACAAATGAAATGTATAATGACCACGAAAATTTCGTATGCGTCACTTTCTTCCTGAACTTTCCTTCTTTAACGTTTGTGGAATTAAATTTGATTAAAAAATTTTAATTTTATTACCTAAATATTTTTGAATTTTTAGTTCTGACTGTTTATGACTTAGTGCGCGATATGTAAGAAAAAACAATTAAAATATTTTCTCTATTCACATTCTAACAAAACTCTTATAGTTGAACATCCAGCTTTCTCGTTCCTCTATACCAATAGCCTGAGGGACCTTTTTTATTGTTTTGATCAAAATTCACCGACACTTTTATTCATGTCAACATTAAACTGAATGTGTAAATACACACAAAGTTTAAGCTGTTTGTTTACATTAAAAAAAAATTAACTTAAATTACAACAGAATTCTAATTCTGAATATGAGACTTTATGACTGGCAGCTAAAACATCATAATATACTCATTTATTCTCACTTATTACATTCATTTCAATTTGAATGTCTACCGAGCCATTCATTAAGTCAACTTTGTGATGATTCCTCATTATGTTTCATAATGTCATGTACATTAAGTTGAATATACATAAAATAAGTTTTCAGGGAGAGCTTGAGGTTGAGTTGCAATTATTATAGAAGCTTTTTGATTTTACTTTTTTCATTTAATGAAAGTGGTTATACATAAGTGTTTGTTTGTTTGTTTGTAATATAAATTATACTTAATGGAACAATTGTCTTTTGGCTTAATAAAAGAGAAAGTTTTATGTTGTTCAACTACACTTTGGAAACAAAAACATAATATAATATAACCCCAAGGTATGATTAACACAAAAGAAGGAAAATAAATCACAAACACCATTTTAGTAGGTGATACGCTTTTGTGTTTTTACATCTTAGCAAGTGTCTTTAAATAAAGAACAAAATGTCCAAATTATGTCATTTCAAAACTTCATGTGGTATTTCAGGTTGCGTTAAAATTCCATTACGGGAAAAGTGAGTAATGTAGCTGATTTGAGTACTGCAAGTTTTAATAAATTAGGTTATGATTTTATTACCCTAAAAATATTTTTTTTTGTGTCACACAGTTAATTGACAAATATGACACAAATTATAAAACGCAACTTTGTGGGCAAAGCAATAACTTTTATATGTCAAAAGTAACTCTTTTATGTAAAAGCAACTGGTTTTTTGTAAAAGTTAACTATTTTAAGTTATTGTGTAAAAATTACCTTTTGTGTAATATATAACTTTTTAAGTAGAAGTGACTTTTTGTGTAAACACTTCCTTTTTTTTAAAAATTATAACTGTTTGTGTAAAAAGTTTTTACTTAATGCAAAAGTGACCTTGTACAAGGTGACAAAAAAGTTGGCATCCTCTTTCACGGTATTTACCTTAATATAGGAAAAGGCGGCATGAAATAACCCCCTAAAATATACCACCCCACCCCAAAAAATAAAGAAAAAAGAGAGTAAAGAAATAATCCACCAAAGTGTGGGGCCTTATTTCATATGCAATAAATCCCCAATTTTGCAAATGAAATAAACCCCAACGAAATGAAATAACGCCCCAAATATAAGCAAAATAGTACCCTAATTTTTGGGGCTTATTTCATATGAAATAAGACCCCAATTTCTGAAATAAAATAAGACCCCAATATGTCTAATACAATTAATTGTACATTTTTGGTTTTAAGCATCAAGCGATAGATAGCAAGGTTGGGACTTTTACCTCTACGGTATAACAAACACCGGCTTCGCTAACTAAAGCTTCTCTTCTCCTCTATGATGCAACAAACACCGGCTCACTAACTAAAGCTTCTAAAATCGGCCATGTGCGCGGCCGAAGGCCGGCTACGAAGCTTTAGTTAGCGAAGCCGGTGTTTGTTTTACCTAAGATGATCCTTGTGCCCAAAAACGTTTTCGTTATAAATTTACAAATTAAATAGTCCCCCAAAACATTATTGGGACTTTATTACATAATGATTTTTTGGAGCATAATTTCATATTAAATAATCCCCCAATTAAAAAAATGAAATAACACCCCACATAAAATGAAATAACCCCCCAAATATCGTGTTGTTGTTCTCTGTAGAAACTATTGGTGTGTTATTTCATTAGATTTTTGGAGGATTATTTCATGCCGCACTTCAAAAGGTCTTAAACTTATTGACATAGATAAGCGACTTCAAGAATCCATACAGAAAAATTTCCACAAATTTTCAATTCAGTGACCTGGGTGGCTAGTGCAAATTAAGTCGAGAGATTGGGGGACCCGGAAATGCAGCAATCAGAAAATTCAAAAAATAATTCCGCGTTCTTTAGCAGTATAGTGCTCCAATGTTCTGATAAAGAAGAAGTCGAGATAAAGCTTAGATCTCCTAATATTTATAGAGACGCAGATCCGCGTTTGAAATCACGTGATTTTCAGAACAGGCCTGATTATTCATTATTATATTAATATAAATTTTGAATATTTCTAATGTCTTACACTATAATTTTGTATAATAAAAAATTTATTCTATTTGAGTTTTGTCAATTTTACCACGAGTTCAAATTTAATATTCGTATCGGTATCGGTATCGCAGATATTTTTTCGAGTATCGGTATCGGTATCATATCTGCAAAAAGCCGTATCGTTACATCCCTAATTTATGTATATATCATTGGTCCATGAGTAATGCTATGCCGATAAAGCCATGTCAGTTTGTTTGTCCGTCTATTGAAATCACGTTTAATGTCAAATGAATCCAAAGAAAAACTAATAATTTTGATTTAAGTTTTTTTCCAGTTTTCCTTATCAGTTTGAGCTTGAAACCCAGCACCATCAGTTATGGAGTTATGGACCCTAATGTGACACAATAACCCAAAAAAAAAAAATTTTATGTTTTGGTAACAAAAACAGGTTGTGCACAGGTTGCTATGCTTTATATAATTTGAAATCGAACT